>VSWD01000001.1:50168219-50831969 GCA_033119305.1 Pinctada imbricata
AAATCAGCTATTTTGATTCCCTCCGCAAAAGAGTTGCTAGAGAATGATAACAAGAAAATACAACAAACACATTATACATACCATATTCTTCAAAATTCAAAAGGGCATAACAAAGCAAAAACAAAGCGATAACAGTATATAGTCAAAGTATACCATTGAGGCTTCGCCTCGGAAAATAGGTCTGGTCTCGGGGAAGCACAATCGTGCTATCTCCCTCAATGGTAAACTTTAACTGTTTTATTATACCGAAACAAACATTATACTGAAACAAACATATCTCTTAGGTATACAGAAACAAACATTATACTGAAACAAACATATCTCTTAGTTTCACATGGATCCAATGGAAATTCTAATGATTTTTGCCTTGCCTTCTCGACTGAAATACTGAGTAACGGAAAATATTAATTTTAGATGATAAGATAAACAGAAACACCATGTAACATACTCATACATGTTTAATTTTTGATTGTTTTATTTTATTTCGGATTAATTTATTTGCTAAGCGGATAGGAGGCGGATTACTCTGCTCGCGTATTGATAGCGTCATCCGATAAACCTTCACATCATCCGATCAACCTTCAACGGCGCTGATTGGCTGATACTGACACACACAAAGAAGCTCGGCCCCATTTTAAAACTAACTCCCTAGGGAAATAGTCTTCTCAACTAACGCACCCCTTTGAAGGGAAATAGTACTAGTCTTATCAGGCGATTTTCAGGGATTTAGTTAAATTTAATGAGTCTCTTTTTATATAGTAAAAAATCAGTAGAGGTATAATAAATCAAATTAAAGCATGTCGAAAAACAAATACTTAGAAAACAATCACATACCAAATCTTGAAAACAATTAAACTTGAATTTAGTTGGCATATAACTTCCCAAACTTACCACATATAATTTACACAAGACTTTTCACATTTAATTTACACATAACTAACCAAACTTTCCACATATAATTTACACATAACTTACCAAATTTATCACATATAATTTACTCAAATTTTACCAAACATACCACATATGATTTACCCATAACTTACCAAACATACTACATTAAATTTACACATAACCTTCCAAACATACCACATATAATTTACACATAATTTACTACACTAACCTCATGTAATTTACACATAACTTTATAAACTTACCACATATTATTTACACATAACTAACCAAACATACCACATCTAATTTACACATAACTTTCCAAACATAATTTACACCAAACATAATTTACACCAAACATACCACATCTTATGAGTTAAAGAAGATCCTGACGATAATCTCAACAACACTCACAATAGAGCACAAAATTAAGCATCGACGGACCCCTAGCAAGGTAGAGGTGGGACCGGGTGCCCGGGAGGAGTAAGCATCCCCTGTTGGCTAGCCGCACCCGCCGTCGATGTTTAAAGCACGAAACTGAAAACAATATATAAAATTCATGCACTGTCTTACGTCGTGTCTATATAGAAAGTGTTATGGCGACAATGTCAGGGAAATATATTCAAAACACTTACTGTCAAACCCCTCGCGGGGAACTTTTTTTACGAGCTCCACACGGCAAAGGGCATAAGTGTGACACAAATGAGTTAAAAAAGATCCTGACGATAATCTCAACAACACTCACAATAGAGCACAAAATTAAGCATCGACGGACCCCTAGCAAGGTAGAGGTGGGACCGGGTGCCCGGGAGGAGTAAGCATCCCCTGTTGGCTAGCCGCACCCGCCGTCGAAATTTAAAGCACGAAACTGAAAACAATACATAAAATCCATGCACTGTCTTACGTCGTGTCTATATAGAAAGTGCTATGGCGACAATGTCAGAGAAATATATTCAAAACACTTACTGTCAAACCCCTCGCGGGGATTTAAACATAACTTTCCAAACATAATTTACACATATCTTACCAAACATACTACATCTAATTTACACATATCTTTCCAAACATAATTTACACGTAACTTACCAAACTTACCACATCTAATTTACAAATTTCTTACCACACTTACCACATCTAATTTACACATAACTTACCAAACTTGCCACACATAATTTATATATCACTTACCAAACTTTCCACATATGATTTACACATAAAATACCAAACTTACCACATATAATTTACACAAAACTTACGAAACATACCACATATCATTTCCACATATAATTTACACATAACTTATCACATATAATTTACACATAACTTACCACATATTATTTACACATGACAAATATGGATAATGACCATATCCCAATACACAGTACAAAATCGATAATTCAAAAAAATCATAAAGCGAAGGCATACCAAATCAGGATAAAACAAGAACCAAAGCAAACAAAGAAGAACCTCCACCATATGGAAAAAGCGAACTTCCAAAATGGGAGTAACTTAGCTTACCACATATCAGGTAGGCGATTATTTCGCATATGGAAGTTGACCCCTTTCAATTTTCGTATCTATATATACTACATCGTGTCTCGAGACAGTCCTCTCAGCCAATGGAATACCGCCATTCGATAAACACTCTGACGTATACATAAACAAGTACACTTTTTTCGTCAAATATTCCAATAGTCAACATAAACTCGCTCGGTAGCCAAATTCTGTCACAATTTTGTGAATTTAATGGCATAATATTATTTTTGCATATGTTTATTAGAATTTGGCCGTGTCAAAACATGCATTCTGTCCTCAAAGGTAATTGTATAAGGTTTACAAGTATATGACCCCCATTCATGAACCCTATAATCGTAAACCAAGCATGGCAAATCCAGGTAAAATATCATTTACTTATTCTTGAAATTCATGAATTTTGATTTCAGTTTCTGAACAAGTTGTTCTACTGTTGTGAATTGCACTCGCTATGAGGGCTTTGTGTCTTTTCGTTATTCTGATCTTTTCGTAATGAAAAGGAATTCAAATCTCTCTCATGATCAGTTTGCGATAAAATGTGCATGAGGAGTGGGTAGGAGGTTTCAGTTTAGTAAATGAACGAAAATTGAAAATAAGAACTTTGAAACTATTCTTAGAAATAGGATTTATCCGAATTTCAAAGAGGAACAGGTATTTTGCGAGGGATGTGTCCAGAAGGGAGAAACAAATTTGTCCAAGAACCGGTACCAAAGGTATGTTACTCATGGTTTTGTTCATCTGTAAGTATAATTGTTGCTAGGGGGTGGGTAATTTTTGAATTTTTCCCAAAATTGAAAATATTTCGATCAAAATTTATTTTTCTCACCAAATTCTCTGTCACACAGTCTAAGGAATTAACAGATTTTCAGGCTTGCTCATTATGAAAATCAATCGCAGATCTAGATGTGGTTTAGAGGGTACAGGACCCTCTTATATGTACAAAAAAGCTGCTTTTACCCGTATTTACATCTAATTTTGTTCAGATTCATAAGCTTAAAACCCCATCCCCCTCTCAGAAAAATATCCGACATAAACCATGGAATCGTCCAAGTTCCCCATGGGTCCCGGGTATAAATGGAAATATTGTAGGAACCTCCTACAACCCTAGAACACTTCCCCTTTTTTGCAGAATAAAACAATCTTATCACATTTTTGAAATATAAAATCCGTGTGCAAGATGGCTATTAGTTACTAAAGTTTATTGAGCTCAATCGGCAGCTAAGAAACATACTTTTTCGCGTTCTAATGCGGAACTTGTGCGTTATAACGCGAAACTTACGCTATATAACGCGAAACGTACGCCTTCTACGATATAACGCGAAAGTTTCGCGATATGTCGCGAAAGTTTCGCGTTATATCGTGTTAAGAGGGGACAGGACCCTCTTGAATATACCAAAAATGCAGAATTTACCCGTTATTACACGTAAGTTTCGAGTTTTAATGCGATACTTCTGCACAACAAGCTTCGCGATAAAACGCGAAAATTTCGCAATATAAAGCGAAAGTTTTGAGTGGTTAGTGATATGGATTTCATATTTTATATTCGTACTTCTTGTGACAAGGCCTTTCCATAGATACAGATGTGTTAAACCTTGTGACCTTGACTTTGGAGTTTCTTATCTGATACATAAATGTGAATTTGTTTGTTATGAACCCTCCCCCTACCTCCTTAATGCACGCATGGTATCACATCTCTTATTGTTCCATCGAAATATGTAATATATATCTATTAATAAGCCAAGCATTTCAGACAAACGTTTTACCTTGTAATATGGCTCATCTTCCATCAGAATTGACACTCCCGGGGAAATTTTGAGAAATTCCATGACGTCACAATGCAATGTCGATGTTTGACCGAGGTTCGAAGCTTGTTTGTCCGAGGTAAAATCATTGTGACGTCACGAAATTTTCCATTTTTTCCTGCGATCGGAAGGGTCAATTAATCAATAAATGTTATAATATTATGATTACCTTGTTGTGTATGTATTGTAGGGATGATGTAATGTATGAGCCTATAAAGGGTGAATCGAGGACAAAATGCATGTTTTAACACGGCCAATTTTTCATAAACATATGCAAAAATGATATTCTGCCATAATTGTGACAGAATTTGGCTACCGAGCGAGTTTATGTTGACTGTTGAAATATTTGACGAAAAACATGGACTTGCTTATGTATACGTCAGAGTGTTTACCAGATGGCCGTATTCCATTGGCTGAGAGAGCTATCACGAGACATGGTGTAGTATATATAGATATGCAAATTGAAATAGGTTAACTTCCATATACGGCATAATCTCCTAACTGCATATAACTTACCACATTACCTTTACTAAACTTACCACATAACCGTGAACTCCCAAAATGGGAGTAACTTAACTTACCACATAACCCATAACTTACCACATATAATTTACACATAACTTACCACATATAATTTACACATAACTTACCACATATAATTTACACATAACTTACCACATATAATTTACACATAACTTACAACATGTACAGAAGATTGAAATATATTTTCATGTGGGAAGGGATAATATAAATGAAAACACAAATATTTGTACTTGAATGTTTGTACGTTTTTATTTTTACCACATATAATACATTACACAAACATAAGTTAATCCAACATATTATCAGGTTTTAAATGATGCTATTGAATTTAAAGACGTTTAACATTTGAACTACTTGGTGAGAGTCACTGCTGGTGGACCAAGAGTCCCCGAGGGCACATGTAGCCAAGTTCGATCAACTTCGGTTGATCGTCTGTCTCTTCAACGCATTTGAAATTTTCCGTTACAAAATTTCTTGAAATATCTAAAACGTGGGTCCTGTAGTATCATATCCCACATCTTCTGCGACTTCTTTTTGGTGCAGTTTTGGACAATCATAATAATTTTCATACTTTTTGGCCAAATTACATTGTTTAGACTGAGGATCACTGACGCGGGTTTAGTACCCGAAACGTGCATGTCTGGTCCATGTTGTAAATTTATCAGGTTTTAAATGATGCAATTGAATTTAAAGACGTTTAACATTTGAACTACTTGGTGAGTGTCACTGCTGGTGGACCAAGAGTCCCCGAGGGCACATGTAGCCAAGTTCGATCAACTTCGGTTGATCGTCTGTCTCTTCAACGCATTTGAAATTTTCCGTTACAAAATTTCTTGAAATTTCTAAAACGTGGGTCCTGTAGCATCATATCCCACCCATTCTGCTACTTCTCTTGGTACATTTTTGGACAATCATAATAATTTTCATACTTTTTGGCCAAATTACATTGTTTAGACTGAGGATCACTGACGAGGGTTTAGTACCCGAAACGTGCATGTCTGGTCCATGTTGTGAATTTATCAGGTTTTAAATGATGCTATTGAATTTAAAGACATTTAACATTTGAACTACTTGGTGAGTGTCACTGCTGGTGGACCAAGAGTCCCCGAGGGCACATGTAGCCAAGTTCGATCAACTTCGGTTGATCGTCTGTCTCTTCAACGCATTTGAAATTTTCCGTTACAAAATTTCTTGAAATTTCTAAAACGTGGGTCCTGTAGCATCATATCCCACCAATTCTGCTACTTCATTTGGTACATTTTTGGACAATCATAATAATTTTCATACTTTTTGGCCAAATTACATTGTTTAGACTGAGGATCACTGACGAGGGTTTAGTGCCCAAAACGTGCATGTCTGGTCCATGTTGTAAATTTATCAGGTTTTAAATGATGCTATTGAATTTAAAGACGTTTAACATTTGAACTACTTGGTGAGTGTCACTGCTGGTGGACCAAGAGTCCCCGTGGGCACATGTAGCCAAGTTCGATCAACTTCGGTTGATCGTCTGTCTCTTCAACGCATTTGAAATTTTCCGTTACAAAATTTCTTGAAATATCTAAAACGTGGGTCCTGTAGCATCATATCCCACCCATTCTGCTACTTCTTTTGGTACATTTTTGGACAATCATAATAATTTTCATACTTTTTGGCCAAATTACATTGTTTAGACTGAGGATCACTGACGAGGGTTTAGTACCCGAAACTTGCATGTCTGGTCCATGTTGTAAATTTATCAGGTATTAAATGATGCTATTGAATTTAAAGACGTTTAACATTTGAACTACTTGGTGAGTGTCACTGCTGGTGGACCAAGAGTCCCCGAGGGCACATGTAGCCAAGTTCGATCAACTTCGATTGATCGTCTGTCTCTTCAACGCATTTGAAATTTTCTGTTACAAAATTTCTTGAAATTTCTAAAACGTGGGTCCTGTAGCATCATATCCCACCCATTCTGCTACTTCTTTTGGTACATTTTTGGACAATCATAATAATTTTCATACTTTTTGGCCAAATTACATTGTTTAGACTGAGGATCACTGACGAGGGTTTAGTACCCGAAACGTGCATGTCTGGTCCATGTTGTAAATTTATCAGGTATTAAATGATGCTATTGAATTTAAAGACGTTTAACATTTGAACTACTTGGTGAGTGTCACTGCTGGTGGACCAAGAGTCCCCGAGGGCACATGTAGCCAAGTTCGATCAACTTCGGTTGATCGTCTGTCTCTTCAACGCATTTGAAATTTTCCGTTACAAAATTTCTTGAAATTTCTAAAACGTGGGTCCTGTAGCATCATATCCCACCCATTCTGCTACTTCTTTTGGTACATTTTTGGACAATCATAATAATTTTCATACTTTTTGGCCAAATTACATTGTTTAGACTGAGGATCACTGACGAGGGTTTAGTACCCGAAACGTGCATGTCTGGTCCATGTTGTAAATTTATCAGGTTTTTTAATGATGCTATTGAATTTAAAGACGTTTAACATACAACACACAATTATTTGTAAAACATGATAAATACATCGTACATTGAGATCATTGAGATCACAACTTGAAAAATAAAGGGAAAAAATACCCAACAAGATGACAGCTAGTGGAGCACACTTAGAAACAATGTCATGAGTAATGGGGGAACATTATGTAAAACTTCCACACAATACATATAACAAACATGGCAACGATTTGTTTAAATTATATCACTTTTTGGGGATCACAAACGTTGTATACCTTCCGCAAACGAAGTTTGGAGGAAATAACTCTGCCTATCTGTCTGTTTTTCATTAATTAGTTATCCCGTGGCCTTACCATGCACACAAATATAGTTTGAAGTTTGTGATCATCTGAATCATAAATCATACAAAGTTTTGATTCCCTTTAAAGTGCGAAAGAAAACAAATCGAAAAGAATATGATTTATATTCATATTTGATACATTGATCTGTATCGTATGACCTTTTATTTATTTCAAGATCATTTACCAAAAAATCAAGGTCACTTCTCACGTTAAACATGAATTTAAATAAAAATTTCTTAATTATTTGGAAGTACTTTTTTATGTTTAGCTGTTCGGAAATTTTTATATCCGACACTTACCCAACAGAAAAAATCCTCATGTTTTTGTGAAAACTTATTCTCTTTTCCTAATTGAGATATTAACAGAGCATAATATCAAAGGTGCTCTCTCCTTAAAATTTCTTGGGTCCTGTAGCATCATATCTCAGCCCTTCTGCTACATCTTTCGGTATATTTTGGACATAATTATCATACATTTCGGTCTTATTTCAATGTTAAGATTGAGGATCACTAACGTGCATGTCTTGTCCATGTTGTAAATTAATCTGCTTTTAAATGATGCAAACGAATTTGGAGACGTTTAGGCACGGTCCATTTTATATTCGGAGGGGGGGAGGGGCTCAGAAGTTAAACGTCTTTAAATTCAATAGCATCATTTAAAACCTGGTAAATTTTCGGCATGGACCAGACATGCACGTTTCGGGTACTAAACCCTCGTCAGTGATCTTTAGTCTAAACAATGTAATATGGCCAAAAAGTATGAAAATTATGTCCAAAAATGTACCAAAAGACGTAGCAGAATGGGTGGGATATGATGCTACAGGACTCAAGTTTTAGAAATTTGAGTTGTAAATTGTAAATACAGGTAAAATGAACCATGCAGCAAACTTAGTTTGATAAAGATTCCACCAGACATTCTGCTGATTTTGCCTTTCCCTCTCGACTTTGATACTTAGCTGATTGATAATTCTTTGATCATGGTTATTCCACAAAGGAGAGACATTTTGAGTCATCGATTTTGAACAGTACTAGTTTATATTAACAAATGTCACCACAAAGTGATTGTGTATACAGAGATCTCGTTATATGAATTATATGAAACATAAAGTCTGCCATCCAGTCCGTAATATACATAACCAGGCTTACCATCCAGATCATTTAGCTTGCCGACGTTCTCTCCCACCTTGGTTATCATATATAGATATCTACTACCGTGGCCCACTACACACAGTGTCCCCTGTATCTCTGTGATACCCCCTGGACTTGACAATGGTGTGAACCACAGAGCTTTACCGTCTATTGTCGTACATAATACACCATGTTCATTGTGACAAGGCACGTATATATTGTTTGTTTCACTGTCCATATGTATGTCATGTCCAAACTTAAACTTATTCCCGCATGCCTCCTTTAAGATGATCTTTCTGACTTGTCTCCCATGTCTGTTTAGTATAGTTATTAGGTTGTTCCAGTTATGGACTACACAGTAGTATGTACCGTTGTAATGAATACCGTGCGCGGGAGGATTCACGAGATATGATACGTCCACATTGACTATTGTCATACCACGTACTTTCCATAGAAATACTGTGTTGCCTAGTCCACACGTGGCAAACGTACTGTCATGTACATACGTTATTCCGAATGTATAATCCTTTAATTCTATAAACGATAGATATGCTCCATTCTTATTGAACAGTTTCAGTTCGTTGTTATTTCTATCGACAACGACGACTTTATCTGACACACACAGTACACCTTTTACATCGACATTCTCCTTATTCCCTAGTCTCTTCACACTGAACTCCAGACATTTTGTGGCTCTCAGTCGTGTTTGATCAGCCTTTTTGTATACTGTAGGTTTCTCTGGTTTTGATGTAACAGATGTAGATTCCATGGCGACCTGAGCTCCATGATACAGGACGGTGTCATCTCTTATTGTAAAGGTTTTCAAAAAATCAGAGGTCAGCTTGTCCTCTCTGAAAGTAGATGGTTTCTGTTTGGATGTCGATGGTTCATTTCTTGATGGTGATTTCTTTATGAACGGTACAAGGTCTACAAGGTGGTGATCTTTAGTGCTTTTCAATCGCTGATGATAGTCAGAGCATGGTTCACACAGCAATACATGACATTCGTAACATAGAGTCCTTGCTTTTACGTCCTTCTTCCCTTCCTTACATGGCTCACAAAGTCGTTCTGATAATGGCTCGCTGGCCATATCTAAAACAAAAAGAAAGAAATTAACCTTCATTGAGGAATAATCTTATTTTAAGATTTCAAAACATTAAATAAAAACTTTAATATAAATCAGTATTTATTAGCAACACCGGACCATTATTTTAGCTTCTACAACGAATAAAAGAAGATGCTTATTTTTATTTGCATGTACACATACATGTATAAATGAAGAAAGGATGGGATCTCCAACAATTGGGAAGTAGTTGAAGTTTGATTGAAGTAATTGAAATATCACTTTCTTCGAGGGAGGATATGATATAATGTTCTTATCGGTATATTGAATTCGTAGACATATATTAAGAACTAATATGAAGTAACCAATGGAGTTTATGAATGATAATACGCAAACACTAAACATATTTGAAAAAAACCATTCTAACTAATGGTATTGGTGCTTTTTGTAAAATATTGTTTCAAAAAAAATGTTTCCTTTATTTGAAGAATTGTTTCAAATTTTATCTTTAAACGAAATCTTATTAAAATACTTATTTGATCAATAGAGGTCAAAACGTAATAAATATTTCATATTCCATCATTGTAAAATTTGATTATTGACCGGACGTCCCTCCCAATTATTTGGATACAGTATTTCCAGTTGCATTAAAATAAGTATCTCTGTCTGAAAACAATGTTCAATCTCGGACAAAAACAGTTCGAAAAGGGGAAGAGTAGCTTTTCATGGCATTTATATATATAACATTTTTTTTTACTTTTGCGCTATTGGATAAAAGAATCAACCTATTACGAATTAAGCAAACACTGAAGCATTTTGAAAATATTAAACTTAGAATGCATTTAACATTCAAAAGTGCTGTTTACAAATACTTTCAATGACAGCCAAGGGTACATGTAAAAACATTTAGAGTATGGCTATAGAATTGTCAATATTGAAATATATGTTCTATAGTACCAATTTTATTGTACTAGACACGTGTTTGGGATATTAAATCCTCGTCAGTAGTATTTCAGTAGATTCGTATTTTGAATCACATAACGAGCCTTTCATAAAGAGTAAAAACCTAATTAAAAACGAAGCACGCATTCATAATCACGAAAACATAGTTCCACGTACAAATACATTCAAAAGGCATTATGCTCATTGAAATTTAGATAATTACCTTGCAAAATGTACCGTAAAAGGACTGATGGTTTAAAAGATATGTATAGCTCAATAAGTTGGTACCTACTTCTATACCTAAGTTCACAAAAACAGTTTAAAACTCGGTGCGATAAGCATTTTTCTGTCAATGAGAATAATTCTAGTACGATGCCCCCCCCCCCTCCCCGGCGGAAATGCAAACGGGCTCACCTCCCTGAGTAAAACAGCCATCGGTTCAAATCACCCCCACCCAAGGGATGTCCGTTCTAAATGCAAGAGTTCTATTTCGTTTAGTCTATTTTCGCCTGGAAGATGCTTTCCCGAAGGCCACTTTGATCTTTCTTCAGGTAAACGAGGAAATAATGTATCTTTAAATTAATACAAAGTCCAAATACGGAATTTTGACAAGGTGTGAACCCGGTGAGTTATATATGTAAATTCTTTTCTAGAATGTTTTTTTTTTGCCAGGGTATGCTGTACCAATGATGATGTGCTCGTACAGTTTTGTTTCTTTTTTTCCGGGGAGGGGGTTCTATAATGGCATGAGTAAACAAATGCTACAATATTTGAAACTCACTTTGTTATTTCCTTAGTATTCATTTTAAATGTATGTATGCTTTTAGGGGCTAAAGTTTTATTTTCATAAGATTTATATAACAATTTATTTTATCTTCAACATATTTAATTTTCAGTGTCCTGAATAAGTTTTAATCTCTATGAATCAAAAATATCTGTATGTTATTTCTGTTGTAAATATTGAAAATGAAAATTCATTACGAATGTCAATGTGTATTAGAATCACTTTCTCTCAGTCCGATTCTCATTTTCATTCATATGGATCCTCTGATACATCTAGGAATCTACTGTCCTGCTCACCAAATCCAGATTGAGCACCTTGTCTTTTATTTATTCCGTCATCTTAAGAATTTTCCTATTTATCATTGTTTCCGAGAATTGACCCCCTTTAGTCGTAACTGGAAATTAACTTTAACTTACCGTATAAGCTGCATTCAAACCGCGATATGAAAAATTAAATATCTGCGGGGAATTTCCAAGTTAATTTCAAGCCGCCGCCATTTTGTTCACCGTGTCAACAATAGTAAACAGTGACGTCAAAGCGTCCGACATCACGCATTTTCAGTACTTTACTATAGAAAATCCCCGTAGACTTTTTATTTTCCGTCCTATTTCTAACATAACTGACGTACAGTCAAAACAATGGTATTTTTTGTTACGACTAAAGGAGTACTTTAAAATCTATATCTTTTTGGAAGATGACAATATCATATTATAGAGCAAACCGGGAAAACAGGGTGCTCTGGATTTAGTGAACAGGACATTGGGGTGTCTCACTGGTTGATTTCTAGATTTAAATTTCCCTTTTTTTGTAATTTATTTTTTGCCCAGTTTCTTGTCGGAGGGGGGTCGTTAAAGAATTAATAAATACCGTAAATCTAGAACAGAATTAAAATAAAAGAATAACTTACCTTAACTTGATCAAACAAAGTCTGACCAAAAATTTGGAACATGCCTCCTGCGATTCAAAATTTGAACCAGAAAAATATAAACAAACACAACAAAACATTGCGGTCTCATGACAACGGTATACTACTACAGTTATCTTTCGTTGGCCTCATAATGGAAAATGCAGATCCTAAGAAAAGAATTGTTATTGAACTGGGCCACTTATTAAGAAATGAACATAGTGAAAATAAGCTTTTCTTCCAGCTACCCTGGAAAACTTTTTATTTGAAAGAAAATATCGTTTCATTTATAATTAATCGTTGTTCAAAGATTTATAAAGAATGACTCTAATATAATAATTTTATGATTCTTTCAACACATTTATAGTACATGTACCCCAAAGTAAAAGTACGTCCGCTATCAGAGTTCAGCATTTTCAATTAATTTTTTCCCAATTCGTGCACCAAATATGCTGCAATATTTACATTACTAGTAGATTCTCGATGTTATTCGCCCATTAGGCAACTACAATTATATTCTAATAACTTGTGTTGCTATTCTGACGTCAAGTTCATGTTTTGCATGTGGGGAGAATTTACCTACGTTCAAATACATTTGACGCTATAACACGCAAAATGTGCGAAGTGCATGCAAAAAAGAATGACCGATATTTAGAATAAATGGAAATATAAGTTATGACATAAGTATATAAGATATAAGTCTTGCATAATTCTGGTTGGACACGTGCAAATTTTCCGAGAATCTTTTCGCGATTCACGGAATTTGCACGTCATCAACCAGAATTATACACCCATGAACACCAGAAGTAAGACAGCCATTTCTTCATTAAAATGTTTCCAACAGAGCATTCAATTAATGTACAATGTATGATTTTTGGTGGCTCCGCGGGAAGCATTACTGATGAAAATTTGGTGTTCGAAACACGTGTCTGGTGCATGGAAATTGGTTTGGAATTTACTTTGGGAGGGTATAGAGTTGGAACCCTTCGACATTTTAAGATATAAATCCTCATTAGTGTTCTTTATAGTCAAAATGATTCAGAGAAATCAGAAGTTGTGTACAATTGTTTGTCTAGAGTGCAAGACCTCAATAACTATGTTTTGCAAAATACATGTATCCGGTAAAAGAGATGTCCTACCGATAACATAGATAAACAAAATACATATGATTCAAATCATTAATTTCGGCTTAACAATACAATCTCAATGGATATATTATTATTCCAAAATAAAGCTCAAGTGAGCTATTTCATAGTGTTTCTTTCGTCGTCCGTCCGTTGTCCGTCCATCGTCCGCCCTTCCTTAGTTGGCGAACTCACTCGGAGAATTTTGATGAAACTTGGTTTGCATAAAAACCTAAAGGTCCTCTGTCAATTTTATCTATTTCGTGGCGGTACCAATATGTTCAAGAGGTAGACAGTTTCCAGAAACACTACATACTTGTAGATGGAAAAGTGAATGGTATCTGAGTGACCTAGTGTTGTCGGAGATCACCTACTTTCTTTCTTATCCAGATGTATGATTCAAAATTTTGGGTTTCGTGAAATTCTGCCTACTTTTTACGGCTTTTTTGGCGTCTTTTCTGACTTAGTAATTTAAATGATAAAATTAGCGTAACAATTAATTGACATTTAAAAAAACTATAACAACATGGAATCGGATGTTAAGAAACACTGCCAACAAATGAAACATCAATCAAGGAAACAAATTGAAGATACCATGAAACACGAATGATATGATATGGTCGCATAATAGACGCATTTGTATTCAAAACCGACTTTTGAAGCATTCTTCACATTCTGTCAAATAAACTTTATTTATTTTATATCGTTTAGCAAAGAAGTTACAAACTTATATTAATGTTTCATGTTGGTAAAGATGTTAGCGCGAGAGGGTCCACTGAACACGTGGGACCGGAGTGCCCAGAGAAAAAAAACCCTCATGAGACCGGTTTGTTCACCTCCATACCCTTCGATTTCCAAAAGCAATCTTCATATTTCATAAAGTTATACTTTATTTAGTGTACAACGTTAAACAAACAAGTTAAACCGTATATCAATTCCTTATTCATTATGCAGCTCCTATGTTGGATCCTTGGGAATACCAGGAGAAAAAAGACCTCCTGAGATCGGGCTGACAACAACCATACCCTCTTGCATAAGCCCTATTAGATTAACAAAGGACTTTACTCTGAAAAGACATATTTATTGCTTTGAGTTTAAAAAAATATCAAAAGTTAGATGACATTACCAAAAGAAAAAAACAAGTAGCTGGTACAGGGCCCCGACCACCTGTCTTTCTGAATCTCAGTCGGACTTCGCGGGTGATAACATGGATGAGCTCGCTACAGCCGGCCGAGCAAGGACTGTGCCGAGCAAGGACTGTATTTCGTACGCCTTCTGTTTTTATATCCATTTACATATCCATATGTGTGTTTCTTGGGCCCCTGCAAACATCTGTTTGTATGGTCATCTTACAGTCAGGAAATTATTTTACGCCACAATTATACGTTCTTCAAGACCTCTGGGTAATCGAAAAAGTGCTAAGTCGGGACCGATTGCCCATTTGTCTTGTTTGTTTATGTGTAGTCATTTGTGTTTGATGTTTCTATGTGTTCCTTGTACCATTATCATCTCTTTCTGTGCGTGTCTGCTTGGTGTTTTTGCAGTTGGTGTTTTGGAGGTTTTGCTGTTGGAACCGCAACCGGGTGTTGTTGGAGATCCCCTCCTTTCTTTTGTATTTTATGATAGGTTATAATAAAAACTAATAGTTCAACGGGGAACTATTTTTAAAATGGCGTCGTCAGACGTCCGAGTCGTTTTTCGAAGGAAAAGGTCGAGGCTTATCCGAATGCTATCTGACTATATAACTATATTTTGTAGGCATGTTGTAAGAAAACTGATTGTGAATTCTGCTTACCTGTAACTGTGTAATGAGAAGTGCAGCTTTCAAGATTATTTTCATCTACAAGACTACGAGACAAGTGTTTTAAATACTTTACTTCCCTTGTCAGTCGTTATACACAAAACTGCGTCTCTGGTGAGTTTCGATCAAAGAGAATGTACGACAAGAATACAGTGATTTTTTCAGTAATTTGGGAATGGGGTCAGGGCCCATGCAATTGGGAAAATTAACGACGTTTGGGAATATCTTGGGAAGTACTCATATAAAAGTAAAATGACAGTTTATACAATTAAGAGTTCAGAATTGAAAGTTTAATCAAATAATATTCTTTTCGACATGATTTAATTTCTTATTCTTACAAAAATATGGCAAATAATGAGTAAATTCGCTACTTTTGAACAAGCAGATTTCACTAATTTCGATGATAATTCCATCTATATGTGATTGGGAAATTTTAGAGCCACAATTGGGAAAAAAAGATACTATTTTTCATTGGGAATGGGGCCGAATAACGGCCCCAAAAAGGGGCAAAAAAAATCCCTGGAATATAGTCCATATTTTATCATATTTTCATAAACAAGCATTTTTTAATAGTTATGACAAATATGGATAATGATCATATCCCTGTATACAGCACAAATCGATAACTCAGAAAATTAAAAACCGAAGGCATACAAAATCAGGATACAACAGGAACCAAAGCAAACAAACAAAATCCTCCACCATATGAAAAGAAGCGAACTCCCGATATGGGAGTGAGACCATGTGCCCAGGAAGAGTAAGCATCTTCTCTTTGCATGCAACACCCGCCGCTTCAATTCGGTAGAACTGTCACATCCGGTTACTTCCATTTCGGAACACATAGAGTACAATCTTTGGTTGGATGGCTCAAATGGTCTATGACTGAATATCACCCACCATTGATCCCCAATCTCAACAATGAAATATAGCCAAAATCTATGAAAGTAGCAAGATGGCCGGGATATGATGCTACAGGACCCAGGTTTCAGAAATTTGAGAATGCGTTTGAAGAAACGACCAATCGAAGTTGATCTAATTTGACTACATGTGCCCTCGGGAACTCCTGGTCCACCAGCAGTGACACTCACCAAGTGGTACAAATGTTTAACGTCTTCAAATTCATTAGCAACTAAAGCAAATATGATTTTAATGATATAATTTGACAAAAACAAATGTTTCTCCTTTTGAGTTATGTTTCACTTATCTTATTCAAGACAAAATCATACAATATTTAATTATGAATTCCAAACATGTTATGCATTTAAAGTCACGAAGACATGTAGATATCATCTCGACTTTGCCATTACCTAAACATAAAAGAAATCGAATCACCTATGTGATTCTGTACACAGAAATCTTGTCATGATTATCACGTAAATCATAACTAACATAGAGTCTGCCATCCCGTCCATGATATAAATAAGCAGGCATCCCACTCAGGTCTCCCTTCACCAGCAGCGGCCTGACGTACTCCCCCTCCTTGGTCAGCAGATGTAGACAGACACTATCACAGTCAACTACACACAGTGACCCTTGTATCTCTGTGATACCCCAAGGTGTATAGGATAGAGGAGCGAACCACAGTGATCGACCTTCTATTGTTACACATAATAAACCATCTTCATCCCAACAAGGCACGAATATATTGTTTGTATCCCTGTCCATATGAATGTCCCATCCAAAACCAAACTTCCTCCCGCACGCCTCCTCCATGATGATTGTTCTGACGTGTCTCCCCTGTCTGTCCAGTATTGTGATGGTGTTGATATCATTGTGTAGTACACAGTAGTATGTACCGTTGTAGTGGACACCCTGTGCGTCGTAATCCAACTGATATGATGCTTTCTCACGGGTTATTATCTGTGCATGAACTTTCCATAGATATACTGCGTTATCATATCCACAGGTGGCAAACATGCCATCGCGTACACACGTCATCCCAAGTATAGAGTCCCCTAATTCTGTACATGATAGAAATGTTCCATTCTGATCAAACAGCTTCATTACTTTGTTATCTGTGTCAACAACGACTACTTTATCCATTACACAAAGCACACCTGTCACACTTACTCTGTCCTTATCGTCTGCTCTCTTTACACTGAACTCCAGACATTTTGTAGCTTTGAGTCGTGTAGGATCTGTAACTTTTGATGCAACAGCTGTAGATTCCACGGCAACCTGAGCTGCGCGATACAGAACGGTGTCAGCAGTAAGTTTTACGGTTTTCAGAAAATCAGAGACCAGTTCGTCCTCGCTGAAGGTAGATGGTGTTTGTTTCGATGTCGATGGCTTCTTTGCTGATACAGATTTCCTTATGAGATGTACAAGATCAACAAGGTGGTGATCTCTGGTGGTTCTTAATAGATGATGGTAGTCAGAGCATGGTTGACACAACAATAAATGACATTCATAACAGAGAGTTCTCGCCTTAACAGCTTTCTTTCCTTCCTTACATGGCTCACAAAGTCGATCTGATAATGCCGCACTGGCCATACCTAAAAATTAAAACACAGGGAAGCTTTATTGAAGTATCAGAAAAAAAAATTCTTATGAACAGAACAATGTTTACAAAACAACAATGTTTACAAAACAATTACTGTCCGCGCAGCTCACTTCAGAAATCGGAAAATTGAAGTTGTCTCTACTTTATTGGCATATTTTCCGATTAAAATATATATAGAGGGATAGATCTCGAACTCTCATAACTGACGGTGTATGATATATGTCTGTACGACCAATAGTATGCTCACAGTGAAAGAAAATATTTTCTATAGGGAGTTTTCTATCTTAATTTTAGCATGACGTCGTCGACGTTCTCCATAGACTCAATGTTAAACATCGGCGACGTCGCGCTAAAATCAATATAGAAAACTCCATATCTATAACTATTTTCTTTCACTGTGATCGTAATATTGGTCGTACAGACATATATTATACACCGTGAGTTATGAGAGTTCAAGATCATTCCCCCGATATTAATTTTAATCTCAAAGATTGCCGACAAAGTAGAAAAACTTCAATTTTAACGTAAATATAAATTATAATTTACTTTTATCATTATCAACATAATCAAGTTTGATTAAAAAATAATAAGTTCTATCACATACCATTAATAAGTTTTGGCCAAGATATTGTGATTTACAGACTAACAGGTATACTAATCGGACTTCATGTCCCTGTCCTTTTAGGAAAGCCGAAGACAATAATTCAATACCTCCTGGAGCCAACGAAAGAATTCAAATGCCCATTTGTCAATACATGTACTTGAATGCAATAGGAGACAAAAATGCATAACTGTAATTTTTAACAATGATATTTTGTGTGCGCTGACATGTATGTAATACACATCAAATTGCCATTTACAATAAAAAAAAATGAACAAATAATTTTCGTTCCACATACTGATCAATTTAATTGACTAACTGCATGATTATGCATTATTAATGAAATGTCGTGAAAAGAAACAGATGACGCCTTTACAAATGTACCTTAAATATGGATATTGACTCATTAAATATCTTGAAGATTTTCAGATTCTCAAGACATATCCTTTAATCTAATGAGATACAAGATAATACTTTCATTTTATTTCAATGAGAATAAGCCTACAAGATAGAAAACAATATTCTCGTCTCTTCAAATAAAACTACGGAAGGTTTCTATGGCTGATTCTTTTCTTATACGTAAGAAATAATTTATTGCATTATCAAACTTACGAATTCGTTTTTTTTGTCACATTTATGGCTAATGATACCGTTTGAGAAGTTTGGTATTACAACATGATAGCTTGCCGTAAGAAGTTTTTACATCTTTATCTGCATTTAATTGGCAACTGTTCTAATGAAATTCTTTGACTTACATTCTCGACTTTGAGACTAAATAAACGATGGTTACTTCTTCGATGTTTATCAAATGAATTCCAAGATCCACAACAGGATTGCCATGAGGACTCTTTGTGTGTAATGTGAGCCCTATCCTCAGAGAGCTTATGATACAACCAACTGTGGGAACGATTCAGCATAAACTTTGAGCACGGTTTAGTAATCTGTGGCCACAATTTAGCTTAAACTGGGGGAGCGATTTAATAAAGTATGCGCACGATTTAGCTAAACTGTGGCCACGATTTAGCTAAATCGTTATCACAGTTTAGTTTAAACTGTGGAACGACTTGATGTACTGTATTGACGATTTAGCTAAAATGTGACCACAATTTAGCTAAATCGTTATCACAAAATAACTTACACTGTGGAATGACTTGATTAACTGTGCGCACAATTTAGCTTAACTGTGGCCACAATTTAGCTAAATCGTTTTAATCTGTGGAACGACTTGATAGACTGTGCGCACGATTTAGCTAAACTGTGGCTACGGTTTAATGTTGTTTTTCCACATGTCCGCTTATAGCCACCGTGCTTTATAAGTACATGTATCTCAGACTACAAATTATGATTTCGCGTCGCGTATTTAATTAATATATATTAACTTTCAAATAATTCCATAAATGAATTAGATATAAAGGTATAGCAGCTGAAGATTAAAAAGAGAATTATTGAAAATGAAAAAAAAAAAAACGAAATAAATATTCAATTACTTTATCGATTGTTTGAGAGAGGCAATATGGTTTCAATATTCCGTACCCATCCCACATATGACGTTCGAAAGTAAAAAGAACAAAAACAATGTAGTGTACTTGCAATAAAAAATAGTTATATGTACATAAATAAAATGTTTCTTTTTCTTTCTCGTTTCAGTACTTTGAAACAGACTAGTAATTTCATGAGACCTATATCAACATTGTTAATCCAAATTAAATTCAGATAACTTCTAATGATTGAAAACAAAGAGTGACTGAATGAACATAAGCTATTTTGATTGTTTATCATTTAATCTAGTTATGTCTATGTCAAATCAAATGAGTTAAAGAAGTTCCTGACGATAATCTCAACAGCACTCACAATAGAGCACAAAATAAACATCGACGGACCCCTAGAAAGCTAGAGGTGGGACCAGGTGCCCGGGAGGAGTAAGCATGTTATGACGAAAAATGCCCGGACTCAGCAAGCAGGTTATTCATGAAGAATATACATAATCAAATTTTTGCTTTACAGCAGTGTTCCTAGATTTGGGGAAAGTAAGTCGGTCTTCATGGAAGCATTATTCTTATATTAATTTTTGAATCTGCATCTTGCTTATTTGTACCTCTAATTTCTGTAGCTCTATCACAATTAAGAGAAATTCAGAACAACCTCATCAATGTACAAGATCTTGAACTTTATGAGTAAAGCATAACAGGAAACATGAAATAAATTCGAAGAAAATGCAAAGTAAGGGTAACATTCCTTGGCAGCTTGATGTTCTATGCTATCAGCAAAATGATTTTAAAATCAATTTTATTGTGACCTTCACTTTTGACCCTTGTCCAAGAAAATGAGAAAAAAACCTTACTTTCATTCTCTTCAAGTAGGGAAGATTTTTATGTGGTTCACAAGGTGTTATAGCCTGTTCATAGTAACCTTGACCTTGAAAATCAATAGGGTCTATCCTTACCCCAAGGGGAACATTTGTAGAAGATTTCATATTTCTACGAATATTGTTTTGTCTTTTAAGCGGTTCACAAGATTGAAAGCCTAAATGCACAGTGACCTTGACCTTCAAAATCAATGGGGCTCAAACTCTCTGCATAGGAAACATTTTTGGATATTTCGATGAATCTATTACTGCAGTTTTGTTTTCTATGCTGTTGTAAAACAGAGATTTCAACCCTAAGTCCACAGTGAACTTGGCCTTGAAAATAAATAGGGTTAATCCTCTCCCAATTGGGGACATTCGTGTGGATGGTTTAATGTTTTGATGATAATTACTTTGTCTCCAATATGCTCTTTTCAAGGATTTTTAATCCCAAGTCCAAAGTGACTTTGACATTTGAACTTGAAAATAATTGTCTCTGCAAAAACATTTTATGTTAAAAGTCTTCAAATTCAATAGCATCATTTAAGAACATGTAAGTTTTCAGCATGGACCAATGACAATGACAATGACAATGACAAATACTTTATTCTCATAAACAAATATAGTTGTTGAGAACATAGTTAGAATATTAATACATATAATATATATAAGCACATGCGTGAAAATAATATTATGTTTACTGGAGCTGTCAAATTCTGTGACCATACAGTTTCACGCATGCGCAGACCAGACATGCACGTTTCGGGTACTTATCCCTCGTCAGTGATCCTCAATCCAAACAATGTAATATGCCAAATAGTGCAAACGTTATTATGCCCAAAAATGTACCGAAAGACGTTACAGGACGGCTGGGATATGATGCCACAGGACCCAATCCTTAAAAACCTCAAGAAATCTGGACAGCAGAAATTTTGAATGCGTTGATGAAACGATCAACCGAAGTTGATCGAACTTGCTTCCTCTGATTATTGTTTTGTCTTCTATGCTTTTTACAAGGATTTCAAGCAGAGTCCACATGGACCTCGAACTTGGAATTCAAAAGGTTTAATCTTCCCATACAGGGAAAGATTTTTAGCCTAAATCCACAATGACTTTGACCTTTGACCTTCAAAATCAATCAAAAGGGTTCATTTTCTCTGCATGGGAAACATTTGTTGAAAGTGTTATGCTTCTGCTATTAATGCTCTGTCTTCCTGTAGCATCATATCCCACTCATCCTGCTACGTCTTTCGGTAAATTTTTGGACATAATTTTCACACTCTTTGGCAATATGCATTGCTTAGATTGAGGATCACTGATGAGGATTAAGTGCAATGAACGTGCATGTCTGGTCCATCCTTGAAATTTATCTGTTCTCAAATGATGCTATTTAATATGAAGATGTTAAACATTACAGTGGCCTTGACTCTTGACCTTGGAAACAATATGATTCACCCTCACCCAATGAGACACATTTGTAGAAGGTTTGATTCATTTTTCTTTGATGACCGCTTTACTTTTTCTTCTATGCTGTACTGGGATTTTCAGCATAAGTCTACAGTGACTTGAGCTATAGACCTTGAAAAGCAATAGGATTTTCTCTCACCATTGGGAATCTTTGTGGAAGTTTTGATGTTTCTATGAAATTAACTTTGTCTTCAATGCTATTCACAAGAATCCGTACACAATCACACAACCCACTATACTTTTTTCACCTAGACAGACTTTGCACTTAGAACTTCGTACTTCGCACTTAAAAATTTGAAGAATCAGTGGCGTAGCTGCCGTTCACGAACAAATTCATAAGCGGAATCATCTATATTTTGATTATTACACTCAATGGAATTGAACCCAACTCTTTAAATAGACTGTCGAAATAGTACTTTTTGCAAGTAAATGTGTAATTATTTTAGGCTTTGTCCGCTGGTGTGATGACATGTTCTTGGAGTTAGGCAAGCTCCGTGATAACATCAGGGTCTTTCAAGATATACTCGAATCTGGTGTTCACAGTTGATTTTAATCGGTTAATCCTAGATAAAAGTAACCCTCTGATGGACTTTATCCATTCGGAAAGGCTGTCGAGTTGTACATTCTCTTTCTTTGCCCAACGTCTTGCATATTCCTTTATGTATAACTTTGTGGACAGAATGATAATATAGAGGGATTGTTCTGCATCACTGTGTGGATAGAATGATAATATAAAAGGATTATTCTTTTTCAAGTTGTGGACAGAATGATGATGTAAAAGGATTATTCTGTATCACTGTGTAGACAGAATGACAGAATGATGTAAAAGGATTATTCTGTATCACTGTGTGGATAGAATGATAATATAAAGACTTATTCTGTTTCAATATGTGGATATAATGGTAATGCAAAAGAATTATTCTTTATCAATGTGTGGATGGAATTTATGATAATATAAAAGGATTATTCGTTATCAATGTGTGAATAGAATGATAATATAAAAGGATTATTCTTTATCAATCTTTGAACAACCTTCGAATCAAAAGCTTTCTAGGGTAGCTAGAGGAAAACTAATTTGCACTATGTTTATATCTTTATATGTTGCCAAATTAAATATCAATTCTTTTCTCTTCCTCATGCATGTATTATTTTGTACAAAAAGCTATAAAAGAAACAATTCTTTTCTTGGGATCTGCAATTTCTACAGTAAACTTTCATTATGCGGTCAATTAAAGAAAGATAACTGTAGTAGTATACCGTTGTCATGAGACTGCAATGTTTTGTTTAGTTTGTTTATATCTTCCTGGTTCAAATTTTCAATTACAGAAGACATGTTCCGAAAATGTTTGCAAAATAAAGTAAAGGTAAGCTATTTTTTAATTTCAGTTTTGTTCTAAATTTACAGTATTTATTGATTCTTTTTCGATTGATTGACCCCCCCTCCCCTCTAAGAAAATGGAAAAATAAATCTTAGAATATCTAAATGAGAAATCTATAAATTAATCGGTGAGATAACCTAGATATAGATGTGTCAGAGGAACCGGATGAATGGAAATGTGAATCGGACGTGGTGATTCTGAGACATTAACTTTCATTTTCAATATTTATAACAGAAATATCATACATATTTTATTGATTCATATATTTCACCTTCATACAGAACCTATTAAGGCCACTGGAAATCAAATCTGTCGAATACATCAGAATTTGTTATATCAACTTTATAAAAGTAAAAATTTGCCCACATAAGCAAAAATACATTAAATTTCAAAATATATACCACTAAATGAATAGTTATTTTTTAACCACGTTGCATCGGCAAAGAGTTAATTTTAGTGTATTATTGCTGAAATTGCAAGGCCAATGGCCGCTTTTTTTATCCTCAATTGTGCTTTATCTAATTAATTATCTCGGTAAGGTCCGGATTTCATCGAGTACGATTGGGTGTTATTAAGGTTACGAGAACATTTGTACCAGATTTTTTTCGCACTGGGTAATTTCACACCACGTATTTTCGCATCACTGGAAATAATCGCCCCTATCTTCACAAGACGTGTGTAAGTGACTGTAAAGGACCGTTCTTGGCCAGACAAATCCCTCAAATTTTTGTAATGGAAAGGGGAGGGGGGCAATTTTAGGGGATTTTCATTAAGTATCTGTACTGTGTATTCAATTAAGTTAAACGACTACCAAGGCCAAGATTTGTATGTGACAATATTGATTATGAATTCGTACATTGTATTAAGATTTAACAGAAAAAATATAGCTTCTATTTCTGATCTGCAATATTAAGAAGATTTCGAAGAAGGAAAAGATCTTAATCTCCTTTCCAATGGGACCAATTTTATACAGCCCCCACTTCCCTACCTACTCTCTGGGTAAATGAATGTAGCCCCCTTCCCATTTCCTTTTTTCCGCATCACAGGGCAGGGAATAATCGCCCCTGTTTTCACATAAGGCGTTTATATTTGATTTAAAGGACTGCTCTTCGCAAATGTTTAGAGGAGAAATGCAAGTGGGGGGGGGGACTTTTTAATATATATACCTACCCTCTGGGTTAATAAATGTTCCCCCATTTCCAATAAAAAGTCAGACGGAGAGTGCCTATTCCCCTGAAAAATAAACAGCTACGTTTACACATTAAATGTGATATTGAGTTTTTCTCTCAGTATGCATGTGTACAAAACATCTACTATTCATGTCAACATTTCTTTTCTTTTTCTTTAAATATTCCACTCCATTATACCCATGCATGTACGGGCAATTGTCTAGTGAATACTAAGGAAAGAACACAGTGTATTTCAAAATATCCCATTTATAGAACAACATCCAATTCACCCCAGAAAAAAGGAACTTATCTTCCCCTTTTAACGACCGTCAGTAAAGTAACCCCCGGCATAAAAATATCATTCTAGAAGAGAATTACCCTCTACAACTCACCGAAATCACACCGGTATATTATTACCTATTTGTAAGTGAAGAAAGTCACAGCTACTGCTAGGAAAGCATTTTACAGGCAAAAATAGACCAAAAAAGAAATAGAACGCTTGCATTACGAACGGACATTCCTAGGGCGGTTTTTCCCAGGGAATTGAGTCCTTGTGCGTTTTTGGGGAGGGGAGGGGTAGTGTAAAATGCGGAGGGAAGTAACCATTACCGTTACTAGTAATATTCTCATTGACAGAAATTGCTTACTTCATCGAGTTTTAAACTGTAATTGTGAACTTATACATGGAGTGGCCAACTTATGGAGCTATACATATTTGGTGGAGGTTTTTGTTTGTTTGCTTTGGTTCCTGTTTTGTCCTGATTATGTATGCCTTCGGTTTATGATTTTCTGAATTATCGAATTTGTGCTGTATATATTGATATGGTCATTATCCATATTTGTCATTTCTAAAATTTCAGTATTTTACGGTACATTTTATAAGGTGTTAATCTATTTTCTATTTTTCAATGAGCAGAATGCCTTTTAAATTTATTTATACGTGGAACTATGGTCGTATTTTAAATATTTGCAATTTGTGATTATGAAATCACACTTCGTTTTTTATGAGATTTTCCCTCTTAATGAAAGACTCTTTGTGCGATTTAGAATATGTTTACTTAAAAATTCCAGATCTTGAATTTCTATAGCCATACAATAAATGATTTTACATGTACCTCCCCTGAGTACCACATGACTCCCATTGAAAGTATTTGAACATGTAAACATTACTTGTTTGGATGTAAAAATGAATTTTGAGTTGAATATCTTAATATTTGCTCAAATTTTACAATGAAACAATATAAAGAATATATTATGTTTGATCTCTGTTGATAATAATCACTCTATGTAACGTGCGACTGCGGGAATTTATTTTTTTACGGTAATCGTGACAATTTTTTTACGGTAATTATGTCATTTTATTGAGAAGTCGGGTAATAAAATACAGGTTCCGACCTTTTCTAAAGTTTTGTTTAGTCCAAGAACATTATGTCATCACACCAGCGGACAAAGCCTCAAATAATTACACATTTACTTGCAAAAAGTACTATTTCGACAGTCTAGTTAAAGAGTTGGGTTTAAATTCGACACCTGGAAATCCCACTTACACCCCAACAAACCTTTCTGCCTCTGAAATAATAGATAACCACAAATCAGCTCTTGCTTCCTTTGGCTGCGACACTACCAATTTAGATTTAGATTTACCATACTTATACTGCATACCTAAAATGCATAAGAATCCGTACAAACAACGTTTCATCGCTGGTTCCTCAAAATGTTCTACCAAATCTGTATCGATCTTACTCACCAAAGTTTTATCTGAAATCAAATCTGGGCTACAAAAATATTGTTCGACAGTATATTCTCGCAGTGGTATCAACCTGATGTGGATTTTAAAGAATTCGAAGGAACTTTTAGAACATCTGAAATCCACTCATTTTAGTAGAGTCCATTCGATCAAAGCCTTTGATTTTTCGACACTTTACACTACAATTCCACATTCTAAATTGAAAGAAAGACTCGCAAAAATTATAAGTAATGCGTTTACAAGTAAGAACGGTAATCGCAAATACAAATTTATTGTTGTTAACTATGACAAAACCTACTTTGTAAAAGAAAAGTCAGATTCTGAAAATAAGTACACTGAAACAGACATTATTCAGATGTTAAACTTTCTGATCGACAACATTTTTGTGGTGTTTGGAGGAAAGGTCTTCCAGCAAATTGTCGGAATTCCAATGGGGACCAATTGTGCCCCACTCCTTGCCGACATTTTCCTTTACTCGTACGAAGCTGAATTCATTCAATCTTTGGTCTCTGAAGGGAAAAGATACTTAGCTTCTGACTTCAACTTCACTTACAGATACATAGACGATGTGTTGTCCATCAATAATCCAAAATTCGCGGACTACCTGAGCAGTATCTATCCTTCGGAGCTTGAAGTCAAAGAAACTACAGAGACAAATAATTCAGCATCCTATTTGGACATAATGTTGTCCTACGACACTGATGGTCACATGAACACCTCACTCTATGACAAACGTGACGACTTCAATTTCAGCATTACGAACTTTCCTTTTCTGAGTAGCAACATCCCTTCATCGCCTGCTTATAGCGTGTTCATATCTCAGTTGATACGCTATGCCAGAGCAAGTACCAAATATACGGATTTTGTTCTGAGAGCTAGGCGTCTTTCAGATAAGCTTCTCAGTCAGGGATATGTTTGTGACCGACTAACATCGTCACTGAGGAAGTTCTACGGTCGATATGGGGAACTCGTCATACACTATGATGTCCCACTATCCAGAATGGTGGATGATATTCTGTCATAGACCATTTGAACCATCCAACCAAAGATTGTACTCTATATCTTCCAAAATGGAAGTAACCGGATGTGACAGTTCTACCGAATTGAAGCGACGGGTGTTGCATGCAAGCAGGAGATGCTTACTCTTCCTGGGCACCTGGTCTCACTCTCATATCGGGAGTTCGCTTCTTTTCATATGGTGGAGGTTTTTGTTTTTGTTTGCTTTGGTTCCTGTTTTATCCTGATTTTGTATGCCTTCGGTTTCTGATTTTCTGAATTATCGATTTTGTACTGTAGACAGGGATATGGTCATTATCCATATTTGTCATTGATAGATCATTTCGTTTTTTCTTTTATGACTATCAAATGCTTATAGTACGGTGACCAAAAAGCTAAATTTTACAATTTAGTCGAAAGATTAGTACATGGGTAAATTATATGTCAAATGAAACTAGAAGTAATGTACTTTCAAAATATGAATGTCGTCAACAGGTTTGAATGTACAACCATTCCATTTTCAGGGGTCAAAGGTCAAAGGGGTCATTCAACATAGATTACGTATTTCTGTTCTTTTTCACAAAGAAAAGAAATATTGATGAAAACAAAATTGAATTTTCTGTACAAATTGCATCAACAGAATAATATTCCAATCTTATCCTTAACATAAGTAAATCGCGATGACATAAAATCTGTATTGATGACGTCATTGGTAGCTATTTCTAGAACAAATTAAAAATGTGAACATTATAATTACTTAAAAATGAAATATTCCTCTCCGTGTACAAACATGGAGGACAAATATTTGTCAATTTTCTCTTCCATTATAGAAAACAAATGTTTGCTAATTATCCCCGCAGCATAATTGCAGGGGAGTATAATGCGACCGTTGGTGAGGGTGCGTACGAGAGTGTGTAAGGGTGACTGTGTGGTGAGAGGGAGGGTGTGTTTGTGCACGTCACGCTCTTTTATACAGCCTAAAAGGCACAATTTTGATTGGATCTTGACCAAACTTTATACACTTATTGCTTATGACAAAAGGAAAAACCCTATTGATTTTCAAGGTCATGGGTCAAAGGTCAAGGTCACCGGTTGAAAATGTTATAAATCCTTTATACAGCCCAGGAGGGACAGTTTGTATTTGGTATTGACCAAACTTCATATACTTATTGCTTATGACAAGAGAAAGAACCCTATAGATTTTCAAGGTCATTGGTAAAAGGTCAAGGTCACAAGTTCGAAATGTTAAAAATTATTTTTCTTAGCCTAAGGGGCACAGATTTGATTGGATCTTTACTAAACTCCATGCATTTATTTCTTATGACAAGTGAAAGAACTCTATTGTTTTTCAAATATAAGGTCAAGGTGACAGACTGGAAATGTTTAAAATCATTTTAAACAGCCTAGAGGGTGCAGTTTGAAGTTGATCTTCACCAAACTCAATACACTTGTTGCTTACGATAGGAGAAAGAACTCTTGACTGTTGGTTTTCAAGGTCATGCATCAAAGGTCAAGCTCACAGATTAGAACTTTTAAAATATTTTAATACAGCCCTGATGATAAATTGGAGTTTACCAAACTCCTTACACTTATTGTTTATAACAAGTAGAAGAACCCTTTTGATTTTCTACGGTCAAAGATCAAGGTCACTTAAGGGAAATGTTAAAAATCTTTATATACAAACTAAGAGGACACAATTTTGATTGGATCTTTCCAATGCCCATACACTTGTTGCTAATAACAGTAGGAAGAAACCCATTAATATTATAGGTCAATGTCGCAAGATTTAATTCGTTAAAATCATTGAAGATCCTCTGTGTCATTCACCATCAGATCTTGGTCAAGCTCTTTAAAGTATACATTTAATACAAATGACACAAAGAACACTTTTTCGATTATCAAGGTCAAAGGTCAAGATCACAGATATAGAGGAGGCAACTTATAATTAAAAATGGGACTTCATCAATGTTGACGCATATTCGCATATGTGAATTTCAAGTTTTATTTTAAGATTACCTACGAAGTGGTTTATATCCTTGTCACGCCTTCACTTTTTTGGCCAACGCACGAGTATAATGACCTTCAACACGCTGGCAAACGTCAGGGTTTGGTCTGAAATTCATTTATGAAGCAACGTTCTCAACGTGCACGTAGCGACCTTGTAGTGCATGGGGAGCGTTCGCCCAACGACCGAGATCAGAGTCTTCCAAACGCATAAAACTAGTTGACAATTTACCTGTTAACGTTCTATAAAGCGTGCCCAAAGATCTCGCAACGTTCGCCTAACGACTTGTCAACAACCTGGCAGCTACCTTCTCGCCATCTACAACGTTTACAGCAAAACTTAATTTTCAGAAAATATTTCGTTGTCAAGACATGAAACACACGCCAAGGACGTTAGACTGTCGTTGGACACACGTTAAGGACGTTAGACCATCGCTAGAAGAGTGTGGCTGTGTACGCGTTAGACTTGCGCTCCTCTGTCGTTACACATACGTTGCAACAACTATTGGCGCCCTCTCAACGTTTTTACCAACGACTGCACAGCACACGGGAACGCATGCCCAGCGACCTCCTAATGACTCCATAACTTACAATTGGCCGGACGCTGGACAGTTGTCAGTGGTTTTGTGCATTCACAAAATTTTCCGACGACCACAGCGCACATCAACGTCCTCCAGCGACCACACAACGACAAGCCAGCGACCAAACAACGACCTCAACGTTTTGCGACGTGTTGGCAAATTTACTTGGTCGTTACTCGTGCGTTGACCAAAAAAGTGAAAGTGTGACAGGGCCACAACGGCCATTCTCTACTAGTGTGTGACTGTGAGTACATTGGTATTGATGCCGTGCGAGGGTGCTACACTTTTCTTACTTAGTTTTTATTTTTTACCAAAATTTGTCGCAGAAAGATATCCATCGTTATGATTAATTCAGCTAGGGTGTACGTACATATATTATACAGCGTTATCCATAAAATTATGACGATGGGTAGAAAGCCTTCTCTCCCCGATAAACCATCACATATCTCCTGAAAAAAATGCTTTTAATGGAAAAATCACAGGAAATGGTAAACAGTTTTCCATGTATCTCTTCTAGACATAAGCAGTAATAACATAGATTTATACAATTTTCAATGTGCCTTCAAGTGAAATAAGTTTATGTTCAAAATGTTGAGATAAAATGTGTGTACTGTCATGCAAAAAGTTTTTTCTTTTGCTTAAAAATCACATGAAATTGTGAAAATTAACCACGAGAGCCGGAATGTACATTCATAAGCTATTTACATACTTGTCCCTATTCTGTAATTCTCTCTTTCACATTGAGATTCATAAATATCAAGATGATTATATCGGATAATAAACAGAGAAAGGGTTAATTCTTTTAGAAGCAATTCAACTGAGTCATCCTTCTTATCATTTGTAATGATTTTGTTTTTTCCATATATATATATTTATTATGCTTTGGTTCTGATCACAGGGATTTATCACGCTTCCCGGTTGGTAAATGTACTACATTGTATATAGGTTATAAACCATAATACATAAAGCAACCGAGAAGCGTGACAAATCCCTTTGATTCTGAAGTTTATCACAAAAAAGTATATTATATCCAGTAACCAATTTTTGCCTGTAAATCATAGAGTACACAACATTTCCATTTTTTGTCCCCCGCTTTCGCGAAAGCGCGGAGACATTAATTTTAATTGAAAAAGGAGTGCGTTTTTATTGGTACATGCCTTCATATTAGGGTAACGCGGAAGGAATGTAATATATCTTATTTATCATAAAGAATGTTTAAAATATTTTGATTATTAACCAGTTGGTATCTATTATCAATAAATGTTCAATCTTGTATCCCCCCCCCCAAAAAAAAAATGTATGCATATGTCATAAAAAAATTGTGAATTGTAAATCAAAAATATTAATTCATTTTTTGTATTTATTTTAAGTCAAAATAATTCTTTTTTATTTACAATTCACAAATATTTTATGCTGACACATACTTAGAGAAATAAATAGGTCCTTCGTTTGAAATTCAAAATAAGCAGCCCCCCGTACCCGGAAATCATACTAAAATAGGGCAACGGTTACGCTGCAACATACGCCTGTCATGTGATTAATGATGTCAAATGACCTTGACCTTCTTTGACCCGTACCCTAACAATCAAGTACATTGTAGGTCCTTTGTCTGGGTCTACTCAATCTTCAAGGTAAGCCTGAAGTTCCTAAGCTTTGACATCACCATGCATTACTGATTTCTCTATTATACAACGAAAGATATTTAACATGCAAATTGGATTCCTATTTCAGACGGTTTGGTCACCATATCTTGTTACAGCATGTGAGCATGCAACCACCTCCTCTTCCGCATAATTTCTCAAATATGCAAAAGGAGGAGATAAAACCCCGTTACATACATAAAAGATAGTTTATATTTTATTTATCATGAAGCAGATTTAAAATATTTTGACCCAAAATAGATTTAAATGATTTTTTTGAAAAATCTTAACAAGAATCTATATTTAGCCACCAAATGAACTTGACCCTGACCTTCAAAATCAATATGATTTTCTGTCTTATTAAAGTTTATGTTCATGGTAAAAGAGTCCTAGCTCAAATGACATTGTATCAATCTTGTTTACAATTCCTGTAGTTTTAATAAATAAATGTGAGTATGTACCCCCCCCCTTCCCTGAAATGTACGCAAACACGTAATTTCTCTGTTGGTGGAACAAAATATATAGAAAGTCCGTTACATATTTGAAAGATCATTAATTTTCCTTTAAGTATGAATAATTCCAAAACATGCTGAACCAAAAAGAGAACAACAGCAATTATTTCAATGAAATTTTAATCTATTTCTCTAAAAAGCTATCTTTAGCCTCAAAATGACCTTGACCTTTCAAGCACGACCTTGAAAATAAAATTCCCTTACATTCGTTACGTTAAATCTACCTGGTAAATATGATGTTATTAGCTTAAACGGTTTTGTCTCTATGTTTTCTAAAAGGTGCAGGACGCACCGGTGCTGCGATACCGATATCCCCCACCCCTTTCATAGGCTAAAAGACAGGCATACAAGAACAGCCATAAATATCCTAATCTTGCCCCAGTTTAGAGAATAAAAATAATTTTTTTTTGCTTGAATTTTGTAACACGAAAGAAAAACTATGTTATAACTACTAAAGATTGTATTTTTACTGCAATGATATGATTCAGTGAATCATATAGAAAATATCCAGAAATCCGTGATTTTTGAATGAAAAATACAGTTTTCCCCCAAAAAACTGAAAATACAAATAATGTATTTAAAACGTAAGTTATTATGCGAAAGAGCATAAAAGATAAGAATGGAATACATCCTTCAATTATCAAATTCATTAGTGATAAAGATGTTATGATCGATATATAGAAATAGTCTTAATAGAAATTAGTATGCAGATTTCTGTAGAAAAACAGCAGTTTTGAAGTTTTTGCATTAAAATAATTAAATATATTTGATATCAATTGGAAGAGGAGAATGTTTAGATTTAACTTTTTGAAGAATGACCAAAATTCATTTAGTGGATCTCAGAGACGGGAAAAATGAAATAGAATTTTCACAAAGTAATGCAATTTTTTAGCAAAATAAACTTTTTTAACCCCAAAACGCAAATTTTATGAGAAATTTGAATTAAAACTTATCATATTCGAAAAAGTATTAAATATGTTAGTAATTTTCACCTTTCAATCTTTGATGTTACTTTCCACTGAAAAAGTATTCATCGATTCCTTTTTTCAGTGATTTTTCGGTAATTTTTTAAAACGTTGATGACGTCATTTCAACGTCATTTTTGAAAATGTTCTACAATGAAAATCATTTGACGACATCTTGATTCATTAACCACAGATAAAGAGCTTTCATTTGATACCAATATTTGCCATGTACTATGCGTGTCGACTAAACTCCTAAAATAAGCCACTTTTGGCGACTTGGTCACCCTACTATTACACATTCTGGAAATAAAGCTATCTAAATAGCGTTTCTAACGACAAAAACCGCCAGGAACATAAATTTCTAGTGATTTTTAGTGTATATGTGCCCAAAACTCACCCATTCGCTACGACTGTCGGTAAATGTTTGGACATAATAATTTTCACACTCTTTGGCAATATCACATTGTTTAGATTGAGGATCACTGACGAGGGTTAAGTACCCGAAACGTGCATGTCTGGTCCATGCTGAAAATTTATCTGTTCTCAAATGATGCTATTGAATTTGAAGACATTTAACATCAGTATCAAAATGAAACTACAATGTACTGACGTTATCAGACAAAAATATGTTTTCAAGTAAGAACTGTACCAGAACAAAATATATAAAACTCTTTATTTCATCTATGAGTCATCTTGAGAATATGTATACTTTTCCCGTGTTGTGACCCTTTTTTACGGTATAAAACTGTATTAAGCGAAACTTTTCTACTGTAATCGCCATGTTTTTTTACGGTTACGGCGACTGTTTTTTATGGGAAGAAAAATTATAAATATTATTTTAAAACATGCTTTCTGTTCATATAATATCGACCATAAAACGATAAAGCTTTTTATTCAGCACTTGAAATACATGGTATGGGTATATGAGATATATGAATAGGCAGAAACACGTATGCTCTCAATATACCCAGGTACTGAAGCAGTTTTGCAGTTAAGGTCCAATGCCGACTTAGCTCACCGATTAGCCCGACTTAAAATTTTGATGAAGTTGGGGATCTCGGCGCAGAAATTATCCTCATTGACCTTAACGCCGACTCTGTCCCAACTTCGATACGACTTGACTACGACCTACCACAATCTACATCTACCTACGAATTTACGCCGACTTAGCCCAGGTCAGCCTTCCCGAGTTTGCTACGACCTGCCCCGACTTACCATGACTTGAGAAGACTGAGCCTCGACTTAACTACGACCTACTACGATTGCACAACGGCTTCTGTCGACATAACTACGACTTATTAATAATTTAACATTTACTAGTATTCAAAACAAAATAACTAACACATTATCAAACGCTATGTATATATTCAATTATCAATCGATGCCATCTAAGCGTCTACCAAAGTTATTATGTGTCAAAATCAGGGTCATCAAATTGTACTTCCAACAAGTGTGACGTAGTAAGTTGATCACGCGACATACCATACGAAGTAATAGGACGAACTACACTGCTGTCTGATTAAAGATGTTTGGATGAGCGGATCAAATATTCGATATTTAAGATGAGGTCATGAAAAGTTTTCAATAAAACTTTCCTTTCTTTTTTAAGGTATGGCCAGTGAGGCATTATCAGATCGACTTTGTGAGCCCTGTAAGGAAGGAAACAAAGACGTAAAGGCGAGAACGCTCTGTTATGAATGCCATCTATTACTGTGTGAACCATGCTCTGACTACCATCAACGATTAAAAATCACTAAAGACCATAACCTTGTAGACCTTGTACATTTCATTAAGAAATAAACATCAAGAAATGAGCTATCGACATCCAAACAGAAACCATCTTCCGTCAACGAGGACGAGTTGGCCTCTGATTTTCTGGGGAACGTAACAGTTACAAAAGACACCGTCCTGTATCGTGGAGCTCAGGTCGCCGTGGAATGTACATCTGTTAGAGCTGAACCAAAGAAACGCACAACGTCCAAACAGCTTGATACTGGACGCCTGAAAGCTGAAAAATATTTGGAGTTCAGCTTAAGGAGACCAAATGATCAGAGGGGCCCTACTGTGAAAGGTGTGCTTTGTGTGTTGGAGAGAGTGATTGTTGTTGATACCGTAAATGGAGTACTGAAACTGTTTAATGAGAATGGGACATTTCTTTCATCCACAAGATTAAAATCTGAGTATTACACATGGGGAATAACGTATGTGTGTAACAAGACGTTTGCCACGTGTGGATCCGGTGACACACTTTATCTATGGACAGTACGTGGACAGACGATAGTCAATGAGGACGTATCATATCATGTGGATCACAGGGCAGACGGTATCCATTACAACGGTAAATTCTACTGTGTACTACATCGCTGGGACGACGCCATCGCACTACTGGACAGACAGGGGAGACAAGTCAGGAAGATCATTATGAAGGAGGCGTGTGGGAAGAAGATTAGGTTTGGATGGGACATACATATGGACAGTGATACAAACAATATATACGTGCCTTGTGAGAATGAAAATGGTGTATTGTGTATGACATTGGAAGGTCAATCAATGTGGTTCACTCCACTGTCTGGAGCACCGTATGGTATCACGGAGATACATGGGACACTGTGTGTAGCTGACAGTGCTAGTCAGTGTCTACATCTGATAACCAAGGATGGGGAGTACGTCAGGAAGCTGCTGGATAAGGAGGATCTGGAAGGGAAGCCTAAATATGTTTGTCATGGTCAGGATGGTAGACTTTATGTTTGCCTAAATGATAAGGAACTCTCTGTGTATACAATCACTGCATGGTGATATGTTGTATATGTATAATGAAATATTAAACGTCTTCAAATTCAATAGCATCATTTAAGAACAGATGAATTTGAAGCATGGACCAGACGAGCACGTTTCGGGTAACCTTACCCTCATCAGTAATCCTTAATCTAAACAATGTAATATGTAAGAAACTGCTCAAAATCGATAATTTCTCATTTATTGAAATCTTTATCTAATGTAGTATGTTGTTTGTTTCATATTGACTGTAATTAAATTAAATAAAAGGCAAGAAAATATGTCAGGAAAGAGTTCATTTTTAATGTATGGAGGGGTGTTTTCGCCAATATTCTATGTGCCTAGATTACATTCCTATTTATCTAGCTTACATTCCAATTCATCTTGCTTACTTCCATCTTTTATATCTTTGTAAAGCGCTGTTTCATGTGTTTATTCGTTTAAATTTCATTTCATTTCTATTACCCTTGACTGCATATTTTGTATTCGTTTTCTTTATATCCTGCGTACATTTCTATCGTTTTGTCTAGCTTACATTTCTTATCCATGTATCATGCATGCATTGATATGCTAGTAGTCATGGTAACATTCGTTTTATATGTATCCATCAACTTCGGATTTTTTTTGCACTTTGTCGATTTGACATCCTATATATTATTTTGCTATTTTGGGAACTTGTCATTCCATTCAAAATTATCATCGAAATTAAGGGTTAACATCTTAGCACCATCCCTCCAATGATATTTTGAACATAGATTTTATTTGGATATACTACTGAATCGACCCTACAGGAAATTCGGAGCCGGGCACTCTCTGCAAATGTACAAATTTAAGTTCAAAATACGACTGAAGAGGGCCATACTAAAATGAATTATGGTGGCTCCGCTGAAAGCATCACTGATGATAATTTGATATTCGAAACATGTGTCTGTTGCAGAAATATCGGTTTGAATTTTCTTCAAGAAGGTATAGTGTTGGAACACTTCCGTATTATAATTATCATACATTGTTATTCCTCTATATAATACTCTTATTCGTCATCCTTACATTCGTTTTCTATGTATCTTGTGCTAATTAAGACGCCAGAGGGTAGCACACGTAGAATAATTCTATTCTCCCCTGTTTTCTAAAAGGCGGACGCGGAATCGGTTTTCAAAATGCCGGATTGTAAAATATTGTTTTGCATTGTTCTCAGCTCGTTTATGTTATAGAAAGCAATTAGCTTGATGAGTTTATTGTCACATATATTTTGAAGAGCCTATATGACACTTGCTGGTACATGTTGATTCTGGTTTTTTTTTTTGCGACCTACTATAGAACTAGTACTTGACCGACCTAGATACCCAAATGAGCATTGTGTTCTGTTCTTCCCTTTTCACTTATATCAGCTGATCCAATGAAGACTGGTTGTCTTCATTCATTATATTCATCGCCATAGATGTTCCGAAAATTCATTTCAGAATTAAAGATATAATAATGACACTGACTTGGAACAGAATGCTGTTGTGGATCTAGGATTTCAGAAAAGAGAGGACCGGATCAAGTATGGTTGCCGAGCAGGTAACACGCTAAAATCGGCGCTCCGATGATTTGAGTCACTTTGTGTTAAAAGGCATTTTTGAACCGGAATTTTATGCACACCTTACATGGGAGATACTTATCTGTCATTATTGAAAACTTTTGGATCAAAATTTGCAGTATTGTGCATTTATTAGATGGAAACATTTATATATATACGTCTTGTTTACGAATTTGAACTGTAATCACCAAGCTGCACTATAGTACCCTACCTGGATTTCTACCTGGACGTAATCATGAGTATAAAAACTGTGCAAACGCGATTAGACAAAGGAAAAAGTGTGAAGGAAAGATCAAAGTCAGAGATGAATTCTAGTACGAGTTCAGTGGCGGATCCAGACGATTTATCAAATGACGTGAAAGCTATAAAACAGTCTTTGAAAAGTGTAGTTAAGAAGGAGGACTTAGAAAAGGCGTTTGGAAAAATGGTACAGAAAAGTGATATGAACGAACTCGTTTCCAATATAGTGAAGAATGTGATAAACGAAATGAAGGATGGTATAAAACAGGAAATTGGAGAAGAATTAGAAAAAGAGTATGATGAACGAATCAGAGAGAAAACCGGTGTTTTGTCGGATCAGATTGATGGATTAGAGATGGATTTAGAAGGACTAAGAGAAAAGGTAGAAGAACAGAAAAAAGAAATTAGATCACTGAGGGATGAATTGGCAGACTCATCACACCAGTCTAGAGAAGCATTGCGTATGGCTAATTTCAACGAGCAATACTCCCGAAAAAATAACCTTAAAGTGTTAAATAGGAAAGAAGAGAATGGGGAAGATCTGCGAAAGGGACTGATAGAAAAAGTAAAGAAAGTTGGCGTAGAAATTCAGCCATGGGAGATAAACGCTATCCATCGCATTCCCGGAAAAAAAGGAGGAACAAGACCAGTGATCGTAAAGTTATATAACAGTGATATAAAGAGGAAAGTGATGATGAAGAGAAAAGAACTGAGAAATAAAGAAGTCAAGGTCGTACACGATGTTACAAGTAACAATATGTCGCTGATTACGAGGCTAACGAATCACAATGACATTGCGCAGGCGTACTACTTCAATGGACATGTATACGGAAAGTTAGCGTCTGACGGCCGTAAACTGCGCTTCGACATATTCGATGACATTTCGAAGAAAGTCGCAAAAAGATAAACTTGGTCAAACACGATAACAGTTACAGTATGTGAGTAGCAGTTTCTTCATTATTACTAACAGTTTGAGTTCAAGTAGACTAGACTGTTCCTTTTGATTCAGTTGCATTTGACTTTTTGTTAGAAAAAAGTGATAGCAAATCACATTATGAGCATGCTTGATGAATATTTTGTCGTTTATTTTTGTTTTGTCCTGTCTTTGTATGTGTGTTTGTGTGTGTATGTGTGCGTGTATGTTATGTGTTTGTCTTACGTTTTATGTGTTTATCTTTGTTTCATATATATTCTCTTGTACGTCTAAATGGAGTCTATATCAATACTTACTTTAAATTGCCAAGGTCTGAATGATTTATCAAAAAGAAAAGATGTATTCTCTTATCTTAGAAATATGAATCATAGTATTTATTGTCTCCAAGACTGTCATTTTACGCCTGACATAGAAGATAGGGTACGAAATATGTGGGGTTACGAGTGTTATTTTAGTTCTTTTTCATCGAATTCTTGAGACGTTGCCATTCTTATAAATAATAATTTCGAGTTTAAAGCACTAAGAGAAAAGAGAGATGTAAATGGGAATTTTATATTGTTGGAAGCCATGGTTGATCATAACAAGATTCTTTTGTGTAACATATACGCTCCGAATAGAGATTCACCAGAATTTTTCATTGATTTATTCGAAAAGATTGATGATATGGAGAATGAAAACATCATAATTTGCGGAGATTTTAATTTGATCATTGACACAACTAAGGATTGTTATAATTACAATATGATTAACAACCCTCGGGCTAGAAACATAGTTCTTGAATTTATGGAAAATAATCATTTTATTGATATTTTTAGACAATTCAATCCAGATTTAAAACGCTATACATGGAGACGAAAAAATCCAATGAAACAATCACGGCTTGATTTTTTTCTTATATCCGAAAATCTCATACGCAGTTCAAACTCATGTAAAATAGAATCAGGTTATAGATCGGACCATTCCTCTGTTATTCTAAATATATCTTTCACAAAATTTGACCGAGGACGTGGGTTATGGAAATTTAATACTAGTTTATTACACGATATTAACTATTTACAGGCAATAAATGATAAAATCACAGAAATAAAAAGACAATACGCAATTCCTGTTTATAATCTGGAAAACATAGAATCTATTCCTGATAATGAAATTATTTTCTCTATAAATGACCAACTCTTTCTCGAAACATTGCTTATGGAGATAAGAGGCAAGTCCATTTCATATTCATCATATATAAAGAAGAAGTTAAATGAAAAGGAAACAAAACTCATAGAGGAGATAAATATTTTGGAGGCAAACTTGAATCAAGATAATCTAAAAGACTTAGAAGAAAAAAAAAATGAGATAGAGAAAATGAGGAAAGACAAACTTAGAGGCGCTTTTATAAGATCAAGGGCAAGATGGTCAGAAGAAGGGGAGAAACCCTCCAAATACTTTTGCCAATTAGAATCCAGGAATTTCACTAGTAAACTTATCCCGAAAATAATAGAAGAAAATGGAAATGTCATAACTGATCAACATAATATTTTGAAAAAATCAAAAGACTTTTTTTTGCAAAACTATATTCGAGTAGAGATGATCTCATTGAAGATGTCGACCTTGATTCTGAACTTAGATTTTCCGAGATTCATAGATTATCAAATGATGAGAAAATTGAAATTGAGGGGGAAATATCATATGAAGAAGCTAGTTCTACTCTCAGAAAAATGAACTCTAATAAATCGCCAGGAACAGATGGATTTCCGGCAGATTTTTTTAAAGTTTTCTGGAAGAAATTAGGACAGTTCATTGTCAGATCAATCAATTATGCATATAATATAGGAAATATGTCTATTACTCAAAAACAAGCAATAATCACATGTTTGCCGAAAGGGGATAAGCCTAGACATTTTTTAAATAATTGGCGACCCATATCTCTATTAAACACAGTCTATAAAATTGCATCTGGATCTATTGCATCTCGTATGAAAAAGTTTCTCACAAATTTAGTTGATAGTGATCAAACTGGTTTTATGGCAGGCAGGTCTATTTCAGAAAATATTCGGCTTATATATGACATTATGGAATACAGTGAAGAAGAAAAATTACCTGGTTTGTTACTCTTAATCGATTTTGAAAAAGCATTCGATTCTCTTTCTTGGCCTTTTGTTCAAAAAGTTTTAAAATTTTTCAACTTCGGAAAATCTTTTCAAACATGGATATCTTTATTCTACAATGACATAAGTGCCATGGTTAATCAGGGAGGTAATCTTTCGGAACAGTTTAAAGTTCTCAGGGGCTGCCGTCAAGGAGATCCTCTCTCACCCTATATTTTCATTTTGTGCATCGAAATATTAGCTATAATGATAAGGAATAATAAAGATATAACTGGTATTAAGATTGCTGAGAAGGAGAAGAAACTATCTTTATATGCAGATGACTGTTCATTAATTTTAAATGGAACGGAAAGATCCCTTAGAGAAAGTCTTACTACCCTTAATAAATTCTCAAAAATATCTGGTCTTTATATAAATCTGTCGAAAACTGAAGTGATTTGGATAGGTAGCAAAAAATATTGTAATGAGGTCTTATGTCATGATCCTAATTTTGAATGGGACAAATCAACTTTCAAGTTACTAGGAGTACAATTTGATGTTAATTTAAGAAACATGACCACAAGAAATTATGAATCTAAAATTATATCTGTCAAGAATGTCTTGTTTAATTGGAAGAGGAGGAATTTGACTCCTTTTGGCAAAATCGTCATCGTCAAATCCCTTGCACTGTCTATTCTCACTCATATACTTCTACCTCTTCCTTCGCCTACTGTAGCACAGATTAAAAGTATTGAAAAATTATTTTACTCTTTTATATGGAACGGAAAACCAGATAGAATTAAAAGAAATATTATGGTAAAAAACTATACTGAAGGTGGACTAAAAATAAATGTTGCAGCTTTTATTAAGAAATTAAAATTATCTTGGATGAAGAAGTTTTTGTTTGAACATAAAAGTTGGAATGATATTACAATAGAATCTTTGGATTATGAAATGTTGGTAAACTGTGGGACAGAATATACCTTCAAAATAGCTGATTCTGTATCAAAACATTGGGGGGGGGGGGAATTTTGCGAAATTACAGAAAAAGATATTCAAGAAGTGGCACAAATTCCAATCTTCTTCAATAAGAATATAAAAATAAACAATAGATGTATATTCTATAAATCTTGGGCATCGAAACATGTATATTTTTTAAATGACATAATTGATTTTAACGGTATTTTTTTAACATACGATGAATTCAGAGCATTATATGATATTGATACCAACTTTTTAGAGTATTACGGGGTAGTTTCAGCAGTGAATAGATGGTTACAACAGTCAGGAAAACTACACTTGTTAACCAAAATGTCTTATCCTATAATCAGAAGTCCTATTTACATACTATCAAATTTCGATAAATTTTCTAAGAAAATATATTTTTCTTTTTTTTGAAAAACAAGAATGTATTGTATCCAAAGGATTCATTAAATGGGTAGATCGATTAAACCTATCAGAAAACGAAAAGAAAGATTTCTTTATAAAGCCTTATCTTTTGACAAAAAACACCAAGTTATTGTGGTTTCAATTGAGAATTCAACACAGCATTCTTTGTACAAATTCTTTTCTTTTCAAAATCAAAAAAATAAATAGTCCAAACTGCACATTCTGTCACATTCATCCAGAAACAATTGAACATTTGCTATGGGACTGTGAGAAAACTAAAAAGTTACTTCTGGATTTGAAAAATTATGCTTCAAGCTATATTGGTGAAAATATTCAGTTGAACAAAAAAGAATTCATTATAAGTAGCAACAAGAATTTTCCATTAAATGTAATATGTCTGCAAATTAAATACTATATTTATGCTATGAGATGTGCTAATAAGAATCCTTCTCTTCAAGGTCTCATATTCTATATTAGAAATTTATTTGATTGCGTAAAATACAAAGCAATGAAAGAAAACAGATATGAACAATTTATATCTTCCTGGGGCAACTGGGTGAATTTAATTTAAATCTTTATCTAAACAAATAAAATTGTATTGTAAAATCAGTTTATGCTTGTGTGAATGTGTGAGTGAAAGGTGTCCCGTCCTTAATTTTTTGTGTATTTTTTTTTTCTTAATGTAGAAATCATTATATGTATACCATGTTAATAAGTAATGATAAATGGAAAAAAAAGAAAAAAAAAAAGAAAAGAAAAGAGAGGACCGAATCCCTGCGACATGCAAACCCAAAACAAAACAAGCATACAAACAAATAGAAGCGAACAAAATAAAAAAAAAAACCTTTACATATAAAAATATATTTTTCAACATTAAACAATATAATTTTTTTTATAAAAAGACTCATACGAAGACCAGAAAGACTCATACTAATTTATGATATTTTCGAACGAAACTTGCTCATGACATAATGACTATTCTAATATGACTTCAAATTTTCTCCCTTTATGTACCAGAGAACTAGCCTGGTGTAAAATCTCCAACAAACTTCCAGTGCGCTAAGGTCCGCCCATTCACGTGCTATATTATGCTATATTAGAATAGAAATAACAACAAGCTAGCCGTGATTCATTGTCCAATAATTCCACTCGTCACATGAACCAATCAAATTATCACCTCGCCGCTTCGCGGCTCGTTGATGATTTGATTGGTTCATGCGACTCGTCGAATTTCTGTCAATAAACCACGACTAGCTAGTTGTTATTTCTTTAAGAAATAAACAACAACTGTGATTGGTTGTAACATTTACGAATCTATGCAAATGAGAAAGTTCATAGAACATGACCTGCAATCGATCCTTGTTAGATCTCTATGTAGTTTATGAAAGAGAGCTGAATTTTAATTTGATTGTGATTGGGCAAGTATTGGAGGATGTTCGTGATGTATTTAATGGTCGATCTCTACCTCAGCGTGTAAGGTTATTAATTTTGCAATTCTTATTGCGATTGCATCCAAGTATTTTTTTACAATAAACATACTCAACTGACCAATGTGAGTTTTTTCACCCCTCAATTTAAAATAATAATGAAAAAACCCAAATATATTCCTAAGGGGGAATTCTCTTACGTGTTTCCTGTTGTAATTGTTGAAAAGAACATAAATAAAACACACTATCACTCTAAAATATTTTTATACATTTTATAGTTGACCATTTCAGACACTGTCACTTTTGGACGTAAATACTTGAACGCATTACTGACTCCAAAAAGGTAGATTACCATGCCTACCTGAACGACACCTGTCTTAAAACATTAATGTGACGTCATGCCTTTGTTCGAACAGTCCAGTAATTACATTTGACTGTCCAATATCAAATCTAGGTCGCGTTTATTAGAAAAAATATACGCGACCTAGATTAAATATTGAACACTCATAGGTAAATGTAGTTTGACATCTACAGGTCAACCGTTATGTACAATTCTTATTTAGAAATCACGTGACAAGTTTTCCATGTGTCATGGTACTGGCTATTCCAATTTTTGCTCAATATTTTTCCGGAGTTGACAAAATACAGCACAATCTTATATATCAAAAGAATTTGCCGTTGTGTCGGATCTGATAATGTAAGAAGCACTATATTTCAGTCCGGTGTTTTTTTTCGGTCTTAAATTTTTTCTCAATCTTTTTGATTTTATTTATAATTAATATTTTTGCTCGACTTCTTCTAGTCCGAAGAACCTGACCTAAATCAAGCCTTTGATGGTTATTTTGACCCAGCCCCCCCCTCCCCGTTGCAAAAAAACGTCAAAGGCTGGGTTAAAGTCAGCTAGATTTTTCGAACTAGATTCCTTCAAAATATCTTCCTGAATTTTTTTTCACTTAACCTTGCACATAGTAATGTAGTAAAATGGGGTTACTTGACCTTTAACACCGTGTAAAGATATGCCAATATGGGGGCACGAAGGGTCAAGCCATGTTCTAAGCCAATCAGAGACAACCGCGGCAGTGCACGGCTTATACGCTCGCCTTTTCGATCCAGCTTTGCGGGTATGCAGACGTCTATTTTTGGAGATTGGGTAAAACGATATGGGAAAGGCCAGTATACTTAGGAATTGATAGAAACAACAGTCAGACGCCACTCACGGACCATGAGGACGGGGCAGGTGCCAATAAGAGACGAATAAAGACGGGAATGCAGGGTGAGACGACTAGAATGAGGTTTACATGTATGCTGAGCTGAGCCGGTGAGTACCATAGTAGTGATTATGCCAGTATTATATGTGAAGAATGATAGTAATTTAGAGTAAAAGGTTGATATATGAGAAGTACTGTATTTTAGTGTTTAGTGAAAGTAGATATGTTGTAGTGTGGAGAGAAGTTGAGGTACAACTTTGTGATGTTCTATTTTTTAAGTTAGTTAAGATATGTAAATATGAAAAGCAGAACTGTGATAGTCCGTGGATGGTGGTGTTCTGTCTGGGAAGAAGATCATTGGAAAAGAAGAGAGAAGTTAGAAGACTGATGAAGAGATTACAGAGCAAATTCGAAATTCAAGTGACATTGGTATGCAGGAGATTAGAGATATGGGGAAAACTGAAATTCAAAAGTTACTGATTGGCAGGATGCATATTTAGGGGTTGCTTAAAGCTTCCCACCGTACAGTGAGGTGAAGCCGGGAACTTGAAAGAAGAAGCTGAGAACACGAAGACCATCCAATTTCAGTGACAGGATCTGTGGAATACCATCCACCTCCTATAAAGAAAGTTGGGGGAGTGTAGTAAAACGGGGTTACTTGACCTTTAACACCGCGTAAGGATATGCCAATATGGGGGCACGAAGGGTCAAGAAATGTTCCAAGCCAATCAGAGACAACCGCGACAGGGCACGAGCTTATACGCTCGCCTTTTCGATCCAGCTTTGCGGGTATGCAGACGTGTACTTTGGGAGATTGGGTAAAACGATATGGGAAAGGCCAGTATACTTAGGAAGTGATAGGAAACAACAGTCAGACGCCACTCACGGACCATGAGGACGGGGCAGGTGCCAATAAGAGACGAATAAAGACGGGAATGCAGGGTGAGACGACTAGAATGAGGTTTACATGTATGCTGAGCTGAGCCGGTGAGTACTATAGTAGTGATTATGCCAGTATTATATGTGAAGAATGATAGTAATTTAGAGTAAAAGGTTGATATATGAGAAGTACTGTATTGTAGTGTTTAGTGAAAGTAGATATGTTGTAGTGTGGAGAGAAGTTGAGGTACAACTTTGTGATGTTCTATTTTTTAAGTTAGTTAAGATATGTAAATATGAAAAGCAGAACTGTGATAGTCCGTGGATGGTGGTGTTCTGTCTGGGAAGAAGATCATTGGAAAAGAAGAGAGAAGTTAGAAGACTGATGAAGAGATTACAGAGCAAATTCGAAATTCAAGTGACATTGGTATGCAGGAGATTAGAGATATGGGGAAAACTGAAATTCAAAAGTTACTGATTGGCAGGATGCATATTTAGGGGATGCTTAAAGCTTCCCACCGTACAGTGAGCTGAAGCCGGGAACTTGAAAGAAGAAGCTGAGAACACGAAGACCATCCAATTTCAGTGACAGGATCTGTGGAATACCATCCACCTCCTATAAAGAAAGTTGGGGGAGTGTAGTAAAACGGGGTTACTTGACCTTTAACACCGCGTAAGGATATGCCAATATGGGGGCACGAAGGGTCAAGAAATGTTCCAAGCCAATCAGAGACAACCGCGACAGGGCACGAGCTTATACGCTCGCCTTTTCGATCCAGCTTTGCGGGTATGCAGACGTGTACTTTGGGAGATTGGGTAAAACGATAAGGGAAAGGCCAGTATACTTAGGAAGTGATAGGAAACAACAGTCAGACGCCACTCACGGACCATGAGGACGGGGCAGGTGCCAATAAGAGACGAATAAAGACGGGAATGCAGGGTGAGACGACTAGAATGAGGTTTACATGTATGCTGGGCTGAGCCGGTGAGTACCACCTTTATATATACAGTAGTTAAGTCGGCAATTTTTCTATATTGGCGCCCAACGAAACCACCCATTTTTAAAGAATTTATTTCTAGGAAGGAAAGAAGGAGGAGAAACTAAAAGTCAAGGCTTTTCAGCAGTTTTCCCGAACTTTATCAAATTTTGTATGGCGTCACAAAATGGTTGACGAGTCGATGTAAACAAATATGTCGATGAGAAAATCAGTGTGTTCCAAGATAAACGATATATCTAGGTTGTCATCATTATTTTAACAACATTTATGAATTTATGCAACAGGTTTTACATGATACGATCGATGACAAGTACAAATTTTGATGCAAATTCCAAAAACTAGTGTCGCATGTCCGTCGGGGGTACAGAAAAATTATAGTCAGGAGTCTATCACAAAACCAACATACAAAGAGCATCTGTCTGTTATTGAGTTTGTCTGTCTAACTGTCCACATTGGAGAATTGAAAGAGAAGTCGACACTGGAGTGAATTTTCACTGTTAAGGAGAGTGACCTGTGTTCATTGTTTACATTGTTTATACCATTGTTGTTATAAAGGAAAATCCTGCTTTGATTTGTTGTAACAATGTTTAGAAGTTACATCGCGAGCCAATTTAGAGACGAGGATCTGGAAAACACTCTATCGAGCACATTGCCACCGAGTTCGAATACTGGCAACATGTCACAGGCATACGAAGAAAGAATTCATTCGACATCACAGTCAAATTTAAACACAATCAGCAGTTTAGACGAGAAACAGGGGCAATGTCAACTTTGCCTTCCGGTACACAAAGGTTAAAGATATTAGATCTCTTTTACAAACAAGAAGTACATGGTAGCTCCTTTATGAATGTACCCATGTAAGGATGGAATCTGGCAAACTAGATTTAATGAACAGACAAAAAATTGGGTATATAGATTATGTAGACTAACCGTCAGTTGGTCATTCAGGTCTTACGTGGAATGCTGGAGATGAGATGCTAGGGGAGAGTCTAAGAGGCGAGAGTAGGTCACAAGAATTAAGCGGAATTGAAAGTAGGTCACCGGAATCAAGTAGAAGTGAAAGTAGGTCACATCGGAATAGAAGTCCAAGTGGGGAAAGTATGTCGCAGCGGAATAGTAGTCCAATTGAAGAAAGTAGGTCACGTGAATCGATAAGCAGTGAAAGCAGGAAAAGAGCAATGTCAGATCATGATTACTAAAGAGTAGCATATTATTTAGCACAAATGAGAAAAATGGAACAGTAAGAGGAACAACAAAAGGTAGATAATGTGAAGCGTCCACTAATACTGACTCAGACTCTGATTCAAGTACGAGTTTGTGTAATGCCATCAGTTTGCAACCAAAATCATCAGATGTTAGTATTGAGGTCAAGGCTATGTCAGTGGACAAGGCTACGTCAGTGGACAGTTGGAGTCAGGAAGAAGTGAAATACGGAAAAAGAAGAAGAAAAAAGAAATTAGCTGAAAAGATAGAGAACGTACATGGTAACTCTAATGAAATCGGGGTTATGGGAGTTAGCCCGACGGCATCATTCATTAGAGGGGAAATAGGGGCTATTGGAGTTAGCCCTCCGACATCTAGTGTTAGAGGCCCTGGTACAAGGGAAAACAGAAGGGACAGAGATCGTAAACATGTGTGGTGGAAGGATGACTATGAGAGATCAAGATCATTAAATGACAGATCTGTTCCTAAAAGGAGAAGGAGGAGGAGAAGGAGAAGAAGAAGAAAGTGTCATAAAAAATAGAGGAAGTACACCATTCTCAAATAGATACAGTATACATATTGGGGATGTTTTGGATGTGGGGACATGTACCATTTCATTAGAGACTATGTACCCAGATGCTTTCATCGTGGAGATACATCTAATTTCATCCGAGATTGTTGGAGATATAAGCAGGTAGTTCGTGATCAAGTACTGCATGAGAGCCGGAGGTTAGAGAAACAAGCTAAATCTGATAGGGACGGGGAAGGGAAGGCTGAAAACATGCAAAGAGAGGCTGGAATGGACGAAACTTTTCCCCTTAAAACAGTAAGATCCAACGACACGACAGACGATGAAATAAGGACAGACATAGAAGCTGAGAGAACCAACCAGGAAATTATGCATGTCAGTACGAACCAGGAAGTAGAAAAGAGTAATGATGAAAAGACAACAAGTGCAAACGAAGATCGAGAAAATGGAACGTAGAGTAGAAAAGCTTGATAATAGATTGCCAAAGGTGAAAGTTAGAAATTGGTTCGTAAGTGAGGACGATAGTGAAGAAAGCAGTGACGAGGAAGAAAGTATGGTAACCCAGGTAGGTCACAAACATCAAAATAGAGGTGATGAGAACATTGCAAAAGATGAAGATGAGAAGTGGAGTTCAGAGTGTAACCTGTTAGCATGCCCCGTGTTTGAGATTTGGTCCAAGTTACGATGTATAAAACACCAACGGGAAATGAGGGCACCTGGGAATCCGGTAGTGCCCACCGTACATGGTCAGTAATACATCACAGAAGAAGAGGAGAGGGGTGGAGAGTAGAGGTCGAGAGAAGAAGTAGAGGATATGAGTAGTAGTGGAGGTAGAGAAAATTTTGGAAATTTTAGATCTGGCCATTTTCTTGTCATTTTTGAGCATATAAGGCGCTGTTAAGAGGGCGCATTGTCAAAAATTGATAGGAAAAGAGAGATGGATAGTGTAGATTAGATTGGACTTGTAAGTTGTTAGGAGACAGTTTTGGTCATCTTGGATCTGCATTTTTATGTATTGGTGGTATGTAAGGCGTGGGAGGACGCATTGCCAAATACTGTGTGGGTAGTTGTAGTAGTGGAGGTAGTTAAGAGTGGAAGGGAGTAGTTGAAGTAGTGGAGGCAGTAGTTGTTGTGGAGATGTAGTAGAGGTTGTAAAGTTTTAGAGAAATAGGGAAGAGTGGTAATAGATTGTAGTTTAGTAGTGGTGGTTGGGCAAGGTACGTTCTATCACGTAAAGCCCATTGGGACTGGTGGGTAGATATCGACGTAAGCCCTGGTCATAGACTGCCAGCTGGGAGAAAGAAAGAAGTGGTGAGTGGTCTCAGAGAAGATGGGGATTGTGAAGTTACGAGAACTTAGATTCGAGGTTCCTGGAGATGGAAAGGAGGAACAGAATAAGGACTCGAAAAGTGGTGTAGACGTGGGGAATGAACGTCTGTAGAGTTGCAGAGTAATTACAGTAGTAGAAGGGGTAATGGTAGAGATAAGGGGGAGAAGAGCAGTAGGAGTGCAGATTATGAGATCAGAAGAAAGAGTGCAGCTCAGGAGTAGATGGAGGAGATAGTGGAGTAGAGGAAGTGGAAATGAGGAGTAGAGTAGAGGAGATGAAGTGGAATTAAGTGGAAAAAAGGAAGGAAGTAGAGATAAGTCGACTGTAAAATTATACCCGGGAATGGAGGAGAGTAGAGGAATACCGGTAAATTAGAGATCATCAGAGTAGAGGAAGGAAGTGGACATATAGAGTACAGGTGAGAGAAACGAAGTCGAGATAAGTGGAGAAGGAGAGAAAAAGAATCTATAGATCACAGAGTGGCATTTTGAGCCATCCATTTACAGAATGGCATGGATATAGCCATCCGTAAATGTTAAGAGGAAATTAGAAGATCATCAACAGAGGAGATAGTACTTGTAGTATAAAACGCTTTTTAACATTGTACAGTGTAAGTACAGATTGTAAGGCTTGTTGTTATGTAGAGAACTGTGATATTATTGCACATGGGTAGAAATGTATGATGTAATGTATTTTTGTATTTTATTAATATTTGGTCAACACTTGTCATCTAAAGGTGGGGAGAGTGTAGATGAGAGAGACTTTTGAGAGTTATCCCCCTTTTGTTGATTGAGATTGACAACTTGAATTTTTATTTTGATTTTTTGATATGTGCAACAATTAGGCGTCGGGTCGTTTCGCCCTTTTTCCCCTTCGCCCCCGGGTCGTTTCGCCCCTTTTCCCCTTCGCCCCGGGTCGATTCGCCCCTCAAGGTGGGTCGATTCGCCCCTCAAGATGGGTCGATTCGCCCCTCAAGGTGGGTCGTTTCGCCCCTCAAATGTGAGTCGTTTCGCCCCTCAAGGTGGGTCGTTTCGCCCCTCTTTTTAGGAATACTCTCTCTGCATGGTGAGTCGTTTCGCCCTTATTTTTATAGTTGTTATTGGTGGGTCGTTTCGCCCTCATTTGATAATTATTTAATTACGCTGTTATATTGGGCTTGCGTGTGACATTAATATTTGTTTATTGGCGGCTTTTATGGCTTGTTGTTAATCAAACAAATAATTAATTGAAAAAGAAATATGTAGGTGAACAAATGAGAATAAAAGATCCCCAAAAAAATTAAATTGAAAAAAATATAGAAAATTAATGAAATAAATAAGTGAAGAAATATGCAGGTAGGTGAACAAATGAGAATAAAAGAAGAAAAAATGTAATAAAAAATGAGATAAAATAACTAATAAATGAATAAAGATGTTACGTATAGAGGGGCGAATCGACTCAAATAGATTAAAAGAAAAGAGAAATAAATAGATAAAGAAATATGTAGGTGAAGAAATAAAAAATAAAAGAAGAATTAAAAAAAAAACCAAATAGATAAAATAATAAATAAATAAATAGATTAAGATGTTACGTATAGAGGGGCGAAACGACCCACCATTCAGAGAAAGTGTTCTTTAAAAAGTGAGCGAAACGACCCGCCATGTGGGGCGAAACGACCCATGATGAGAGGTTGAACAATCCATCTTGAGGGGCGAAACGACCCACCTTAAGGGGCGAAACGACCCACCCTGGAGGGGCGAAACGACCCACCCTTGAGGGGCGAAACGACCCACCTAAAGGGGCGAAACGACCCACCTTAGGGGCGAAACGACCCGGGGCGAATCGACCCGGGGCGAAGGGGAAAAGGGGCGAAACGACCCGGAACCCAACAATTATTGTATGTGAATATTTTATAGCCCCGGTCTTAGATGTTAGTTAGTAGATGTCAGTAATGCGTAAGAAGTTGTGTAAAGTGTTTTGAGAATGAGTGATTTATTGTGTTTGACATTGAAGAGATATTTAGTACAGAGATTTATTTGTGTGAATTGTGTAGATAGTGCTTTTATATTATGTAGATTCAGTGTTAAGAAGTAGTGTAGTTAATTTGGAGATGACGTAATAGCGAAGATGTGGTGGATTATTGTTGTTAGTGGTCAGTAAGGAGGTGGATTAGAGCCATTAGGAGTAAAATGGACTTTTCGTATGGGAGTGTTAGGTTGGAGATGTTGTTTGTTGGATTTTTGTGATAACTGCACGGAATTGAGGGAGTATTGTTGTTAGTAGCACTGAGATTTTTTATTTTCTGTACTGAATTGAATTGTGAAATATTTGTGTGGTGTGCTATATATATATAAAGCTAAAAAAAAGTAAGTGTTGTGTGATGTACTGATTTAAAACTGGTGTGATATTGATGATATTTGGATGATTGATAGCAGGGCATGGAGAGAATTTTGTAGTTGTGAGGCCCATAGTAGTGATTATGCCAGTATTATATGTGAAGAATGATAGTAATTGTAGAGTAAAAGGTTGATATATGAGAAGTACTTTATTGTAGTGTTTAGTGAAAGTAGATATGTTGTAGTGTGGAGAGAAGTTGAGGTACAACTTTGTGATGTTCTATTTTTTAAGTTAGTTAAGATATGTAAATATGAAAAGCAGAACTGTGATAGTCCGTGGATGGTGGTGTTCTGTCTGGGAAGAAGATCATTGGAAAAGAAGAGAGAAGTTAGAAGACTGATGAAGAGATTACAGAGCAAATTCGAAATTCAAGTGACATTGGTATGCAGGAGATTAGAGATATGGGGAAAACTGAAATTCAAAAGTTACTGATTGGCAGGATGCATATTTAGGGGATGCTTAAAGCTTCCCACCGTACAGTGAGGTGAAGCCGGGAACTTGAAAGAAGAGGCTGAGAACACGAAGACCATCCAATTTCAGTGACAGGATCTGTGGAATACCATCCACCTCCTATAAAGAAAGTTGGGGGAGTGTAGTAAAACGGGGTTACTTGACCTTTAACACCGCGTAAGGATATGCCAATATGGGGGCACGAAGGGTCAAGAAATGTTCCAAGCCAATCAGAGACCACCGCGACAGGGCATGAGCTTATACGCTCGCCTTTTCGATCCAGCTTTGCGGGTATGCAGACGTGTATTTTGGGAGATTGGGTAAAACGATATGGGAAAGGCCAGTTTACTTAGGAAGTGATAGGAAACAACAGTCAGACGCCACTCACGGACCATGAGGACGGGGCAGGTGCCAATAAGAGACGAATAAAGACGGGAATGCAGGGTGAGACGACTAGAATGAGGTTTACATGTATGCTGAGCTGAGCCGGTGAGTACCACCTTTATATATACAGTAGTTAAGTCGGCAATTTTTCTATAGTAAGTTGAGCGTCCCTACTGATTTCTTTTCGGTATTTAAAGGCACTATATCATTTCTTGCTTGTCCGGAAACGACAATTTTAGAGACACGCCCTTTTGGTCTATATGTCCAAATAAGCCTCAACTAAATCGTCATCACGCATAGTATTCTCGTTGATTATTTTTCCAAAAATTGCATCCAATTTGGTCTTGGTTTACGGAATCTGCGTCATAATTTGTAACAACTTTTTTTTAATTGAAAATTTAATCCCCATTATCTTCTTTTATACACGACTTTCTACTGCTAGTAGCGAGAATGTTAGAACCTGAAGTGATTACATTTCGTTACAATAAAGGCAATTAGCATAATAGGAACAAAGTAAAAGGTCATGCCACTTTGAAGATCTCCTCCCTTCTTTTGAAAAGTGATCAATGTTTTAAGTACGATATACGCCTCAAACAATTCATTCTTAAAGATATTGGACAGTTTTCAGCCCTGCGGGCCTTAAACTGTCCAATATCTTTAAGAATGAATTGTTTGAGGCGTATATCCAATACATAATCGATCGATTACGGGGTACATAAATGTAAAGTATAAGAGGTCAATAATGAGAACTGACATCTTGATGAAAAAAATGACTTGCTTCTTGACTCATATTTTAATGAGTTAAAGAAGATCCTGACGATAATCTCAACAGCACTCACAATAGAGCACAAAATTAAGCATCGACGGACCCCAAGCAAGCTAGAGGTGGGACCAGGTGCCCGGGAGGAGTAAGCATCCCCTGTTGGCTAGCCGCACCCGCCGTCGATGTTTAAGCACGAAAATGAAAACAATATCTAAAATTCATGCATTCTCTGACGTTATGTCTATATAGAAAGTGCTATGGCGACAATGTCAGGGAAATATATTCAAAACACTTTCTGTCAAACCCCTCGCGGAGAACTTTTTTACGGCTCCACACGGCAAAGGGCATAAGTGTGACACAAATGAGTTAAAGAAGATCCTGACGATAATCTCAACAGCACTAACAATAGAGAACAAAATTAAGCATCGACGGACCCCAAGCAAGCTAGAGGTGGGACCAGGTGCCCGGGAGGAGTAAGCATCCCCTGTTGGCTAGCCGCACCCGCCGTCGATGTTTAAGCACGAAAATGAAAACAATATCTAAAATTCATGCATTCTCTGACGTTATGTCTATATAGAAAGTGCTATGGCGACAATATAATAATATAATTGTTAAATAACTTCTATAACCCGTTGAAACGGACCTATTTTACACGATGAATGTAGCTGTTTTAAAATGATTAAATTTTATTCAGAGACTCAATATATCTAGACATATTAAAACAATTATCATAGCATATAATTCGATAATTAGTGTGACAAAAGAAAATCGTGTAAATAAACGTTTAAAAATATTGTAATATTTACATTTTAAGCCTTCATTGACCGCATTAAGCCCCGCCAATATATATTTGCAAAACGAGGCTGCAGGCGAACATTGAAAGCGAACTGAAGGCGGAATTTGAAAGAGAAACGTAGGCAGAATCGTAAGAGAAACGCAACAGAACATGAAGAGAATCGAAGGGGGAATTAAAGGAGAAATATTTCTCTATCGAGTTCGCTTTCATGGTTCTCATTTATTACACCTTACAAATTCCTCTTCTCTTTCTCCTTTCACCTCGCAAATTTCTCCTCTATTTTTCCTTGTACATTTCGCCTTAAAAATTTCGCTTCTATTTTTTTCGTCTTCATTTTACCGCACAAAATTTCTCCTTCGTCTAACAAAAATTCCTCCTTGAGAGTTAGACAATTAATGTAATCGGGACTGTAAAAAGCTCAACTTAAAAAGACAATCTAAATGGTACAGAAGTGTCCAGGTATTTATTATACTATAAATCATCACCACATGCCTTGTTTAATACATTTCAAAATTTCTTCATCAGTTATAGGATCGTTTATAAAATTATTTATTTCCATGTTTGACAATTCTTTTTCATCATATTCTGATATAACACGGTATACAGGACCTTCAAATTCATTGTTGAAGCAAGTACTAAGATAAGAAAATGATTCATCAATTCCAACACTACATTTTTTTGGATTTTCTACAATTTGAGTTGATTACTTTCCAATACTCCTTTGAGTTTTTAGACCTTAAAACATTCAGCTTTCCTTTTTAGCTCACCTGAGCCATAGGCTCAAGTGAGCTATTGTCATAGTGTTGCGTCCGTCGTCCGGCGTCCGGCGTCGTCGTCGTCGTCGTCGTCGTCCGTCGTCGTAAACTTTTCACATTTTAAACTTCTTCTCCAGAACGGCTGAAGGGATTTTGATGAAACTTGGTAGGTATGAAGTACTCATGGTCCCCTACAAGTGTTGTTGTTTTTCGTCCGGATCTGTCAACAGGTGGCGCCACCACAGCAAAAAGTAGGTCACGGGGGGTACCCTCCTTTGACAAACTTCTTCTTCAGAACCGAAGCATGTATCGACAAACCGAAAGCATCAGGATGATCTAGAGAGATGTCTTAAGAAGTGTTGTTATTTTTGGTTCCACTTCGAAGTCAAATTTTTGACGCGTTTTTGACGTCTTTTCGGACTTAGTCAGAAATGCACATTTTTGCACTATTTCTTTAAATAACTCAATAAGTGTATGATTTTACACACTCATTTACTACATATTTATCATATTTAACTTACTTAATGCTTTGATATGCATTTTATGCTTAAAATTTATTTTTTTGATTTTTTATGAATTTTTTTCTTATGTAAAAAGGAAGGGGGGGGGGGTGATTTTCATACATTTTCTGCTTCTTTCTATAACCACTCTTCAGATTGTCATGACATTTTGTAGATATGAGGTACTCATGCATGGTACCCTACAAGTGAAAGAATTTTGTCAAGATATCCACTTTTAGATTTTTAAGGAATATTTTTGGCCTAGGTTATCTTTGGCACGTATAAAAACGAAAGAAAAAAGGGGGTCATGCATACCTTTTCTGCAAAATTCACTTGTTTAATGACCCCTCCTTCCGAATTGAAAATTTGCTAATTTTTATATATTTTCAAATCGATCTATTGATTACATATAAGGCAAAATCATGTTCAAAACTCAATTTCTACAGACAGCAGGGAATCATACATTGATTTATGTGCTATTTTTAAATTTTCAATAGTTATGTCCAATGAGGTGACACCTTCTATTCAGCCCGGTTCACCAGTCAAAAGGGAAGGGATTCCCTGCTAAAATGATTAACTGTAGTTACACCTTCGACGTATATCAAGAGGGATCGCCGACTCTAAAAATAGCACAATATGTTCACGTGTCCGCAGCGCCCCCACCGGGAGGCATAGAAAGTACTTTCACTTTCAATATACGTACCGAAACAACGAAGCGCTGTGAAGGTAAGTCAGCGATTTTTCACATAAATTAGATTAGTAACACTGGTTATGTTAAAACAAATACATGATGGTATAGTTCTTGAAGTAATCAATTCCTAGGTTTAAATTATTTTGATGTATAAACATGTTTTCGAGTTGGATCTAGGCCTACGGCTATGTATTCATATACGTAGTGTGACATGTTACTTGCTGCATGCTGATTTGGTTAAATATCCCATAGAAATTCAATATTAGGACTATAAGTAATATTTCGCTCTGAGCGACTATTGCATACAAAGATATATCTGCAAATGCGGGGGGGGGGGGGGGGTATGAGTTGTTTGCATTAATAGTCAGAAAAATTTGATTTGGAGGGGGTTGCAAGGGAAAAAGTTATTGCAGTGGTAAGTCAAGTCTTAAAGATTCAAGTGTATGAAAATATTCCATTTTAATTCATCTTCAAAAAAAAAATATTGTAAAAGTCCTAGTGAGTGTCTTTGGAAATAAGCTTTGTAAAAGCTTAAATGGGCTATCCTTGGATATAAATCAAAGTTATTTGGTGAAATAGTTCAAATTTTATTATTGAATATAGATTTATTGTCTCTATAAGAACAGAGAGATCTGAACTAAAATTTACATTTCTAATGTCACTTATTATTTTATACTTACTTGGTTTTGTGTATTCCTTGTGACAATACCTTTCCATTGATACCAAAATTTTGACCTCGTGACCATAACCTTGACCTTTGACGTACTTCTCAAAAACTTAAACATTGCGCATAACTTTTGATTGGTTAGTGATAGGGCTTTCATATTTTACATGTGTATTCCTTGTGACAAGATATTTCCATAGATACCAATATTACGCTGACCCTGACCTCTCACATACTTAACAGAAAATGGCGTTTATACTAACAAAGATGCCGCCGGGGGCATTCTCGTTTCACAAACACAGCCTGTCAGGCTTTATAATTTCTGGCATGCTAGCTATCAATAATGAAAGGTATGGTCGTTCAGTTTTAAATAAACTTAATTTATGAAATCATTTCATTGTTTTATTCTTTTTCTGCTGCGCATTAAACTGGGATTTTACAATATGATTTTATTTTTGATGTTGCATAATTGAACTATACTAGTTGGGCATATGACTTAAAAAAAGTTATTGTTTTGAAATGTGACTATTTTTTCTTGTTTGTACTTTTAAAGGTTGTCTGAAAAAAAAAAACTTCTCTGCATCCGGCAAAAATGTTTTTAGAAAGGTTGTGGGCTAAAATCCCGTTACTGGCACTATCAGTATTCATATAGCAGTATGTCAATTAGAGCATGCATGGGTATCAGGTGAGCGTTGTGCCCCCTGGGGCTTTTGTTTTAAACCTGTGACATTTAACTGCATTTATTTAAAGTTTTCTTGTACAACCTTTCTCTTGTATATAAATCTTCTTTAAAAATAGATCCACCAAACTTCTTATATAATCTTTTTGCCTTTCTAAAATTTTCAATCTCTTGTGAACCATGGTTTCTTAAATCTAAAATTACATTTATTTGTCAATCCTTCATACTTTTGTTTGACTCCAAATGATTTTTTGCACAGCTTTAAAATATACCACATACGTCATCAATCACACCATCAATAAAATTATCATCATTTTCTGTGTTGTTTCTTATTCTATCTATAATATCATGTACATGTCTTTCAATTCCTAATAAAGAATTCACAAAAAATCCTTTTTTTCTTCATAACATTTTTCTGGAATTTCATTCAAAATCAGTGTATCGTTCATTACAACATTAGACAAATCAGGTTGCTGAATTACAAGTATAGAAATAGTAACAGGATTATGACAGTCAGACAGTGTTGATGAATGTTCAAGAATAGAAAAATCAACAACAGTTTTTAAAAATTCATAATTTCCGATACATAATCAATTGTGCTTATATTTTTTCAAGAGACCTTAACAATACCTTTGTCTTGACCTACTATTCCATTCAAAATAAACAATTTACAGTGTTTACAAACATCAAGAAGTTTTCTGCCATAGCTATTACATACCGGATCCATGGAAATTCTATCTTTCAGAAAATCATTATTTTCTAATGAATATAAGTCAGTAAAATCAAATTATTCATTTATTTTATCCAATGTTAAACGTCTTTAAATTCAATAGCATCATTTAAAACCTGATAAATTTACAGCATGGACCAGACATGCACGTTTCGGGTACTAAACCCTCGTCAGTGATCCTCAGTCTAAACAATGTAATAATGCCAAAAAGTATGAGAATTATTATGATTGTCCAAAAATGTACCAAAAGACGTAGAAGAATGGATGGAATATGATGCTAAAGGACCCACGTTTTAGAAATTTCAAGAAATTTTGTAACAGAAATTTTCAAATGCGTTAAAAAGACAGATGATCAACCGAAGTTGATCGAACTTGGCTACATGTGCCCTCGGGGACTCTTGGTCCACCAGCAGTGACACTCACCAAGTAGTTCAAATGTTAAACGTCTTTAAATTCAATAGCATCATTTAAAACCTGATAAATTTACAGCATGGACCAGACATGCACGTTTCGGGTACTAAACCCTCGTCAGTGATCCTCAGTCTAAACAATGTAATAATGCCAAAAAGTATAAGAATTATTATGATTGTCCAAAAATGTACCAAAAGACGTAGAAGAATGGATGGGATATGATGCTAAAGGACCCACGTTTTAGAAATTTCAAGAAATTTTGTAACAGAAATTTTCAAATGCGTTAAAAAGACAGATGATCAACCGAAGTTGATCGAACTTGGCTACATGTGCCCTCGAGGACTCTTGGTCCACCAGCAGTGACACTCACCAAGTAGTTCAAATGTTAAACGTCTTTAAATTCAATAGCATCATTTAAAACCTGATAAATTTACAGCATGGACCAGACATGCACGTTTCGGGTACTAAACCCTCGTCAGTGATCCTCAGTCTAAACAATGTAATAATGCCAAAAAGTATAAGAATTATTATGATTGTCCAAAAATGTACCAAAAGACGTAGAAGAATGGATGGGATATGATGCTAAAGGACCCACGTTTTAGAAATTTCAAGAAATGTTGTAACAGAAATTTTCAAATGCGTTAAAAAGACAGATGATCAACCGAAGTTGATCGAACTTGGCTACATGTGCCCTCGGGGACTCTTGGTCCACCAGCAGTGACACTCACCAAGTAGTTCAAATGTTAAACGTCTTTAAATTCAATAGCATCATTTAAAACCTGATAAATTTACAGCATGGACCAGACATGCACGTTTCGGGTACTAAACCCTCGTCAGTGATCCTCAGTCTAAACAATGTAATAATGCCAAAAAGTATGAGAATTATTATGATTGTCCAAAAATGTACCAAAAGACGTAGAAGAATGGATGGGATATGATGCTAAAGGACCCATCATATATGTATGATACACGTATGTGGTATATTTTAAAGCTGTGCAAAAAATCATTTGGAGTCAAACAAAAGTATGAAGGATTGACAAATAAATGTAATTTTAGATTTAAGAAACCATGGTTCACAAGAGATTGAAAATTTTAGAAAGGCAAAAAGATTATATAAGAAGTTTGGTGGATCTATTTTTAAAGAAGATTTATATACAAGAGAAAGGTTGTACAAGAAAACTTTAAATATTCATCATCATATTCAGAACAAACCATATAATTACACAAGTTTGACGTCCTGCTGTTAAAATCACCAAGTACATGTAGGCATTTATACTTGATTGCTTCATACGATTTTTCAAATATGTACATCACGCTTCCTTACGACAAGATCAATGATCAATTGTCCAAACTCATTAAATGGTGCTATAATCGAGAGGGGAAAACGTATATTTGTACATCTGAATCAAAGGGTTTCTTCTCCGCTACAGAATACAAATCATACAAATCATGGACATGTAGCGACCTGTGTAGTGCCTTGTCCTTCCTCTTGGACAACATTTATGTAAGATTTGGTGAGAATCTCTACAAGCAGGTTGTAGGGATTTCTATGGGCACAAATTGTGCGCCTCTTGTTGCAGATTTTTTTTTATACATATATGAAAAAGAATTTATTCAAAATCTTCAAAAGCGAAGAAAACATGATGATGTGAAATGCTTCATTGGTACTTCTAGGTACCTGGATGGTATTCTGACTATCGATAATCCTGTTTTTGAAAAGTATAAAGATGTTATTTCTCCACAAGTATTGACTCTAAACAAGGCAAACTTTACAGACACTGAAACACCATTTTTGGACCTAAATATCAAAATTGTCAATGGACAAATTCATACAAGTGTATATGACAAACGAGATGATTTTGGATTCAACATAGTAAATTTCCCCTGGCTTGACGGTGATGTCCCTAGATTACCGTCATACGGTATCTACATTTCACAGCTCATCCGGTATGCTAGAGCATGTACTGATGTTTTGGATTTTCATAATAGAAATCTACAAATTACAAGAAACTTTTAGGTCAAGGTTTTCGCTTTCACAAACTAGTAAAGACTTTCTGGAAATTTTACAAAAATTATGATCAACTTCTTTTGTAATTCGGACCCATACAAGCAACGAAGTATATAACTTTAGGTATTTCACAACCTGCATTTTATGGTGACATAATTAACAGAATAAGAAGGATCAAAGGTAGACAGCATATGTATCGAAAATGCATCAGAATCATCAAACGCCTTTTATACCGTGGATATGATCCTAATGTCACCAGACGGACACTAAGCTTGGTACTTGACCAATATACAGTCTTGTACGAGCGCATTCTTAAGACTTGCACTCTGACTGACTGTGACGACGGGACTCCATGACGGGCCCTGTCCAAACCTCCTTAGAGAAGACAGGGCCCCGACCACCTGTCCTCTCTGAATGTCAGTCGGACTCCTCGGGTGATAACATATATGAGCTCGCTACAGCCGGCAGAGCACGGACTGTATTACGCACGTCCTCTTTTTATATCCATTTACATATTCATCTGTGTTGCTTGGACCCCTGTGTTTTACGGTCTTGTTTGTGTGTGGTCATCTAACAGTGAGGAGGTTGTTTTACACCATAATTGTGCGTTCTTCGAGACCTCTAGGAAATCGGAATAGTGGGAGGGTTGTGCGCACGTAATCCAGGATAACCACATCGTCTGCTATCGACCAAGAGTCCCCGAGGGCACCTGTAGCCAAGTTCGATCAACTATGGTTGATCCTCTGTCTCTTCAACGCATTTGAAATTTTCTGTTACAAAATTTCTTGAAATTTCGAAAATGTGGGTCATGTAGCATCATATCCCACCCATTCTGCTACGTCTTTTGGTACATTTTTGGACATAATAATTTTCATACTTTTTGGCAATAGTACATTGTTTAGACTAAGGATCACTGACGAGGGTTTAGTACCCGAAACGTGCATGTCTGGTCCATGCTGTAAATTAATCAGGTTTTAAATGATGCTATTGAATTTAAAGACGTTTAACATTTACGTGGCAGATGTCCGTCCTAAGTCGGCACCGGTTGCCCATTGGTCTCGTTGGTTTATGTGTAGTCTTTTATTTTTCTTGTTTCTATGTTGTGAGTTGGTGTTCCTTGTCCCTTTTGCGTCTCTTTCTGTGGGTGTCTGTTCTGTGTTTTTTGCATGGGTGTTTTTGGATTTTGCTGTGGGTGCTGCAACCTGGTGTTGTTGGAGATCCCCTCCTTTCTTTTTAAATCAGTAGATAAATCATTATAGCATTAATTTTTCAATATCATCAAATAATTCACTTGATGAGAAACTTGAATTTTCAGGAGGAATATATGTGACCCCAAAAATACAATTACCTATTAAGTTGAAGGCTGTTCCTAATACTGTAATCCATAGTACAAAGTCATTAGGTGAATTATGAAAGAAAGGAGGGGATCTCCAACAACACTAGGTTGCAGCACCCACAGCAAAATCCCAAAACACCCATGCAAAAAACACAGAACAGATACCCACAGAAAGAGACGCAAAAGGGACAAGGAACACCAACTCACAACATAGAAACATGAAACATAAAAGACTACACATAAACCAACGAGACCAATAGGCAACCGGTGCCGACTTAGGACGGCCATCTGCCACGTAAATAGCAGACGGTGTGGTTATCCTGGATTACGTGCGCACAACCCTCCCACTATTCCGATTTCCCAGAGGTCTCGAAGAACGCACATTTATGGTGTAAACAACCTCCTCACTGTTAGATGACCACACACAAACAAGACCGTAAAACACAGGGGTCCAAGCAACACAGATGAATATGTAAATGGATGTAAAAAGAGGACGCGCGTAATACAGTCCGTGCTCTGCCGGCTGTAGCGAGCTCATATATGTTATCACCCGAGGAGTCCGACTGACATTCTGAGAGGACAGGTGGTCGGGGCCCTGTCTTCTCTAAGGAGATTTGGAGATTTGGACAGGGCCAGTCATGGAGTCCCGTCGTCACAGTCAGTCAGAGTGCAAGTCTTAAGAATGCGCTCGTACAAGACTGTATATTGGTCAAGTACCAAGCTTAGTGTCCGTCTGGTGACATTAGGATCATACCCACGGTATAAAAGGGCGTTTGATGACTCTGACGCATTTTCGATACATATGCTGTCTACCTTTGGTCCTTCTTATTTTGTTAATTATGTCACCATAAAATGCAGGTTGTGAAATACCTAAAGTAATATACTCCGTTGCTTGTATGGGTCCGAATTACAAAAGAAGTTGATCATAATTTTTGTAAAATTTCCAGAAAGTCTTTACTAGTTTATGAAAGCGAAAACCTTGACCTAAAAGTTTCTTTGTAATTTGTAGATTTCTATTATGAAAATCCAAAACATCAGTACATGCTCTAGCATACCGGATGAGCTGTGAAATGTAGATACCGTATGACGGTAATCTAGGGACGTCACCGTCAAGCCAGGGGAAATTTACTATGTTGAATCCAAAATCATCTCGTTTGTCATATATACTTTTATGAATTTGTCCATTGACAATTTTGATATTTAGGTCCAAAAATGGTGTTTCTGTGTCTGTAAAGTTTGCCTCGTTTAGAGTCAATTCTTGTGGATAAATAACATCTTTATACTTTTCAGAAACAGGATTATCGATAGTCAGAATATCATCCAGGTACCTAGAAGTACCAATGAAGCATTTCACATCATCATGTTTTCTTTGCTTTTGAAGATTTTGAATAAATTCTTTTTCATATGTGTATAAAAAAAAATCTGCAACAAGAGGCGCACAATTTGAACCCATAGGAATCCCTACAACCTGCTTGTAGAGATTCTCACCAAATCTTACATAAATGTTGTCCAAGAGGAAGGACAAGGCACTACACAGGTCGCTACATGTCCATGATTTGTATGATTTGTATTCTGTAGCGGAGAAGAAACCCTTTGATTCAGATGTACAAATATAAGTTTTCCCCTCTCGATTATAGCACCATTAAATGAGTTTGGACAATTGATCATTGATCTTGTCGTGAGGAAGCGTGGTGTACATATTTGAAAAATCGTATGAAGAAATCGTATTGGCTTGAAAATTTCTAGATTTCATAATGTCAATCACATCCCCGGAATTTTTTATAGACCAAAATAAGTTTACATCATTCCTGTTAAGAACAGTTTCACAATATTTTGCAACGTGTTCCTTTACCACCGTGAGGGCTGACGTCAGATGTCTAGACAAGCTAGTAGTTGAGCAGTTGCTAGAATTAGCAATGTATCTAAATTTGTATGGAGATTTGTGCATTTTTGGTATGCAGTATATTGTAGGAAGATCCAATTTAGAAATAGGGATGTTGAATGAAGAAATTTCACTGTTATGTTTGCTCAAAATGGTAGGGACACTTTCATTGCTTTTAATATAAGTATTTGTAGACGAAAGTTCCGAAACTAAAGTTGATATATAGTAATGTTTTCATATGATTATGGTGTTGTTGGCTGCTTTATCTGCAGGAGCGAAGACAAATTTTTCATGTAAATTACGTAATTTGGATTTAAAATATCAGATCTAGGACTTGGATTTTCAAAAAGATGAGGATTTTTGTGGAAGTTGTCTATTCGAATGTCAGTAATGTCCAAAATGAGGTTTTTCCAGTCATTCAGAGAATGCGATTCGACTCCTTCCGATTTACACCATCGTTTGGTATAGTTATCTAAGGCTTCCTTTAGTACTTCGCGACATTTAATAAAATCTATCTTGGATGGGATTCTATATTTAGGTCCTTTTTTGAGAAGACCACGGAGCTGCCTGTCTTGGATAATTGAAAAGTCACCTGTAATAATATGACAAGCTGGTTTATATAGATATTCAGATGTTGCACATTCCCAAGAAGCAGGGCATGATTCAAGTATTTTAGGATCTGATGTAACTTTGTTGTAGTTAAAAACGAAATTTCGAATAGGTCTCTTATATTTGTAACAAATAAGAGGAGGTTCTAAATTTTCAAAATATTGAGGAATAGCACTTTGTACACGATGATCCCGAAAAATATTAGAGATGTTAAGAAGATCGAATCCTTTGTTAATAAATGAAATTTTTATGAATCGTCTTTTAGGTGGGATGTTTTAACAACTGGATAAAGGTTATTCTGTGCGAATGCAACAATGATATTAAGTCTGAATCAATCAGTATTTCTTAAGAATGCAACCAGTGCTTCATTCAAGATAGATTTCAATTGAACCGCTGGAACTGATGAGAGAGCATGAAGCAGTTCATGTCTGCCGCCGTTGCGTGCAATGATCAGAAGATCGTTGAGGGTACGGTGTAATCTACATCTTATTCTGAGTTTTCGGTTTCGCCGTCTTCCGTGAGACCTATGCTTCCGTTTAGTGTTTGGGCGGATTGAAAATACATTAATATTAGTTGACGTCGAGGAAATGTTTCCTTGTCCATAAATTTGATCGTTTAAACCAAGGGGGTACGCAGTTTGGAGTTTTGTGATCCAGGCAAGTTCAGCTTGTAGTCGTCGTTTTTTAATTTCCGTTTTACTAAGATTTTTAAGTTTAGAAAAAGACTGAACCGGTGTAATAGTTATATCCGAAATGCAATGATTGTATTTAACGAAGTGATTATACAGGATATTTCTTTGTTTTTTGTGATGTGAGTTTCTTATCTGATACGAATGACTTCTAAAACGAGATTTTAAGGCCTGACCTGTTTCTCCAACATATTGGGCGCCACATCCCCTAGCGTTTCATGTCATAACATCAATGACATCTTGGTACGATCAATCGATGTCGTTTTCAATCTCAATTTTAAAAGTCTGCCCGTTAACACTTGGTTTAATTGAGGAATTGCAATTGATGAGCGGACACATACCGCATCTTTTCCCTTTGCACGTAGAAACTGCTGAGAACCCTCTATGTTTGTTGTTAAATGAAGAGCCTGCAGATGGAGAAGTAGGTGTAATACGTCTACGGGATTTAAATTTAAGAGGTGAAAGAAGTACTGTGGGTGAGGAAAAAAGCTTATTACTGTTAAAAGTCGATGATGGGAAGGTTACTGTAGTGATAGAGGGTAATCTCAAAGGAGTAAGTTTAATACGAGGCGACCTTAAAAATGCCATAGTGAGATGATCAAAGAAGGGTGAGTAAAGATCCTGCATGGAAGACACTACAACAAAGTCAAGTTAGAGAACGAAATGGAATTAAAACACTTCAAACATCGGGTCACGGGGAATTGTATTACCAACTCCACACTGCAACACGAAATAAGTGTAGATATAAAAGAAAGGAAGGGATCTCCAACAACACTAGGCTGCAGCACCCACAGCAAAATCCCAAAACACCCATGCAAAAAACACAGAACAGATACCCACAGAAAGAGACGAAAAAAGGGACAAGGAACACCAACTCACAACATAGAAACATGAAACATAAAAGACTACACATAAACCAACGAGACCAATGGGCAACCGGTGCCGACTTAGGACGGCCATCTGCCACGTAAATAGCAGACGGTGTGGTTATCCTGGATTACGTGTGCACAACCCTCCCACTATTCCGATTTCCCACAGGTCTCGAAGAACGCACATTTATGGTGTAAACAACCTCCTCACTGTTAGATGACCACACACAAACAAGACCGTAAAACACAGGGGTCCAAGCAACACAGATGAATATGTAAATTGATATAAAAAGAGGGCGTGCGTAATATAGTCCGTGCTCTGCCGGCTGTAGCGAGCTCATATATGTTATCACCCGAGGAGTCCGACTGACATTCAGAGAGGACAGGTGGTCGGGGCCCTGTCTTCTCTTAGGAGGTTTGGACAGGGCCCGTCATGGAGTCCCGTCGTCACCGTCAGTCAGAGTGCAAGTCTTAAGAATGCGCTCGTACAAGACTGTATATTGGTCAAGTACCAAGCTTAGTGTCCGTCTGGTGACATTAGGATCAAATCCACGGTATAAAAGGCGTTTGATGACTCTGACGCATTTTCGATACATATGCTGTCTACCTTTGGTCCTTCTTATTTTGTTAATTATGTCACCATAAAATGCAGGTTGTGAAATACCTAAAGTAATACATTCCGTTGCTTGTATGGGTCCGAATTTCAAAAGAAGTTGATCATAATTTTTATAAAATTTCCAGAAAGTCTTTACTAGTTTGTGAAAGCGAAAACCTTGACCTAAAAGTTTCTTTGTAATTTGTAGATTTCTATTATGAAAATCCAAAACATCAGTACATGCTCTAGCATACCGGATGAGCTGTGAAATGTAGATACCGTATGACGGTAATCTAGGGACATCATCGTCAAACCAGGGGAAATTTACTATGTTGAATCCAAAATCATCTCGTTTGTCATATATACTTGTAAGAATTTCTCCATTGACAATTTTGATATTTAGGTCCAAAAATGGTGTTTCTGTGTCTGTAAAGTTTGCCTTGTTTAGAGTCAATTCTTGTGGATAAAAAACATCTTTGTACTTTTCAAAAACAGGATTATCGATAGTCAGAATATCATCCAGGTACCTAGAAGTACCAATGAAGCATTTCACATCATCATGTTTTCTTTGCTTTTGAAGATTTTGAATAAATTCTTTTTCATATGTGTATAAAAATAAATCTGCAACAAGGGGCGCACAATTTGAACCCATAGGAATCCCTACAACCTGCTTGTAGAGATTCTCACCAAATCTTACATAAATGTTGTCCAAGAGGAAGGACAAGGCACTACACAGGTCGCTACATGTCCATGATTTGTATGATTTGTATTCTGTAGCGGAAAAGAAACCCGCTACAGTGTGTTGCAGTGTGGAGTTGGTATGAATTCTAACATATTTTTCAAAATTATTTTTAACATACACTATGATACACCAGATTTGTGTGATGGAAGAGTTGTTCTATGTTTACAAAAATCAGAATAGCCCTCAATATCAATGTTATCTGCTTTCTCCGTTTTTGTTTCAGTGAGACAAATCTAATCATAGTCAGAAATTGTATTTACAAAATCTGGACATCTTAACTTTTGTACAAGACCTTATAATAATAAATGCTTTTACTCTATCCTCTGTGAGAGAGTGAAGTCTTTTACCTTCGGATCCACCGGGAACCTGTAGATCATCTGGGACATCTCCGTGGTTGTCCTTATGGTTGTTGGTCGCATCACTACGATCTGGTGCTCTGCGGTCAAATCTGCGTTCCCTTGAAGCATCGGGACGGAACTTTCAGAGCTGCTTTTTTATTTTGCTGTTTAGTCGCCTTGAGATGCGGAATAAGAGATTTATTTATTCTATCAATTTATTTAATTAATTAATTCATTTTATTATAATTAACTTTTTTTATCAATATATTAATCTATTTTTATTAATTTATCTTATTAATTAATTTATTTTCTCAATTTTATTTATTTTCTCAATTTCATTAATTTTATTATTTTATTTATTTGATCAATTTATTTATTTCATAAATTAATTTATTTTATTGATGTTTTTATTTAATTTAATTGTTTCATTTTACTAATTAATTAATTTTATTTATTCATTCATCATATTAGTTTAATGATTTTATTATTTAATTAATTTTATTTCAGTTTTTTTTAATTTTTTTTTATTTTAATTTATCTATTTTATTGATTCATTTATTTTTATTAAATTATTTACTTTGTTAGTTAATTTATTTTATTAGTTTTTTTTTCATTTATTTATTTTTTTTCATTTATTTATTTTATTCATTTATTCATTTAATAAATTTATGTATTTATTAATTAATTTACTTTATTAATATATTTTTTAATTTATTTATAATTTTAGCTTATTCTACTAATTTATTTATCATTAATTTATTAATTATCTTATTTATTCATTTATTTTTATTTAATTTTTTATCTGTATACTTTCCTTGTTAATCATTTTCACTAATTTTATTTTTTTCTAATTAATTTGTTTATTTTCATCAATTTGTTTTTTTTTATTTAATCATTTTATAATCTATTTACATGTGAAATTATTTAATTTACTTTGATTAATTACTTTTGAAAGTCTACCTATTTTTCATTATTAAACTGAGATAACGTCATTGGCTTGGTTTTCAAATACCTTGTCACTTCATGAGTGCAGTAGATTTGATTGGCGTGATAATAGCGGCGTTCAAATGATTTCAGCGGTGTATGATCACATAAAAACACAGTACGTAATCCTAATTATGCTAATGAGTTACCACTACATCACCCATACATGTCAATCAATTATGCTAATGAGCTACTCCTACCTCACTTAGCTATTCCTGTCAATCAAATTTGAGGGATACAAAGGTCGAGCAATGACCAATCGAATTCGATAAATATGGTAACTTTCAAAATTATGACAAAATTTTACCTGCCTATTACATAATCCAAAAATCTTCTCTGTCATATATTGATAAATTGTAAAACTTGTGCTTATTCTTCCTCATTGATTGATTGATTGATTGATTTATTTATTTATCTATTTATTTATTTATTTATCTCTTTATTTTTTTATTTATCTATCTATTTATTTATCTAAATACAATAAAAACACTATATTATAGTATTAACATAAGAAACGACTGGGTTTTATTTATTTATTTGTTTATTTATTTATTTATTTATATATATATATATTTATTTATTTATTTATTTAAATACAATAAAACACTATATTAATGCATTTATATAAGAAAGGACTGAGTTTATTTATTTATTTATTTATTTATTTATTTATTTATTTATTTATTTATTTATTTATTTATTTATTTATTTATTTATTTAGATAGTTATATAATTAGTTTATAAATTTCTAGACTAAGACGCATATTGTTGTCAGGAAAATATACATTGAAAACTGTTTATTTACCATTATGGGTTATTAAAATTCTCTCTCTCTCTCTCTCGCTCTCTCTCTCTCTCTCTCTCTCTCTCTCTCTCTCTCTCTGAGGGAATATGGTAACTGATGCATGGTATGTTTCCTTTTTTCCAATATTTTAGATATATATTTTATTTAATTTTTCCTTTCTTCATATTTAATTGTTTTTCAACATATTATGTAGAAATATGCAAGTATATCAAATTACAATATAAATGACTTTATTTTTTAAAAAATCATTTTTTATCAGCTGATTTTACTCTTGAATTCTTTTTGTCCATTTTTTACTTTTGTTAAATTGTTGTCAACTTAAAAATTGATATCCAGTCTATCGAACTCTTTTAGTTTAACAGAAAATACCTCCTTTTTGGTTGTGCATTGCTTAGTTAAAAAATACGACGGAAAATATAATGTCTATGTGAATTTTCTATAGTAAAAACGACTAAAATGCATGATGCTGGACACCATGACGTCAATGTTTACCATTGTTTGTACAGAGAACAATATGGCGGCAGGCTGAAATTATCATGGGAATTTCCCGTAGACATTTTATTTTTCGTATGGCAGGTTAAATACAGTGGAAAAGGTGAGTTCATGCACATTTTCTGTTACGACTAAAGGAGTTCAATCTACGGAGACAATAAATATTTTGAACATTCCTAAGACGGCTGAGAAAATATACAAAACAGGGTGCTCTGTATTTAATGAACAGGACAGTAGATATGTACCTTGTATTTTGTTTGAGCCCCTCACCCCCAGGGACTTGGAAAATGGGTGTGGTCATTTTCCCCTATATAACTATGAGCACCAAACTCTATGAGCACCAATTCTCAGAAAGTATAATTCATAGAGACTAGAGAGTAATTCTTTTCCATTACATCAATCATTTTCTGGTCTTGTATTTTGTTTTAGACCCTGATCCCCAGGGTCCTGGAAAATGGGTGTCACTTAGATTTATTTAAGCAAACAACCAGGAGAGCTTCAGTCTCATCAGAGAATTCTGGTATTTAATGATTATTGTTCTCTTGTATTGTTGCATGTATTTATAAATTGTTACTTTGCATTTATTTTCAGCATCTAAAGAAGATTCATGAGCTGATGCATTTAATTCAGGGAAATTTAACCTCAGCACAATTTGTGTGGCTAGCAGACCAATATCATCAATAGTGACAAACTTTTGAAATGGTTACAAATTTGTAACATACTGACATTATGTGGATTGTTTACTTTGAAGTTATCAAATCAATTTTCAACACATGCATAATATAATCAATGTTGTTAAGGGACATATATCACATGTAAACAGAATTTAAGGAATTATATCTTGATTAATAGGAATTACCCGGTCTGTTCACTGTTGTCCATCTATCATACAATCATTTATGTTTTATAACTTTGAATCCCTTTCATAAATTTAGATAATACATGTATAGTCACAAAGTTGATGCCCAGTACCCAAGGATGTGTCATGTTCATATCTGGAAGGCCAAATTGAAGAGAAATGTCGATCTTGTCTCATTACTCTCTGATATCAAAATTTTGGGCTCGACTTTAGAGTTTGACCACCTTCTTTTTAAAACTAACCTTGGACATAACTTTTGAAAGATAAGTTACAGGTCTTTCATAGTTCATTTAACAGTGTATTTCTAGTGATAAGACCATTCTAAAAATTCCTAGTGATACCAATTGTCTTGACCTAGTGACCTTTGCCTGGAAGTTTTGCATACTTTTCAGACTACAGCTATTATTGTAGATGACAGAAGTACATTAATGTTTCATAAACATATATTGTTTCTCCTCTTCATGATTTTTGAAATTATGTCCAAGAATAGTGTCTTTTATTTTACTCAGATTTTGAAAATAGTTTTCACATCTAGACAAAATGGAAAAATAGGAAAATGCTGTTAGGCTACTCTTTTCCTTTGTAAGTGTTTCTTGCTACATTTTGATATATAAATTTATTACATGATTATTAATATAAAAGTTAAATACTTGTTTCATTCTACATTATTTGGTCTTTTTTCAGTAACATAAGGCAATGTAGATGAAAAATAATTTGTTGATATCGAGATATTCTTGCTATTTGGGGATGCATTGAAAACTCGTTAACTTTTGAGTTTCTACATCAGTACATGGTTTTCAAAACCTTCTGCTGGTTTATTCTGTAATCACACTTGAAGCATTAGTTCCTCGCAATTTACACACTATGTAAACTTTAGAACATCAAGGTTACAAATAGTTTACGCTAGTTTCAACAAGATTACACATTTGGAAACTTTTATACACATGGTTTCCAAATGGTTTACGCAAGTCTAAACATGATATTGTAAGATTCCAAATGGTTTACGCAAGTCTGAACTTGATATTGAAAGATTCCAAATGGTTTACGCCAGACTGAACTTGATATTGTAAGATTCCAAATGGTCTACGCAAGACTCAAGTAAAATTCCAAATGGTTTACACAAGTCTGTACATGATATTGTAAGATTCCAAATGGTTTACGCAAGTCTGAACTTGATATTGTAAGATTCCAAATGGTTTACGCAAGACTGAACTTGATGTTGTGAGATTCCAAATGGTTTACGCAAGACTCAAGTAAGATTCCAAATGGTTTACGCAAGACTGAACTTGATATAGTAAGATTCCAAATGGTTTACACACTGCATAAACCAGTGTTTATTCAGATTCCAAATGGTTTACGCAAGTTTCAACAAGATTACACATTTGAAAACTTTTATAACATCAGTTTCTATATGGTTTACGCTAGCCTGAACTTGATATTGAAAGATTCCAAATGGTTTACCATTTGGAATTTGAGCGGGTAGTCGGGTTACGCAAAGCGTAAACTTGAGTTTCAGCGACGGAATCCTTGCGTAAACTATATGGAAACTTCAGGTTTCCGCAAAGTTTCCATATAGTTTACGCATTGCGTAAACTTGTTTTTTCACCCAGTGCTAACCATCGACTTTGCTATCTATTGATATAATGGATGGCTAGGTAGTGTATATTATTGTCAGTTTTCAGTATATGGTCAATTTTACTGCATTTGTTTGTCAAAATCCCAGTCCACTGCGAAAAAGTGTGTTCGTTACCCTAACATGTGGTGAGATGAATGTCGAATGATGGAGAGAACGGAGGAAAATTAGAAAATAATTTGCTTGATGGAATAGCATGTGGTATTTAAGATTCAATGCAAGCAATGAATATGAAATACTCAGTTGTTTAGTATTAGTGTCACGTTACGTTCCAGCGACAATTTAGACATTTTTATTTTCAAATTGATTTTCATTTTATTTACTTCTTATCCTCCATTAACTCGTAACTTTCAAAGGAATGTGACAATTTTGACTTTAGTCAAAAGTAATCTATTTGTCTATGTTTATTTTATCATTCCCTCGAGCAAATCTCTCCTTGATGTCATTTTCTTTATAATGTCGCTTGCCTTCATTTACTTTGTTATTTGTTACTTTCTAATCTTTTACATTGTAATTGTTTGTATTGACACTTTCTTGTTCTTGTATGCGTCAGATTGAGTGAGAGTGAATCGTGTGAGAGAATGAGATATCGGGGAGTTAGTTGACCGCCATGGAGCTGATCGAGCGTGACTTGCAGTTGATCCGGAATTACCGACCTCTGAAAATTAACAGTTACTGTTTTTACGTACTTCGGATTTTCCGAGTACAATTAAAATAATTGCATTTTATTTTATGGAATAAATGTGTGTGTGAATGCGGATATTTTGTTATTACGTCATTTTGGACCTTGATAAATCAAATTAAGTGTAATTGATTGTATTTTCATCATTTAACATTTTGAACAATCATACACAAAATCGTCGTTGTGATATAAGTTTATGCCCTACCTAACTGACGAAGCGACAAAAATGGCGTCTTGTGAGTAAATTCGGAACCCATTCGATGACGTATTTTAACAGACTTGCACACTCTGCTACTCCAACCGCATGTGACGAAAGTACAGTTCTCCTTAAGTAGACTGCTTTAAATCTATTGATGGGAGAAATTTGCCATCCTGATCAGACAGTTTCAGCATAATGCTGTATTTTTATAAAACACGGCAATGATTCGTTATATATTATGCAGTGCATTTGACACAAAAACTTTCTTTCTATCCTCTGGTGTCTCAGAGTTGAATTACAGATAATGTTCTGATGTTACACGTCTATCCGGTTTTGAAGTGACATCCCCAAGATGTATAGGTATATCTTCCGAGGACAAACTGTATCAAGATAATTTCTTGTTCTCGTTGTTAACATATATCAACGTATATCGTAACGCAAGATGCAAAAGTTTTCCCTCAATTTATGTTGTTGATATCTCGATCAAACAAAAAAAAAATGTTACATTGATTACTTATCATATCATTTCGTCGCTTTTCAACGTGTATTTGCAACTTTGAAATCATGTTGCTAACGACGTTGCTAATGGCGTTGCTAAGATTCAGGTATCAACATAATTTCTCGGCCAATCAGAATCGTCTTTTCTTAAAAACAACAATGGAAATTAAATGATCATGAGATCATTGTTCAGAAAGCTTGTATGTGTATGTAAATTATTGTGTGGAATCCGTATATCTTCCATATCTATAATAAACTGTACAACAAAGATATCTGCAAATGACTAGCCAACAGGAGAAGCTTACTCTCCTCCCAGGCACCTGGTCCCACCTCTGGCTTGCTGGGGGTCAATCAGTGCTTAATTTTGTGCTCTATAATAAGTGCTGTTGGGATAGTCGTCAGGATCTTCTTTAACCATTATTGATTGAATAAGTGATACTAGTAGACTTATTTCACCGTGACGAATTTCGCACTTCGCACTTCAAACTTTGCACTTTAATTTCAGGGTCCCTGTAAAGTGCGAAACGAAACAAAAACGAAACGAAACGAAACGAAACAAATCGAAACGAAACGAAACAAATCGAAACGAAGCGAAACAAATCGAAACGAAACGAAACAGATCGAAACGAAACGAAACAAAACGAAACGAAACAGATCGAAACGAAATGAAACAGATCGAAACGAAACGAAACAAAACATAAAACTTAAAGAAAATGAGAAAAAGAGGAAAAATCGTCGAAAACTAATATTTGTACCCTTAATTTCATAAGTTGGTTGCCGAAAAAGCGAGCCAGTTGTACAGTAAGTCCAATATACCATTCCATTGAGTTTACTTATCAAAATGTAGATTACCCCGCTTATGAGTTTATACGCGAACGGCAGCTAAGCCACTTTTTCTTCAATGTTCGAAGTGCGAAGTACGAAGTTCGAAGTGCGAAGTTCGTCACGATGAAAAATGTCTAGTAATTTATTTTTTGATTGAATAGGTATCTTTAAGTTTGTCAGATTGATAAAAGATATTTGAAATCATATAAATTTTATTGAGCTCGCGGCGGGTGTTACATGCAGTCAGAGGACGCTCACTTCTCCCGGGCTCCTGGTCCTGCCTCCATTTGGGAGTCTACGATTGCGTTGTTAATGGAAACTTACACAATTATGCCATATTCCCCTGGATCTTTGACTACTGAAATACAATAAATACTTCTTCTGTGGTAAACTACTGAATTAGGTACACAATTTCTAATAATGATTTTCAATCGTCTAAAATATGTTATTGTTTATTGTTCTGTTTATTTTCCTGTTGTACTTTGTCTTGTCGGTTGGATCTGGACGATGAAACGAGCAATACCCCTCTATATTCGGACTTAAAAATTGAATTGCATTAAAAGGAGTATAATCGTTTTTATATTAAAGTGTCCCCCTATCTATTCAAAATATTAAAGTCTCAAGATGTATTGATTTTCTACAAATATCTATTCTACAATGAAGGCTTCTTTATAAATGAAACATTATCTTCCACAGTAACTTCCATTCTCAGGTTCTTAGAACTTATACTTCAAAAACGGTATATTTTACTAATTTTCAAGAAAAATGTCATTTTGGCGCACATTTTCAACAAACTTCCTTATAATTGATATCGAGCGGGCTTCTGAACAACTTTTATATTTTGATATGTTGTTACCTTTGCATGTCTTTAAAGACATGTAAAAGGAAAAAGTTGTTCACAAACCCACTCTATGTTTTCTCAATCAAAACAATAAACACTAAGAAATTATGCTATTTTTATTGACAAATTGGCAATGCTATTTATGAAAAAAATGTCCAATGTCTTCGAAAGCAAGGAGGGATTTTTCAAACTATCTTTCCCAAATTTTAGATATTTCTATAAGAATGATAACAAAATTTATGTTGATGATGACGATTTTAGGGGACCAATCGCAAGAGAAATTAATATGGTCCTTTTTTCACCCTTTCATTGTCGTCACAGGAGATCAGAATTTTTTTCTTACGAAACGACATTTGTATTCAGATGATCCATCTTCGACAAAAGTGCCATCATCAGATCTTCTTCGCCAACATTCCAACCAAGTTCAACTTAGGAACAAAACCACATTTATAAAGTAAAACGCATTCACATCTTAAAGCAAAAATAGTTACATGTAGTTGCAAAATGAAGGGACGCATTCATGGTCTCTTCGGGTATACATCTTGGCCCTGGTTCGTCCACCGAAAGAACATCTTAATCTAATTATATGACTTCCGTGTGACCCTCAGTATATACGCAAGTAGGTACTATTGGTATCCAACGACAAAATAAGACTTCGTGTGACCCTCGTGTGACCCTCAGGGACCTGTGGTGAGACCCTCGTATCTACACACTATGGCATCACGATGTAACCTCATTTCGGAATAATTCATATGAATAATGGAAAATGCCGTTTGCAAATTCAATTCTAACACTACAATTCTGGACTGTGCACAACCTATCACAATACAATTTTCGGCTCAGAAATTATGAATCATCTCTAAGTGTCGGGATGCATTCGTAAATGCATTACGTACATACACACTACACCGTATAAAATCGTGTTGCTTTCGGATGACTGTATGTTATACATGTACTTGTCGATGTAAAACTGTGTCTGTGTCTGATAGTGTTTGTTTGCCTTTCTGTCTGGATATCTTTCTGTGTCTGTCTGTCTGTCAGTCTGTCTGTACGTGTATCTGTAAATGTTTTTGCCTGTACCTTTGAGCATTTGTCTTTTTGCGCGTCTGTATATGTGAAAGGGTGTATGTTTGTCTTTTTTTTTTTCTTTCTAGGTGTCTGTCTATCACTATATCTGCCATTGTTTTGTCAATGGCTTTTTTTCTGAAATGCTATGGAAAATGGAGGTGATACTGAAAATCATAGTTATGTATTTTTGTCTTTTTATGCCAATGTGTCCATGTCTGTCTACGAGTGAGTACGTCTGTTTGTGTTTATATGTCTGTCTGTAATTTTGTGAGAATCTCTGTATGTGTGTATATGTCTATCTATCTGTCTATCTTTGTGTTTGTCTTTGTGACTGTCCATACATCTACTTGTCTTTGTTTTTATCCGTCTTCGTGCTTGTCTATCTTTGTGCTGCTCTGTCTGTCTGTCGATGTGTGTCTGTCAGACTCTTTTTCTCTATGTGCGTGTCTTTTTGTCTTTGCATCTGTCTGTCTTTGTGTCTTTTTATTCATGTGTCTGTCGTAGTGTACTTTATTTTCATGCCTGTCTTTGTGACTATAAGTGACTGTATGTGCGTCTTTAAGTATCTGCGTATGTCTATCTATCTGTCTGATTTACTATTTGTCTACCAGTCCATCTGACTTCTATATTTCTTTTTGCCTTTCTGTCAGTCAGACTGTCTGTCATTCAATGATTCTTAATGAAAATTAGCTGAAGGCAAAATGTGTGGGTACAGTTTACGGGTGTTGCATGCAAGCAGGAGATGCTTACTCTTCCTGGGCACCTGGTCTCACTCTCATATCGGGAGTTCGCTTCTGGTGGAGGTTTTTGTTTTTGTTTGCTTTGGTTCCTGTTTTATCCTGATTTTGTATGCCTTCGGTTTCTGATTTTCTGAATTATCGATTTTGTACTGTAGACAGGGATATGGTCATTATCCATATTTGTCATTAAACCCCTAAATTAAGGCCAATCCTCTAGGTCAAGGTCAATACTTGAATTTTTTTTGGAAAGGTTTTTGTAAAGTTTTTATGTCAAAAAGTTTTGGTACAATAAAGTGTAATACAATAGGTCAAGCATGAATATAAAGGTGAAGGGTAATATCTTAAATAAGGTCAATCTGCTTAGATATATAGCCAAGTTTAGAATAGATATAATAATAGACAACTACAATGCTAAACGTCTTCAAACTCATGAGCATCATTTAAGAACAGATAAATTTGCAGCATGGATACTTAACCCTCATCAGTGATCCCAAAACCAAACAATGTAATATGGCCAAAGAGTGTGAAGTTATCATGTCCAAAATTCAGCTTTGGATTTGACACAAACTCATTAGATGTAGATTTACCATACTTATACTGAAGACCTAAACTGTATAAAAATCCGCACAAACAACGTTTCATCGCTGGTTCCTCAAATTGTTCCAACATATCTGTATCGATCTTACTCACCAAAGTTTGATCTGAAATCAAATCCGGAGTTCAAAAACATTGTTCGACAGAATATTATCGAAGTGGTATTAACCAGATGTTAATTCTAAAGCAGCACATTTCGACTTCGGGTTGTAAAGGTGTTGATACTTGTAATACACATTTCTGAACACAGATTGTTCCATATTATGGTCATTTATCGGTGTACCAAGTATCAAATCCGATACCTTTCCCGTTCGAGAGATGCATGCGTTCAAAATTTCTGATATAGCCGCGCCTCTTCATGAATATTTATGAGCAGGAGAGCTCCGAGAAACAAAGTCATTTGATACATATACCGATTTAGTAGGCTATTTCGACGATAACTATAAACATGGACAGGTGCAGTAAAAATCGTACATTTGTTTCACACATCATTTCAAGTAGTAACGATACAGTAATGTGTTTCAAACGATTTAGGACCGATTATATCTAAATCTGACTTACTTGTCCAGCAAAATATTAGCTACATTACTTCGCGGTATGTGACAAGATGTATCTCATTTTTAACGAATTTCATACATCCATTTGGTATCTTATGTACACGTTCCGTTTTGCTCTTTCACGGTTTGTTTCCTTTCATCTTCTTTCTTTATCCAAATCTGAGTATCAGTATGTTTTTCTCTCTTTCCCGATGAGGGCGTACGGTACTAGCCATGTTTGTTTTGATTTGTACAACATGACGAGCTGTATCGCACATGGGCGAGGACTGGTCTTTCCCAAACATGAGCATTTTTTGTGGCGCAACAAAAATTCCTTTTTTGCTCGACTTCACTTTAGTGCAAAAGAGCTATTGCAAAACCCCCGGCGACGGCGTCGGCATCGTCCGAAGTAGGTGATAATGTAAATGTTAAGATAACACAATTTCCTCTCCTATATTCATATCTTGTTGGTTCTTTTTGTTGTTAATATTTAATTATACTTTATCTAATATTATCAAATGGGGATGTAGCCCCTGGAGTGTGTATTTTTTAAATTATTTCAAATGATAATGCAAATGTTAAGATGATAAGGTAAATGTTAAGATAGCGATAATGGTAAATTCCTCTCCTATATTCATATTTTGTTGCTAATGTTTAATTATACCTGGTGTAATATAACCAGATGTGGATGTAGCCCCTGGGGTGGGGATTTTTTAAATTATTACAAATGATAAGGCAAATGTTAAGATGATAAGGTAAATGTTAAGATAGCAATATTGCCTTTAACGTATCCAATGTACAAATGGAGATCTCGCTGACGTCTAGTCCATTTAAATAGTGTTAAAATTATTTCGGTAATCTTCGGCAGTGTCTCGATAGTTTCCGTGGCTTGAGCGACGGTCGACATGTTGACCTCTGATGATAGAAACCATTTTTTATGTTGTATTAGGTATATTTAGGAAAAAATATGCCATGATTCTAACTATATTTAATACACTTGATATTTATTTGTACAACGGATACCTTAATGGCCAATGTTTAACAAAATACAAGTCCTACATATTCCAAACTTACATGGTGGATGTATCTTTGATCAAACTTTCATAAAATGACCATGACCTACTTTTCCCGCTTTAGTGTTTTTGCCTTGAAAATCCAATATTGAGCAAAGTACAAGTGCTACATGTTTCAAACTTACATGGTGGATGTATCTTGGATCAAACTTTCATAAAATGACCTTGACCTACTTTTTCCGCTTAAGTGATTTTACCTTTAAAATCCAATATTGAGCAAAGAATAAGTGCTACATGTTCCAAACTTACATGGTGGATGCATGGTGGGCCCCTGCGTTTTACGGTCTTGTTCGTGTGTGGTCATCTGACAGAGAGGAGGTTGTCTTACACCACAATTATACGTTCTTCGAAACCTCTGGGTAATCGGAAAAGTGGAAGGGTTGTGCGCATGTAAACCAGGATAACCACACCTTCTGCTTTTTCCATAGCAGATGGCCGTCCTAAGTCGGCACCGGTTGCCCATTGGTCTCATTATTTTATGTGTAGTCCTTTGTGTTTAATGTCTCTGTGCTGTGCGTTGACTTTCCCTGTCCCTTATACGTCTCTTTTTATGCTTGTCTGCTTTGTGTTTTTCGATTGGGTGTTTTGGGGTTTTGCTGTGGGTGCTGCAGCCTGGTGTTGTTGGGGATCCCCTCCTTTGTTTCATAGAATGACCTTGACCTACTTTTTTCCGCTTGAGTGATTTTGCCTTTAGAAGCCAATATTGAGCAAAGTATAACTGCTACATGTTCCAAACTTACATGGTGGATGCATATTTAATAAAACGTCAATAAGACGACATTGACCTACTTTTTCCGCTTGAGTGTATTTGCCTTTAAAAGCCAATATTGCGCAAAGAATAAGTGCTACATGTTCCAATGGTGGATGTATCTGTGATCAAGTTTTCATAAATGACCCAGTCTTTAGAAGCCAATATTGAGCAAAGTATAGGTGCTACATGAGTATACAATTGTGTATAATTAATATAAATTGGAGAAAAAAGTGAGCTTCAGAAATTGGCTGTCATTAAGACATTATGCTATGCAGTCGAACATAAGGTGACTCTGGCAACTATTTTTAAATTCATTTATTGCGATAACTTAAGTGACCTCTGGTTAACAATTTTGGTATTAACGGAAAGCTTCTACTATCCAGGAAAAATAGAGATTTGCCCTATTTCTTTTTTATCAAGCATATTTTCGTCTGGAGGCGGAACGTGCTGCTTTAAAGAATTAGAAGGAACTTTTAGAACATTTGAAATCCACTCATTTCTGTACAGTTCATTTGATCAAAGCCTTTAATCTTTCGACACTTTACAAAACAATTCCACATTCTAAATAGAAATGGAAAATACCGTATATCGGGTAATTTTGGGGCAATGGCAACTTTAGCTTTGTAAGCGAATGCGATAAAATCGCCAAATTTACAAACTCCAAATTTAAAATCGCCAAATTTTCCATTCATAAAAGACGAAATTTAATCAGCTTAGGATCCGCCATTGTAAAAGATATTGTTCGTTTTCCTCTTGGTAATGATTTCATTTGTGTAAAATATTTACTTATGCTGACCATGTCGTAATTAGAGGTAGCATTCGTTACCTTAAAACAAACAATTAACGTAGTTAAATTCATGTTTACACCTGCGTTAATCCAATAATCTAATTAGCAAAAACAGAAACTTTCACTTTACTGAAAAATTACCCCTTTAAAAGATTACACAAGGGAGTGATCCGTGTATTGGGAGGTAAATAGGGTGCGAGTCTTTGAACGTATAGACTTTGGGGTCGTGACCGTAAAACAAAGGAGGGGATCTCCAACAACACTAAGTTGTAGCAACCACAGCAAAACCCCAAATCACCCAATGCAAAAACACAAAGCAGACAAGCACAGAAAGAGACGCGTAAGGGACAAGGAACGTCAACGCACAACACAGAAACATCAAACACAAAGGACTACACATAAACCAACGAGACCAATGCGCAACCGGTGCCAACTTAGGACGGCCATCTGCCACGGAAATAGCAGAAGGTATGGTTATCCTGGATTACGTGCGCACAACCCTCCCTCTTTTCCGATTACCTAGAGGTCTCAAAAAACGTTCAATTGTGGTGTAAAACAACCTCCTCACTGTCAGATGACCACACACAAACAAAACCTCAAAACGCAGGGCTCAAGCAACACAGATGAATATGTAAATGGATATAAAAAGAGGGCGTACGTAATACAATCCGTGCTCTGCCGCCGCGAGCTCATGTATGTTATCACCCGAGGAATCCGACTGACATTCAGAGTGGACAGGTGGTCGCGGCCCTGTCTTCTCTAAAGAGGTTTGGACAGGGCCCGTCATGGAGTCCCGTCGTCACAGTCAGTCAGAGTGCAAGTTTTAAGAATGCAATTGTACAAGACTGTAGATTGGTCAAGTACCAAGCCTAGTGTCCGTCTGGTGACATTAGGATAATATCCACGGTATAAAAAGGCGTTTGATGATTCTGACGCATTTTCGATAGTGATGTTGTCTATCTTTAATCCTTCTTATCTTGTTAATTATGTCACCATAAAATGAAGGTTGTGAAATACCCAAAGTAATATACTCTGTTGCCTGTATTGGTCCGAATTTCAGAAGAAGTTGACAATAATTTTTGTAAAATTTCCAGAAAGTGTTTACTAGTTTGTGAAAGCGAAAACCTAGTCCTAAAAGTTTCTTGGTAATTTGTAAATTTCTACTTCATCAGTACATCAGTACATGCTCTAGCATACCGGATGAGCTGTGAAATATAAATACCATAGGACGGTAATCTAGGAACATCACCGTCAAGCCAGGGGAAATTTACTATGTTAAATCCAAAATTATCTCTTTTGTCATACACATTTGTATGGATCTCTCCATAACAATTTTAATATTTAGATCCAAAAATGGTGTTTCTGTGTTTGAAACGTTTGCCTTGTTTAGAATCAATTCTTGTGGATAAATAACATTTTTATATTTCTCAAAAACAGGATTGTCGATAGTACGAATATTATCCAAGTACCTAGAAGTGTCAATGAAACATTTCACATCATCATTTTTTCTTTGTTTTTGAAGATTTTGGATAAATTCTTTTTCATACGTGTATAAAAATATAACTGCAACAAGAGGCGCACAATTAGTACCAATTGGAATCCCTACAACCTGCTTGTAGAGTTTCTCACCAAATCTTACATAAATATTGTCCAAAAGGACGGACAAGGCAATACACAGGTCACCACATGTCCATGATTTGTATGATTTGTAATCTGTGGCGGAAAAGAAACCCTTCGATTCAGAAGTACAAATATAACTTTTCCCCTCTCGATCAAAACACCATAAATTATATTGATTAATAGTAAAGTAATAGCTTCGTAAGAAACCGAAGCTATTAATTTACAAAGAAAAGATAATTTCAGAAACATTTCCTGTACAATCAGCGCCAAGTTCTCTAATAACTGTCGATACAAAATGCACTCTAATTGTTACAGTAATGTTGAAATGACGTTTTAAACTATGAACATCGTCTCTTACATCTACGAATAAAGCACCGAAATTGTTTTTCTAATCATTTTATTATCGTGTATGCGGTCATAAAACATTGATACTCCCATGAATTTGACCATGTTTTAAAAAAATCGCCAATACAAAAAGTGCCAATATTTTCCAAAGCCCATTTAGGCCCCACTTTGCCAAAAATTTCCCGACGCCAAAATTACCCGATATATGGTATATGTAATGCGTTTACAAGCAAGTACGGCAATCGCAAATATAAATTTATGTTTGTTAACTATGAAAAAACCTTCTTTGTAAAAGAAAAGTCCGATTCTGAAAAAAAGGACACTGAATTAGACATTATTCAGATGTTAAACATCGACAACATTTTTGTGGCGTTTGGAGGAAAGGTATTCCAACAAAATGTCAGAATTCCGATTGTACCCCGCTTTTTCTTTACTCGCACGAAGCTGAATTTATGCTAGACTAGCATGAGAGTGTGTGTGTTTATTATGGACTTATGCCCGGACGGAATGATGGATGTACTGTTCCTTGTCCCGTTTGGATACAAGTACATATTCGTGTATACAGACCGCTTAAGGGATGTACTGTCCCTTCCGCTGGGTTTAAGCACGTACCGTGTCTTAGTCGCTTGTACCTTTATTGTGCTATCTTTATCTTATATTACCAAGCGACGTGCATTTGCCCTTCGTTCGATTGATCCGAGATTGCCTGAATATTGAACGTTGTTGTTTTCCCCCTTTGTGCTTTCTATATTAGTGAACGTGGTTGTTTTCACCCATTTTTGCTGTCTATATAGAAAGCACAAAAGGGGTGAACTAAACCACATTCACAATTCAGACAATGTCAGATCCATCCAATAAAGAACGAATGCACGTCACTTGGAAGAAAAGATACAGACAGCACAAAAAACGATACATATAAAGCACAAAGAAGAAATAAACAGCGACGTTAAGTATTCAGAAAATGTCAGATTGGCCAAAGGGCTAATGCATGTCTCTTGCAAAAAAATGTAAACAGTACAAAAATGGTGCTAGAGACTCACGACACTAAATTAATGTAAAATTCTCAAATTTTCAAAGCTGAACGGCCTACATAAAGAAAAATATAAATACAAAATGTGTGTAACAATGCAATTAAAGGCATGTTACAAAATGAGGGAAGCCAAAAACGAGGAGGAAAATCACAATGTTAGGCAGACAAATAAAAAAGGGACGAAGAAACCATCCATTATGCTTTTACATGATGGCTAACAAAGGAATCATTGAGTAAAACGAGAAAATGACTAGCGAGAAAAAAAAATGAATGAAATTAGACAGCCATCTACCGGGTATTCGGTATTACCGGTATTATCGGGTAATTTTGGCGTTGGGAAATTTTGGCGAATTTGGTCCCAATCGGGCGTTGGAAATGTTGGCGCTTTAAAAATTGGAGCATTGTTTAAAACATCCGCCAAAATTATAATGGTCATCTTCATGGGCGTATCAATGTTTTATGACCACCGAAACGAAAATAATTTCGAATATAGGAGCTTGTCTACAATATTCATAGTTATTTTGGAGCTGTACGTAGGTAAGTTCTGTCTACATGACCCCTCTTCAAGTAACCCCGACACGAACCAACCTAGAGGTCAATCAATCTGATATTTTTTTTAGATTGTCCATTAAAATTCCCATCCCTCACCCGGTTGTGCACCTCAGTTTATAATACAATTTGGATTCAGCTACTAGTGAAGTTGATTAAAACTTTTGTTATTATCTGGCGTGAGATTTTTTTTTATCTTTCAGTTATGGCTACGAAACTGTCCATCTTCGATGTATTGAATACCCTTGAAGACAGTGAGCTTGGTCGACGCCAAAGTTGTTCTGAAGACCCATTTATCACATATCCTTATAGAAGGAAGCACCCCCCCTTTAACCGGTTGCGGTGGATCCAATCCCTAATAGATGTCCACTAAAAATTGGAGCAGCCGTTGAACCAGATTAGAGCGAAGTAAAGGACAAAAAAGCAAGATTTCGTCTATCCTGAAAATACATATACTTTTTCGTACAAAGGTTTCCAGTTAGCAAAGCTTTAACCAGCGGTATTGTGAACCTGATCTAGCGAAAATTTCTCCTGATAGCGTAAAAACCACTCAATATATATTCTACATGTGGATTATCAGGCAGGAAATATTACATTTTGTACAATGAGTTCCAGCTCGCAAGGCATTCACCGGCGATGCTGTGAACACAACGTCAATTTTCTTGGATATTGAACTTTCTGGTTCGATGATAGATTTAATCATGCACGGCATTCTACTAACGAAAACTTGATTCCAACAATGACTTCATATGTGTTATGAGACAATTGATTTTATGTGTAATGTAAAATAACATAACTTATAATGTAAGATTATATTAAGTTAGATAAGTTACACTCAAAATCGTTTGCATAAATCAAATTTAATGTTTCTTAAATATATGATTCATAATGTGTCATAATATTAATTCATAAATTTGTCATATCCACCGCGGCCATACATTTCCAATAAATATATAAGTTTATAGTACTTCAGGTCTCATTATTTAGAATAGGAATATCTAATCAGGAAAACGAGGCCCGCTCGTTTTCCTGAACAGATTATCTTACGTACAGCTTCCAAAATAAATACCGTAAAATGACTAAAAACTTAAAAAAACCATATTCGGTGCTTTATATATATATATATATATATATATATATATATATATATATATATATATATATATATATATAAAAGCACAAAAAAAGGTACAAGCGACCACGACACTAAACGTGTTTAAACCCAGCGGAAGGGACAGTACATCCCTTGAGCCCTCTGGATACACGAATATGTACTTGTATCCAGACGGAACAAGGGACAGTACGTCCCTCATTCCGTTCGGACACAAGTACATAAAAAAAACATACACACACTCTCATGCTAGTCAGAACCTGTACTATACTGAAGCTCGAAAGGCTATAACTAGTAGCCAGGTAGGTAATATTCTCTATTCATGAACCAAAGCAGACCCCGCGAGGGGCGAGACCAGGTGCCTAGGTAGAGTCAGCGTCTCCTGTTTGCATGCAACACCCGCTGCCAAAAAGTCTGGACGGACTGATCGATAGAAACACGTCCAAGTCTTCTATAGGTTCAAAATTTAAAAAAGCTGAAAAGATGCTCCCTGATTGATTAAGTAACATATTATAAAGTGAGTAAAATCAAACAAAATACCGCCTCCCCCCACTCTATATAAACGTAAGGGACTCGATTGACTAAGTAAAATGAAACGAAAAATCACCCAATTAAAAACACGTCCGTCCTGAAGAGAGATACTCACTAAACTGACAACGCGCGGGTCAGTGTGAATAGAAAGTCATATCACGAGAGGCCCACATAAAGGAGGTTAAAAATACAAACTGTAAAGATGAAAAATTATAAGGTGTAAAGAACGAATCTAGCTACCGTCGTCGGTTTCGGAGATTGACCTCCGTATCCAATCAGAATAAATAGGGCGTGTTAAGAAATAGTACCCGTGAGGGAAGATCAAGCAGAACCTATCTCATAAAAATAGCAAGTAAAGACTCTAAAAGTTGACAGAAGTCTGAAACTTCTTGAAAGCACTGAAAACCCGACATCATAATGTTTAAGGGCGACCCGAATTTTCATATATTTAACGTAATTAATACATAGCTATAAAACATGGAAAGAGCTGTCTCAGAGGACCGGTGCGACAAGTTTGAGTTCATGATACAACTAAACTGACAATACATACACACAGTAGCATACACCATATTCACAAGAATAGGAACGGATCCCAAAAAAGGAATGCAATGTTGTTTTCTAGAAAAAAATAATATAGACAGCACAAAAGAGGTGAAAACAACCACGTTCACTATTCAGACAATGTCGGATCAGCCCAACAAAGGGCGAATGCACGTCGCTTGGAAAAAAAAGATATAAAAGCACAAAAAAAGGTACAAGCGAGGTTGTTTTCACCTCTTTTGTGCTGTCTATATATATATATATATATATATATATATGGTTTTTTGCTAATAAACTGTACTATACTATATAACTATTAGCCAGGTGGGTAATATTCTCAATTCATGAACCAAAGCAGACCCCGCGAGGGGCGAGACCAGGTGCCTAGGTAGAGTCAGCGTCTCCTGTTTGCATGCAACACCCGCTGCCAAAAAATCTGGACGGACTGATCGATAGAAACACGTCCAAGACTTCTATAGGTTCAAAATAAAAAAAAAACTGAAAAGATGATCCCTGATTGATTAAGTAACATATTATCAAGTGAGTAAAATCAAACAAAAAACCGCCTCCCCCCACTCTATATAAACGTAAGGGACTTGATTGACTAAGTAAAATGAAACGAAAAATCCCCAAATTAAAAACACGTCCGTCCTGAAGAGAGATACTCACTAAACTGACAACGCGCGGGTCAGTGTGAATATAAAGTCATATCACGAGAGGCCCACATAAAGGAGGTTAAAAATACAAACTGTAAAAATTAAAAATTATAAGGTGTAAAGAACGAATCTAGCTACAGTCGTCGGTTTCGGAGATTGACCTCCGTATCCCATCAGAATAAATAGGGCGTGTTAAGAAATAGTACCCCTGAGGGAAGATCAAGCAGAACCTATCTCATAAACATAGCAAGTAAAGTCTCTAAAAATTGACAGAAGTCTGAAACTTCTTGAAAGCACTCAAAAACCGACATCATATTGTTCAACGGCGACCCGAATTTTCATATATTTAACGTAATTAATACATAGCTATAAAACATGGAAAGAGCTGTCTCAGAGGACCGGTGTGACAAGTTTGAGTTCATGATATGACTAAGCTGACAATACATACACACAGTAGCATACACCATATTCACAAGAATAGGAACGGATCCCAAAAAAGGAATGCAATGTTGTTTTCTAGAAAAAAATAATATAGACAGCACAAAAGAGGTGAAAACAACCACGTTCACTATTGTTTTTTTTTTGTACTTGTGTCCGAACGGAATGAGGGACGTACTGTCCCTTGTTCCGTCTGGATACAAGTACATATTCGCGTATCCAGAGGGCTCAAGGGATGTACTGTCCCTTCCACTGGGTTTAAACACGTTTAGTGTCGTGGTCGCTTGTACCTTTTTTTGTGCTTTTATATCTTTTTTTTCCAAGCGACGTGCATTCGCCCTTTGTTGGGCTGATCCGACATTGTCTGAATAGTGAACGTGGTTGTTTTCACCTTTTTTGTGCTGTCTATAAATATATATATATATATATATATATATATATATATATATATGAATATAAGGGATGCTGTTCATACATATTGTAAAAAAAAAAAGTCGTTTAAACATCACAATTATCGACAATGCATAAACAAAAGTGCTCAGTGCTTTACATGAATAAAAGAGATGCTGTTCATACAAATAGTCAAAAAAGAAGTTGTTTAAACCTTACAATTATCGACACCTCATTCTAAAAGAAAATTGACTTAGCGGTGAGCGTGCAGTTAAGTTCCGACGATTCACGGTCACAGCCCACAAGTCCGATTGTCTAAAGTACAAAATATCTCATCCTATTTCCCCTCAAAAAACGGAACCCGTGTGAAATATATCTAAAGCGTGCGTGTTCATTACAGTACCTTTTGCATTTATTGCTAATAAGATAATTGGATTAACACAGGGGTACACGTCAAAATTGTTTGTTTGAAGGTAAACAATGATACATGTAAATACATGTACATGTATATTACGCAAATGAAGTCATTACCCAGCAGAAAACGGGCAATGTCTTTTACAGTGGCGGATCTCTAGCTAATTAGATTCTGTCTTTTATGGATGGAAAATTTGGCGCTTTTAAATTTGGCGATTTTATTGCATCCGCCAACAAAGCCAAAATTTCCATCGCGCCAAAATTACCCGATATACGGTACTTCGAACATGGAATATTTATTGATATTTTCTTGGTTACTGTAAGAGTAATAACCGACACTAAAGAAAAATGGACAAATAAAAGGTGATATTAAAAGAAAATATACACACAGCTCCTTAAAACCTAATTAAACAAGGCTAACACTCCCAAATAAAAACATACGTCCATACTGTAGGAAAGTAACCGGTGAACTTAGGGAAATAAGTTTTGAACTCATTGAATTTTGGATTCGAAACAGAAAAGTTTTCAGAATTTCAAGCACAAGGAATAATTACTTGCTTACCAAAGGAGAATAAAGATAGACGATTGTTGAAAAATTGGAGACCGATCTCGTTATTAAATGTGAAATGAAACCTTGGGGCAGCATTAATAGCAAATAGATTTAAAAAGATTCTTCCAACAACAAAAGGAATTTTTAAAAGACCGATTTCTTGGAGAAATTATGCGCATATTATTTGATGTAATGGACCATAATTATGATTAGACAGAGAAAGACAGGTTTACTATTATTGTTCGATTTTGAGAAAATATTCGACAGCATAGAACGGTCATTCATCTTTAAATCACTTGAAACATTTAACTTTGGTCATTCAATATGAAAATGGTTCGCTACTTTTTATGAAAATTCCAAAAGCAGTGTTATAGATAATGGCTACCTATCTGACTATTTCAAACTTATAATAGGGAGTAGACAAGGAGATCCATTAGCACCTTACATATTTATCATAGCTGTCGAATTACTTAGCCTACAGATAAAAAGAGAAAAAGATATTAAAGGAATTACCTTCAGCACAGTTAATTTTATTATAAATCAATATGCAGGTGATACTTTCCTTCTATTAGATGGCAGTTAGAAATCGTAAAGAAAGTCAATGGATTTGATTGCAGCATTTGGCAAAATTTCTTGTTTGAATCTCATGCGGTTTGGTTAGGCTCTAAAGTAGGAAGCAAGGAAATTTTATTTCCAGATTTAACTATTGACTGGTCTGAAAAATCTTTTAGACTGTTGGGATAATTTTTACTAATACATTAGAGAATATGACAGAGATAAATTACAGCCATAAAGAAATTATTTGGTACATGTGTGATGATAGATTTAAAACCCATTAGAAAAATCACAGTCATCAAAACTTAGCATTTCCAAACCTTATTCACTTGTTTTCAGCACTCCCTAATTCGTCAAAACAATAAGTACATGTACTATAAACTATAAACTATATTCTATAAATATATATGGAACTGGAAGCCTGATAAAATCAAAAGGAAAACATTATTAGGAGAATACCAAAATGGTGGTCTGAATATGATTAATATTCCATCATTCCATGATTATATGAAGATTAAATGGATTGACAGAATATTTAATAACTAATGTTGAAGTTGGCAAAAGTCTCTTTCAACTACATTCAATATTCAGACAAACATAGAATCAAATTTGGTATTAAAACATTAAAACAGACATAAAATAAGATGAAATAAGCAAATTAGTATCAAATAAATTTTGGAAAGATGTAGTTTTATCAGTCATTCATATCAAAAAGGCAGAAATAAGTTTTTCAGATTATTTACATCAAGACGTAAAAAACAGACGCTCTTGATGGAGATTTTAAATCCTTTGATCAAATTCAAACTATAACAAAATGTAACAATTTCCTTAAAGATTATCATATTATTAATCACGTTCCCAAAGAAAGGAAAAATGAAATTCAAAAAATCGAAAATGAAAAACAACTCCTTGATGATGTTTACCTTCCTCGAATAATCGAAATAAAATGCATAAAATTTGTTTAAAATGACTTGAGAGCAAAGGAATTCTGCCCTCCTGACGCAAAAATTACTAAATGGTCAAATGAAATTCCATATGTGAGGTCGGAAAACATACAAAATTACTTTTCATGGGCAAAGTCGTGTACAAATGAAACTAAACTAATATATTTTCAATATTAAGTTCTAAACAGAATGTTAACTACGAACATATTTTTTATAAGATAGGGAAAAGCGTAAACAATCATTGTTCCTTTTGCGAAGAAAATCCTGATGATCTTGTACATTTATTCTGTGATTGTCGTATAATTAAACACTTTTGGAATGAATGCCCAGACTGGTTAAACAAATTTTAACATTTACAAACTTTGACAAATCATACTTTAATATCAATACAAACGGAAATATCTCTAATTAATCAAACCATACTTATATGTAAAATATATATATATATACACCTATAAGTCTTTTGGAACAATGCCTAATTTTCAAATAGCTCCACACAAATATTATAGATAAAGAAATTGAAAAATACATTGCAAGAAAAGATGGATCATTATCAAAATATGAAGAAAATGGCTGACTTAATTTATAGATATTTGTACACATTTTTAAGTTGTGTAACTAGAAAATTATAGAAAAGTATTTCATCTAAATTCATTGCTTCATTAATTGTCATGTGTCCAAAACTGCATCTTTATCATCATCTTAATGACAATAATGTACTTTTTTAGTACTATGAAATCAAACTAGTATCATATTATGTGTAAGTGTATGAATGGGAAGGTTTGAGATATTAATGGGAATGTGTTGTAGGGTATACTAAAAAGAACCTAAGTATAGAATCCCATCCAAGATAGATTTTGTCAAATGCCGTGAGGTGCTTACGGAAGCCTTAGATAATTATACAAAAAGATGGTGTAAATCAGAAGGAGTTGAACCGCATGCTCTGAATGACTGGAAAAACCTCATTTTAGATAAAACGGATATTCGAATAGATAACTTCCATAAAAACCCTCATCTTTTTCAAAATCCACGTTCCAAATCAGAAAGATATTTCAAATCCAAACTAAGTAAATTACATGAAAAATATGTCTTTGCACCAGCTGATAAAGCAGCCAACAACACCATTATCATTTGAAAACGTTACGTTTCCAGCTCTGTCACCTGAAAGAAGCTTTGTTTTGACCTTTTATCAATGAGACATAAAATATATTTTTTTGCTATTTCGGATACTAGCCATTTCACCGATAAATATCATCGAAATTAAAGGAGTTTAACATCTTAGCACCATCCCTCCAATGCTATTTTGAACAAAGATTTTATTTGGATATGCTACTGAATCGACCCTACAGGAAATTTGGAGCCGCGCGCTCTCTGTAATGTAAATGTAAAAATCTAACTTCTAAAGATTAAAGAGGGCGCTACTGAAACTATTTATGGTGGCGCCGCCCAAAGCATCACTGATGAGAATTTAATATTCGAAACACGTGTCTGGTGCATGTAAATTGATTTGGAATTTTCTTCAAGAAGGTAGAGAGTTGGAACCCTTCGACATTATTAATATAGACACTTATTTCACGTTGCAGTGTGGAGCAGTTAAAATCGTTCCCAGTGGCCTGATGTTTGTCAAGTGTATTAATTACTTCTTTCCAGCTCTGTCACCTGAAAGAAGCTTTGTTTTGACCTTTTATCAATGAGACATAAAATATATTTTTTTGCTATTTCGGATACTAGCCATTTCACCGATAAATATCATCGAAATTAAAGGAGTTTAACATCTTAGCACCATCCCTCCAATGCTATTTTGAACAAAGATTTTATTTGGATATGCTACTGAATCGACCCTACAGGAAATTTGGAGCCGCGCGCTCTCTGTAATGTAAATGTAAAAATCTAACTTCTAAAGATTAAAGAGGGCGCTACTGAAACTATTTATGGTGGCGCCGCCCAAAGCATCACTGATGAGAATTTAATATTCGAAACACGTGTCTGGTGCATGTAAATTGATTTGGAATTTTCTTCAAGAAGGTAGAGAGTTGGAACCCTTCGACATTATTAATATAGACACTTATTTCACGTTGCAGTGTGGAGCAGTTAAAATCGTTCCCCGTGGCCTGATGTTTGTCAAGTGTATTAATTACTTCTTTCCAGCTCTGTCACCTGAAAGAAGCTTTGTTTTGACCTTTTATCAATGAGACATAAAATATATTTTTTTGCTATTTCGGATACTAGCCATTTCACCGATAAATATCATCGAAATTAAAGGAGTTTAACATCTTAGCACCATCCCTCCAATGCTATTTTGAACAAAGATTTTATTTGGATATGCTACTGAATCGACCCTACAGGAAATTTGGAGCCGCGCGCTCTCTGTAATGTAAATGTAAAAATCTAACTTCTAAAGATTAAAGAGGGCGCTACTGAAACTATTTATGGTGGCGCCGCCCAAAGCATCACTGATGAGAATTTAATATTCGAAACACGTGTCTGGTGCATGTAAATTGATTTGGAATTTTCTTCAAGAAGGTAGAGAGTTGGAACCCTTCGACATTATTAATATAGACACTTATTTCACGTTGCAGTGTGGAGCAGTTAAAATCGTTCCCAGTGGCCTGATGTTTGTCAAGTGTATTAATTACTTCTTTCCAGCTCTGTCACCTGAAAGAAGCTTTGTTTTGACCTTTTATCAATGAGACATAAAATATATTTTTTTGCTATTTCGGATACTAGCCATTTCACCGATAAATATCATCGAAATTAAAGGAGTTTAACATCTTAGCACCATCCCTCCAATGCTATTTTGAACAAAGATTTTATTTGGATATGCTACTGAATCGACCCTACAGGAAATTTGGAGCCGCGCGCTCTCTGTAATGTAAATGTAAAAATCTAACTTCTAAAGATTAAAGAGGGCGCTACTGAAACTATTTATGGTGGCGCCGCCCAAAGCATCACTGATGAGAATTTAATATTCGAAACACGTGTCTGGTGCATGTAAATTGATTTGGAATTTTCTTCAAGAAGGTAGAGAGTTGGAACCCTTCGACATTATTAATATAGACACTTATTTCACGTTGCAGTGTGGAGCAGTTAAAATCGTTCCCCGTGGCCTGATGTTTGTCAAGTGTATTAATTACTTCTTTCCAGCTCTGTCACCTGAAAGAAGCTTTGTTTTGACCTTTTATCAATGAGACATAAAATATATTTTTTTGCTATTTCGGATACTAGCCATTTCACCGATAAATATCATCGAAATTAAAGGAGTTTAACATCTTAGCACCATCCCTCCAATGCTATTTTGAACAAAGATTTTATTTGGATATGCTACTGAATCGACCCTACAGGAAATTTGGAGCCGCGCGCTCTCTGTAATGTAAATGTAAAAATCTAACTTCTAAAGATTAAAGAGGGCGCTACTGAAACTATTTATGGTGGCGCCGCCCAAAGCATCACTGATGAGAATTTAATATTCGAAACACGTGTCTGGTGCATGTAAATTGATTTGGAATTTTCTTCAAGAAGGTAGAGAGTTGGAACCCTTCGACATTATTAATATAGACACTTATTTCACGTTGCAGTGTGGAGCAGTTAAAATCGTTCCCAGTGGCCTGATGTTTGTCAAGTGTATTAATTACTTCTTTCCAGCTCTGTCACCTGAAAGAAGCTTTGTTTTGACCTTTTATCAATGAGACATAAAATATATTTTTTTGCTATTTCGGATACTAGCCATTTCACCGATAAATATCATCGAAATTAAAGGAGTTTAACATCTTAGCACCATCCCTCCAATGCTATTTTGAACAAAGATTTTATTTGGATATGCTACTGAATCGACCCTACAGGAAATTTGGAGCCGCGCGCTCTCTGTAATGTAAATGTAAAAATCTAACTTCTAAAGATTAAAGAGGGCGCTACTGAAACTATTTATGGTGGCGCCGCCCAAAGCATCACTGATGAGAATTTAATATTCGAAACACGTGTCTGGTGCATGTAAATTGATTTGGAATTTTCTTCAAGAAGGTAGAGAGTTGGAACCCTTCGACATTATTAATATAGACACTTATTTCACGTTGCAGTGTGGAGCAGTTAAAATCGTTCCCCGTGGCCTGATGTTTGTCAAGTGTATTAATTACTTCTTTCCAGCTCTGTCACCTGAAAGAAGCTTTGTTTTGACCTTTTATCAATGAGACATAAAATATATTTTTTTGCTATTTCGGATACTAGCCATTTCACCGATAAATATCATCGAAATTAAAGGAGTTTAACATCTTAGCACCATCCCTCCAATGCTATTTTGAACAAAGATTTTATTTGGATATGCTACTGAATCGACCCTACAGGAAATTTGGAGCCGCGCGCTCTCTGTAATGTAAATGTAAAAATCTAACTTCTAAAGATTAAAGAGGGCGCTACTGAAACTATTTATGGTGGCGCCGCCCAAAGCATCACTGATGAGAATTTAATATTCGAAACACGTGTCTGGTGCATGTAAATTGATTTGGAATTTTCTTCAAGAAGGTAGAGAGTTGGAACCCTTCGACATTATTAATATAGACACTTATTTCACGTTGCAGTGTGGAGCAGTTAAAATCGTTCCCAGTGGCCTGATGTTTGTCAAGTGTATTAATTACTTCTTTCCAGCTCTGTCACCTTAAAGAAGCTTTGTTTTGACCTTTTATCAATGAGACATAAAATATATTTTTTTGCTATTTCGGATACTAGCCATTTCACCGATAAATATCATCGAAATTAAAGGAGTTTAACATCTTAGCACCATCCCTCCAATGCTATTTTGAACAAAGATTTTATTTGGATATGCTACTGAATCGACCCTACAGGAAATTTGGAGCCGCGCGCTCTCTGTAATGTAAATGTAAAAATCTAACTTCTAAAGATTAAAGAGGGCGCTACTGAAACTATTTATGGTGGCGCCGCCCAAAGCATCACTGATGAGAATTTAATATTCGAAACACGTGTCTGGTGCATGTAAATTGATTTGGAATTTTCTTCAAGAAGGTAGAGAGTTGGAACCCTTCGACATTATTAATATAGACACTTATTTCACGTTGCAGTGTGGAGCAGTTAAAATCGTTCCCCGTGGCCTGATGTTTGTCAAGTGTATTAATTACTTCTTTCCAGCTCTGTCACCTGAAAGAAGCTTTGTTTTGACCTTTTATCAATGAGACATAAAATATATTTTTTTGCTATTTCGGATACTAGCCATTTCACCGATAAATATCATCGAAATTAAAGGAGTTTAACATCTTAGCACCATCCCTCCAATGCTATTTTGAACAAAGATTTTATTTGGATATGCTACTGAATCGACCCTACAGGAAATTTGGAGCCGCGCGCTCTCTGTAATGTAAATGTAAAAATCTAACTTCTAAAGATTAAAGAGGGCGCTACTGAAACTATTTATGGTGGCGCCGCCCAAAGCATCACTGATGAGAATTTAATATTCGAAACACGTGTCTGGTGCATGTAAATTGATTTGGAATTTTCTTCAAGAAGGTAGAGAGTTGGAACCCTTCGACATTATTAATATAGACACTTATTTCACGTTGCAGTGTGGAGCAGTTAAAATCGTTCCCAGTGGCCTGATGTTTGTCAAGTGTATTAATTACTTCTTTCCAGCTCTGTCACCTGAAAGAAGCTTTGTTTTGACCTTTTATCAATGAGACATAAAATATATTTTTTTGCTATTTCGGATACTAGCCATTTCACCGATAAATATCATCGAAATTAAAGGAGTTTAACATCTTAGCACCATCCCTCCAATGCTATTTTGAACAAAGATTTTATTTGGATATGCTACTGAATCGACCCTACAGGAAATTTGGAGCCGCGCGCTCTCTGTAATGTAAATGTAAAAATCTAACTTCTAAAGATTAAAGAGGGCGCTACTGAAACTATTTATGGTGGCGCCGCCCAAAGCATCACTGATGAGAATTTAATATTCGAAACACGTGTCTGGTGCATGTAAATTGATTTGGAATTTTCTTCAAGAAGGTAGAGAGTTGGAACCCTTCGACATTATTAATATAGACACTTATTTCACGTTGCAGTGTGGAGCAGTTAAAATCGTTCCCCGTGGCCTGATGTTTGTCAAGTGTATTAATTACTTCTTTCCAGCTCTGTCACCTGAAAGAAGCTTTGTTTTGACCTTTTATCAATGAGACATAAAATATATTTTTTTGCTATTTCGGATACTAGCCATTTCACCGATAAATATCATCGAAATTAAAGGAGTTTAACATCTTAGCACCATCCCTCCAATGCTATTTTGAACAAAGATTTTATTTGGATATGCTACTGAATCGACCCTACAGGAAATTTGGAGCCGCGCGCTCTCTGTAATGTAAATGTAAAAATCTAACTTCTAAAGATTAAAGAGGGCGCTACTGAAACTATTTATGGTGGCGCCGCCCAAAGCATCACTGATGAGAATTTAATATTCGAAACACGTGTCTGGTGCATGTAAATTGATTTGGAATTTTCTTCAAGAAGGTAGAGAGTTGGAACCCTTCGACATTATTATACATATCAACTTTGGTTTCGGAACTTTCGTCTACTAATACATATATCAAAAGCAATGAAAGTGCATCTAACATTTTAAGCAAACATAACAGTGAACTGTCTTCATTCAATATCTCTATTTCTAAATTGGATCTCCCAACACTATATTGCATACCGAAACTGCACAAGTCTCCTTACAAATTCCGATTTATTGCTAATTTTAGTAACTGCTCCACTACAATTTTGTCTAGAAATCTGACGTCAGCACTTACTGCTATTTAAGAACACTTAACTAGATATTGTGAAACGGTTCTAAACAGGAACGATGCAAATTTATTTTGGTCTATTAAGAATTCAGGGGATGCGATTGACAAAATGAAATCTGGAAATTTCCAAGCCAATACGATTTCTTCATACGACTTCTCTAATATGTACACCACACTTTCTCATGACAAAGGACCTGTAACGTTAAGAGTCGTAATCTGCTCAAATTTTATTTGCAATACCAGCTCAACCAGAATTATTTAAAATGTGTCCTGTACGTGAAATTATTTCATTTCAAGTATCTTTAATCAAATATAATAGTTTTATTGACATAATTATGATAAATAACCTATATTTTTACATAGAAGTGAGGATGGGGGTCTTTTTTATGATATAAATAATGCGAGTGAAATGTCGCAAATTTTCTAACAATCGGTCGTTTTTGTTGATCAAAATGTCAAAAATGAACTACAATGAGAAGATTCAATAAGAAATACCATGCTAAAGCATGATTTTCTCCGAATATCATATTTCGGATTTATCAGACCGTAAACACGTGACCAGAGATACATAATGGAACACTCACTCTCATTTATATTGTACAATTAACAACGCCGCCGTTATATAAAATAGTTTGAATAAGCTTTTTTTCAGTATATAAAATCGCATTTCTATTACATTTACCATAATTAAATTTTCTAAATACTTTGTGAATGTTACCGAGGATGTTTTGAGCATTTTCCCAAGATTGACTTGTTCATCATTCGTGAACGCTAATTGTTAACTTTTATTGCTAGGGGTTGTTGAATTATCAATGCCAAAAATTAAAATAAAGGGGTTTGTTAGTGAAAAGGTAAATAACAACGAATATTTTTTGTTGAAAATTGATTAATTCGAAGCTATTAATAAAAAAGTTAATTATTTGCCAGAAGCAAATCAAATGCCAATTACGAATTCTCTGTCAATTTCACATCTTTCCTTCAGCCCTACCCGCCCAATAGCATTTTCGTTAATTGACTATTGTTCCCCCCTTTTGAACACAACTCCGCTTTTACAGAAAATTTATATTATGAAAATACATCTTAGGTAGAAGAGGTATTGTGTTCCAAAGGGATGGGGGCGATATTTTATGAAAACGTTTCCGATTTTCATTGATTTCTATACAAAATAAGCACATTTATACTCAAATATCTCTCTATAAGAGCAATTTATGAAAAATTTTCTTCAGATTTTGAAGGGGTTTTATTGTTTAAAGTATTTCACCAACTTGATTACAGAAACGAAGTACTGAAAAATTTCATTATTTTTGGGCAGATTTTACGCCTTATCGTTACAGGTCCTTAATGATCGATATCTAATCTCATTAAATGGTGTTTTGATCGAGAGCGAAAAACTTACATTTGTACATCTGAATCGAAGGGTTTCTTTTCCTCGACAGACTACAAATCATACAAATCATGGACATGTAGTGACCTGTGTAATGCCTTGTCCTTCCTCTTAGACAATATTTATGTTAGATTTGTTGAGGATCTATACAAGCAGGTTGTAGGAATTCCTATGGGTACTAACTGTGCGCCTCTTGTTGCAGATTTATTTTTATACACTTATGAAAAAGAATTTATCCAAAATCTTCAAAAGCAAAGAAAATTTGATGATCTGAAATGTTTCAATAATACTTCTAGGTATCTGGATGATATTCTAACCATTGACAAGCCTGCTTTTGAATTATATAAGAATGAAATTTATCTACAAGAATTAACACTTAACAAGGCAAACGTTTCAAATACAGAAACACCGTTTTTGGACCTAATTATCAAAATTATAAACGGAAAGATTCATACAAGCGTATATGACAAAAGGGATGATTTTGGATTCAACATAGTCAATTTCCTCTGGCTTGACGGTGATGTTCCAAGATTACCGTCATACGGCATTTACATATCACAGCTCATCCGATACGCTAGAGCATGTACTGATATTTTGGATTTTCACAGTAGAAGTTTACAAATTACCAAAAAAACTTTTAGGTCAAGGTTTCCGCTTTCATAAACTAGTAAAGACTTTCTGGAAATTTTACAAAAATTACAGTCAACTTCTTTTAAAATTCGGACTTATACATGCAACAGAGTACATTACTATTGGTATTACACAACCTGTCTTTTATGGTGATATGATAAACAAAATAAAAAGGATCAAAGGTAGGCAGCATAACCATCAAAAATGCGTCGGAATCATCAAACGCCTTTTATACCGTGGATATGATCCTAATGTCACCAGACGGACACTAGGCTTGGTACTTGACCAATCTACAGTCTTGTACAAGCGCATCCTTGAGACTTGCACTCTGACTGACTGTGACGACGGGACTCCATGACGGGCCCTGTCCAAACCTCTTTCGAGAAGACAGGGCCCCGTCCACCTGTCCTCTCTGAATGTCAGTCGGACTCCTCGGGTGATAACATACATGAGCTCGCTACAGCCGGCAGAGCACGGACTATATTACGCATGCCCTCTTTTTATATCCATTTACATATTCATCTGTGTCTCTGGGGCCTCTGCGTTTCGCGGTCTTGTTTGTGTGTGGTCATCTGACAGTGAGGAGGTTGTTTTACCCCACATATGTACGTTCGTCGAGACCTCTGGGTAATTGGAGAAGTGAGAGGGTTGTGCGCACGTAGTCCAGGATAACCACACCATTTGCTTTTTCCGTAGCAGATGGCCGTCCTAAGTCGGCACCGGTTGCCCATTGGTCTTATTATTTTATGTGTTTTGGTGTTTTGCTGTTGATGCTGCAACGGGGTCTTGCTGGAGATCTCCTCCCTTCTTTCATCACTTGAATATAAGTTGTATGAATGGATAAAAATAGATAAAAATAATATTTGAAGACGACAGTCTCAATGGTGCCCGTCAAATAATGATATAACGTGATATAACGTGAATACCTTAAGCAGGTGACATTAAAATTGAGATTTTAAAGTTTTGATGTTTTTTTTTGTAATCATACAGAGCAGAATTATATATAGTTCTGTAATTCAGACAAATGTATAAAAGCTTAGTTCAAGAATTGTCACTAAGACAGGCAATGTGTACTAAAGTAGTGTGTTCAAACAACGGAGGTAAAGGCTCATGGAAACTTAGTAACATCACTATCTTGAAGATGCAACTCATCCAATACAGCTCCAATTGGAGTTACTATCGCCGTACCATAACTAGTTTTTCCTAAAGCTATGCCAACACAAGTGAGTGAACCAGTTGTTTCTCTTATGAAAACTGCAGATCCAGAGTCCCCAGGAATAAAGAAAGGGGTGTATTTACTGTCTGAATTCACTTCATATTGTCCTTGCATTATTATTGGAGGCCCATCATTGATTCCCAGAGCGACACCATCTTCTTTAATTCTGACCTGTACCCCATCTAATTTGAAACAACTTTTCGTCAAACCAGATGAGGTTCCAGATTTTAGCAAAGGTTTATAACGGTCGTCTTGTGTCAGAACCCTTCGTACTGCTCCAGACTGAAAAACGGGAAGGTCTTTTTCAGAATATCCTGAAAATAAAATCAAAGCAATTACCCTTTGTAATAAATACTGATATATTTTTATTTATTGTATGTGGCTGAAATTTTCGAAGCATGCTGTGCATTTATCATATGTGTTACATTTTTATATGTGGTACATTTTTGGACTTTGTAATTTTTACACTTTCTGGCCATATTACATTGTTTAGACTGATGATAATTGACGAGGCCGGAGGGTTAAAGCTGAGCTCCCAGGATTTAAACGCAAATGACGTAATAAATTTTTTTGGGGACGGAGATTGTTAGATACAGACTCTTACAATCTCCGTCCCATGCCATAGAAACAAGCTATAACGACCTTTAACACCTGCTGACGTATGCATACTAATGAAGGTACGACCTAAAATCCATGTACATCGCTCTATTCACGGTATATAAGACAAGCTTCAAGCCAACATACCGTGACATTCAGTGATTAGAAATCTGAAAGGCAAGAACACCTGAAACGAGAAATGTAGTCAATTGATTATATGATGTACAATCAATATTTGGTAAATATAATAAAAACTTAATCGAATATTTTCATAATTTAGAGTGAAAAAGTAATCGTACTATCATGTACCCGCAATCGCTATCACAATACAAATCAACATCTCCCCCCCTCCCCTACAACAAGCTCACTTCTCATGCGTCTGCAAATAATAAGGAACATTTTAACAGCATGTGCCTGTACATTGGTACCAAATGTAAATCCCAACCTCTCTCAATATGTCAAAATTAACCCGGAAAGCCCCCCTCCTCCCCCCGCACTTGCAAAAACACCAGAGTTGTCTGATTATTACTTATTTCATTTATTACAGCCACGCAGATCGCATATTTTCGGAGGTTTTTTTTATTTTCAAAATACGAGTTCTAGTCAGCTGTAATCAAACCAACGTAAACAATAATTGGAAGCGGGGGGGGGGGGGCAGAACAGTTTCTGTTAAAATGTTATGAACGTAAAAAGTTCAGGTATATGAGACGTTGGGGGAGGGCCAGAACTCATATTTTCTGTTTTAATATGAAGTGCTTCTTCGATGTTTAATTTTGTGCTCTATTGTGAGTGCTGTTGAGATTATCGTCAGGATCTTCTTTAACTCTTCTGTATTTTGTTTTCTTTTTTTCTTCAAAAAGTAAAATTCTGGATCCGCCCGTGTGAATCCCCACTTTTCATTCCGAATGTGAAGAAATGTCAAGGCAATATTATGGATTTTTCATCCTGAAATTGACGCCTTAGACAGATTGACATAACCATTCTCGTTCAAAAAGTGAAAATGCAATTATATGTATTTTACTATCTTACTTGATAAACAAATGAATCCCTCCATTTCTCCTGTCACTTCCGGTATAAGCAGGGTTGAGAGTGTTCGTTTAGTTTTTTTTTTCGATTAAAACGGTGAAGGGGAATTTTCATGATGAGCATATTTTGAATTATTTAAAGAATATTTCAAAATTCCTCAATGATCCATTAACTAGATTCGATGGTTTGTTACCTACATATATCAGAAAGTTACCAGATAAACAAATACCTTGCCATTGCACCTTCTCTTTTTCTCAATTTTCATATCCTTTGTATTCTTTACTTTTTTTATGTTTTTAAATTGATTATGTAAAATGTAATGTATTGACTTACTTTTTCATGAGAGCAGCATTTATGTATTTTGAAAACTACATTGTAAGTGTAATACAGAGTAATAGAAATACATAGGTAAAAAAAGACCATATTTTGATTTCAAAATAAGAATGTAACTCTGAATCGCAAATAGATATATAATAAAGCAACAGCTAAACAATCTTTATAAGGAGAAGGCGATTTTTTTTTACAATACTAATTTTGACTATAGATTTACAGAGAAACTATTTTGAAAGTGTAGGGGTAGCCCAGCAGATAACTGGAAAAATCTTTCACTTTGTGATACAAGCACCAAATTTGGTTTGAAAGTAAAACAAGTACATCTTTTACAAATTCAGCTGTTAGCCACTCAAAAACTCAAAATGGCTGCCATTTTTTCAAGATGGCGGCCAAATTGGTCAGTTTTTGTATTATTCTTTAGATAAACGTGTATTTATTTACCTTAAAGCAGCAAAATAGCGGAAAGATTGACTTTAGTTACATGGTCTACATTCCCTTTAGTGTCATTTTATAAGAAATCATATGAATGGTAGCCATTTTGTCAAAATGGCCGCCATAAAACGCAAAAAATACCTTATGTCCTAGAAAAATCCAAAATCTTTCCTATGTTTTTCTTTTTAGAGTGGTAAGATTTGAAATACGTTTTCGAAATGCCATTTCATATCAAATCTCTAGAAAATAACACATTTTAGAAATACTTCAATTGTGCAGGTTGCACTAGAATTCAAAGGAGAGATTAAAAAGGGTGTATGTCTTAGCACTACCAGGGCACACTGGTGACATCACTGCTGTGAAACTCAGCATAGGGCTCAGTTTCAGCTAATTGGTCCATTTTAGGAATTTAGTATCCGAAATGCAACCTTAATATATATCCACGAAAATAATCGCATATATTACCAGTATATGATCGTGATTTTTAAAGTTAGGTAGCCGCACCTGAACTGAAAGGATGTGCCAGCGCTGGAGAGACGAGCCAGGGTAATGGGGCTGTAGTTATCCGAATGGTGTACAGATCGCACGGGATTTAAATGAATTTACCATTTTCTGTTGAGTAAGATCATTTAGAGAAGCGAATTTGGAGCTAAAAATTCAATAGATAAAGAAGATCCTGATGACAATCTCAACATCACTTACGTTAGAGCAATTGATCATCGTCAGACCCCTAGCAAGCTAGAGGTAGGATCAGGTACAAGAGGATCAGAGGAGTAAGCATCCCCTGTTTGGCTAGCCGCGCCCACCGTGGATGTCCGCTTACGAAAATGAAAATAAAATCTCAAAAACATGCACTGTCTGAGGTAATGTCTATGTATAGAAAGTTCTATGCAAGGGAGGGACATTCAAAACACTGTCGAAAGCACTATTCAAACGTTAACACTAAATGAAGTGATACCATGTTTCGTTGCAAACAACATCAATTATGCAAAGTGGCTTCCTGTTCATTCCAGGGACATGCTTTTACTGAAAGACATCCACCCAAATATTTCTAGTGAATTTCAGATAGGAAATATTTTGTGGTGCATAAAACTAACGGATCAAGCTCACGAGCAAAAACAAATGCATGTAAATGACGTAGGCGGAGCCATGGGTGTAATAGAGGATCCCGCAGCAATAAGGAATGGATGGTCGCAGGTCATGAAGTCAGTTAGCTTGTCTCTCAGTATAAGGGAAACTACATGAATGTGGAGCAAAAGACCTGCATAGAAAACAATTTAAAAGCACCATGAGCAGACTGAGCGGGTTCAGAAAGTATTTAAAGAAAGAGTGCAGAAATTGACTCGGTTTTGAAAGAAATGGCAAATCCTTTAATGAAAGAACCAAATGAGCTGGTTGCTTTGGACACTGTTTGGACACCCATGCTGCCCATCCAAGTGCTGCTGAAAAGGTGATTCTACATCTAGAGACTGGAAGATCAGGGTACGTTGATTTCACAAGAGAGTTGAAGGAAGGACAGGAAGGCAAATTCTACGAACCAATCGAGAAGAATAAAACAACAAATAGAACTATCTTCGAAAGATCTGAAACATACAGTTGCAAAAGATAACAGTATGTTGTTCTCTAAGCTTTTTTTTCTTGCCTGGCTAGAGAATGTGATCTGCAGGAATTGTTCAAACATGAAAAATAGAATCCCCGTGCTGCTCTCAGTGATAATGGAAAATTTCACGCTTGTAAAAAATCTCAACTTTTGTTAGTTTTTGATAATCGAGTTGTTCTTTCTGGCTCTATTCTAGACGCGGGTGTAAAAATTATTGATGGCTCTTTCCTGGTAAATTCATCCGTTCTAGATTTCAAAAACTTTTCATGAAGATGCAGATAAGATAAAGCTTTCAGCTCAAAATACAAAAAGGTCCACTTAATTTGTGATGTTTACAAACCTGACAGCTTAGAAGCTACAACATGATCGAAAAGAGGATTTGGGTCCCGCAGAGGGGTAACAGAGAGTAGAAAAATTCCTCAAAATTTGTATTTTTTCATGAGAAAGGATACAAACAAATCTGAGCTGTTCGCCTTTTTAGCTGACAAAATAGCAACAGTCTGTTCAAATGGTATTGTGCTTATAACTGGACAGGAATTAGTTGTTTGCAGTCATCAGGATGATCTCCAAGGTATTTCTACATGTAATCACGAGCTTCCAATACATGAAATCGACATTATTAATGGCCAAGAAAAGTCAAATGCCATTCGTCTCTTCAATTTCAGCATTACAAAATTTCCTTTTCTGAGTAGCAACATCCCTTCATCGCCTGCTTATGGCGTGTTCATATCTCATATGCCAGAGCAAGTACCAAATATACGGATTTTGTTCTGAGAGCTAGTCGTCTTTCAGATAAGCTTCACAGTCAGGGATATGTTTGTGACCGACTAACATCGTCAATGAGGAAGTTCTACGGTCGATATGCGGAACTCGTCATACACTATGATGTCCCACTCTCCAGAATGGTGGATGATATTCTGTCATAGACCATTTGAACCATCCAACCAAAGACTGTACTCTATGTCATCCGAAATGGAAGTAATCGGATGTGACAGTACTACCGAATTGAAGCGGCGGGTGTTGCATGCAAGCAGGAGATGCTTACTCTTCCTGGGCACCTGGTCTCACTCCCATATCGGGAGTTCGCTTCTTTTCATATGGTTGAGGTTTTTGTTTGTTTGCTTTGGTTCCTGTTTTATCCTGATTTTGTATGCCTTCGGTTTCTGATTTTCTGAATTATCGATTTTGTGCTGTAAACGGGGATATGGTCATTATCCATATTTGTCATTTCATGCATTTAGCGGCTGTGATACTGTGTCTGACTTCCGAGGGAAATTAGGTAAGAAAACTGCATGGCAAACATGGAGTGTATTTCCAAGAGTATCTGAAACATTTTCAAAGCTAAGTAAGTACCCTGCAATCATCACAGAGAAGGGCCAGAAGGTTGTTTTTAAAATCATTTGTCATTGCGATATTCGACAGATCAAGTAATGCGTTTTCAGTCGACGAAGCTAGGCATGACTTATTTGCAAGGAAACAAAGATCTTACGAATTCAACCAACTCATGTAGCTTTACGGGAACATATGAAAAGGGCAACATTTCAGGCAAGCTGCATATGGGGATAGGCGCTGGTATGTAATATGGAAAATGAGAACCCAGACAACTGGGGATGGATGAAACAAAATTATGTTTGAGCAGTTGTATGGACAAGCCATGCATCGGTTGTACAAAGATGCTTACAACTTACAAAGTGTGACTGTCGGACTGATTGTCATGGTAGAAGAAAGTGCCCCTATTCGGTCTATCGTGTACCCCTCTCTACAGGTGTTCATTTTTTGAGGTTTTGGGTGTCGTAAATTCTGTTTGAAGTATGTTTATATCGTTGTAGCGAATGTTGATGCGAATATGATCAAATGAGCTTTCATCTTAATTCTTAAGTCTGAAATTGTATATTATGGCGGCCATTTTGAAAAATGGAAGCCATTTTGTTTTTCTTTTATTAAATGGGAAAAAAAGCGACTTACTCATGAGAAGGGCATGCTCATCGTACGTGACGAGTTTGGCACCAAATTGAACAAAGTAAGGTGTCATTCTATAATTTTTTAGTTCAAACCTGCAAAGAATGGCGGCCATTTTGATTTTTTTTTGGTCAATAAGCGGCTTCCGCAAGAGAAGGACACACTCATCGTATGAGCCTAATTTAGCCCAAATATTAACAAAAATATGTGTCCATCTACAATTTTTAGTTCAAGTCTGCATAGGATGGCGGCCATATTGAAAAATGGCGGCCATATTGGATTTTTGAAGTGGCTAACAGCTGTTTTTGCAAAGGAAGGGTATAATCTACGTCTACACCAAATTTGGTGCTTTTATCACAAAGTGAAAGATTACCCTGAATATTCCTGTTAATCTACAGGGCTATAGGGATGGAAATAAAAGAATGGAATAGTCACAAGCAATGTACATGGACAAATAAAGTGTATTTTCTCAAATTCAATCTTGCTATATTGTCAAGTATATTTGGTCAAAGGTCAACATGGGATTCGGAGGGGGGGGGGTGGGTGCGCACACTCAACTATTTTTGAGAAAAATGTCATAGTTTCGTTTTACTAGCCAATGTTATTTTCAACTGACTTCTCATGCTGCTTTCTCTTTTTAGTCTCATGCTATTACATACGGTATAAATGCATTTCAATAGCATCATAATTATATGAAAATGTAATATGCTTTCCATAGGCGGATCTAGCCAGGCGTACGTAAGTAAGAAGATGCTTCCACGTCATCAGTTTACTAAAAAAAAATAAATGAATTAAAGAAAAAAAATAAAAACAAGAGGCCCAAGGGGGCCACATCGCTCACCTGAGTTGCAGACAAAGGGTTAAGAGTCACAAAAATACTTCTACAGATCAAAGCCCTTGACAGCCATATTTGTTGACCTATCCACAAGAAAAACACGAACTTGGCAGAGAACCTTGAGTACTTGCTTGCTGCAAGGTTTCGTGAAATTCTGTGCAATGGTTGCAGAGGAGATTTCGAAAATGTGTCAGCCAATCAGAGTCCTCAGCGGTCATATTTGTTGACCGATCAGCACAAAATACACAATCTTGGTAGAGGATCTTGAGTACTTTCTTCCTGTAAAGTTTCATGAAATTCTGTGCAGTGGTTTTTTTGCAGAGAAGATGTTGAAAATGTGTTAGCCAATCAGAGCCCTCTGTGGCCATATTTGTTGACCAATCGGCACGAAAAACACAAACTTGTTGGAGGACCTTGAATACTTCCTTCCTGTAAAGTTTCATAAAATTCTGTGCGGTGGTTGCAGAGGAGATGTCGAAAATGTGTCAGCCAATCAGAGCCCTCGGCAGCCATATTTGTTGACCAATCGGCACCAAAAACACAAACTTGGTAGAGGACCTTGAGTACTTCCTTCCTGTAAAGTTTCATGAAATTCTGTGCAGCAGTTGCAGAGGAGATGTCAAAAATGTGTCAGCCAATCAGAGCCCTTGGCGGCCATATTTGTTGAACGATCGGCACGAAAAACACAAACTTGGTAGAGGACCTTGAGTACTTCCTTCTTGTAAAGTTTCATGAAATTCTGTGCAGCGGTTGCAGAGGAGATGTCGAAAATGTGTCAGCCAATCGGAGCCCTCGGCGGCCACATTTGTTGAACGATCGGCACAAAAAACACAAACTTGGTAGAGGACCTTGAGTACTTCCTTCCTGTAAAGTTTCATGAAATTCTGTGCTGCGGTTGCAGAGGAGATGTCGGTAATGTGTCAGCCAATCAGAGCCCTTGGCGGCCATATTTGTTGAACGATCGCCTGGAAAAACACAAACTTGGTTGAGGACCTTGAGTACTTCCTTCCTGTAAAGTTTCATGAAATTCTGTGCAGCGGTTGCAGAGAAGATGTCGAAAATGTATCAGCCAACAGAGCCCTCAGCGGCCATATTTGTTGACCGATCGGCACGAAAAAGCCAAACTTATCAGAGGACGCTGTGTACTTCCTTTCTGTAAAGATTCATGAAATTCTGTGCAGCGGTATCAGAGGAGATGTTGAAAATGTGTCAGCCAATCAGAGCCCTCGGCGGCCATATTTGTTGACCGATCGGTACAAAAAACAGAAACTTAGTAGAGGACCTTGAGTACTTCCTTCCTGTAAAGTTTCATGAAATTCTGTGCAGCGGTTGCAGAGGAGATGTCGAAAAATGTGTCAGCCAATCAGAGCCCTCAGCGGCCATATTTGTTGACCGATCGGCACGAAAAACACAAATTTGGTAGAGGACCTTGAGTATTTCCTTCCTGTAAAGTTTCATGAAATTCTGTGAAGCGGTTGCAGAGAAGATGTTGAAAATGTGTCAGCCAATCACAGCCCTCCGCGGCCATATTTGTTGAACGATCGGCACAAAAACACAAACTTGGTAGAGAACCTTTAGTACTTCCTTCCTGTACAGTTTCATGAAATTCTGTGCTGCGATTGCAGAGGAGATGTCGAAAATGTGTCAGCCAATCAGAGCCCTTGGCGGCCATATTTGTTGAACGATCGGCACGAAAAACACAAACTTGGTAGAGGATCTTGAGTACATCCTTCCTGTAAAGTTTCATGAAATTCTGTGCAGCAGTTGCAGAGGAGATGTCAAAAATGTGTCAGCCAATCACAGCCCTCGGCGGCCATATTTGTTGCCCGATCGGCACAAAAAACACAAACTTGGTAGAGGACCTTAAGTACTTCCTTCCTGTAAAGTTTCATGAAATTCTGTGCTGCGGTTGCAGAGGAGATGTCGAAAATGTGTCAGCCAATCAGAGCCTGTGGCGGCCATCTTTGATTTCAGATCGGCTCGAAAAACACAAACTTGGTAGAGGGCATTGAGTACTTGCTTACCGTGAAGTTTCGTGAAATTCTGTGAAGCGGTTGCAGAGGAGATGTTGAAAATGTTAAAAGTTTACGCCAGACGGACGGACGGACGACGACGACGACGATGACGACGACGACGGACGGACGGACGACGGACGGCGCGCTATGACAATAGCTCACTTGAGCTTCGCTCAGGTGAGCTAATAAAAAAAGTGCAGCAAGGGCCACTGCCCTGTCTATATGTAAAATCCTTCGCTACTTGAATAACACAAGGGCTTCTCCGAAGGGGCTTCTATTTGAAAAGTACTCTGGTTGCGCGCCTGAACGGGGTAGAGATTTTTCAAAGAGGAAATATAAAAAAGGAAGATTAAGTTAAATAACATACTATAGAGTCCCCGCTTTAAAATTTTCAATATGTACTGATAATACATAATCATGCGACTGACGAGCGGCAGTGGGCAAGCGAGATTTTTGCAAAATTGCAGAAAATACCAAAAAAATTTCGGTAACCCATACGCCATGGTGTATTTGAGTTTAAGATACATGTAATGTTTGCGCCTGAAATGCTGTATTCTTTTTAATCTTGATCATGTAAGAACTAATTGCCAAATAAGACCAACGTTCAGAAAAAAATCATTTCTTTAAAACAGATGTCTACTTTTGTAAATGTTAACCGCAAAAACGTGGGTAGTGGGTAGGGGTAGATAAGGACCCCGAAACACCCCCCTCTCCCTCTCCAAAAATAAAACATTCCGTCAGTGCTTTTTTAAAAATCACAAAAGATTCCATCGACCACTTTCCCACCTACATGCTTATGCAAACAGAAAAAAATCATCAGACCAAGGCATCATTTTAACTAAAAAGACTTTTATTGCAGGTGTAGGCATCGATTGACTTTTGGCTGTTGGTAAAAGTAATATCAAATTACTAGAACAAGAGGCCCACGGAGGCCACACCGCTCACCTGATATGCAGACAAAGATCGATTTGGTGGAGGCCCTTGAGTACTTGCTTCTTGTAAAATTTTGAGAAATCCTGTGCATCAGTTTCTGAAATGTGCAGCGACTGCAGAGGAGAAGTCGAAAACGCGTAAGCCAATTAGAGCCCTCGGCGGCCATATTTGTAGACTAATCTGTACGAAAAACAGAAACTAGGTAGAGTGCCTTGAGTACTGATGGTCTTCCTGTAAATTGTTTCGTGAAATTCTGTGCAGCGGTTGCAGAGGAGATTTCGAAAATGTTAAAAGTAAACGATGGACGGACGGACGGACGACCCGCTATGACAATAACTCACTTGAGCTCAGGTGAGCTAAAAATGAACCATTTCAGTATTATAGAATGTCTAAATTCAGATTGATTCTTTTTGTCAATAAAGTCTTTTTCTTACTTTCAATTCTGAATCTTTGAAAGTGAGCACATTACTACTGAAAAAGACTTTTTTTCGTTTATTCATTCAGATTCGTTTCTGTCCGTTTTATTTCGTTTCTCTTCTATAATTTTCGCAACCCCAGCGTACTGAATCATAGAATGGAATTCAAACATGTTTAATTATTGGCAGGGATACCCCTAACCTCTCGATCAGAAACTTTTTTTAATTATTCGTAATGTTTCGTTGACATCAATCACTATTTTCTATCCCATCTCGTCAGAATTCAATAGATATTATATTCGGCTGAATTTGTATTGAATTGTTTATGTTTTAATATATATAGTTCTGAAAGTATGAAAAACAACGAGGAATTTATATTGATCAAGAATTTGATGTAAAGGGATCAGATTCTTATGCATGCATCTATATGTCGTCTGCGGAGCGACATAAAGGGATCACTTTATCGAGCGTCCGTCTGTCTGGTATACTTGGCTAGAACGTACTTGATATACTATAGACATTTTTCAAATCTGCAGGAATAATAAGCATGATGAACCTCAGCATCAAATATATGTCAAGGTAATGTCAAGGTCACGTACTTAGAATCAGCATGCGACAGGTGATGTGTCCTATTTTTCTTATTATCATTTTTATTGGACTTGTGAACTCATTCTTTTTATGAATAGATCACAATTTTTTTTCATTTACTCACACTTCGTTTGGTTTAAAATGAAAATCAGAATACTCCCCTGAACTTTCGCTTCCACATGTTTGAATTGTCATTGAACGCAGGAGGCTGGGGTACCATATGATGAATGGTGCAAGTAAAGGTTAATAGAAAATTGATAATATAGGTCAGACTCTTTCAAATACAATGTATCTCTTTCTTTTAAGACAATTTTTCACCAATTTCTTCTTATACAACCGAACACGCTCCTTTTTTTATACCGGAAGTGATGAATCCGCCTATTGTATATGTGGAGGCATGATATTTTTATAGCTGTTCAACAAGGTAAGATATAGCGGGGTTTCCCTATTTATCAAAAACCAAAAGCTAATCTCTACGCTTGTGTGAAGTGTAAATACATTATTCAGTACCTGTTGAAGTAATGAGTCCGAAGATGAAGAAGAAGGTCGAATGGAGGAGTGTGGGGGGGATAGAAGTTAGAGGTTGGCATTTACAGTTGGTATTACTGAACATGCTGTTACATGCAAAATGTTGCTGATTATTTGCAACTCGTGTTTAAAATCATGGAAACAAGGCCTATATTGAAAAGTTTCAGACGCATGAGAAGTGTGCTTGTTGTAGGGGAGGGGGGTTGATTGATTTGTACTGTGCCTGCAATTACGGGTACATGATAGTACGATTACTTTTTCACTTTAAATTATGAAAATATTCGATTTAGTTTTTATTATATTTACCAAATATTGATTATACATCATTTAATCAATTGACTACATTTCTCATTTCAGGTGTTCTTGCCTTCCAGATTTCTAATCACGGTATGTTGGCTTGAAGATCGTCTTATATACCGGGACTAGAGCGATGTACATGGATTTTAGGTCGTACCTTCATTAGTATGCATACGTCAACAGGTGTTAAAGGTCGCTATAGCTTGTTTCTATGGAATGGGACGGAGATTGTTAGAGTCTGTATCTAACAATCTCCGTCCCCAAAAGAATTTTATTACGTCACTTGCGTTTAAATCCTGGGAGCTCAGCTTTAAGTAACCGAAACGTGCATGTCTGGTCCATGCTGAGAATTAATCTGCTCTTGAATGATGCTATTGAATTTGAAGACGTTTTACATTTGAAGCACTTGGTGAGTGTCACTGTTGGTGGACCAAGAGTCCCCGAGGGCACATGTAGCCAAGTTCGATCAACTTCGGTTGATCGTCTGTCTCTTCAACGCATTTGAAATTTTCTGTAACAAAATTTCTTGAAATTTCTAAAACGTGGGTCCTGTAGCATCATATCCCATCCATTCTTCTACGTCTTTCGGTACATTTTTTGCAATTTTTACACTTTTTGGCCATATTACATTATTTAGACTGAGGATCACTGACGAGGGTTAAGTACCCGAAACGTGCATGTCTGGTCCATGCTGAGAATTTATCTGCTCTTGAATGATGCTATAGAATTTGAAGACGTTTTACATATATCATATTAAAATGAAATAGATGTTTGCAAATAATACCTGATTCTTTTGCTTGAAAGATCGACTGAATAACAAAATGTCCAGTAGATGGTAGCCTTGATGTAACCTTTACCAAAGCTGCATCTACACTGACCGTCGATGCATTTTGGTTATTTGGTCGAAAAACTGCTCGCTGTATCGTTCCGCATATTTTATCAGATCTAGAGCAAAATGCTGAATTTCCGGGCTGTATCACTTTGTGCTCTACGTCTCCTGAAACTAGTTCGTATTGAAAAAGACGTGGATAAATGCAGTCAAAGAGTACATGGCAACAGGTCAAAAACCCTTTCTCTTGATTAGGCAGATCTACAAAAAGACCAAGACTCCCGGACACATCTCGCATACAACTCCCAATACTGCTACCCATACAAATGGGATCATTGTATGAATGTGCGTCTCCCCTCAGTGTACTAGGACCAGCAACAAAATATCCCTCTCTTACATCTGTCTCCAAACTTCCCATTGCACAGTAAAGCTGACTTGGAAACACATCTTCATGCAGCGGAATAAACCCTTTGGAAAGGCAATAGAGAACAACACACGGCTTAACAATGTGCTCTCCTCGTCTCGATTTAACGAAATCTCCGGTTATGATCCTTAGATTAGAATGTTTACTCCAGAGTTCGGATGCGTTGCTCCGAATACAATCACGTATCAGCTCTAAGTCGCTCTTTTCATCAGACACCGTATTCTCTCGTGTAAAATTGCTGATGCGTGATGCCTCGTCGTTTATGTTGAACGGATGCTTAATGATGACTTCTATTCCTTTTTCTTTTAATTCAATGGTTTTGTTCTCGCTCATCATTGTTGTATCGTATCCAATCACAACCAAGTGCTGAGGGTCATTTGCTTGTTTGTATACACCAAAACTTGCACATTTATAAGTTCTAGAAAACCGTTCCAACACATTTACAGCATATTCTTCCGTCAGTGACAAACTTTCTTCTCTTAGTCCATATTGGTCTGGAAAAAAAATCGAATAAATATCCTTACTAAGTACACATTTGCAATTATCTTTCAAATACAAGATACGTATATTTTTATTCAAGAAAATTGCTGTGTTGAAATTTTGGAAATCACTAGTTTTCTTTGGTCAATTGATTTTCATCTTTTTAAATCCACCCATTTTTTGTTATACTTTTAAGTTTCCTAAATTAGATTCTGTAGATGACGATTCGGTCGACCACGTCTTACAGTTTTTATCAAATTATACCTATCAACCGGTACTAGAAAAGGACCCGCGCAAGCGAGGAAAATATTGTCAAAGATACATTGACATATTTAGATGCGTCATGTATGACTTTCGTACGCAATACATGTACAAAGGAATTCTGTTCAGATTATATTGCTCGGCACTCCATTACATGAGTCTACGAGGACACATGTAGTCAAGTTCGATCAGCTTCGTTTGTTCGTCTGTCTCTTCAACGCATTTGAACATTTCTGTTACAAAATTTCTTGAAATTTCTAAAACATGGGTCCTGTAGCATCATATCCTATCCGTCCGGCTACGTATTTCGGTACATTTTTGAACATAATAGTTTTCATACTTTTTGGTCATATTACATTGTTTAGATTGAGGATCACTGACGAGGAATAAGTACCCGAAACGTGCATGTCTGGTCCATGCTGCAAATTTATCTTTGCTTAAATAATGCTATTGAATTTGAAGACGTTAAACATTGGAAATAATATAATATTCATTGTGACCGATTAGCGGATCGGATGACCGTAACCAATTTTGGACCGCCATCTCAATGTATGTCAAAATAATAAACAATGGAAGTTACGCATGTCTGTACTCAGGGACTCCTGGTCCACCAGCAGTGACACTGACCAAGTGGTACAAATGTTTAACGTCTTCAAATTCATTAGCATCATTTTAGAACATAAATTTACAGCATGGACCACAAAATTTTCTCAAATTTCCGAAACCTGGGTCCTGTAGCAATGCTACGTCTTCCGGTATATTAAGGACATAATTTCACAAATTTTGGCCATAGTTCATTGTTTAGATTGAGGATCACTGACGAGGGTTAAATACCCGAAACGTGCATTTCTGGTCCATGCTGTAAATTTATCTGTTCTAAAATGATGCTAATGAATTTGAAGACGTTAAACATATGCTAAAGTGTCCATATCTAAGTTTGATTTTGTACCAATCGAAAACGTCACATGTAGAAAAAAAGTAGCATTGGAAATTGCATTGAATATTAAAGAAATACATATTCATTCTATTAGAGGTTTTTACCTAAGGTCTAGGACTGACGATTGACATCGGACGACGCCCTTACCTGTAGGGTCGATTTCAAAACAAGAAATCAACTAACATTTATGCATATGTGAAGAAAAGTAAAGCAAGATTTTTGATTATGATTAAAGTTTTTAAATATATTGCGTGGCAATTTCTCCCAAAAACTAAACGGAATTGGAAAGGGGCGGGGAGACGCTGTTGCTCTGAGATTTACGTTTGGCGCTGTAAATATTCTAATTCATTTTTTCACTAGCATGTGACCTGTTTCAAAAACACATTCGTGTGAGTTATGCTCATTCTTATAAAAAGAAAAAAATAAAACCTGTGTTTGTGAAACACGAATGCCCCATGTGGAATCTTTGTTAGTGTAAACTTCATTTTCTGTTAAGTATGTGAAATGTCAAGGTCAATAATTTTGGTATCAATTGAAAGGTTTTGTCACAAGGAATATACATGTAAAATACCTATCACTAACCATTCAAAAGTTATGCCCTATGTTAAGTTTTTGAAAAGAAGGTTAAAGGTCAAGGTCACGAGGTCAAAACTTTTGGTATCAACGGAAATGTCTTGTTACAAGGAACACATGTGAAATATGAAAGCCAAATCACTTACCATTCACAAGTTATGCCAAATGTTAAAGTTTTTGAAAAGAATGTCAAGGTCAAGGTCACTAGGTAAAATAAGTTGGTATCAATAGAAAGGTCTTGTCACAAGGAACACACATGTGAAATATGAAAGCCCTATTACTAACCGTTCAAAAGTTATGCCAAATATTAGTTTTTGAAAAGTAGGTCAAAGGTCATGGTTAAGGTCATGAGGTAAAAACTGTTGGTATCAATGGAAAGGTCTTGTCACAAGAATGCACATGTGAAATATGAAAGCTCTATCACCTTCCATTCAAAAGTTATGACCAATGTTAAAGTTTTTTTTCGGACAAACAGACAAACAGACAGACATACAGACAAACCAACGGACAAGCCAAAACCTATATGTCCCCGAATCTGTGATTCCGGGGGCATAAAAATGTGAATTAGCAAATGAAATTACCTTCATCTTTTTCGAAAAAAAATCTTGTTTGTGTTCGACCCACAGGAGCTCGATGTCAACGATCTAAAAGAATATCCGCCTCTACTTTCCTTATAATTAAGGACTTTCACGCTTCATATTTGAATGGAATCTAGCAGCCTCGCTTGAACATCGAATTTTTCGAAATAGAAAATATTTCAAAAAATAGAATTGTGGTTGTCGTGTTTGTTATTATGTTAAAACTATCCGAAAAGTTATTAAACTTCGAAATATACCATCGCAATACACCCTAAAACTATGTAAAACAGTCCCTTTGAGCCATTGTCTTCTCTGTTACATCAAAGAGAGAATCTCCCTATTTCGAATATGATTTCTTTTTGTGATATATTTTTTCCCATTATAAGGTCCATATCAAATGCACGATGTAAAAATAAATCGATCTTCAAAATGAATTTTTCATATACTCTACCAATCAGAGAATAGCTTCACTAGTTACCACTTACACGAATTGCGTATTTCCGGTCTACTTAGAAGATGATGTCTCCATTCAGTCAATCGATCGCGTTTCACGCTGGTTTACGATAGTTTGCGATGGAATATTTTGAAGTATTATATAGTTTTGGAAGCTTTAAAGATAAGAAAGGATATAGCAAATACGATTTCTTTTGCAAAGTTAATTTATATTGTGTAATCATATCAATCAAGTTGGCCACTATGATTTCCGATTTGTATCGTGATATTTTTTAACTTTGAGTAGAGAGAGATTGGAAATGACGGGTGTCATTGAAGGTTTCTTGGCATCGAGGTCCTGTTATTCGATCCTACTCCTCTTTTAATGTATGATTTTTGAATTACAATCCAAGTAGAGACATTGGCTTACTAAGAGGGGATGTAGGTACACATGTATGCTAAAGAAATTGACAAAGGTAGAGCTAACATTGTTTGTCGAACTAGTTATTATGTATAAAATAACCCTTTTCCTCATGCAATTGCTTGAATGAAGGCTCTCCCTTTGACCCGCTCGGAACCCAAAGCTTTCCAAGATCCCCATCTTTGTCAATGGCCACGCCTTGAACTGAAACTCAAGTATCCGGCTGAGATTACGTAAATTTTGCGAGTAAATGTGGCGACATCTTCAATGTTTCATTGTTCCAATTTAAAAATTAGCAATTGCATGTAAGACAGATGTGTATCCAGGCATACGCAGTTGCTCCCGCATCGTTTTGCAAAGAACAAGAAATGATAACAGAGAGAGAGAAAGAGAAAGAGAGAGAGAGAGAGCAACGCAATTTTACCATGACTCGAACATTATCATTCTTGTAAGAGCAATGTCAACCAACTAACATATATTTATAGACTTATTTGATACTGGTATTGAAATGTTATTAATTGCATGTAAACTGATTGGGACAAGGTCAAATAAAGAAAATATGTTTAAAACAGTAAATTCTAATATAACATGTATAAAGATCTGCGCTGTAAATTTGTAAAAATCATTATTAGTTCCCAGGGGATCCTTGAAACACCCACCTCGAGCCAACTGCCTGAAATTGCTTCCACTTGAAAAGTGCTCTGTTAGTAATACAAGAACTTTGTATCGATCAAGTTTCAATTCTAAAAGATACTCTTTTAGATTTGGCGACAACTACATGTATGAAAAGGGGGAGGGGGCTTAGAGGGAAATATAGATTATTCTACCAGAGTTCAGAACTATTCAAATTACGCTGACGATTTCTGTAATTTGATTTTATTTTCGCCGAGATCAAATTACCTCTATATTTATAAATCAGAAATTGTGACATATATGGTGGAGTAGAATGTTTTTCAGAAAAAAATCGATATAGCTCATTTGATTTTTAAGTTATCTAATATATGTATTTTCTTCTTCATAAATTCGAAGGAACTTTTAGAACATCTGAAATCCTCTCATTTTAGTAGAGTCCATTCGATCAAAGCCTTTGATTTTTCGACACTTTATACTACAATCCCACGTTCTAAATTGAAAGAAAGACTCGCAAAAATTATAAGTAATGCGTTTACAAGTAAGAACGACAATCGCAAATACAAATTTGTTGTTGTTATCTATGTCAAAACCTACTTTTTAAAAGAAAAGTCCGATTCTGAAAAGAAGTACACTGAAACAGATATTATTCAGATGTCAAACTTTCTGATCGACAACATTTTTGTGGTGTTTGGAGGAGAGGTTTTACCGCAAATTGTTAGAATTCCAATGGGGACAAATTGTGCCCTACTCCTTGCTGACATTTTCCTTTACTCGTACGAAGCTGAATTCATTCAATCTTTGGTCTCTGAAGGGAAAAGATACTTAGCTTCTGACTTCAACTTCACTTACAGATACATAGACGATGTGTTGTCCATCAATAATTCAAAATTCGCGGATTACCTCAGCAGTATCTATCCTTCGGAGCTTAAAGTCAAAGAAACTACAGAGACTAATAATTCAGCATCCTATTTGGACATAATGTTGTCTTACGACACTGATGGTCAAATTGACACCTTACTCTATGACAAACATGACGACTTCAATTTCAGCATTACAAATATTCCTTTTATGGGTAGCAACATCCCTTCATCGACTGCTTATGGCGTGTTAATATCTCAGTTGATACGATATGTCAGAGCAAGTACCAATTTAAAAAAAAGTTTTTCAAGAAAAAAAGATGTCTCCCCCCTCCCTCTAAGTTACTTTGACCATAGGACAAGACGATGTGAATCCTTTGAGTCATGGGCAACATCATACTAATAATGTCGAAGGTTCCATCTCTATACCTTCTTGAAGAAAATTCCAAACCAATTTCCATGCACCAGACACGTGTTTAGAATATTAAATTCTCATCAGTGATGCTTTCAGCGGAGCCAAAAAAATTATTTCAGTAGCGCCCTCTTTAACCTTTTGAAGTTAGATTTACATTACAGAGAGTGCGCGGCTCCAAATTTCCTGTAGGGTTGAATCAGTAGCATATCCAAATAAAATCTATGTTCAAAATTGCATTGGAGGGATGGTGCTAAGATGTTAAACTCCTTTAATTTCGATGATATTTATCGGTGAAATGGCAAGTTTCCGAAATAGCAAAAAATATATATGATGTCACATTGATAAAAGGCCAATACAATGCTTCTTTCAGGTGACAGAGCTAGAATGAAGTAGTTAATACACTTGACAAACATCAGGTCATGGGAATCGATTTTAACCGCTCCACACTGCAAGTGAAATAAGTGTCTTGACAAACATCAGGCCACGGGAAACGATTTTAACTGCTCTACATTGCAACCTGAAATAAGTGTCTACTAAAACATGAAAGTGATTCATTATATTGTTTGAGGTAAAGCCCAAACATGATTAGCATATACAATTTCATTATAAGCATATTTAATGAAATTGACTTTGTCACATGACATCATGAGCAACAAAAAACTGAATAAGTGATTGGATACACGGTTCAAAATATAAAGCCTAAACATGATAAGCATGGACACTTTCAGCCTGGACATGATTAGCATATACAATTTCATTACCAAAGTAAGAAGTGACCTTTATCATGTGACCTTTGGGCACTTTGATAAGTAACATTTAGTCCTGAGAAACAACATAATTAAATATGAAAACAATTGTAAGAAGGGTTCAGGAGATACAGCCCAGACAAGATTAGTACGTACAATGTCATTAAAAAGAACTATTAAATGATCTTCACCTTTGGTCAAGATGATAAGAAACCCTCCAATCCTGAGCAACAGCAAACTAAAGTAACAGAGTCATCCAGTATATGATTCCACAGTTATAGCCCAGACTCAATAGCATTCATTAGAAAATGTAACACTTGACCTTGACCTCAGTCATATGACCTTGGATCAAGGTGGTGTGAAACCTTTGGGTCATCAGCACCATCATACTAAAATATGAAGTAATACAATAACGGTTCAAAAGATTAAGCCTGGACATAATACACGTCACAAAAACAATTTAATTTAAAATATACTAATTGACCTTGACCTTGGTCACATGACCTTGAGTCAACGTGATGTGAAATCTTAAGGTGATAAGCAACAACATACTAAAATATGACAGTGATCTGATAAATAGTTAAAAGAGATACAGCCCCAACGGGATAGCATGTACAATTTCATTAAAATGTACTTAGTTACTTTGACCTTGATCAAATGACAATGGGTCAAGGTGAAACCTTTTTGCCATGAGCAAATACATACTAAAACGTGAAAGCAATCCAGTAAGCGGTCCAAGGGATAAAACCTAGACAGGAATGTATGTACTATATCATTAAAAATGTAGTAAGTGACCTTGACCTTTGTCACATGACCTTGGGTCAAGGTGATGTGAAACCTTCGGGTAATAAGCAGCATTATGCTAAAATATAAAAGTGACCCGGCAAACAGTTCAGGAGATATAGCCCCAAAAAATGTATGTACAATTTCATTAAAAATGTACTAAGTGACCTTAACCTTGGTCACATGACCTTGGGTCAAGGTGATATGAAAACTTCGGGGCATAAGCAACAACATACTAAAATATGAAAGTGATCCGGCAAATGGTTCAAGAGATATAGCCCGGACAGGAATGTATGCATAATTTCATTAAAAATGCACTAAGTGACCTTGCCCTTTGTCACATTACTTGGGTCAAGGTGATGTGCAACCTTCGGTTCATAAGCAACATATTACTAAAATATGAAAGTGATTCGGCAAACGAGATATAGCCCGGACACGATGTGTGACAGACGGACAGACGGACGACGAAGGCAAAACATATATGTCTCCTCCCCGTTGGGGGGGGGACATAAATATACGGATTTTGTTCTGAGATTTAGGCGTCGTTCAGATAAGCTTCTCAATCAGGGATATGTTTGTGACCGACTAACATCGTCACTGAGGAGGTTCTACGGTCGATATGGGGAACTCGTCATACACTATGATGTCCCACTCTCCAGAATGGTGGATAGTATTCTGTCATAGACCATTTGAACCATCCAACCAAAGATTGTACTCTATATCTTCCGAAATGGAAGTAACCGGATATGGCAGTTCTACCGAATTGATGTGGCGGGTGTTGCATACAATCAGGATATGCTTAATCTTCCTGGGCACCTGGTCTCACTCCCATATCGGGAGTTCGCTTCTATTCATATGGTGGAGGTTTTTGTTTGTTTACTTTGGTTCCTGTTTTATCCTGATTTTGTATGCCTTCGGTTTCTGATTTTCTGAATAATCGATTTTATGCTGTATACAGGGATATGGTCATTATACATATTTGTCATTAGCATAATTCGTATCAACACTTTATATATGAAGCATGTTAAAATGATTAAACTGCAGCAATATGAAGTGAAGCGACTCGGAGGCAGTATGACAAATAAAGTAAAAATGACGTACAAAGGAAGTCTAATTTGTTAAAATAAGATACCGCTAACTTCAACTTTTGATGAAATTTAGGTCAGAATGATTATTTTAGTGCACAAGGATATTCCATTACAATATTTATTTTCAATTCCTTTAAAGGTGACAAAAAATGAAGTAACAATGACAACTACAAAACCTATTCACGACTACATGTGTGTATCCTAATTTTATCAAATACTTTTTTAAAGCTATTATTTTGCTTGGAGAAGTCCTCCAAATTCCCCAAGTCCATTGTCAATCGTCAGCGTAGAATTTAGGTAAAAATCTATATTAGACAGTCCACTCAGACCGTTTTATTTAGTTCTTCCGAGCCTTTTAGAGAACATATTGGAGCTAGAAGATAAATCACCTATGAAAAAGTCCGCCCTCGATTCGAACCTAGACTCATCAAAATGGATGTCTGGATGGATGTCTGACTTAGCTGCTATGATACCTTTTTCTCGAAAATTGTCTTGTAAGATTGTAGTCGTAAATTTCAGAAAACGAATTTGCAGTCTTTAATTAGATAAGCCTCCTACTAACATGAGAAATGTCTTGCAAGAATGGTCTTGCTAAATTTATGATACTTTAAATGTCGGGAATTAGAAAGGGACACAGGCCGAAAGATCGCCTGACAATTATTCGTAGGTGCATCTAAAAAATCAAGGCTAATAGCACTGGTTTTACACTCTTGTCGAAAAAAAAAATCTTGGAAAAATAGAAATTCTCAAGGTGTGATTACTATTATTACTTTAATCGACATACAAAAGGTTAAACTAGATACTGACCAAGTTTCGTTGACCTAGATCACAGAATAAGGGAGAAACGCCAAAATGAAAACGGAATCCCACGATTTATTTTTACTCGACATTGGCTGGTCCACTCTCTAACGCTGAAGATAAAGTAGAACGGCTTCGCCTAGAATGCTACCGTCAACTGCATTGCATATTAGATAAAAAGAAACATAATTGTTTTTTTTCTCTAATTCAGTTGAGGTTGCTCCCAATAACCTGTAATCAAAATGTTTACCTGTCATCACTTATTCAATGAAAGCAGTCATCTTCAGTCATAGAAAGTGGACCAGCTAATGTCGAGTAAAAATAAATCGCTAGATTCCGCTTTTATTTTAGAGTTTCTCCCTTATTCTGAGGCCCAGGACAACCGAACTTGGTCAGTACCTAGCATAACCTTTTGTCCATCGATACCTTGAGAGTGTTAATTTTCCAAGAATTTTTTTACGGCAAGAGTGTAAAACCAGTATGATTAGCCTTGATTTTTAGTAGTAGCACATACGAATACCCGGACGATCTTCCAGCCTATGGAAAAGGAGTATAAATCAGAGGAAAATATGAATTTAATGGTTAGTGTCTGTCGTCGGTTTTGAACTTTCGATTTACTCAAATTTGTTTTAAGAATTATTATTACACGTTCATTTTTTAATTATTTAATAAAATAATGATTTTTCCTAAACCATTATCAAACTCACGTTCATTTTTTAATTATTTAATAAAATTTTTTAATTATTTAATAAAACTTTTTAACACGTTCATTTTTTAATTATTTAATAAAATAATGATTTTTCCTAAACAATTATCAAACTCACATTGTCATATCATATTCTATATCGACATATCACACCATTTATCTTTGTCCTCTTTGTTTCGACGATAAGTGCAGAAAGTGCAGAAAGTGGAACTACATCATCTATACCACTAAAGGATCGAATTAGCCGATTCTCCGTCGAAAGGAAGAGGACAAAGATAAATGGTGTGATATGAAGATATACATGTAGCATATGATATGACAATGTGAATTTGATAATGGTTACGAAGGAATTATTTCTGATTATCGTGTAATCATTAATTATGTATCAACGTTTTCCTAAAACAAATCTTATAAAAACCGGCGTCGGACACTAATCATAAAGTTATTAAGTTCATATTTCCATTGGTTTATGCTCCTATTCTAATCCTCGATTTCGTGTCATAAAATTAGTAAGACGATCCTTGCACGACATTTCAAATATTTGAAGGCGGCCATATTTCCCGCCAATTGCATATTCGTTTTCTGAAATATACGACGTACAATTTTACAATTTCATTTTGCATATAGAACATTCGAGAAATACCCTTTAAATGTGACTTGGCTGTATAATGCAATCAAATTTGTTACAAAATCAGGTCACTGAAAATGACACCACATAAACCACCTGTTTACTATGAAATGCAAACAATGACAAGCGAATCTTTGAGGATCTACAAAGACATATCAGAAAATAATTCATAGATATATGTAAAATAAATATATATGAAAGATTCTGACCATGTGTATGTAGTGTTGTGGTGGTGTTGGTGGGGGTGGGGGTGTTAGAGACATGTATACGTACATGTACGTGTTAACAAAGGGTATTGCACATCATGTGTAATGAAACACAAGCCGTGACAAGGTATACTTTTTGTTGGTAATAAGATCAGACTTCAATACTCGCAGACTTCAATACTTTATACGAAGGAAAGAATTAATTTTGTAGAAACAAGTCAGTTTTTAGAATGTTAACAGGTGCATGTAAACACGATCGTTTTTCTCTTCCCCCTTTATTTCTCCGAATCATGGTTGAACTGGCCATGTAGAGAGGCGGATCCAGCTTTTGAGTTGGGGGGGAGGGGCGTAGAATTGGCGGAGTCTTGATAGGGAGCAAAGCCCCCGGCAGCTTTTACAATTCAGCCTTTTTCGTGACTGTAATTGATTTAAAAATGTAAAGTCGATGCATTTAACAAGTATGTGAACCAAGAGGTAAATAATGACAAATATGGATAATGACCACCATATGAAAAGAAGCGAACTCCCGATATGGGAGTGAGACCAGGTGCCGAGGAAGAGAAAGAATCTCCTGCTTGCATGCAACACCCACCGCTTCAATTCTTCAATAAATATTTACCAATATTTATCTTTGTTGGATTGAAATTGATCGTTTTACTTATGATTTGCGTCCCCTACACTCCATTGAAACCGCCACTGATAAAGTAAAGAAAAACTGTTCTTTCTTTTTCCGAATCATGACTGTCTGAAAATAGCCATGAAGTCAAAGAAAGAAGGTAGGGAAGAAAAACGGTCATATTTGCAGGCACAGGATATGACAATCTTTTCCGCGCTTACGCGGGTATTTTTCTAGTACTGTTTACAAATTCATAAAAAAAATACTTCTTAATATGTCGGGATTAGAGACAAGCTGAAATGGAAATACGTGAATTGAAGAAATTTCCATTAAGTTTTTATAAAAATATAAAAAGTGTCTTTTGACATTTATTCTAGTACTACGGAGATGTGAATATACATGTCAAGTACATAGGTCAGACATTGGGCTCTTCGTTTTGTTTTTTAAAACATTACCATATGCCTTAGGTTAACGTTGTGAAATTTGTCATTTTTGGCATCTTACTCTCCGTTGAGGTTCGGAACTGCTATTAAATCAACTGGATGATTTTTATGATGCGTGTAGTCAGAGAACCCCTTTAAGGGATCCAGGAGATCAAATGAAAAGTCGTCAAGGGTCACAGGGGGAATGGCTTTATACTTCGTGATGCTGAACATACCAAAACACCACATTGCCATACATAATATTGGTAATTTAATTAGTTTAAAAATCAAATTCAAGGAATTGAGGTCCCCCGCTTTTGGGTGTTTGTCTTTAAAAAGGAATGCTTACAGACCCCATTCTTAAGTTTTTATAATATATCTCATATATAATCAACATTTAAATATGAAAGATTAACCTCCAAGAAAAGGTCAAAGGGTCCAAATTTTTGTTTTGTTACCGAGGGACAGGGCTTACGAAAAGGTATGCACATGTGAAAATTGTCCTATCAATTAAATTACCATCCAAAACTTATGGGTAAGGTTAATTTTTTAAAATGTGGGTCAAACTCTAATGACGAGGTCACAAGGGCAGAATGTTCTTACCAACAGAAAGGTCTTGTCACAAGAAATACACATGTGAAATGTGAAAGCCCCATCACTTTCCGTTCAATAGTTATGGTCAAGGTTAAATTTTTTTGAAAAGTATGTCAAACTCCAAGATCAAGGTCACAAGGTCAACAATTTTGATATCCATGGAAATATCTTTTCACAAGAAATACACATGTGAAATATCAAAGCCCTATCACTTTTCATTAAAAAGTTATGGACAAGGTTAAAGTTTTTTTTGAAAAGTATGTTGAACTCAAAGGTCGCAAGGTCAAAACTTTTGGTATCCATGGAAAGGTCCTGTCACAAGGAATACACATGTGTAACATGAAAGTCCTACCACTTTTCATTCAAAAGTTATGGTCAAGGTTAAAGTTTTTGATAAGTAGGTCAAATTCCAAGGTCAAGGGCAGAAGGTCAAAAATTTTGGTATCCATGGAAAGGTCTTGTCACAAGGAATACACATGTGTAATATGAAAGCCCTATCACTATCCAATCAAAAGTTATGCACAACGTTATTTTGTGACTGATTGACAGACGGACAGACGAACCGGTACTTTCGCGAAAGCGGGAGACAATTAGGACTACATACTTCTACAATACAACAAATAAAAAGCTATATGACGAAGAGGAAAAGTGTGCGTTTCAGTCTGTTTACAACGGAAAGGAGCCTGTTAAAAAAACTTGCGTAACCGAGAGTTGGTTTCCGACGATGATGTATATCTTAACAGCTAATTTAAATGTAATTATGTAGTTTACTCCGTAATATCGAGAAAACTTCTCCTAGTTTATATTGTAGTGAATTGCTAATAACAGAGTTTGGGGGCAGTTTATTTGCCTGGTACTCATAAGTTTTTCAATCGATCTCTACCAACTTTTCTTAAAAACACATTCACATATCGAAATATTGTTTTTGTTCATTAATTTGTATCTTTGAACCAACATTCTCAAATTCAAATGAAAGAATTGAATATTTCAATTTTACCAATTTCTCTTAGAATTTGTGCTCATCCATGAAGTTGAAATTAGAAAAATCAATTTGATAAAAAAAATTCTATTGCATTCAATAAGCATAATGACATCTATTTCGGTCACCAGGACTATTTATTTATGAAAAGGGGCGTTTTTGTTAAAAATATTCTATTATTTCATATTTAACTAATTTTTCGCTTTTCTCTGAAATTACAGAAATTCTGACCATACGAATTTTTTTTACGAAAGGTAAAATCTGATGACCCATGTTATATTCATGTTACCCATGTTATATAAAATATTGCCCTGTGTTGATTAAAATTTCAAATTTAGCGACTTGGTTGCTCTACTAATACTATGTGTGATAAATAAGTATATCTAACAACAGGACTACTTTTCACTTTTCATAGCTTAACGAACCAGACGGATATTAACGTCTATTAACGAACATCAGAAAGAACAAGTTCAATAAACAACAAGGGACAACAAAACACACAACACCAATATCTAACGGCCCGGCAAACAAAACAGACATCAAAATTTGAAGAACGAATGACAATGTTGAAACTGATGAGGACATATGCACACTTGTTACTACCTCTGGGCGATTTGTAATTCGCTTTATAATAGGGAGTAATGTAAGTATCAGTATTACTTTTACTTGACCTTCCCACTTGCCAGGATAAACAGAGGCCTTCATGTTTGTGTATGAAGGGACAATTTGCTTTGAAAACGCACAAAACATTATTTCCATGAAACATATCGAAAAATACTGTAAAAAATGCAGTGATATAAATCTATTCTGGAAATAGTCAGGTGGCGTGCGTATCGTTCAGACCGGACTGCCAATTATGAATAAATTGTACACACATTTTCATCACGGTATTCTTAATAATTAGAATGAAAGAAATATAGAATTTTCACGTCTGCCTCCTTTTTTTACGTAGACGTAAACTAAATATCAAAAGCTAAAAAAAAGAGATTTATATGTCAGTAAGGAAATGATACATAATTAATCTACTGGTACTCCTTCAAATCACATGTTATTTGTACTGTACATAACTCTTTCAAAACCGTACATTTTTAAAGTTCCTCACAATCATATACAACATGTAGAAACAATACCATTTTTTGTAATTAGGTTCCCGACTTGACCAATCGCATTCAAGCAGAGCGATATGTATTTGTAATGTGTTATCATAACATTTATTTATGAAATGGCTTTAAGTAACTGAATAACGGGTGTATCATGCGATAAATACGAATATGATATATGAGAAATATTTATAACACGAAAGAGCATGCAAAATGAAATGAAACAGAATAAGATAATCGATTTTATAATTTTGAAAATATGTTATAATCCTAATTAGTAAACAAAGAAATCAGCTGATCTCAAACATTAATGAAAGCATCACTGATGAGAACTTAATATTCGAAACACGTGTCTGGTGCATGTAAATTGGTTTGGAATTTTCTTCAGGAAGGTAGAGAGTTGGAACCCTTCGACATTATTAATATAGACACTTATTTCACGTTGCAGTATGGAGCAGTTAAAATCGTTCCCCGTGGCCTGATGTTTGACAAGTGTATTAATTACTTCTTTCCAGCTCAGTTACCTGAAAGAAGCTTTGTTCTGGCCTTTTATCAATGTGACATCATATATATTTTTTTGCTATTTCGGAAACTTGCCATTTCACCGATAAATATCATCGAAATTAGAAAATTTAACATCTTAGCAGCATCCCTCTAATGCTATTTTGAACATAGATATTATTTGGATATGCTTCACTTGATACACGATACATGTAACTTGAACATCACCTAGTTATACTGGTTACACATCTTTACCTCATCGTATAACTATTTTACATACTTTACTTAGTGTTAATTGGTTAATTTCTCGGTACGGTACATTCCGAAAAAAAAGGTTTTTTAAGACCCTTTGATACATTTTGGTATCCGAGAAAAAAATACTGGATGGGGTGCATGGAGTTCCCACTGTTTGCATACAGTGTACAGGTGGCCGCTAACACAACCAACCTTTTACAGATTCAATCTTTTCACCAACTTTGGAAGATACTTCCCTGGATCTTGCAACCCACTAAAACGCATTTAACCAGTTACAAAATCGAAGCAGTTGACCGTTTTATTGTTGCAAATGCAAGAATGACTGACACCAAAAGTGCACCCTAGCTTGTAGTGAATGAGGGGGACGAAACAATTATTCATGGAAGATGAACCTTTAGTTTGATTCTAGGTTCATGGTGTTTTACTCACCTCGGTAGTATTCTATATTTCTACACTTTAGGGGGGGGGGGTTTAGAAGTATAGTGTTATGATTTGATATCCAGTGTTTTCCATATGCGAAAATCTTCTTGTAGCGAATTCAAATTAACAATAATGTAAATTTTACAGTTTCTTTCTATTTTCTAACGGTCACATTAAGGACAGACACAGGACTCAATTTTTTTTAATCTCTACACCGAGGAGTTCATTGTATGATACTACCGAGTTTCCGTTTCAGGAGGCCTAAACACTAAATGCGATATTGATAGGGTGGGATAAATAAGTTATAAACATCCGCTTCGATGAGAGGGTACGTACGTATTTCTTTCTCATATATATGTACGTCGCTAAATATTTCTAGCTAATATTGAAGATAGATCAAACAAGTTTTGCTAAAACGTACCGAAAATTGGGAAATGTGTTTAAGAATATTGCTTTGAGATTGTATTTGTTGATTTTTTTTGCCAATTCAAATGATCTCAATGACATTGGACGTCTCATCATAACAAAAAATGAGAAACTTTGACATGGAATAAGTCTTTTTAGTATTGAAATTTATATTTGATCGCAAAAATGGTAATGAATACAAAACAATTATTTTAGAAACCGACGGATAAGCACCTATTCCTTAGATCGGATTCTTGTCAACCACCGCACACGAAAAAAGGCCTAGCATATGGCCTAGGATTAAGATTAAAACAGATTTGCGAGAGGGACGAGGATCATAAGAAACATCGCCAGGAAAAGTTCAATTACGTACACGCGGACAGCAGTAAATTAATCGAACAGCAACTTATTAAAGTCGATAAACTGGACAGAGAGGATCTATTACGCCGTTAGGTTGGTAACAAGGCGAAATCAAAGAGTGTGCCCCTAGTTTTAACTTACTCTAAACTCTTGCCGGATGTGCGTAATATTTTTTCTTGAGAATCAGAATGAAATCGGAATGAATAGTTCGGAAGTCACTTACCGCGCTGAAACTTGTGCTTGTATTTTCAAATTCATGCATCTGATATCCATGTGTATTAAATTTATTTTGGTGCTAACAAGTAAAGGAACTTGCATTTCCAGTAGATCAATCATAATATCTACCGAAACACGTAAAACTAAACGACTTGGCAAGTTGAATATTGAATAATGATGAAGGGTTCCAACCCCACACCCTCTTGAAGACAATCTCAAACCAATCTTCATGCACCAGACACGTGTCTCGAACACCCAAATTCTCACCAGCGATGCTCCAAGCCAAATATCGTTTCATAAGCAGCCCAAATTAATTTCACTGGCGCCCTCTGGTGTTATTTTTAGAATTTAAATTTCTGCATTTACTCTTCAGAGAGCGTGCGACCCCAAATCCCCTGCAGGGCAGTAGCATATCCAAATAAAATCTACGTTCAAAATAACATTGGAGGGATGATGGTAAGATGTTAACCTCCTCCAATTTCGATGATATTTTTCGGTGAAATGGCAAGTTTCTGAAATAGCAAAAAATATATATGATGTAACATTGATAAAGAGCCAAAACAAATCTTCCTTCGGGCGACAGAGCTGGAAAGAAGCAATTTTAATACACTTGAGAAACACCAAGTCACGGGGAACGATTTCAACTGTCTACTCTGTAACCAGAAATAAGTGTATACAATGTATATTAATAATGCGGAAAATTAATCAATATTTTCTTGGTTGCCATGATGTGAAAACCCCATTAGATATTAAATTACTAGTATTTCACTTTCACAGAGCTTTAAATGCCACTCTTAGTCCTTTGTGTTTGATGTTTCTGTGTTGTGCGTTGACGTGCCTTGTCCCTTACGCGTCTCTTTCTGTGCTTGTCTGCTTTATATTTTTGCATTGGGTGTTTTGGGGTTTTGCTGTGGGTGCTGCAACCTGGTATTGTTGGAGATCCCCTCCTTTGTCTTACATGCCGAATTGACAAATAGAATAGAGTTTTAAAATTTTCTTAAAAGTGTGCAGCGCCTCATTAAGGTTCAAGGATACACCATCCGAACAACAAATCACTTCGGAGTCTCTCTCGTCGCCAAAATCGACGTCACGTTATCTATGACGTCACGAAAAAACGCGCAAAAATTGCATCGGCACTCTTATTATTTGACGCTGATTCACCTACGTCCTGAAACATGAACTAGTATTTTAGGGATTGTGCTAAATGAAACTGCTGTATTTTGATAAGATTGGGACTTCCATCATTTTCCTTTGAATCTTGATTAAAAATTGATGTAAAACAATTCTTTGATGGGTATGTTCATTCAAAGAAAAGGCTTACAGCGCATTCTGCCGCTCGCCGTCATCTCTACGAGAAAATCACGAAAGAATAATTTTATGCTTGTTTTATTTGTAAACAACCATTTGATTTAAACCTGGGTTAAAATAGCAAATTAATCTAATTAAAATGTGTGTGATGCCTTTTTTTTACACGCGGGGTTTAAATGGGCAACATCTCACAAAATTGTACATTTTATTAGGAAACAACTCCTTCGTTTACATGCGGGATTTGGGTAAAACAAATGAATGGACTTTTCTATGTCTATATATCTAGGAGTAGTGATATTTAGAACAGCAAGCATCACGATAAGGGCAAGGGGGGGGGTATGACTGCTACGTAGCAATTTCTCTCCGCTATGTGTAAGATTCGCCATTTATTATAAGCGAACCGTAATAATTATATTTTGAATTTATCGAACAGAAGACCTTTCATGACAAAAGACATAGTACTATAAGTCAAACCTTCTCAAAGAGAATCCTCCTTTTGAAGAAGTTCCCCTTTTTACATTTATTTGTTCTTCTCCTTTTCTTACAATGCGAATATTCATGGACCTGTTATAAATCAATGATTTCAGGATTATTGCCTAAATTTAACCCTCTGTCCGGCAGTAAATTATTATTACCGGTATACGTTTAATATAGGAATAGAAAGTACATACATATTTTAAAATTACCAGTGGCGGATTCAGGTGGGTGCAGAGGGGGCGCCCGCCCCCCCCCCCGGCAATGACCCCAAAGTTTCCAAAAACAGGAATATTTTTGCCAATTTTCAGTAAAAATCGGCAAAATTCGCTCCTTGACCCCCGGCATAGGGGGCGCTGGATCCGCCACTGATTACCTATAGAATATTTGATCCTGAACAAGTCACTCTGACCTTGAGGATGACCTTGACCCGCGTCGGATGCCATGATGCTGAATATCCTAGCATGTTTGATGAAAAAATGCGAATGCCGACTTACCTACAATATATGATCTCCATAAATACGTAAATGTAAGGAATACTGTTTTTATCGTCTAACATTGTAGTACACTGAAATTATATTCCAGTCAGGAAAGAATTTGTCGTTAAATGCCTATAATGAAATATGTACACGTAGAACAGTAAAAAAAAGTAGGAAGGGGGGGGGGGGGGGTATGGAACGTTTATAATATTAATCGAAGATAGAAATCAGTTGCAGCATTGTTTTACTGTTATAAGTCAGTTAATTGCATTTTACATTGTCTATATGGATTTTTTTTGTTAACAATATTTTAAAAAATCCATTTAAATGTTTTCTGTTTTGAAACACAGATTCTAACAAATAGGTTTCAAAACGCCGAGCAATTATAGGGCGACGTCCTGGTTCAAAACGACGTTGTTCGTGTTATTGTTTACCCTTTCTTAAAAGAAAACAGATATCATGCGGAAATAAATATGATTTTTCATAAATATAGTAATTAAAAAAACTATTTCAAAAAGATACTCTGTCACAAGGCCGATTTAGCCCTTACCGGCTTTTCTCCTCATCCAAAACCAATGGATAGCAACATACGATGCACTAAGCCTGTATATTATATAAAACGTGTGATTGCACTTACATTCAAGTATTTATAATTTTCTTTGCGTATTCTTTTATCTGAATTCATTCTATTTCTTTATAATTATATTCATAAGATAAACATCTTGTTTTCATAGCCCCATTTCATTCTGGACCGTTTTTATTTCTTTATCAACTTGATTTGACGTTCAAATGACCAAATGCATCACGTGACGTCATTTGCTTAAAACTGTTGCAGGCGTTAATATTACTGATATAATGGGTAAATATTATAAAATGGGTTTCAGAATTCACATTTTGATCAGTTCTATTTCCAATTGATATATGGCTGATAAATGGAGTAATTTAGATGAACGGTTCAGGAGATATAAATCCAAATAGAGCACAGAGGGGATATCTTGCCAGCATTTTGTAACAAAATCTGGATGGGGGTTAGGTCATAATTTTGTATCAAACTAAAAATTTTGTGCGATGATTGCTACTTTTATTTTTATTGTTGAAAGATATGTTAACTTAGATTAAGATAGCAATTTTTCCGCTCATTGGCATGTTAACAAAGTACTTAAACCCGTCATTTACTGGTTGGACTCTAAAAATAATGACGTCAAGAACAGAGCCTAAAATGGTATGATATCTACTATTTCATAGAATTTGACTTACCAGCATTGATGTATTTTCTATTTTTTATTTGTTTTAGACCTTCTTTCGTTATTAAAAGAATGACCATATACATTCATGCATCAGGTTTAAAATAACAGGGGTCTATTGATGATATGATGCAAATTTGGGGAAAATTAAAGAAAAATTGGACATGTACTTCTTTGGAAGATCATAAATCAATTAGAAGCTCGATGACATATACTTTGTTCATTAAAATACTATACATTACATTGTTCTCTACCAATAAAATCAATGAAACTTAACCTGTGATGTTTAATACTGTTTTGGGGGTGTTTTGGAAAGGGTGTAACCATGAACCTTAATTCATCTGAGTGGCGCCAATTATAAGTATTTACGCGTTCATATATATTGTGCTGTCCTTTATGTTTTCATGATGTGATGTTCTTCACCTGGTTATTTTTTCTCATGTGTGTCCCTCTTTGAACACTGTAACGTTTTTCATTTTGGTGATCTACTCCTAATCATTACATTTTTCATAATAATCCTCCAGTTTCATCTTTTCTTAATTAGTATCGAATATTTGACGATAAAGAAAAGAATATTATATGACTAGAAAGGAATCTCATTGCTGAAGCAATAGGAATATCTTCCTCCAATGTTGCTTTGACTACTTCTATGCTGTTCACAAGGATTTATAATGGTATGTCCATCGCGACTTTGACCTTGAAAAATCAATCAGTTTTATCCTCTCCCCGAGGGGAACATTTGTGGAAGATTTGATGTTTCTAAGATGATTGCTTTGTCACAAGGATTTTATGCCTAAGTCCACGGTAACCTTGACATTCAACCCTCGACCTTGAAAATCAATAGGGTGGAAGTTTTGATATTTCTATGATGATTCCTATGTCTTCTTTGCTGTTAAAAAATCCGGACACATACTCCCATACAACAAATTAACGCACACACTGTGACACAGATGCACTATCCCATCCCTTGGCCACGGAGTTATAAGGGGATAATAAAGAGTTTCATGAAATTCGTTTTGAAAATATATTTTTCTACCGTTTTTTCTACTGTTCTTTCATATATTTCGTTCTGAAAATAAATGCAACTTAACAACATTTGCAAACAAATTTTCAACGTAGATTATGCGTAAGAAACTTTATATTTTTTTCAATATACATTGTTTCTCAAGGTGATCTATACTTCATAGCAATTTTCTTCCTATAAACTAGTAGAATGCAATTTAAGTGTGGCTGAGGTGAGCTATAAAGGTAGGGTTAAAGGTAAAGGTAGGGTTTATAGTCTTGTTCGCCTGAGCCTCACGTGACTTCTACAATCACATCCCTGGAAAGACCAGTATAATCCAGTACATCCTCAACTCCCTTGGGAGTATACAAGCAGAGCTGCTGTTTAGGCGCTAATGTTTTTCATTCACATTACAAGCTCGTCTCATGTGCCATGTACCCCGGTTTTACTCTTTGGTGGAGAGAGTGCAACGTAGTATTAAGTAACTTGCCCAAGGTAACATTGGTTTTACAATGATCGGCGACGGTGAAAATATTTGAAAGGCCTTTTCAATGCGCTTTCAAGACACGGAGTGTATAAAACTCGACTGCAAAATTGAAGAGATAAAGATGGATTTATTCAAATTTCCGTTACATAATTTTTTCTCAAGCGCATATCTTTCCAAGAGTTAGAGATAGATAAAATCAGCTATCCGATGAAACAAATTGCATACAAATCGGACAAAGAATAAGGATTTTGCCTATAAAAATGTAAGTTTTTGAAAGCGTTACATAACTTCCGAAAATAATGAATTAAATGACAAATATGGATAATGACTATATCCCTGTATTCAGCACAAAATCGATAATTCAGAAAATCAGAAACCGAAGGCATACAAAACCAGGATAAAACAGGAACCAAAGCAAACAAACAAAAACCTCCACCATATTTTTATGATCAATATAGGCTTGCCATGTTTCTGATGACCTTTGCAATTACTTAGACATTATCCTAGACAGAAAAACGAAGATGCTAAATTGATTTTCATTTTCGAAAGAATTACGTAACGTGTTTTTCGAACTTTCGAAAAAGTTTAACTTGATCAAATCGGTTTTACAAGGAGCTACCATCTGAAACCTAGACCAGTCAAATCAAAGAAAATTTTGATAAAAAGTTTGTTCTCGAATTACGTAATATTTGCATGCGCATAACTCTTTTACGGATAATGATAGAAACAATTAAAAGGTCTCAGACGAAAGGAAATAGCATCTACATTCCAATGAGACCAGTTGCATCAAAATCGGATGATGAAAAAAAAAATCCGTAGATGCTTTTGTGTTTACATGGTATAGGGGGCACTGCTGTCAAAGATATATTTAGATAGGCGAAAAATCCATTGTTATTGGAGATTTCACTTCCAAAGTAATAATGGCGAAATTTCATCTTCGTAGCTTAGATAGGTTTTGAGGAAAGCCCCGACGCACATGTTCCTTTCATCTCGGATCCAACACGGTCACGAAAACAATAGGAAGTCGGAAGCTCTAAAAAGAGAAATGTGATTCGCTCTCTTGATAACAAATGAAAAAGATCATATAATGAGTTAAAGAAGATCCTGACGATAATCTCAACAACACTTACCATAGAGCACAAAGTTGAGCATCGACGGACCCCTAGCAAGGTAGAGGTGGGACCAGGTGCCCGGGAGGAGTAAGCATCCCCTGTTGGCTAGCCGCCATAAGTAACATAAGAGCTGCAACGAGTCGGGAACTTCTCGATTCGGATCGATTTCGATTTTTATGTCTCGATTCGGTTTTTTTTTCGGTTAGAGTTTTTTGCAATATAATTTTCCATGGCTATTTGATTTTTTTCCTTTTATTTGAAAAATTTAATTGAAAATCTCATCTCAATCTGAAAAACAAAATGCATAAAATACCCAGTTCATGTGAATGCATTGTATGATATATATGTTTATGTATCATGTGGAAATATTTTTCAAGCCAACCCCCCCCCCCCTCTCCACAGATCGGCCTTCTGGGGACATAAACTTTTGTGTGGTTGCAATTGTCCTTGAATACATTTATTTTGCTGTTTTGGTTGTTTCAAGTTTACATTTTGCATTGGGGAAAATTCAAAATGGAAGCCAAATAGTCTCCTACCACTAAGTAAAATGTAATAAGTACTATACAAGTATATCAAGTGTGACACATATATTTGGTGATGTTTTCGGCCACAAAATCTATATCTGGTGACATTATGTTAATATGAGTTTATTTAAGGCTGAACATTCCAAATGGTTGCCAAATTTTAGCTTCAATGCAAGAACATTTATTTGAATTCAATTTTTTCTAAGACAAAGTCAAAGGACAACTCATTGTAGTAGTTCGTGGGTCGTAGTATTCCTGGCAGGAATCTTGCTTTGACTTGAGCTTATATATCCTTATTTCAAGATTACAATCTTAGTTAGGAACTAAAAGTAATACTGAAGAAACAATAAGTCAACGCAAAATATCAAAAGCTTGTATATTATAAGACTTACTATATATATACACTGAAAAATGAATAACAGTGACATATACATTGTAATATAAGATTGGAAGGTTTTACTTTTAAAGACTAAGATTTGTTAAAATGCAATGCAAAGACAAACATGTCGCTTTTTTATTAAAAAAGATACCAAAATAAAGTTTCCCTATTGATTATGTTGATATAACATGTATAAGGCCAGTTTGTTAGACTTAGGGGATTCTAGAGTGAGCAAGTAAACTCGAGGTCAATCGGCTAAGAATGCTCTTTTGATCATGACCATTTCTGTGCTTGGCCTGTATACCTTTTTTCTAATCGGCAAGAATGCAACAGAACGTGTTGGTGTTTTCTTTACAGTAGTCCTTTTGAGTTGAACTATCTACTATATTGAGAAAAAAAAAAAACGTAATGATGACATGCACCATTTTTCAATGAAATTCTTAACCATGCATCCTTATCCCATTTATACTTAAAATGGAACTGAAAAAATGTCTTCAAATGTGGGAAAGCAAAATCAATTTTTACGCTTCTTTGAATCATTTTGGCTTGAAGTACCACAAATAAACATTCATTTTCCCAGTCATGCATGTCTTGTGCATTAGAATGTTTCTTTTTATCAACACGGTTAGCACACTCAATTTCTTCATAAGGTCGGTTAAGATTTCCAATAAAGTTTGTAAATGGACAGGCCGTTCAAAATTCCATCTGCTATGGTTAAAGGAGATTCCCTTCGTTTTTCTGTACAATGAACGCAAAAATGAAATAATGAGTTAGAGAAGATCCTGACGATAATCTCAACAGCACTCACAATAGAGCACAAAATTAAACATCGACAGACCCGTAGCAAGCTAGAGGTAGGACCAGGTGCCCGGGAGGATGAATGTGATTCAAAATTGAATCTGAGTAGTTGCCAACTGTGGGAAGATGAAATGGTACTACATATATTTTGGCATGTAAAACTCAAGTGGGTGAAATCTTGAAAGTATAATTCTTTAAAAACACAAAGACGAGAATACTAAGAGACGAAAAAGAGACATACGACATTTAAACATCGTACACAAAAGACTACACATAAACCAAAGAGACCAATGGGCAATCAGTGCCGACTTTGGACGGCCAGTTTTCACACAAGTAGCAAATGGTGTGGTTATCCTGGTTTACGTGCGCAGAACACTCTTACTTCAAGTATAAATGTGGTATAAATCAACCTCCTCACTGTTAGATGACCACAAAATACAGGGGCCCAAGCAACACAGATGAATATGTGAATGGATTTAACAAGAGGGCGTACGTAATACAATCCGTGCTCTGCCGACGCTAGTTCATGTATGCTATTACCCGAGGAGTTCGACTGACATTCAGAGAGTACAAGTGGTCGGGGCCCTGTTTTATCTAAAGAGGTTTGGACAGGGCCCGTCATGGAGTCCCGACGTCACAGTCAGTCAGAGTGCAAGTCTCAAGAATACGCTGGTACAAGACTGTAGATTGGTCACGTACCAAGTCTAGTGTCCGTCTGGTGACATTAGGATCATGTGCACGGTTTAAAAAGCGTTTGATGACTCTGACGCAGAAAAAAACACCACTCCTACAAAGGATATGTACATAATTGTCAGATACATACAGAAAGCCACGGAACCCCTCCCCCCACACATACGAACTTCCTTTCCTTTTATTTTTGATGTAACATTTATCTGAAATTACCTGACTGATATTATTTAATCGCAAATAAAAAGCATTTGGGTATTATTGCAGAATACATGTACTCATGTGCAGATGCATTTACAAAGTGAAAAAGAAAGATAACTCTATTTCATTGTTATGCAGATATCGTCTAAACTTCAACAATCGAGTGTCATTGTCTTGAGATTTACTTGGGTAAGGCACCATTTTCTTTTTAATATAAAAAATATATACTATAGAAATGATTTGAAAATGGATTTTGTACCTTTTGCCATTATGAGATATGGGCAGAAATCACGGACTCCTTAAGAATTGGAACTTCATAAAAGTCAAAATGTATATTGGAAGCACTATATCAAGTTCTATGGAATCTCAATATTTTGATGATTTAAAACGCCACTCAAAATTTGAGAGAAAGACACATAAGAGTCGGATTTGCAGGGTCTGACCTTAATACGCGTCATCTTATATATATCATAATAATCATGATTTGAAGTGTGAATACAGTACATATTTTTGTAGTACATGTAATGGTATGCTGTTGATCATATGCAGTGGCGGATCCAGGTTTTCAGAGAGGGGGATTAGCTCAAAACTTCTAAAAACTGGGTCCTGTAGCATCATATCCAAGCCTTGCTACGTCTATCGATATATTTAGGACATAATTTTCACATATTTTGGCCATATTACATTCTTTTTTCAAAATTTCTTCAAATTTCTAAAAAGTTGGTTCTGCTGCATCATATCCCACCCATTCTGCTTCGTCTTTCGGTATATTTTGGACATAATAATTTTCACACTCTTTGGCAATATTACATTGTTTAGATTGAGGATCACTGACGAGGGTTAAGTACCAGAAACGTGCATGTCTGGTCCATACTGAAAATTCATCCGTTCTTAAATGATGCTATTGAATTTGAAGACGTTTAACTTTAGATTGAGGATCACTGACGAGGGTTATATACCCGAAACGTGCATGTCTGGTTCATGCTGTAAATTTATCTGCTCTAAAATGATGCTAAGGAATTTGAAGACGTTAAACATTCTAACAAGCAAAAAAACCCGAATAAACTTGAGAGCTGAGTACTGCAACTATTCATTTTCATTTAGTTAACTCAAGCGTTTTACTCTAATATATTGAAAAAAAGATATATTTATGCATATTTGGATATGACCAAAATTGGTGACAGGTACTGTGGCGAGCAAGCAAACATTTCTGAATACTTACCAGTAAAATCGTCAAAATATAGGATTTTCGATACAAATTTAAATCATTATTCATTATCTTGATCGCCAAAAAAGGGGTTAAGCGTTGCCAGTGATTCATTAAAACAATAGTCGGAAACGCTCTCTTTTTTTATTAACTTTGGGACCAGTATTACCTTAATCAATCATATCTATTTTACTCAGAAAATACTAACATCAATGTTATATTTATTATATTTATTGAAACAGCTATGAATTATTCAGTAAAATTTTATATAATTAAGAATTTTCTCATATATTACAACTTCTTTGGGTTTCCCGCCCTTATTTGGATATGTCTCGGGCTTGCGCATGCGCTGTGCTGATTTTTTTTTTATTGAATCACCTTAACTGATTAACTCTTGAAATAATAACTTTGACTCTTCATAAAATGTACAAAAATAATGATTGTTTGTTTTTCTCATTTCAGCTATTTTGTCACATAAAATCAACGTTTTGCCCAGAATTCAAAACTTTTCCATCGTCCCTGTGTGTCCGATTTTTTTTTGGTGGTGGAATAATATTCAAGAAGCCAAAGACCGTTGAAAAACCTTCTGTTGCAATTAGTTCCCTTTCCGGTCCCATTTTTGGCTGGATTGACTGGACTATCTGTAAGGTCCCATGTTTGGATAAGCGAATTAATACATTAGTGGATCAAATATTCAATATTAAGGATGAGGTTTTGATCCAGTTGTTTGACAGTGAATTTATCTTTGCTTCATATGGAATTATATTCTTTATACCAGAAATATTTCGTGTATCAGCGAGTCATGTTGAGGTAAGTCATGTACTGGTCCAGTGAATATCGATCAAATTACATTTTCCGTGGCTGTTCTCGACTTTTGCATTCTTAATTTTACTGAAGTTTGTGCCGAACTAGAGCTACCCACAATATCATATAGATTTCGTGTCATTAGAAATCCAAAGTACTGCAACTTTTCTTTCTTGCCATGTCATGTACAAAGAATATACGTCATACATTTTGTTTATACTTGTACAGTACATGCAGTTTGACTAAAAGACGAAAGGACGTAAAGTAAAAATGGGACGGATAGTTCTAACGTCGTATCTTTGATGCGCGGAAAGTTCGAAATCAAAGTAGCGCGCATCATTAAGGAGGAACTGAGCACCAAGATGGCGGCGGCCTTATTTGTTATCTCAATTTAACTTGAAATTTCTAAATCGTGGGTCCTGTAGCATCATATTCCATCCATCCTGCTACGTCTTTCAGTACATTATTAGGCATAATTTTCACAGTCTTTGGCCATATAACATTGTTTAGATTGAGGATCACTGACCAGTGTTAAGTACCCGAAACGTGCATGTCTGGTCCATGCTGAAAATTGATCTGTTCTTAAAATGATGCTATTGAATTGAAAACGTTTAATATTCATAAGAAATGTACAGTCTTAACTTCCATAAAACATTTGATATACTGATTGATTTATAAAATTGAATCTCCTTATAAAGTTTGAAAAAATTCATTTTAAGAAATTATGTCCCCTTAAAACATTTTTGGACTTTGGAATTTTTATCCTTGAGCAAAACACGACGTCATTTTGACGTTATCGGGGGAAAATTGTGTCACAAGCCATCTCATTCAGAATGTCATAAAACACTAATACTAAACGTATCGTATTGAAACTTTGCATATATGAAATTCAATATTCAATCTTTAACACAGTATATTTGTTAATAAATGTATTTAACCGGAAAACGGATGTCACTTTGTTGAAACCTGACAATTGTAGAAGAAAAAAAAAACCGAAAATGCAAAACCTTGTAATTTTTAATCCTAATTCATTTTTCCTCATTTTAATAATTAAATCATCTATGGACGTTTATGACGAATTTTCTAGTTTTTGAAAAAGATTTATCCACAGGATTCTTAATGATTTACAATCAAATAAAGTAAATCGATTCAAAATCGGCATCATTCTAGCGGCAATGTCATCTTTTAATTCTAGTATCCTGCCTTTGATTGAAACACAATTCTTCTCATCTTTTCAATATGGAAGTGTACTGCATTGATGAAGATTTTGGAAGTTAACTTTAGATAAATTCCCTATAGCTTAACGAGAGCCAGAATGATATTTTTAATAATATGACGTCATCTAGTAATCAACGTATACGTCGCAAAATGCATATTTCAAAGTCTCTTAGAAAAAAAGTCTGTGGATAGAATTGAATATAGTTTTGCAAGATTATGGACAGTCAAGAAATGAATAATTTTCTGAAAACATTGAATTTGGCGTACAAGTGTTGAATACCCCCTTAACAGCTCTTAAATCATTCTAGAAATGTACAAAAGCCAGGACAGTTAACACAAAAAAGTTAGGGCAAAACACACAAAAAGCCCGGATATTCACAGTTTTTTAGATTTAATCTTCATATCTGAATTGGCATTCTATAGCTCGAAAAACGGATTATGAAACTATTAAGTGGAGAAAGACAATTCATTTATGAAAGAATGAATGCAGACTAACTGAGTGAAAAGAAAATTAACTTTAACTAAAACAGTTGAAAAACGAAACATTCATGAAAAGTGTATACTTTTAAGCACTGGATCACATGTATATTACCACATAGAATGTGTTATTCAGATGTTGTTATATCAAATGAATCTTAATAATCGTATTTCTGCCAAAATTAGAGAGGTTAAGCAAACAACCGTGTACGCGTACGTGTACTTCTAATGTTACGCGTACGCGTACACGTTGAATCTGTCATTTTATCGTCTTGTTTAACAAGTCGTACGTGTACGTGTACGCGTAAATTGTTTTGTAAGAAAAGTATTGATTGGATGAAAATATTATAATAAACCAATAATTAAAGTTTTTCTTTTTAACTTAACTAAGACAAATGGCGGATAATTCAATGATTTTGGCGGCTTTAGAGAACGATGATGAACTGTTGTTGCTTTTGAATACAGAAGAAAGGGAAAAGTCAGTGCTTCATAAAGTGAACATTGATGCTTTGAATGATGAACAGTTTCGTTCCATGTTTCGGTTTCAAAGGGAAGACATGACACGTCTTTCCTGTGCTCTACGACTGCCCACAAAAGTCGTTTGCGAAAACAGAACGGTGTGTTCTGGAATGCAAGGTCTCTGCATACTTATACGGCGTTTAGCGTACCCCAGTCGTCTTGAGGACCTATCTCATGTGTTTGGTCGATCTAAAGCCGAGTTATCCTACATATGTAACACAGTTTTAAATCTGATCGACTCGGAACATGGCCATCTTCTTGAAAATTTAAACCAGTCATGGTTAGCTCATAATCAACTGGACGAAATGGTTGATTCGGTTCGACGATGTGACGCTCCGCTGTCAAACTGTTGGGGGTTTATCGATGGAACGGTACGTCCAATTTGCCGACCACAAGAGAATCAGAGGCTAGTTTTTAATGGGCACAAAAGAATCCATGGATTAAAATTCCAGAGCATCGTAACCCCAAACGGTATGATTGCCCATCTGTTCGGTCCTATAGAAGGTCGACGACACGATGCAGGGATGCTGAGAGAAAGCGGTATCGAAACTCAGATGCAACGATACATGACAACACAAAACAACGAAGTGTACAGTGTGTATGGAGACCCAGCTTATCCCATCAGTCCTTATATTATCCCCCCTTTCAGAGGAGGCGTCATCACTGCTCAGCAAATGCGCTTTAACAAGAAGATGTCTGCTGTCCGTGTCAGTGTCGAATGGACGTTTGGCAAAGTGTTGAGCCTTTTTGCCTTCCTTGACTATAAGAAAAATCAGAAGTTGTATTTGCAACCTGTAGGGAAGTACTATAGGGTCGCTGCTATATTGACAAACTGCCACACCATACTCTACGGAAGTGAGACGGGGAAATTCTTCGGCTTATGCCCACCAACATTGGATGAGTATTTGTCCTGAGATGACAGATTACAACTTAATTAAACTGCTGTAGAGTACAGCTTCTTCACTTTATATGAACTGTGCTGTTCAATACTGTTCTTGTTTCTTTCAATGTGTATTAAATTATAAAAAGCTAATTAAATTATAAAGAGTCTGAATTTCTATTCTATGTATGGTAATACAAACACGAATGCCCCGTCATCATTGTATACTACCCTTTGTATTATATGTCAGACTCCAAGGTCAAACTGCAAGGTATAACCACAAGAACTGATAATAAAACTTTTCAATGTGTATTAAATTATAAAGAGTCTGGGTTTCTATTCTATGTATGGTAATGCAACTGCGAATGCCCCGTCATCATTGTATGCTATCCTGTGTAAAATATGTCAAACTCCAAGGTCAAATTGCAAGGTCAAACCACAAGAACCGATGATAAAACTACAATGATGAAATATGAACTTATGACAGTTCAAACGTTATAACTTGGCTATATCTAATATGTATTGTAGACATAGTGGACATACAGACAAACAGACAAGCTAAAAAATATATACCATTCGAATTCCTTGATTTATGAGGAAATAAAAGAGAAACAAAACGTACTTCTCAATTTTCTTTTAATTTGGAGTTCTCTTGTTAATTCAACTCATAAAATTATACACACATCGTCGCATGGAAGTTAAAAATAAAAACACCTCATGAGTCTTGATCATGTGCAATGTACATATTTAAAAGAGTTTTAACAGAGTTAACACATTACATATATATCTCAAATAATTGGCTATTGTTAATCAATACATTAATGTTTCATGACTAGTTTTCTCTATTTCGCCAATTTTTTCAATAATTCCATAAAGGCAAGTTTTTCTTCTTTATCTTGAATGAGCTTTTGCCGTCGTTCCTCCCTTTCAAGTTCAAATTTTTCACGCTCTAATTTAAGCTCTTCAGTTCTAATGTCAATTTCTTTTTTCTTTAAATCAATTTCTTTATCCGACTTCTCCCTCAAGTAGTCCATAATGCTGTGTTGGGAAGCCTTCCTTTTAGGTTTCTCTTCTTCGTCTATTAAAATAAAATAGAAAAATATATGTCTGCAAATGAAATGAATTTTAACCAAAAAAAATGTATTTGTAATTATTAAATGATAGATATTTCAATCTGAATCAATCACGAAAGAAACATTTTGTGTATATCTCTAGTTATTACAATAATTTCAATAAAAACATCAACACATTGTATAATACAATAATGTACAAGTAACCAAGGCAAGGGGCACAACTCCCAGAAAAAGATTGAATATTGTACATGTTGAAACCTACCTTTTTGTGGTGTCAGACATTCTAGTGCTCTTTTCCTGATTTCTTTTCCCATATTCTCCGTTTTCTCCTTTTTGTCCTTCTCCTCGCGTTTCTCCCGCTCATCCTCCTCACGTAGCTCTAAGATTTCATCCAACAAAGTTGTCTTTTCTTCGACGACCTCGTCTGTACCAGATCTAAAATAATTTTAGCATAATTTTGATCAGCTAGATATTACTTAATTAAATGCATCAGTATGATAACATGGGGAAGCAAGTACACCCACCCGCCTCTTCCTTGTTGGCACAAACTACTACTACAGTAGGTAATGTACATTTATTACGTTGGCACTATTTGAACCCCCCCCCCCCCACCACCACCACCACCACCACCACCACCAAAATAGAACATCTTTTATTGTTCCTTTTTACCTTTTTTTATCATCTGGAAATGATCTTCCGAGATAACTATGTTATATATTTCATGATTTGAACAATTCATCTAAGTGATCAATTATAAATTTCTTAAATCTTACGCTTTTATGTTCTCTGCATTTTCCCTCCTATGTTGATCAATAAGGAGCTGGGTTCTTTCCCTGACTCGTCGTCCATCCAAAATGAAACCTGGTTTTGACAGACTCTCTGCTATCTCTGTCCATTTTCCCTTGTTCTTAAATGGGTTGTTGGCCACTACCTCCCGCAATAATTTAATGTCATCTATACTCTTAAAACGAATTTGTTTCTTTCTATTGAAATCAGTGATGGCGTTCATCTCTGCGTCTAAAAGAAAAATAATATACTTATTATAAATAGTATAGCCTTTAATGAGGGGGTGGACAGGGTGAAAGGGAGGCGGGAGGAAGTGGGCTGGAGGAGGGAGAAATGGGGAGGGGGAGGGAAGGGAAGGGTTAAAAGGAGGGGGGAGGTGAAGGCGAGTGGGGGAGTTAAGGGGTGGGAGGGGGAGAGAGGCCTCTAGAGGTACCCCCTGTCCACCCCTTTTAATAAGAGGGAATCAGTACAGGAACCATGCATGTAGATCTATTTTCTGTTTTATTTGGTTGTTGTTTTATTTGCATGTCAGAAGGGGTGGGGTTGTTATCCCTTTCACGTTCTAGAATCATATTAAATTAGAGAGTTTATAATAAATTCGTCCTGGGGAGGGGGGGGGGGGGTTCCAGCTTATCAGACAAGGCCCCGTAAAGATGGGAAATAATACGTGTGATGTATAATTTAAAAAAAAATAAAATTTTGTCACAATAATTTCAGTGAATAAACATTATAAAATGAGGTCTTGCCAACTTCACCTTTTGACTTTTGAAATAGACAACATGCATTTATTCCCAAGAATCCGTGGAGGATAGATACACCGTCATGTCATTGTACATTTATGATTATTATACAGTACTGTCAAGTCAAATCATGCATGCATAAACTTTCAGCGACAGCATATTAAATGCAGTGTAGTACAGTACAGTGACAGAGATTTCCTATAGGCCTAATAGGGGGAATTTATGTAACGATTACAGTGGGCCTAGATCTACTTCATGTAAGAAAGTCATTCTATTGTTTAAATCTTTGCCTTTAATACAATTTTAAGCGATATATTCAAGTACATACCGAATGCTATGCCTGCCTGCAAATGCTTGGCTTATAATCATGTAAATAACATATGACGTCATTTCTGCACGTCATTACAGCTTTATCAGATGCTTTTTCAAAGATTACTGAATGTCATATGTGTATCTGAATATGTTGGTAGATGCATAAGAACCTATATTTTCCATACATGATTACTTTTGTTCCAAAATTCATCGATATATATGCTTAAATTGCTACAAGTTCCTTACTTACGTGTACTCTGAACTCTACACGTAGTGGACAACTTCTGAAATTTCGCGGAATTCAAAACTGATGACGTAATACACAAAATAACCGGGGAATCCCCTGATACACGTACACGTACCCGTACACGATCGTTTGCTTAACCTCTCTATTATCTAATATCGCCATCCACGTAATAATAGAGCTGTTCGAAAAAGCAACATAAACCTACCAACGAACTTCGTACTACGTATTGGTACGTAGGGTTACAAAATAAGGGGTGGTCTCAAAAGCATATTATTAAACATAATATCGAATATATATATATAGTTTACTTGAAAATATTGATAGAATAAATCAAGCCGTATTTATAGAGTTTTGATTAACTAAAGACGGCTGACAGACAAAAATAAACATTTCAAAATACACTAAACCTTTGATTGCGGTGTACAAATGTATGATAAGTGGTAGTGTTGTGCAAAATAATTGAATTTGTTCTTTATTATTAGACAAGTGGTAGCTAGAGTGGTTCTGACGTGAAGGAGGGGGGGGGGGGGGTTGTTGTGCTAGCTGACGCTATTTTACAGCATCATTTCTTCTTAATTTTATGCTGAGGTGATATGTTTGATTTTCGTTTGCGGACGTGTTCATTCTTAAATCTGAAAACAATGTACAAGACGCATAGGCGGGTCAAGATATTGTTGTTTTTTTGCCAAAAGAAGGATTATTTGAAAAATGAAATACTTGAACACAAAATGGTTGAACTATGTGCAGTTTTTAACTTAAATAGCCCCCAAAATTCTTTTAAATATCTTTTCTAGTCAATGGTGTAAGAAAAAGTAAGAAAATTAATTACAGAAGATCCAGACGATAATCTCAATAGCACTCACAATAGAGCACCAAATTGAGCATCGACGGACTCCTAGCAAGCTAGAGGTTTGACCAGGTGCCCGGGAGGAGTAAGCACCCGCCATCGATATTCACGCACGAAAATGAAGCAATATATAAAATACATACAACAGTTACATTGAAAAAAAATTTCTACACTATTCACATTGATCCTTGGATACAAAATGTAAAGACGCCTCTGTCATAACTTTTCTCTCTCAAAACACCAAATGCAATCCACTGAGATAGAGAATACCATATACACAAGCATATGAGGGTCTTACTTTCTCTTGTTTCTCTACATGCTCCTTTTTTCTGACCTAAGGGGAAGGGAAGCAACCTATCATGCGTTTGAGACGATCTGATATTGTGAACATATGAAGGGCGAATAAAGTATTTGACTTAGGGGGATATCAGAAAAGGAAATGGGGTCTAGCAGCTTCCAGACACCATCATAGAGGGTCCAGGATTGGGGTTTCTGGGGGACGTCCCTCCCTGCTAAACAGAAATTATCCTGCTGTGAATGAAAGATTTGTAGAAATCTTATATAAAATAAATTCAAAGTAAGGTGTTGATCGGCAGCGGACATATTCTGTCAGAAATTCAGTCTACACATAAAGGTTTAAGGCCAACAAACATCTTGATAAACCATCTTATCCCACTAATTCGGACAGTGAAAGTACCATTTCAAAAACACGACGAAACAAAAACAAAAGCTTATTGGTAGTTGAGAAACTAATATAGGACAGAAATGTTAACTTCAAGTTCGCTTATAATGCTGCTAGATTTATCCTTTTGATAATTTAAAGTAAGAAATTATGTAACATTAATTTTGTTTAATAATGTGCTTTTGAGACCATCCCTTATTTTGTTCCTTTGCGTAGCTATACGTAGTACGAAGTTCGTTGGTAGGTTTACGTCGCTTATTCGAACAGCTCTAATGCATCACAAAAAATCCAGGACGTACATAAAAAATCCAGTACAACACAAAAATCATCCCTCGTTAGGACACCTTACATGTTAAGTAAAATATTAGATAAAAGAATTAATAAGTATAGCTACTTACCACTGAAATCTTCCTCAACGATTTTGCTGTATTTCAGAACACAAACAAAATCATCTAAAGCAATAGTAAGAATGTTATCTTCTCCACAAAATATATATGAAGGCCGCTCTCTTAGATCTGCTTTATCCAGCAGCTTCTTGGCGTACTCCCCCTCTTTAGTTATTAGATGTAGACAATGGTTATAATAAGCAGCAACACAAAGTGTCCCCTGTATCTCTGTGATACCACACGGTGTCCAAAGCAGTGAAGTGAACCAAAGAGCTTGACCTTCTATTGTCATACATAATACACCATGTTCATTGGAACAAGGTACATATATATTGTTTGTGTCCATATGTATATCAAATCCAAAACTAAACTTCTTCCCGCACGCCTTCTTCATAATGATCTTCCTGACTTGTCTCCCCTGTCTGTCCAATATTGTGATGGTGTTGTTCCAGTTATGCTGTAGGCAGAAGTATGTACCGTTATAATGGATACCGTGTGCGCGGGGATTGACGGGATGTAATGCGTCCTCGCAGACTATAGTTTTACCATGCAATGTCCATAAATAGATTGTGTTTATGAGTCCACACGTGGCAAACAAAGTGTCACCTACATACGTTATTGCCCATGTATCATTCTTTAATGGTGTAGATGATAGGTATATTCCATCCTGATCAAACAGTTTCAGTACATCGTTACCATAATCAACAACTACTATGTTATCTGACAAACAAAGTACACCTGTAACATCGACTCCCTTCTTATCCTCTGATCTCTTCACACTGAACTCCAGACATGCTGTAGCTTTCAGTCGTCTAGGATCAGCCTGTTTGGATGCTGTAAGTTTCTCTTGTTTTGATGTAACAGATGTAGATTCCACGGCGACCTGAGCTCCATGATACAGGACGGTGTCCTCAGTAAGTGTTACGGTATCCAGGAAATCAGAGGCCAGCTCGTCCTCACTGAAGGTAGATGATTTCTGTTGTGATGTCGATGGCTCATTTTTTGATGTTGATTTCTTCACGAAATGTTCAAGGTCTACTACGTGGTGATCCTCAGTACTTTTCTCTTGCTTATGATTCTCGGAGCAGGGTTCACACAGAAATACATTGCATTTATGACATTGTTTCGTCGCATTTACGTCTTTCCCTTCTTCCTTACATGGCGCACAATGTCGCTCCATATTTTGGTATTACCTTAAAGAGAGACAAACTTCAATATATTACGAATATTCGATTTCTTTTACATAAAAGGTATTAACTACAACTTGTTATACACATCATAATATATAGAATGATTTAAAATAAGCAAACGTTGACCATAGGAAAGTTTGATTTAATAGATATTGAAGGACGAAAGTCCATTCACTTACCATTACAAATAAAGTCCAAAGTTATTTTTGATCAAAAGACAAACAAAAGTACAAATAGATAAACCGGACTAATGTCCCGCGCTTAAAATTGCGAAAGACTGAAGTAATACATGTAGTATTGTACATTCTTTAGCGACTTTAACCAATTCGTATATACATGATATATAATATATGCCTATGCATGCAATCACTAGAACGACAAATAAACAATTTTTTAAGTTTAAACAATGATGTTTTGTGAGCGGTGACATAAAGTAAATTGTTAAAAGACAATACGAAATAAATCTCTAGTATCATTTAAATCCCCAATATTCTATGGATAATCTTATTTCCACGTAATGATCAATTTAAAGGACTAACATCAGCATGAAAAGAAAATATAATGGTTTACAAATGTTTCTTTAATATACACAGAGACTAATTAAATTTTGTCAGTTTTATGAGATACATCAATGCTTTTAATGTACATGTATCTAATTACAAACGAACAGTTGAAATATAACTCCAAACAGTGAATTTAAGGATCAATGAGAAAATACTGAACATTTTATATATATATATATATATATATATATATATATATATATATATATATATATATATATATATATATATATATATATATATATATATATATATATATATATGTAGTGTATGTACTGTCAGATTAGCCGTATCATGAACTCAAACTCGATCGGACCGGTCCCCTGGGCTGACAGCTTTTTCCATGTTTGATGCTGCTCCGCGGTCACTAGTCCTGCATGGACGCTTTAAGCTATGTGTTACTAACTTTGAATATATGAAAATTCTGTTAATATTTTTGGACCTGGACACTGTTACCAGAAGCACACCTTGATATTCTAATAATATTTTTTTCTGATTTGATACATTTGTGAGATGGGTCTTGTCTGAAACTCCCTCACAGGTACTTTTCTTTAAAACACTCTACTTTTTATCCTGGTTGGGGCGTTGTGCGGCCGGCATGTTCACAAAGGTACTTTTCAATAAAACACTCGCTGGCTGGGGTTGTTGAGCGGCTGGCGGGTGAATATTATTATGGTGGTGATGGATGGCCTGTGGTTATTGATTCGCATGCCGGTTGCGCTGCTCTTCAATCGGGATAACCACTCCCGGGAGGACATGGAAGTTGTGCCCATATACCATAACTCCAGTTGGACGACAGACCAGAGAGTGGCTAAGGAAAATTTGGGCAGTATACCCTGATACCAAATGAACCCGATGGCTTGAATAAATGTTCTGACACTCTTCATACGAATTAAAAATTCTAATTTCCATTTTTGTACTAAGCCCTCATTTTGAAGTCCTCACTTGGTACGTTTATGAGATAGGTTCTGCTTGATATTCCCTCACGGGTACTTTTTCTTAACACTCCCTATTTATTCTGATTGGATACGGAGGTCAATCGCCGAAACTAACGACGGTAGCTAGACTCGTTCTTTACACCTTATACTTTTTTAAATTTTTACAGTTTGTATTTTTAACCTCCCTTATGTGGGCCTCTTGTGATATGACTTTCTATTCACACTGACTCGCGCGTTGTCAGTTCAGTGAGTATCTCTCTTCAGGACGGACGTGGTTTTAATTGGGGTGTTTTTCGTTTTATTTCACTTAGTCAATCGAGTCCCTTTTCTCATTATGGACGTTTATCTATAGTGGGGGGAGAGGTATTTTGTTTAATTTTACTCACTGGATATATTAAGATGTGTGATCAATCAGGGAGCATCTTTTCAGTTGTTGTTTTTTAATTATTTATTTTTAATTTTTGAACCTTTAGAAGTCTTCGACATGTTTCTATCGATCTGTCCGTCTAAACTTTTTGGCAGCGGGTGTTGCATGCAAACAGGAGACGCTGACTCTACCTAGGCACCTGGTCTCGCCCCTCGCGGGGTCTGCTTCGGTTCATGGATTGAGAATATTACCAACCTGTCTACTAGTTACAGCCTTTCGAGCTTCAGTACAGTACAGGTTCTGACTAGCATGAGAGTGTGTGTATGCTTTTTATGTAATTGTGTCCGATCGGAATGAGGGACGTACTGCCCCTTGTTCCGACTGGATATAGGTACATATTCGTGTATCCAGACGGCTTAAGGGATGCAATGTCCCTTCCGCTGGGTTTAAACACGTTTAGTGTCGTGGTCGCTTGAACCTTTCTTGTGCTTTTATATCTTTTTTTCCAAGCGACGTGCATTCGCCCTCTGTTGGGCTGATCCGACATTGTCTGAATAGTGAACGTGGTTGTTTTCACCTCTTTTGTGCTTTCTATATATATATATATATATATTGTTTTCACCTCTTTTGTGCTTTCTATATATATATAGACAGCACAAAAGAGGTGAAAACAACCACGTTCACTATTCAGACAATGTCGGATCAGCCCAACAAAGGGCGAATGCACGTCGCTTGGAAAAAGATATAAAAGCACAAAAAAAGGTACAAGCGACCACGACACTAAACGTGTTTAAACCCAGCGGAAGGGACAGCACATACCTTGAGCCCTCTGGATACACGAATATGTATTTGTATCCAGACGGAACAAGGGACAGTACGTCACTCATTGCGTTCGGACACAAAGTACATAAAAAAAAACATACACACACTGTCATGCTAGTCAGAACCTGTACTATACTGAAGCTCGAAAGGCTATAACTAGTAGCCAGGTGGGTAATATTCTCAATTCATGAACCAAAGCAGACCCCGCGAGGGGCGAGACCAGGTGCCTAGGTAGAGTCAGCGTCTCCTGTTTGCATGCAACACCCGCTGCCAAAAAGTCTGGACGGACTGATCGATAGAAACACGTCCAAGACTTCTATAGGTTCAAAATAGAAAAAAGACTGAAAAGATGATCCCTGATTGATTAAGTAACATATTATCAAGTGAGTAAAATCAAACAAATAACGCCTCCCCCCACTCTATATAAACGTAAGGGACTTGATTGAGTAAGTAAAATGAAACGAAAAATCCCCCAATTAAAAACACGTCCGTCCTGAAGAGAGATACTCACTAAACTGACAACGCGCGGGTCAGTGTGAATAGAAAGACATATCACGAGAGGCCCACATAAAGGAGGTTAAAAATACAAACTGTAAAAATTAAAAATCATAAGGTGTAAAGAACGAATCTAGCTACAGTCGTCGGTTTCGGCGATTGACCTCCGTATCCAATCAGAATAAATAGGGCGTGTTAAGAAATAGTACCCGTGAGGGAAGATCAAGCAGAACCTATCTCATAAACATAGCAAGTAAAGACTCTAAAAATTGACAGAAGTCTGAAACTTCTTGAAAGCACTCAAAAACCGACATCATAATGTTCAACGGCGACCCGAATTTCATATATTTAACGTAATTAATACATAGCTATAAAACATGGAAAGAGCTGTCTCAGAGGACCGGTGCGACAAGTTTGAGTTCAATCAAAACCACGTCCGTCCTGAAGAGAGATACTCACTGAACTGACAACGCGCGAGTCAGTGTGAATAGAAATTCTTTTTATATTTTTGGACCTGGACACTGTTACCAGAAGCACACCTTGATATTCTAATAATATTTTTTTCTGATTTAATTCATTTGTGAGATGGGTCTTGTTAGAAACTCCCTCATAGGTACTTTCTTTAAAACACTCTACTTTTTATCCTGGTTGGGGCGTTGTGCGGCCGGCATGTTCACAAAGGCACTTTTCATTGAAACACTCTACTTTCTGCGCTGGCTGGGGTTGTTGAGCGGTCGGCGGGTTAATATTTTTTTGGTGGTGATGGATGACCTGTGATTATTGATTCGCATGCCGGTTGCGCTGCTCTTCAGTCGGGATAACCACTCCCGGGAGGACATGGAAGTTGTGCCCATAGACCATAACTCCAGTTGGACGACAGACCATAGAGTGGCTAGGGAAAACTTTGGGCAGTATACCCTGATAACAAATGAACCCGATGGCTTGAATAAATGTTCTGACACTCTTCATACGAATTAAAAATTCTAATTTCCATTTTTGTACTAGGCTCTCATTTTGAAGTCCTTACTTGGGACGTTTATGAGATAGGTTCTGCTTGATATTCCCTCACGGGTACTTTTTCTTAACACTCCCTATTTATTCTGATTGGATACGGAGGTCAATCGCCGAAACTAACGACGGTAGCTAGACTCGTTCTTTACACCTTATACTTTTTTAAATTTTTACAGTTTGTATTTTTAACCTCCCTTATGTGGGCCTCTTGTGATATGACTTTCTATTCACACTGACTCGCGCGTTGTCAGTTCAGTGAGTATCTCTCTTCAGGACGGACGTGGTTTTAATTGGGGTGTTTTTCGTTTTATTTTACTTAGTCAATCGAGTCCCTTTTCTCATTATGGACGTTTATCTATAGTGGGGGGAGAGGTATTTTGTTTAATTTTACTCACTGGATATATTAAGATGTGTGATCAATCAGGGAGCATCTTTTCAGTTGTTGTTTTTTTAATTATTTATTTTTTAATTTTTGAACCTTTAGAAGTCTTCGACATGTTTCTATCGATCTGTCCGTCTAAACTTTTTGGCAGCGGGTGTTGCATGCAAACAGGAGACGCTGACTCTACCTAGGCACCTGGTCTCGCCCCTCGCGGGGTCTGCTTCGGTTCATGGATTGAGAATATTACCAACCTGTCTACTAGTTACAGCCTTTCGAGCTTCAGTACAGTACAGGTTCTGACTAGCATGAGAGTGTGTGTATGCTTTTTATGTAATTGTGTCCGATCGGAATGAGGGACGTACTGCCCCTTGTTCCGACTGGATATAGGTACATATTCGTGTATCCAGACGGCTTAAGGGATGCAATGTCCCTTCCGCTGGGTTTAAACACGTTTAGTGTCGTGGTCGCTTGAACCTTTCTTGTGCTTTTATATCTTTTTTTTCCAAGCGACGTGCATTCGCCCTCTGTTGGGCTGATCCGACATTGTCTGAATAGTGAACGTGGTTGTTTTCACCTCTTTTGTGCTTTCTATATATATATATATATATATTGTTTTCACCTCTTTTGTGCTTTCTATATATATATATAGACAGCACAAAAGAGGTGAAAACAACCACGTTCACTATTCAGACAATGTCGGATCAGCCCAACAAAGGGCGAATGCACGTCGCTTGGAAAAAGATATAAAAGCACAAAAAAGGTACAAGCGACCACGACACTAAACGTGTTTAAACCCAGCGGAAGGGACAGCACATACCTTGAGCCCTCTGGATACACGAATATGTATTTGTATCCAGACGGAACAAGGGACAGTACGTCACTCATTGCGTTCGGACACAAAGTACATAAAAAAAAACATACACACACTGTCATGCTAGTCAGAACCTGTACTATACTGAAGCTCGAAAGGCTATAACTAGTAGCCAGGTGGGTAATATTCTCAATTCATGAACCAAAGCAGACCCCGCGAGGGGCGAGACCAGGTGCCTAGGTAGAGTCAGCGTCTCCTGTTTGCATGCAACACCCGCTGCCAAAAAGTCTGGACGGACTGATCGATAGAAACACGTCCAAGACTTCTATAGGTTCAAAATAGAAAAAAGACTGAAAAGATGATCCCTGATTGATTAAGTAACATATTATCAAGTGAGTAAAATCAAACAAAATAACGCCTCCCCCCACTCTATATAAACGTAAGGGACTTGATTGACTAAGTAAAATGAAACGAAAAATCCCCCAATTAAAAACACGTCCGTCCTGAAGAGAGATACTCACTAAACTGACAACGCGCGGGTCAGTGTGAATAGAAAGACATATCACGAGAGGCCCACATAAAGGAGGTTAAAAATACAAACTGTAAAAATTAAAAATCATAAGGTGTAAAGAACGAATCTAGCTACAGTCGTCGGTTTCGGCGATTGACCTCCGTATCCAATCAGAATAAATAGGGCGTGTTAAGAAATAGTACCCGTGAGGGAAGATCAAGCAGAACCTATCTCATAAACATAGCAAGTAAAGACTCTAAAAATTGACAGAAGTCTGAAACTTCTTGAAAGCACTCAAAACCCGACATCATAATGTTCAACGGCGACCCGAATTTTCATATATTTAACGTAATTAATACATAGCTATAAAACATGGAAAGAGCTGTCTCAGAGGACCGGTGCGACAAGTTTGAGTTCAATCAAAACCACGTCCGTCCTGAAGAGAGATACTCACTGAACTGACAACGCGCGAGTCAGTGTGAATAGAAATTCTTTTTATATTTTTGGACCTGGACACTGTTACCAGAAGCACACCTTGATATTCTAATAATATTTTTTTCTGATTTAATTCATTTGTGAGATGGGTCTTGTTAGAAACTCCCTCATAGGTACTTTTCTTTAAAACACTCTACTTTTTATCCTGGTTGGGGCGTTGTGCGGCCGGCATGTTCACAAAGGCACTTTTCATTGAAACACTCTACTTTCTGCGCTGGCTGGGGTTGTTGAGCGGTCGGCGGGTTAATATTTTTTGGTGGTGATGGATGACCTGTGATTATTGATTCGCATGCCGGTTGCGCTGCTCTTCAGTCGGGATAACCACTCCCGGGAGGACATGGAAGTTGTGCCCATAGACCATAACTCCAGTTGGACGACAGACCATAGAGTGGCTAGGGAAAACTTTGGGCAGTATACCCTGATAACAAATGAACCCGATGGCTTGAATAAATGTTCTGACACTCTTCATACGAATTAAAAATTCTAATTTCCATTTTTGTACTAGGCTCTCATTTTGAAGTCCTTACTTGGGACGTTTATGAGATAGGTTCTGCTTGATATTCCCTCACGGGTACTTTTTCTTAACACTCCCTATTTATTCTGATTGGATACGGAGGTCAATCGCCGAAACTAACGACGGTAGCTAGACTCGTTCTTTACACCTTATACTTTTTTAAATTTTTACAGTTTGTATTTTAACCTCCCTTATGTGGGCCTCTTGTGATATGACTTTCTATTCACACTGACTCGCGCGTTGTCAGTTCAGTGAGTATCTCTCTTCAGGACGGACGTGGTTTTAATTGGGGTGTTTTTCGTTTTATTTTACTTAGTCAATCGAGTCCCTTTTCTCATTATGGACGTTTATCTATAGTGGGGGGAGAGGTATTTTGTTTAATTTTACTCACTGGATATATTAAGATGTGTGATCAATCAGGGAGCATCTTTTCAGTTGTTGTTTTTTTAATTATTTATTTTTTAATTTTTGAACCTTTAGAAGTCTTCGACATGTTTCTATCGATCTGTCCGTCTAAACTTTTTGGCAGCGGGTGTTGCATGCAAACAGGAGACGCTGACTCTACCTAGGCACCTGGTCTCGCCCCTCGCGGGGTCTGCTTCGGTTCATGGATTGAGAATATTACCAACCTGTCTTCTAGTTACAGCCTTTCGAGCTTCAGTACAGTACAGGTTCTGACTAGCATGAGAGTGTGTGTATGCTTTTTATGTAATTGTGTCCGATCGGAATGAGGGACGTACTGCCCCTTGTTCCGACTGGATATAGGTACATATTCGTGTATCCAGACGGCTTAAGGGATGCAATGTCCCTTCCGCTGGGTTTAAACACGTTTAGTGTCGTGGTCGCTTGAACCTTTCTTGTGCTTTTATATCTTTTTTTTCCAAGCGACGTGCATTCGCCCTCTGTTGGGCTGATCCGACATTGTCTGAATAGTGAACGTGGTTGTTTTCACCTCTTTTGTGCTTTCTATATATATATATATATATTGTTTTCACCTCTTTTGTGCTTTCTATATATATATATAGACAGCACAAAAGAGGTGAAAACAACCACGTTCACTATTCAGACAATGTCGGATCAGCCCAACAAAGGGCGAATGCACGTCGCTTGGAAAAAGATATAAAAGCACAAAAAAGGTACAAGCGACCACGACACTAAACGTGTTTAAACCCAGCGGAAGGGACAGCACATACCTTGAGCCCTCTGGATACACGAATATGTATTTGTATCCAGACGGAACAAGGGACAGTACGTCACTCATTGCGTTCGGACACAAAGTACATAAAAAAAAACATACACACACTGTCATGCTAGTCAGAACCTGTACTATACTGAAGCTCGAAAGGCTATAACTAGTAGCCAGGTGGGTAATATTCTCAATTCATGAACCAAAGCAGACCCCGCGAGGGGCGAGACCAGGTGCCTAGGTAGAGTCAGCGTCTCCTGTTTGCATGCAACACCCGCTGCCAAAAAGTCTGGACGGACTGATCGATAGAAACACGTCCAAGACTTCTATAGGTTCAAAATAGAAAAAAGACTGAAAAGATGATCCCTGATTGATTAAGTAACATATTATCAAGTGAGTAAAATCAAACAAAATAACGCCTCCCCCCACTCTATATAAACGTAAGGGACTTGATTGACTAAGTAAAATGAAACGAAAAATCCCCCAATTAAAAACACGTCCGTCCTGAAGAGAGATACTCACTAAACTGACAACGCGCGGGTCAGTGTGAATAGAAAGACATATCACGAGAGGCCCACATAAAGGAGGTTAAAAATACAAACTGTAAAAATTAAAAATCATAAGGTGTAAAGAACGAATCTAGCTACAGTCGTCGGTTTCGGCGATTGACCTCCGTATCCAATCAGAATAAATAGGGCGTGTTAAGAAATAGTACCCGTGAGGGAAGATCAAGCAGAACCTATCTCATAAACATAGCAAGTGAAGACTCTAAAAATTGACAGAAGTCTGAAACTTCTTGAAAGCACTCAAAACCCGACATCATAATGTTCAACGGCGACCCGAATTTTCATATATTTAACGTAATTAATACATAGCTATAAAACATGGAAAGAGCTGTCTCAGAGGACCGGTGCGACAAGTTTGAGTTCAATCAAAACCACGTCCGTCCTGAAGAGAGATACTCACTGAACTGACAACGCGCGAGTCAGTGTGAATAGAAATTCTTTTTATATTTTTGGACCTGGACACTGTTACCAGAAGCACACCTTGATATTCTAATAATATTTTTTTCTGATTTAATTCATTTGTGAGATGGGTCTTGTTAGAAACTCCCTCATAGGTACTTTTCTTTAAAACACTCTACTTTTTATCCTGGTTGGGGCGTTGTGCGGCCGGCATGTTCACAAAGGCACTTTTCATTGAAACACTCTACTTTCTGCGCTGGCTGGGGTTGTTGAGCGGTCGGCGGGTTAATATTTTTTTGGTGGTGATGGATGACCTGTGATTATTGATTCGCATGCCGGTTGCGCTGCTCTTCAGTCGGGATAACCACTCCCGGGAGGACATGGAAGTTGTGCCCATAGACCATAACTCCAGTTGGACGACAGACCATAGAGTGGCTAGGGAAAACTTTGGGCAGTATACCCTGATAACAAATGAACCCGATGGCTTGAATAAATGTTCTGACACTCTTCATACGAATTAAAAATTCTAATTTCCATTTTTGTACTAGGCTCTCATTTTGAAGTCCTTACTTGGGACGTTTATGAGATAGGTTCTGCTTGATATTCCCTCACGGGTACTTTTTCTTAACACTCCCTATTTATTCTGATTGGATACGGAGGTCAATCGCCGAAACTAACGACGGTAGCTAGACTCGTTCTTTACACCTTATACTTTTTTAAATTTTTACAGTTTGTATTTTTAACCTCCCTTATGTGGGCCTCTTGTGATATGACTTTCTATTCACACTGACTCGCGTGTGTCAGTTCAGTGAGTATCTCTCTTCAGGACGGACGTGGTTTTAATTGGGATTTTTTCGTTTCATTTTACTTAGTCAATCGAGTCCCTTTCCTCAATATGGACGTTTATTCATAGTGGGGGGGGGGGGAGGAGAGATATTTTGTTTGATTTTACTCACTGGATAAGATGTGTGATCAATCAGGGAACATCTTTTCAGTTTTTTTTTTATATTTTTGAACCTTTAGAAGTCTTCGACATGTTTCTATCGATCAGTCCGTCTAGACTTTTTGGCAGCGGGTGTCGCATGCAAACAGGAGACGCTGACTCTACCTAGGCACCTGGTCTCGCCCCTCGCGGGGTCTGCTTTGGTTCATGGATTGAGAATATTACCTACCTGTGTACTAGTTATAGCCTTTCGAGCTTCTGTACAATACAGGTTCTGACTAGCATGAGTGTGTCTATGTTTTTTATGTACTTGTGTCCCATCGAAATGAGGGACACACTGTCCCTTGTTCCGACTGAATATAGGTACATATTTGTGTATCCAGACGGCTAAAGGGATGTAATGTCCCTTCCGCTGGGTTTAAACACGTTTAGTGTCGTGGTCGCTTGAACCTTTCTTGTGCTTTTATATCTTTTTTTTCAAGCGACGTGCATTCGCCCTCTGTTGGGCTGATCCGACATTGTCTGAATAGTGAACGTGGTTGTTTTCACCCCTTTTGTGCTTTCTATATATATATATATATATATATATATATATATATATATATATATAAAAGCACAAAAAAAAGGTACAAGCGACCACGACACTAAACGTGTTTAAACTCAGCGGAAGGGACAGTACATCCCTTGAGCCCTCTGGATACACGAATATGTACTTGTATCCAGACGGAACAAGGGACAGTACGTGCCTCATTCCGTTCGGACACAAGTACATAAACCTAGGCACCTGGTCTCGCCCCTCGCGGGGTCTGCTTTGGTTCATGAATTGAGAATATTACCTACCTGGCTACTAGTTATAGCCTTTCGAGCTTCAGTATAGTACAGCTTCTGACTAGCATGAGAGTGTGTGTATGTTTTTTTTTATGTACTTGTGTCCGAACGGAATGAGGGACGTACTGTCCCTTGTTCCGTCTGGATACAAGTACATATTCGTGTATCCAGAGGGCTCAAGGGATGTACTGTCCCTTCCGCTGGGTTTAAACACGTTTAGTGTCGTGGTCGCTTGTACCTTTTTTTGTGCTTTTATATCTTTTTTTTCCAAGCGACGTGCATTCGCCCTTTGTTGGGCTGATCCGACATTGTCTGAATAGTGAATATGGTTGTTTTCACCTCTTTTGTGCTATCTATATTATTTTTTTCTAGAAAACAACATTGCATTCCTTTTTTTGGGATCCGTTCCTATTCTTGTGAATATGGTGTATGCTACTATGAGTATGTATTGTCAGTTAAGTTGTATCATGAACTCAAACTTGTCGCACCGGTCCTCTGAGACAGCTCTTTCCATGTTTTATAGCTATGTATTAATTACGTTAAATATATGAAAATTCGGGTCGCCGTTGAACTTTATGATGTCGGGTTTTGAGTGCTTTCAAGAAGTTTCAGACTTCTGTCAATTTTTAGAGTCTTTACTTGCTATTTTTATGAGATAGGTTCTGCTTGATCTTCCCTCACGGGTACTATTTCTTAACACGCCCTATTTATTCTGATTGGATACGGAGGTCAATCTCCGAAACCGACGACGGTAGCTAGATTCGTTCTTTACACCTTATAATTTTTCATTTTTACAGTTTGTATTTTTAACCTCCTTTATGTGGGCCTCTCGTGATATGACTTTCTATTCACACTGACCCGCGCGTTGTCAGTTTAGTGAGTATCTCTCTTCAGGACGGACGTGTTTTTAATTGGGTGATTTTTCGTTTCATTTAACTTAGTCAATCGAGTCCCTTACGTTTATATAGAGTGGGGGGAGGCGGTATTTTGTTTGATTTTACTCACTTTATAATATGTTACTTAATCAATCAGGGAGCATCTTTTCAGCTTTTTTAAATTTTGAACCTATAGAAGACTTGGACGTGTTTCTATCGATCAGTCCGTCCAGACTTTTTGGCAGCGGGTGTTGCATGCAAACAGGAGACGCTGACTCTACCTAGGCACCTGGTCTCGCCCCTCGCGGGGTCTGCTTTGGTTCATGAATTGAGAATATTACCTACCTGGCTACTAGTTATAGCCTTTCGAGCTTCAGTATAGTACAGGTTCTGACTAGCATGAGAGTGTGTGTATGTTTTTTTTTATGTACTTGTGTCCGAACGGAATGAGGGACGTACTGTCCCTTGTTCCGTCTGGATACAAGTACATATTCGTGTATCCAGAGGGCTCAAGGGATGTACTGTCCCTTCCGCTGGGTTTAAACACGTTTAGTGTCGTGGTCGCTTGTACCTTTTTTTGTGCTTTTATATATATATATATATATATATATATATATATATATATATATATATATATATATATATATATATATATATATATATATACTTTATGCGCAACAAAGGTAATTCCCTGAGGTCCGTCGATGCTCAGTTTAGTACTCTTAATTATGAGTGTTGTTGGGATTGTCGTAAGAATCTTCTTTATCTCATTTGTGTCATTCGTGCAGCTCGTAAAATAAGTTCTCCGCAAGGGGTTTGACCGTACGTGTTTTTAATGTCTTTCCCTGACATGGTCGCCATAGTCATAGACAAAACCTCGGATAGTGCATGTTTTGTTGATATTGTTTTCAGTCTCGTGCGTGAACAACGATGGCGGACGCGGCTACCCTAACGACAAAGTACTATAGTATACTATTGTAAACTATAGTATACTATAGTATTGGCCTTTCAGCTATATTCTAAAATCCAAAAAATTTCCTTTGGAAGTGCTTCACGACTTTTGAATCTTTGTCTAAATAGCAATAAGGAACTTTGAATTTGGAAAGACATGCTTATTATCGATAAATAATTAATTTTTTCTACCGAATTTTAATGAAATCTGCTTCAGAAGGGATGTAATTCAAACTTTAAAATTTAACAAACATTTGATTCCCGGGACTCATCTTGAGTGACCGAGTTTTACGGGTCCTTTAAAATATGAAACGCACAAGAAACGAAATGAAAAGTAACGGAATGAATTTTTTTGGTCGGCAAAGAATTTAAAATAAACGTTATAGTAAAGTACGAAGACATCATAGAAAAGGCCCTGTAAATTTCAATTATAGGTTCTTGTTATCATTGAACTTATTAAATCAAAATTTACGAAAAATTTAAAATCAAATGGTTTAAACACAAGTTGTTCAAAAAAGCAAACAAAACAAATTACAAAAATAAAAAAAGGTGAAATTTTCATGATTTTCAGATTTCTAAACTGAGTTGTACAGAAAAAAATCTGAGTGACTAGATGAGTACATTACATTTAATTTTAGTGATCCCTCTTCTTTTTGCATGGATTTTTTGCGATAGACATGTGAAAGAAATGTCCAGATCGTCATGATTCTTCGCTTTGAAAACAACCTCTTTTATCCATAATACAGCTATATACAGGGATAACCAGAAAAAAGGGGTTTGGGTTGGGTTTTTCCTATCATACCAGGGATTTCATTTTGTTACTTTAAAGCCGAGCACAATTTGTCAAAAACATCGATTACGTACGTAGTTTTTTTTCAATTTTTTTTTCATTGATGTAAGGACCTTAAGAAACTTGTTTTCTTTCTTCTCCAGGAAAAGTTTTCTAGAGGGAGGGGAGGTGGTGGTCAGCCTAAATTGAACTCACGTATACGTTTATGCAAACAGAGTCACAGAACATTCTGGATCAGATAAGAACGGTAAATGACTCAAAATGAAATTTGATCAACAATAGGTACTGGAAAACGTTTTTTTTCACATTCATGGTGGTGTCCAAATGTGGGAACCGGTTATCGCAAATAATCGATTATCGCTCGATACTTGATTCCGATTATCGATTATGGCTCTCATTAATCGATTACATAGTGACATGACTTAAAAAAATCTATATGAAAAGGTTTCAAGATGAATTGTCTAAAATAATATAAAATGACAGGCGTCCAGCTCCTCGCATATTCTTGATTAAACAAACGACTAAACGGCTATGTACAGGGTAGTCTTCTATTTCAATGTTGTTCTGATGTAAAAGCAGTTACCAAATCTGAACAGCAAAAAAAAAAAAAAGATATAACCAATCAAGTCTTTTCAGTTGAATTAAAAAGAAGTAGACTTTTCTGTCTTTTTTATAGAAAAGGAGAGGCACTGAGACCCTGTGCCTAAAAAAAAATAATGTATGAATGAGCAAATCCCGACTCTTTTATCATAAAAAGTGTATTTCGTCATTAAGTAGTCAAATGTATTAATATTAACACATATGAGGTTATCATTGTCTTGACTGAGAGTATATGGAACAAATCTGCATAACCTATTAATAATCGATAAAATCGCATTGGATGGCGAAACCATTGACTATGAAGGCTCTGCCGATTCATCATCACTTATGATTTTTTATATAAGCTGGAAAGACATATCTTGCTTTTTTGTAAAGCCAAAAGGGTGGGGGGGGGGGTCGGACTGATCCCCCTCCCTAACCATCCCCCACTTGATCAGTAGTCTTAGCGTCACTTCAATCGCACAAAAGAAATGCACTTGAGTGCATTTCTATTGTATTTATAGTATATTCTTTTGTTAAATTTGACAGCTTAATTGATGGATGGGGTGTAGGTGTCCTTGGGTTCAAAAGAGTACGACGCTCGTATTGTTGGTGAGTATAATAGGACATAGAGATCAAAGGAACGGGTGGCTCATTAATTTGAATGGTGTCAATGTTGTATATGCCATGACTATGATGCAAGTATTTTAGAACGACCGTGAAACCGAGGGTAAACAGACGACGAAGTGCGTGCCCCCCCCCCCCCCCCTCATCTAAACTGGGGGAGGGGTAAGGAATGAAGCCACCGAATGATATAAATTGTGATATCAGGTATTAATTACTTCATTTGATTTGAAAATGTCGGTCTGAATGGTTGTGCGCTCGACGGAATGTAAGGCAGTTTTCCCTCAGAATAATCCCTATGATTTTCGAATTCAAATTAACAAAGGATTGAAATTTGATGGTGATTGGACAATTGATTTGATAGAAATTGGTATAGATAGCGTGACAAGAAGAGCTCAGAATGAAATATTTATTTATGCAGATATTTGCGACATGTCTTACATAAACCAAAATCAGACTTCATTGTTGCGTCGCGTCTATATTACAGACACAGGAAACATGGTGTTTCAAAATCCTTATCCTGTTCCTTTGCGTTGCAAGGATTTTGAATGGATCCATTTTTGGATCTTGGACAAGGACTCAAAGCCGGCCTCTCTTCTCTTAAAAGAAACGACACTTTCACTCGTATTTACAAGACAAGCATAAAAGGATGTTCATCTTGGGAGTTATCATCACTTTCCGTCTGGAAACAGAAGGGAACACATCATGCCGTTCGATATTAGAAAACAGTATATATCAGATCCTAAATTATGGGTTTTGAAGAATTCAATTCTTGTAAAACGCAAAATGAGAGGTAGAAGAAAAGGAAAGAGATTATGGCACTATGTTAGGATCTATAATGTCAACGATGTGTTGAAGGCAAAAAGTGAAATACAGCAGGGTAGTGGGATCTATCCAAAAGCTGTAATGAAACCAGTGAGACCGGAACATGAGCCAGGTGATAAGAACGAGTTGGGTGAAGTAGCCAAATATGACTATGTTATAAGGAAGCTGTATCAGAGATTAACACCGGCCGAGGAATTTGCATAGAGAGCCAAGTCTCAATACAAGCATGTCGTGAAGGAAGGCGGAATTCATATGCCCCTGAAGACATCAAAGGCGACCAAGCCTTTAAAGAAAGGCATCAAATCTTACATAGGAGGACCTCCAGGACGGAGAATGGCTCAAATGTAGAACTATAAAAGCAAATGAAAACAGGAGTGATCATCATTTAGATTTATGTCATCATGTCGTCTACATCATGTCCAATATGCTTTAGGACATTTTCTCGTTCAGATGCTATGAGAAGACATATGAGAACTTCCCATGGAAACACGACACCGTATTCAAGTCCCAGTGAGCCAAAATCCAATGATGCGTATCCACCACCACCACCACCACCACCACCACCACATCCACCACCACCACCACAATCTCAAGAAGAACTTTGTCAGCAGCGGGAGTCATTCAAATTTCAACATCCTTTCACTATAATTGTTGCTGGTCCAACGATGAGTGGGAAAACTACGTGGATGAAGACCCTTTTGTTAAACAAAAGTAACGTCATCTTTCCTCCTCCGGACAGAATCGTATGGATCTACAAAACATTGCAGCCATTGTATGATGAACTCCAATGTCAAATACCAAAGATGCAGTTCATTCAAAATCTTCCTTTAGAAATGAACGATGATTCCTTTTTTGATATGAAAGAACGAACTTTCGTCATAATCGACGACATGATGAAAGATGCAACCGAAAACAAAGATGTGTGCGAAATGTTCATCGAGGGAGCTCATTATCGTAATTTGAGTGTAGCATGTATCATGCAAAATTTATTCAATAAAGGCAAAGGAAATAGAACTATGAATCTCAACACGCAATATTTAGTCGTCTTAAAAAAATCCACGTGACCAACTACAAATTACTGCTCTTGCCCGGCAGATTTTTCCGGGAAACTCTAGAAAACCCCTGGACGTCTATCAGAGAGCGGTCGAAGAACCCCATGGATCCCTGCTCATCGATTTCAAACATTCAACTCAAGAGTCTCAGCGTCTACTGCCTAATGTCTTGAAAAGTAGATCGGACCTAAAGACAGTTTCGGATTCAAAAAGAAAGTATTTCCACAATGAACCTGTTAACGAAACAGATGATGTCCATTACTCTAGCTGCGAAACGGATAGTGAGGAAGATGATAGAATGGAAGAAAGTGATGACGACACGTCCGGATTCGATCTATGGATTAATGAAATATGGGTAAAAAGAGACCCCGAATTTCAGACTAAAGTCGGAAATCTGATCAGTGCTGGAACATTAGAAGATGAGGCCCGAGATCGTGTAAAAAAGGATATGATGGAAGTTGACCGGGAACTTTTAAAGAACACTTATAGTGACTTTTTAAAGAGATCCTTCTCCATAATGAACTGTACATTACATAAGAAAATTCGCCATAACATACTTTGTCAAGTTAACTTGAATGACATGTCTATAGAAGATGCCATTTCTCAAATCTTACATGATTATAAAAACGACTTTGATGTTCTTTTCATTGAATATGTATGAAGACAATAAAATACCAATCATTTCATATACCTGTTTTGTTATCTTTTAATGACATATATCTTATTTGACACTATCAAATACGGAATGCATACAATCGTGCTGTAACACGTATAAATTGCTGTGTGCAGTTTGTAATATTCGTACCTGTTGAAACACGATAATTAAGATACCCCGTCCAAATATCTTCTCGATCTTATCAAATTGTTTGTCCCTTCAAATCTTTAGAAATGCGACACAAAAGGTTTTTCGCGGTAAATGAGCACTCATGTAATTTGAGTGGTTTAAAGACCTCCGATCAATTAACATATAAATAAGTAGGAAATATACGTCAATTTGGTATCTTGTTCAACAGTATCAATATCACATGTGAATTATACATAAAACCCTTACCCCTCCCCCAGTTTAGATGAGGGGGGGGGCACGCACTTCGTCGTCTGTTTACCCTCGGTTTCACAGTCGTTCTAAAATATTTGCATCATAGTCATGGCATATACAACATTGACACCATTCAAATTAATGAGCCACCTGTTCCTTTGATCTCTATGTCCTATTATACTCACCAACAATACGAGCGTCGTACTCTTTTGAACCCAAGGACACCTACATCCCATCCATCAATTGAGCTGTCAAATTTAACAAAAGAATATACTATAAATACAATAGAAATGCACTCAAGTGCATTTCTTTTGTGCGATTGGAGTGACGCTAAGACTACTTTGATCCACGCTTTCAAGTGCCGAGCGGACTTCAGGTGACATATTTTGAGTATAAGTTTATACAATTAAAACTCATGATAATGTATATAGCGATGTATAAATTTATCAAATGTTGAGAAAAAGAAAATGTAGAGCACAGCCCTGTACTAACACTTTTAGAAATGGATCAGTGGCGGATCCAGGATTTCAGAAAGGGGGAAGGGACATACATGTTTCTCAATTCTCCCTCTGGAGTCCTTTATATGTGACCTTCACATGAATTATATTTGTGCTAAATTAAGTGATGCTACGAGCGAGCAATTTTTTGCTGTGTCTGGAGTAAAAATGTCAGATTTTTTTTATCTACCGTCTATTACTCTTTAGGGAGAAAGGGTACATCGGTAAGCCGTATTGTTATGAAATGATCATAATATTATACATTTAAGTGGGTAAAAAATGACGAGCGGAAGGGAACGCAGTGAATGTTTTTTTTTTAATCGTTACAAAAAGATGGTAAATATTTATCATATACGATCTCCAATGCATAATATTCATGTATTCAAAATCTAAATACCCCTTTACCCCTATTGATATGGCAGAGATCAATCCAATCACACACAAAAGAAAAAACAGCAGAATGCAGAAATGTATTGTAAAATCTGAATCGGATGCGTTAAAGTTCCCGTTGGCCTTATCCGAATCAATAACTTTTAATTGAAAAAAAGGGGGGGAAGGGGGAGAAGCCCCTCCATATGCATATTAGACATATTAACAGATTTTAACATTTAGAACGCGGGTTGGGTATACCCTGCCTCTTTAATTAGCGAATGGTTAAATTACAAAATAATTTCAATACATGTATATCATAACACAAACAATTTTCAAACATTATTCACTTTTCATGTGTTCTTTAAAAACTTCTTGTCCACCATTCCTCTCTTAAACCCTTTGCAAGCACCGCCTACGGCATAGACAGCCGGCGGCAAACGCCCTCCAATTGCAACTGAATCATGCAGATATGATTTGTTTTTCAGAATGTAGACGAGGGGTGATTACATGATGAAAGATGCAACCGAAAACAAAGATGTGTGCGAAATGTTCATCGAGGGAGCTCATTATCGTAATTTGAGTGTAGCATGTATCATGCAAAATTTATTCAATAAAGGCAAAGGAAATAGAACTATGAATCTCAACACGCAATATTTAGTCGTCTTAAAAAAATCCACGTGACCAACTACAAATTACTGCTCTTGCCCGGCAGATTTTTCCGGGAAACTCTAGAAAACCCCTGGACGTCTATCAGAGAGCGGTCGAAGAACCCCATGGATCCCTGCTCATCGATTTCAAACATTCAACTCAAGAGTATCAGCGTCTACTGCCTAATGTCTTGAAAAGTAGATCGGACCTAAAGACAGTTTCGGATTCAAAAAGAAAGTATTTCCACAATGAACCTGTTAACGAAACAGATGATGTCCATTACTCTAGCTGCGAAACGGATAGTGAGGAAGATGATAGAATGGAAGAAAGTGATGACGACACGTCCGGATTCGATCTATGGATTAATGAAATATGGGTAAAAAGAGACCCCGAATTTCAGACTAAAGTCGGAAATCTGATCAGTGCTGGAACATTCGAAGATAAAGCCCGAGATCGTGTAAAAAAGGATATGATGGAAGTTGACCGGGAACTTTTAAAGAACACTTATAGTGACTTTTTAAAGAGATCCTTCTCCATAATGAACTGTACATTACATAAGAAAATTCGCCATAACATACTTTGTCAAGTTAACTTGAATGACATGTCTATAGAAGATGCCATTTCTCAAATCTAACATGATTATAAAAACGACTTTGATGTTCTTTTCATTGAATATGTATGAAGACAATAAAATACCAATCATTTCACATACCTGTTTTGTTATCTTTTAATGACATATATCTTATTTGACACTATCAAATACGGAATGCATACAATCGTGCTGTAACACGTATAAATTGCTGTGTGCAGTTTGTAATATTCGTACCTGTTGAAACACGATAATTAAGATACCCCGTCCAAATATCTTCTCGATCTTATCAAATTGTTTGTCCCTTCAAATCTTTAGAAATGCGACACAAAAGGTTTTTCGCGGTAAATGAGCACTCATGTAATTTGAGTGGTTTAAAGACCTCCGATCAATTAACATATAAATAAGTAGGAAATATACGTCAATTTGGTATCTTGTTCAACAGTATCAATATCACATGTGAATTATACATAAAACCCTTACCCCTCCCCCAGTTTAGATGAGGGGGGGGGGGGCACGCACTTCGTCGTCTGTTTACCCTCGGTTTCACAGTCGTTCTAAAATATTTGCATCATAGTCATGGCATATACAACATTGACACCATTCAAATTAATGAGCCACCTGTTCCTTTGATCTCTATGTCCTATTATACTCACCAACAATACGAGCGTCGTACTCTTTTGAACCCAAGGACACCTACATCCCATCCATCAATTGAGCTGTCAAATTTAACAAAAGAATATACTATAAATACAATAGAAATGCACTCAAGTGCATTTCTTTTGTGCGATTGGAGTGACGCTAAGACTACTTTGATCCACGCTTTCAAGTGCCGAGCGGACTTCAGGTGACATATTTTGAGTATAAGTTTATACAATTAAAACTCATGATAATGTATATAGCGATGTATAAATTTATCAAATGTTGAGAAAAAGAAAATGTAGAGCACAGCCCTGTACTAACACTTTTAGAAATGGATCAGTGGCGGATCCAGGATTTCAGAAAGGGGGAAGGGACATACATGTTTCTCAATTCTCCCTCTGGAGTCCTTTATATGTGACCTTCACATGAATTATATTTGTGCTAAATTAAGTGATGCTACGAGCGAGCAATTTTTTGCTGTGTCTGGAGTAAAAATGTCAGATTTTTTTTTATCTACCGTCTATTACTCTTTAGGGAGAAAGGGTACATCGGTAAGCCGTATTGTTATGAAATGATCATAATATTATACATTTAAGTGGGTAAAAAATGACGAGCGGAAGGGAACGCAGTGAATGTTTTTTTTTTAATCGTTACAAAAGATGGTAAATATTTATCATATACGATCTCCAATGCATAATATTCATGTATTCAAAATCTAAATACCCCTTTACCCCTATTGATATGGCAGAGATCAATCCAATCACACATAAAAGAAAAAACAGCAGAATGCAGAAATGTATTGTAAAATCTGAATCGGATGCGTTAAAGTTCCCGTTGGCCTTATCCGAATCAATAACTTTTAATTGAAAAAAAGGGGGGGGGGAGGGGGAGAAGCCCCTCCATATGCATATTAGACATATTAACAGATTTTAACATTTAGAACGCGGGTTGGGTATACCCTACCTCTTTAATTAGCGAATGGTTAAATTACAAAATAATTTCAATACATGTATATCATAACACAAACAATTTTCAAACATTATTCACTTTTCATGTGTTCTTTAAAAACTTCTTGTCCACCATTCCTCTCTTAAACCCTTTGCAAGCACCGCCTACGGCATAGGCAGCCGGCGGCAAACGCCCTCCAATTGCAACTGAATCATGCAGATATGATTTGTTTTTCAGAATGTAGACGAGGGGTGATTACATCAGTTCCTCTTGTATGAGCAGTAAAGCTGAAATCTGTATTAATATCATTTCTGCGTCTTTTTTTATAGGATGGGGTCATTGCCGTCCCTTTTTTTATAAAAATGTGTAATATTGAAATAAGTTTTCAATGTTATGGATAATCATAGGCATGCTCTCTCTCTCTCTCTCTCTCTCTCTCATTTATTCTCTTTTTTCCCACTACTTTGATGCTGTCTTCGTTATGCATACATGTACTTATCGACATAATACATGTATTTTTGTTTCTAACTCGTGATATTTATCTTAACACGTACAGGTATATCTGCTTTTAATTTTTGATGTTTATTTTAAACTGAGAAGTTCGGTATACAATTTTTAGTGAATACTTATGCCTCCCTTTCCCCTTTATATAAGCAGAGTTTAACGAAATGGGTTACATCTATGCCTAGATTAAACCTTGTCAGCTATTAGATAGTCTTTTACAGGTCTGAAATGTAGACTATAAAATATGTATAAGACGTACTGATCTTTGACTCGCAGTTCCCGAGGCACATATATATATATATATATATATATATATATATATATATATATATATATATATATATATATATATATATAGAGTGTGCAAGGGAAAAAAAACAAAGAGTTATATCATAAACGAATGATTAAATGGTAAAATTTGTAATTTTGTTTTTCGTTTCACTTCGTTACTTTTCACTTCGTTTCATAGTTTAAAGGGTCTCGATTTTTACAGATATTATTAAAGATTTCTCTCCCTTCCATTATATTACCACATAAACATTTGTAACTTGGTCTAAAAATCTGATGTGCAATTTTGTGCTATCTTTCTCTGTCCTTTTATTGTATTTAATACATGAAACAAATTAAAATATTATACTCAATCCTTCCAACTTTGTCCAACAATCCAAAAGAGGTAAATAAATGAGAAAATTCATTATTTGAAGTGATTTTTGCGCTACATTTTTATGATGAAGCGCGAAAGGTTCCTATTCTGATACTTTGGGTACGAGTTATCGTTACTCTCAGTCGACACATAGCGTTTTTTGAAAGGCCTATATAGTATACTTTACGACACAAAACTTTACTATACTATACTACACAAAACTTTACTATACTACACGAAACTTTAATATACTACATTATACTAAACAAAACTTTACTATACTACACAAAACTTTACTTAACTACACTATACTACAAAAAATTTTACTATGACAAATATGGATAATGACCATATACAGCACAAAATCGATAATTCAGAAAATCAGAAACCGAAGGCATACAAAATCAGGATAAAACAGGAACCAAAGCAAACATCACATGAAAAGAAGCGAACTCCCGATATGGGTGTGAGACCAGGTGCCCAGGAAGAGTAAGCATCTCCTGCTTGCATGCAACACCCGCCGCTTCAATTCGGTAGAATTGTTACATCCGGTTACTTCCATTTCGGAAGACATATAGTACAATCTTTGGTTGGATGGTTCAAATGGTCTATGACAGAATATCATCCACCATTCTGGAGAGTGGGACATCATAGTGTATGACGAGTTCCCCATATCGACCGTAGAACTTCCTCAGTGACGATGTTAGTCGGTCACAAACATAATCCTGACTGAGAAGCTTATCTGAAAGACGCCTAGCTTTCAGAACATAATCCGTATTTTTGGTGCTTGCTCTGGCATAGCGTATCAACTGAGATATGAACACGCCATAAGCTGGCGATGAAGGGATGTTGCTACTAATAATTTGAAAACGCTACTACATATCAACTTTAGTTTCGAAACTTTCCTCTACTAATACTTATATCGAAAGGAATGAAAGTGTTCCCAATATTTTGAACAAACATAACAGTGAAATTTCTGCTTTTAACATCCCTATTTCTAAATTGGATCTCCCTACAATATACTGTATACAAAAACTTCACAAGTCTCCTTACAAGTTTCGATACATTGCTAATTCTAGCAACTGCTCAACTACAATTTTGTCTGAAATCTGACATCAGCACTCACGGCTATAAAGGAACAAGTGGCAAAATACTGATCATAGTATACAGTTTTTTTTCCTTCATAGTTCATTGTAGGACAAAGGTCCACAAAAAAATTCCACCAGTTATTTTGCAACGAGACTTCACACATCCAATTAATGATCGTTTTCCTATAAAATACTTGAGTGCCGTAAAAATTTAATATTTCTGCCACCCTAATTAAGTGAATAAACAAAACAACCCATGTGGCCTCTGCTCGGGGTCATGAACTTGTGTATTCTTCCGCCAACTTTGTCACATACTAATGTCAACATGTAGGAATCACACATCAATAAAAATATTTTTATGATTTTTTCCAGCCTTTATTTAGAAAACTTGCATACTCAACATGTTTAATTTCACATTATAACTTGCAAAAATAAATTACCAAAGGTTGCATACAGAATTCTCATAGGGACTATACAGGTGGTCAATGAATCTAGGGAGAAAACTGTATACTATGATCTACTGTGAAACTGTCATGAACAGGAATGGTGTAAACTTCTAATGGTCTATTAAGAATTCAGGGGATGTGATTGACAAAATGAAATCAAGAAATTTTGAAGCAAATACGATATCTTCATACGACTTTTCTAATATGTATACCTCGCTTCTTCACGACAAAATAAATGATCGACTGTCCAAACTCATTAAATTGTGTTTTGATCGAGAGGGGAAATTTATATTTGTACATCTGAATCGAAGGGTTTCTTTTCCGCCACAGATTACAAATCATACAAATCATACAAATCATGGACATGTGGTGACCTGTGTATTGCCTTGTCCTTCCTTATGGACAATATTTATGTAAGATTTGGTGAGAAACTCTACCAGCAGATTGTAGGGATTCCTATGGGTACTAATTGTGCGCCTCTTGTTGCAGATGTATTTTTATACACGTATGAAAAGGAATTGATACAACATCTCCAAAATGAAAGAAAAAATGATGATGTGAAATGTTTCATTGGTACTTCTAGGTACCTGGATGATATTCTTTTATCGACAATCCTGTTTTTGAAAAGTATAAAAATGTTATTTATCCACAAGAATTGATTCTAAACAAGGCAAACGTTTCAAACACAGAAACACAATTTTTGGACCTAAATATCAAAACTGTTAATGGAGAGACCCATACAAGTGTGTATGACAAAAGAGATGATTTTGGATTTAACATAGTAAATTTCCCCTGGTTTGACGGTGATGTTCCTAGATTACCGTCCTATGGTATCTATATTTCACAGCTCATCCGGTATGCCAGAGCATGTTCTGATGTTTTGGATTTTCATAGTAGAAATTTACAAATTACCAAGAAACATTTGGGACAAGGTTTTCGCTTTCACAAACTAGCAAAGACTTTTCGAAATTTTTACAAAAATCATTGTCAATTTCTTCTGAAATTAGGACCAATGCAGGCAGCAGAGTATATTACTTTGGGTATTTCACAACCTGCATTTTATGGTGACATAATTAACAAGATAAGAAGGATCAAAGATAGACAACTATCGAAAATGCGTCAGAATCACCAAACGCCTTTTATACCGTGGATATGATCCAAATGTCACCAGACGGACACTAGGCTTGGTACTTGACCAATCGACAGTCTTGTACCAGCGCATTCTTAAAACTTGCACTATGACGGACTGTGACGACGGGACTCAATGACGGGCCCTGTCCAAACCTCTTTAGAGAAGACACGGCCCCGACCACCTGTCCTCTCTGAATGTCAGTCGGACTCCTCGGGTGATAACATACATGATCTCGCTACAGCCGGCAAAGCACGGACTGTATTACGTACGCCCTCTTTTTATATCCATTTACATATTCATCTGTGTTGTTTGGGCCCCTGCGTTTTGCGGTCAAGTTTGTGTGTGGTCATCTGACAGTTAGGAGGTATTTTACACCACAATTGTACGTTCTTCGAGACCTCTGGATAATCGGAAAAGTTGGAGGGTTGTGCGCACGTTATCCAGGATTACCACATCTTCTGCTATTTCCGTATTTATGTGTAGTCCTTTGTGTTTAATGTTTCTGTGTTGTGCGTTTACGTTCCTTTTCCCTTATGCGTCTCTTTCTGTGCTTGTCTGCTTTGTGTTTTTGCATTGGGTGCTTTGGGGTTTTGCTGTGGGTGATGCAACCTGGTGTTGTTGGAGATCCCCTCCTTTGTTTCAGAAAAGGAAAGTTTGTAATGCTGAAGTAGTCACGTTTGTCATAGAGTGAGGTGTTCATGTGACATACACAAAACTTTATACTACACAAAATTTTACTTTACTACACTATACTACACGTGACTTTACAATACTACACAAAACTTTACTATGCTACACAAAACTTTACTATATTACACTATACTAGACGAAACTTTACTATACTACACAAAACTTTATAAAACCTTACTACACAAAACTTTATGAAACATTACTACACAAAATTTTATAAAACTTTACTATACTACACGAAACTTTATGAAACTTTACTATACTACACGAAACTTCATGAAACATCACTATTTCTGAGAAATAATATGTAATTAGAAAGATGTATACATGTTAAGCTAAGGGCAAAGTATAGGTGCATGGAACACAATATTTTGAATATGCGCCAAAGGATTTTCATTACATTTATACATGTGTGATAAGAATGTGGAGAGGAAGCCGTCATTAAACATAATTTCTAAATTTTACGACAACAAAGATTAAAGACCCGAAACATATATTAAAGAGCATCCTTTCTTCTTAAAGGATACAAATTTTCAAAACATTTCACCCAAAAATAGAGTTCGCTTCTTTTCATGTGGTGGAGGTTTTTGTTTGTTTGCTTTGGTTCCTGTTTTGTCCTGATTTTGTATGCCTACGGTTTCTGATTTTCTGAATTATCGATTTTGTGCTGTATACAGGGATATGGTCATTATCCATATTTGTCATTTTAAAGAATTTTTAACTATTTCAGTATATTTTAACAGTATTTTGAAAAAAGAAATCTAAGTCCCATAACTCTGTAACAACAAAACAGATGAACCTGACAATTAAAAGGTGGTTTCCTCTCCACAGTCTAATTACAATGTAGACATATCATATAAATCTGTGGATGCATATTGTTTTTACTATAATTTGTACCCCCTCCCATTACACATAATTTTTCAATTATGCGACAAAAAAATCAAACCCGTTACATATACAAAAGAGCATCCTTTCTTCTTAAAATATACAAATCTTAAAAACATTTCAACCACAAATAGATTTTTAATGAATTTTTAACTATATTAGTATATTTTCACAATATTTAAAAAAGTCCCATAACTCTGTAATGACAAATAGGATAAACCTGAAAATCTAAAGGCAGCTTCCTCTCTAAAATCTGATCTAAATTTTAAATATCATGAAAATCCATTGCTTCATATTAAATTTATTGCATTCCATGTGCGTATAATTTGCCCTTAGGTTTAGCTTAAAACATGTACATGCATGTGCATATACCCCCCCCCCCCCATCATGCCCATTACATGTACACGCGATTTCTCAATAATGAGACAAAAAAATTAAAAACCCCTAACATATATGAAAGAACATCTATCCTCCTTGAAGTATACAATTTTTCAAAACATTTTGACCAAAAATATATTTTTAATGTATTTTTAACTAATTTTCTGTATTTTCATATATTAACAAAAAGAATCTAAGTTCCATTACTCTGTAACGACAAATCAGGTGGACTTGAAAATCGAAAGGCAGCTTAATTCCTTTTCACAGTCTGATCAAAGTGCATATGATTAAATATCATGAAAATCCGTTGACGCATACTGAAGTTATTGTGTTCCATAAGAGGACGGAGACGGACAGATGAACAGACGGACATCGTCATACCATAATACATCCCGTCAAATGATAGGCGTATAAAAGTAAATTGCATGGACCTTCACAATGCTTTTTTTCATTTTTCATATTGAAAAAAAATCTGTTTAAATCTATTTGTTGATTAGTTATTGAAAGTAGTCGAACTGCACAGAACTTTAATGTACATAGATGAGCAATCGGTAAAATTTTGATTTTGCATTGGACCGAATCCGGAATTTTATTTACCGTTATCGTTTCAATATTGTAGAACCGCTGTGCACATTTCGCTCAGACGGACATCGTCATACCATAATACATCCCGTCAAATGATAGGCGTATAAAAGTAAATTGCATGGACCTTCACAATGCTTTTTTTCATTTTTCATATTGAAAAAAAATCTGTTTAAATCTATTTGTTGATTAGTTATTGAAAGTAGTCGAACTGCACAGAACTTTAATGTACATAGATGAGCAATCGGTAAAATTTTGATTTTGCATTGGACCGAATCCGGAATTTTATTTACCGTTATCGTTTCAATATTGTAGAACCGCTGTGCACATTTCGCTCAGGCAAAAACGAACAAAAAAGTCATACTGTAGTTAGGTTTTTCCTTAAATAATGAATATACCATGCATATAATCAAGGTACAGATCTTACATTACATAGTTTGAATAAATACGAATCGATATTTTAAGTGACTAACTCTGAATTTGTTTGAAAACTGTTCTGGTAAATTTTGCTAACTTTCGGAGTATAGAAAATCTGTCGTACCATGTTATTTTCTCGAATATTGTATTCTGTGAATTTGTTGTGTGAAATGTGATTATCTGTGGTATTCATGTACTCATGATTGTTCATTTTGTTTGTAGTCAATCTATTCCAACTGTTCTGATGGCAATAAAGATGAAATCGAATTGTGGATCATTGGTATATCTTATAGTACGGTGACCAAGCCTAAAAAAGTGCTCTATTTTAGGAGTTTAATGTCCACTCCTAGTGCAAGGCTATATTTGGTATCAAATGAAAGGTTATGGTCTAAGGTTTACGATTTGACATGTCGTCAAAACTTTTACGGGTGCCTACTACGTCAAATTTGACGTTGAAATGACGTAATAAAAATGGTGGAAAATTCTCATATTTTGAATGCTAATGTAAGTCTTTTTTCAAATTTGCTGAAATGTGACAATTTCACCTGCACAATCGAAACATCCTACCGATTCCTATTTTAGAAGTCGTTTAAAGTAATTTTCATTCACACTCGAAGACAATTTCTGAACAATACTACAATTTTAACAAGCATCTTTTGACAGCACTTTACTTCGGAATTTTGATTCCGAATACTTTATGTTCTCAAGTTGTTTTAATGTCTCTTTTAATATTGATCTGTTTCGATGGTACATTAGAGCATTTTTATCAATATACCAACAAATATTTCTTCCAATAATGACAAAACGCTTAATTGGTCCTTTCAATCCACCTGCAATAGCGACTAATAGAGATAAGTAGTGTATGCATGTCATGCGTTCTTTCGTTGTTAATACGTCTTCATGCATGATGTCGATTTGTGCATACCTCTTGATCCTTCGAAACCTATCTTGTTTTTAGCATAAATCGCCTTTCCAGACAAAAATCATGTTTCAATGAAAATTCTATTGCAAAAATAAGGGTTTATTTTGTTGCATTAAACGCCTTTTGGGGTGAAAAACTTGGTTTTAAAGGAACTATCACAGAAAATAGGAAGCAATGAATATAACATTTATATTCATCGTAAAGTTAAAAAAATGAAAGACGCGATTTCACACCCAAAAAAAGAAGAAAAATTGAATGCTCTACGAATAATATAAATTTTACATTCTAAATCCTAGGTAAAAGAAGGGAGGGGATCTCCAACAAGACCCTGTTGCAGCACCAACAGCAAAACGCCAAAACACCCGATGCAAAAACACAAAAGACGAGCATAGTATGAGACAAAAAGAGACATACGACATCTAAACATCAAACACAAAAAGACTACACATAAACCGACGAGACTAATGGGCAACTAGTGCCGACTTTGGACGGCCATTTGCCACGCAAGCAGCAAATGATGTGGTTATCCTGGATTACGTGTGCACAACCCTCTTCACTTCTCAAATTACCCAGAGGTCTCGAAGAACGTACAATTGTGGTGTAAAACAACCTCCTCACTGTAAGATGACCCACACAAACAAGATCGCAAAACATAGAGGCCCCAGCAACACAGATGTGTATGTAAATGGATATAAAAAGAGAGTTGTAAAGTTGCAATTTGGTCTCAAAAAGTTTGACTTATGTGAAAAATTGGCAACGCATAAATCTGTGAAAAGGACAAGAACCATGAACGGCGAAATTGGCTTATTTTGCCATAACGCTTAATATCTTTTATTTATACTTTGATAATACTAAATTTCTTAACCTTAGATGACTTTACGCCGTGATAAAGCAAAATATATTCATGTGAAGTGGAGTATGGTTTATTGTTTGCGACGTCATTTTTGTCGTATGACACGGCATTTTGCCGTTGCTTGTGTAAGTGCAGTGCATTGATCAGTATCGATTTACTAAAAAGAAATGAAAATATATATTGCTACATTGAAGAAGTGAGTGAAATATTTATTTGTTTGAAGAATTAAGCATGTTTTAAAAAATCTACATAGATGCAGAACTATATGCATTCACTTATGCACAGTTGACTTGACGTCTGTTACGTTGACATGGCGGTCGGCCTGTGAACGTACGTCGAAACAGATTTGATTCAAACCAGGCTGAAAGAGCACTATAAACCACTAGCAGTTGAAAGGATAAACAAATACATAAAGCGGATCCAGGATTTTTTCAAAGGTTGAAGAGGTGTTTAAAGACTTATGATATTTTAGGAAGAGGGAAGATTATTTCATATTATACGCAAAATGTATCAATTTGCCTTATATCGCAATAATATTGCATATAATTTCGGAAGCTTTGCGTTATTTCGCAATAATATTCCGTTATTTTGCAATATAATTGCGTTATATCTTAATAATATTGCGTCATTTTGCTATAATGATGTGTCATTTCGCTAGGATTATGCGTTATTTCCCAATTCTGTTACGTTATTCCTCGGAGGTATTGCATTTTATCGCTATGTCACAATAGATATGCGTTTTAGTTATTCGTTTTATGAATGATTGTCATCATCAACAAACAGGAAATACTAACCCGATGTGTACATCAATATGTACATCGAGACAATTACCGAATTTGACAAGTTTCCATGGAGCTGTTGCGACAAGTGTTGCATGCAATCAGGCCGCTAACTCCCCCCGGGACCTGATCGTTATTCATTCCGAAGTTTGCAACCGTTACTGTGGGAATTTTAAGTATTTTGCCTTGCTTTCTCGACTTCGAGAATGAATATATATGATATGTACCTCTTCAATGTTTATTACAATTATATTGCGTGATATTGCAAGAATAACGCGTTATTTCGCAATATTCTTTCGATATTTTTCAGATGTATATTGCATAAGATCACAATGTTTCGCAAATCTATAATTTCCTTTGGCGATATCACGCAATATCATTGCTATATAACAATACTATTGTAAAATAACGCAATTTTATTGCGATATGACGCAATATCATTGCGATATACAAAATATTATTGCAACTTTATTGCAATATGATACAATTTTGTTGTGATAAGATTGCGTTATTAGGCAGTAAAAATGCGCTCTTACGCATTTCTATCGCGTTAAATCTCAATATTGTTGCGTTACAACGCAATATTATTGCAATAAACTGCAATTTCATTGCGATAAAATTACGTTATGAAGCAATGTAATTGCGCTATAATGCAATTTAATTGCTGTATAACGCAATACCATTGCAATTTAATGCAATTCTATTGCGATATAAAGTAATACTTTTGCGAAATAAAGCAACACGTTTGTGATATTACACTATATCATTTCGATTTGACTTAACACAGTTGCAAAATAACACAAAACTATTGCGAAATAGCGCAAAATTATTGCATTTTTTTTTTTTTTGCAAAACAACGCAGTAAATAATTGTAATTTTCAATGAAGCAAATGGGCTTCGGTTAATTTAATTTGATTTTCCAAAAAAATGTTTTTTTTTTCTGTATGAAAAGTCAACATTTTGTGCCCCCAAGAAATTTTATTTTGTGCTTTTAAAATGTGCTAATATGAATCAACATATGATGCCCGAATAACATAAGAAATAAGTGTGAAATTTCAACAAAATATCACTTAGATTTGGTACATCTTAGATTTTAGATAAGTAGGTCGATCATATGTAAAGGGACGGTAGGGGAGAAACAGATATGATGGGAAGGTTTTACCCACCAAAGTAATGGCAGGAAATAACTCAATTTAACGAATAATCTATTTCCGGCTCCTTCGCTCGCAAAAATATAAGATAAATCTCTGGTTTTCATTTCATTTTTTTTTTTCATCTCCTAGAGAAGGAATAAGTTCTAGACACCATGTACTCCTTGATTCTTGAAAATCATCGGTTATCTTCGCTAGCCAGCATATATACATGTTTATAGAGAATAAGTGTCTTAATTTGTGTTTTGTTATGGGTATGCAACACACAGCAAGTGCATTTATCGTACATGTAATGCGCGTTAGCGCATTTCATGCGATAAATGTACTTGTTGTGTGTTGCATACCCGTAACAAAACACAAATTATGACATTTATTCTATGTATATGCACCACAGTTGTCCTTTTCATTCTTGTTTTTTGAAATCGCGTTTTCCAGGTAAAAGGGTGACATTAACATTCAGGTCACCGCGGGTTCAGTTTGCAGGTTAGAACAGCCGTCGCGGCATGTTTCTTTAGATCTTATGCATTGTGACGTCACGAGTGTTAATACACGAATTGCAGCACGTTCCTTTCAATAGTAACATCTTAGGGAATTACAATGGCTGTGCATATATATATGTATGAAATGTAAAGAAGAAAACATACTATGATGTGTTAGCTTTTTTAATCCTCTAAATCTCATCCCCACCCCATTTTAACATTCTGGATCCGCCTATGTCCACTGAGTTTTGAACATCTGTTCAGTGGCTACAGGATGTCTACAGACAACCTTTGTTTCCGCCGTAAAATTTGAAGAATAATTTCTTGCTCATTCATTTAATTTTTTTTTCTTATTTCGAAAAAAAAATATTACTAAATATTCTAAAAATCTCCAGCCTCGCTTTGCCCGCCGGATCACTAGTATAGCATCAAATTTTGATTACTATTGTTCTACTAGAAATGACTGAATTATACCAAATGTATTGTACAAATGTACACTTCATTTCTTCAAAATTTCCTGCTTACTGTGCCCATCCCCAGAAAGTATGCATAAAGAAAAATTTCTAAAAGTAAATTGAAAAATAAAATAATACAATAGCCATTTCGACCCCCCCCCCCCCCTTTCTTAAAATATTTTGAAAGTCTTAAAATCCCTCCTTTTTAAAACTCTGTATTCGCCTACGACAACAAAATTAGGTCGGCGTTCAGAAAGGTTTTGTTTCAAGGAATATTAATATGAAATATGAAAGCTCTTTCACTTAGCAATCAATATTTATGTCTAATCATTGTTTTAAAGACACTGTTTAACACATGTCTATGGCAGATACAGTGGCAAATGGACAAAATAGGTTATCAACAGACCGGTAATTTATTTGCAAAGCTTCCAGATTTGTGCATTTATGTATTTTGCGTATACAGGGTTTTGTTTTAAGTACCTTAGTAACATATATATACAAGAAAATTGTGGAATTTTAATGAAAATTCAATGTAGAAATAGGACGCGTCTAAAAATAAATTTTATGACGTCATTGATACACTGAAAGCCATCAAATATTACAAAAATTAAGATTCTTTTATTTCATGCGAATTTTGTCCAAAAGAAAGTTTTTGCTTGCTTATTTCATTTGAATTACACAGATTTAAACCCTTAAGAGGCATAAAGTACGATAAACACAATTTGACCCCTATGACCTTTGACCTCTAAATAAACAATGAGGACACCCCAAAATATTTTGACGACATGTCAATTTTGAAAGTTGAGACTCCATAGTTTCATTTGGTATACAATTTAGCCTTGCACTAAGAATGGAAATTAAATCTTATTTTTTAGGCTCTTGGTCACCCGACTATTAAGCTGAAACTACATTGTGTTTGAAAATGTATGATCACAACGAATAAAAGGTAGCTAAGACAGATATTTTTCTTTCGGGGATCTTGTTTTTTAGTCGAAAATCACTGAAAATAGGAAAAAATATACAACATTTGTATGGATGATGATTTAGAAAGTTGATAAATATGAATTATATAACTTTTGGTGCTCTTCCAGATGTTATAAGTTTTTAATTCCAAATCGTACTTCTTCTCTGTGTTTTGGGGTAAAAACGTCGAATTTTGCAAAATTTCATAAAAATTAGACGAAATCTAGATTTTTTCCTGCTTTTCAATTACCTGGCATTGCATATGACCGTTCAATGATGATTTAAAAACATTTTAATGTCTCCTCTTTCAAATGACATATATATTTATATTCTTGATATTTTGCAAAATCCTCAAAATTTTCGTTTTTATACAGAAACATGTGTTTTCAATTAGCATGATTAGAAATCTAGGATTTTGTATATCAATTCAAACAACCTTTATGAATTATGAAATAAATGATTGAAGTCTATTTTGTAGTATGATTTTCTTACTTTTTCAGATTAAATATGTTTTGCTGAAATTTTCATTTATAATTAAAGTGTTTTTGGGGAATTTTAATGAACAAAAATGGCTTATTTCTGAAGAATTTTTATTGAATCTCTAGAAATTTTGAAAATGATAGCAGGAACGTACTTTAAATTATGTACTAGGTTCATCCGTGAATTTCAAAATTGTTTGAAATAAACATGATATATCTGCTACTTAATTTTGAGCAAAATGCCTATTTTTCATTTAAAAACAACATATTTCTGAAAAAAAATTCTTTCAATCAATTGTCTTATCTAATAATATAGATTTAAAGCAATTTTCATAAAGAAAGTAAATGATCTGATCAAATGAAAGTAAAATGCAAAATAATACCTCATTTCAGTCAACATTTTGGGGTAAAACATGTATTTTTGAGCAAAAACCACTTTTTTGATAAAATGATTTATATTTCTTTTAAGCTGCCAAATCGAAACATCTTAGCTTTGAGTGATCAAGTGAAATGAATCAGAAATTGTTTTGATTGTTTTGCTATTTTGGGGGTAAAATATTCATTTTCATTTAAAAATCACTGACTTCTGGGAGATCTTTATTACTTTGAAATGCTACATTGCTGATTATATTCAAAAGTGTTCTGGGGAATATCATAGTTTGCCATAGTGAGTTACCTAAATCTTGTTTAAAATTTGAATGATATTTTCGGGCAAAAAGTATGTTTTATATATAGAAATAGCTGAAAAGAATTTTACTATAGAAAGTATAATTTTCAAATTTTCACTTTTATTATCTTTATTTCCTATCAAATTGTTTATTCCTATTTAATGTTCTCATCATTTTGTTCTAATCTTATTAAGTATTTTTACATTTGGTGTAAAAATAAAACTGAAAATGCAATAAACTTATTAAGAAGTTATGTATTGCTAGCGTTTGAAAGATAAATGCTTTCTATATGACCTTATGTTTATGTATTTACCCCAAAATATAACAATATTTCACAAAAGAGAAATGATGAATAAGTAAGAAAAAAAACCCCAGCTAAATAGGAAATCTATAAATAAAAATGTTTTGCCCCAAAATATCATTCAAATTAATATGGAATACATTCTTAACGTACAAGGACAAACAATGATATACCCCCAGAACACCTGAATATGTGACTACAATAAAGATGTAGAATTTGATAGTAATAAAGATTTTCCCGGAAATCAGCAATTTTTGAAGAACATTAAGACATTACCCCCTCCCCCCAAAAAAATCGAAATAATCAAAGCAATCTCTTCTGGCTCATTCCATTTTATCACTTAAATGCCATTAAATAATAGGAAACTTTTCCTGATTTGATTCACAAAAATATATATTTTGTAGCCAATTCGACAAAATATTTCATTGCATACAGAAATTAAGGTTATCGTAAAAAAACCAAATTATACTTTGATTTTTATATTATAAATGAATTAATGAGTTAAAGCCAAGTGTTTCCAAACAACAAAATTGAACGTTTTAACAAAAACATTCCTTGATATACTGAAATGGGATGGCTACATCATCTATTAATATATGACTACGAAAGCTTTTTTTTCCCCAAATGTCAGTGACTTCGAGGCTGAAAAAAAATCTCTTTTACACAAAATCAGTATGGCTTTACAAACGGAAATTAAGATACTAAATGTACAATGTACTTCTCCAAAATTTGTCCTTAAGAAAAAGGTTAAAAAAAACTTGTTAAGATGACCATCACTTAAGGCATTATAGCCTTTTCCCATTTCCTCGGGATTTTAGAGGAAAACACAATATATTAACCCAAAAATTTTCTGTTATACTCTGAAGTCAAAGTAACAACATTGATCATTATTTCAGATTAGTTGTAAGGATGAAATATGATCTAAAATGAACAAAATATGAATGAATCAATGAATATAAGCCCTTTCCGGTTTTCAGAGATTTTGAATCAAAAAACACTATTTTTACCAAAAAAAATGTGTCTTTGATCATTGAAATTAAGATGACACTATAGCTAATTCTCCAAAAGTGTACTTCAGGATAATATTATGAAAGTAACTGCCATAAAAATTAACAATTTATTAGTTATTGCCTTTTTCCATTTTTTCTGTGATTTTTGAGCAAAATTTAGCATTTTCACCCCAAAATAATCCATTATACTTGAAAATCAAACAAACACCATTGCTTACTATTTCAGATTTGTTGTAAGGATGAAACATGATGAAAAAATTAACAAAATATGAAAGAATCAATGACCAAAGCCTTTTTCCAGTTTTTAGAGATTTCTGATCAAAAACACCATTTTTACCCCAAATTAATGTCTCTTTGCTCAGTGCAATTGAGATCGCACTATACCTTATTCTCCAAAAGGTCACTTTAGGACAATATTATGAAAGAACTTCAAAAAAATCTACATTCATTCATGAGTTATTGCCTTTTTCCATTCTTCTGTGATTTCTGAGCAAAATTTAACATTTTCACCCCAAAATAATCCATCATACTTTAAAATCAAAGAAACATCATTGCTTACTGTTTCAGATTTGTTGCAAGGATAAAATATGATGAAAGAATTAACAAAATATGAAAGAATCAATGACTAAAATGTAAACGTCTTAATAGACTAAAAGCCTTTTTTCCACTTTTTAGAGATTTCTGATCAAAAATACTATTTTTACCCCAAATTAATATCTCTTTGCTCATTGATATTGAGATCGCACTATACCTAATTATCCAAAAGGTTATTTCAGGATAATATTATGAAAGAACTTAAAAAAATCTAAATTCGTTCATGAGTTATTGCTTTTTTTCCATTTTTCGGTGAATTTATAGCAAAAAACAATGTTTTTACCCAATAATATTATTTTATACACTGAAATCAAGATGTTTCAATATCATGCTATTTTTCTATTTCAAACAGGTCTTCATGACAAAAATAAGAAAAAATAGGGGGGAATATCAATTTATGAATGAGTTATAGCCTTTTCCCAATTTTTAGTGATTTTTGAATCAAAATGATATTTTTACCCCAAAATATCCCTTTTTAGACTGAAATTGAAATGGCACCATAGCTAAATCTTCAAGATGGGTCTTAATGAGTGTGAGTACCAAATTTCATGCTTTTATCACGAAATGAACAATTAGGCCAATTTTTGGCCAGAATCGGCCGGACTAGAACGTCGTACAAATCGGACAGATATTCAGGTATCGTAAGCTCGTTAAAACAGACTGCTATGTACATTCGTAAAATGATGGCAGAAAATGACACATTTGAGACGATACGCAAACGATACGCAGATTGGCTGACAGATTACGAACACTTTCTTGCTTTATACGACGAACTTATAGCAAATGTAAATGCAAGTGAGATGAAAAATATAAAAAGAGGGAACAGTGATTATGACATATTCCTCAAGAGGTTGAGAACTATTTTTCATTTCAACGATTGAAATCCGAACCTACTGAATGAGGTACCGAAAAGTCAAATCGTGGAAGTCAAAGGATAAAATCTCGTCTGTCCACAGTCGGTGATATCTCGTCAAAACTTCTCAAGGAGGAACAGACTAAAGCTGAATTAGAAGCTCGTAAAATAGCGTTAGACAGGAAAAGAGATATAGAAATTGCGAAGCTCCAATTACGTTTACAATAAGAACTATAACTCGACACTAATATTGTCGTATCTAGTGCGAAATCAAAGGTACTTCAACAATTTGAGCGTTACGAGAATGACTTTTCTGAATCCGACGAAGAGAATCCGAAAGAGCAAATTCCTATGCCGACGACGAGAACCACTCTTTTCACGGAAGTCGCATCATTATCAACAATAGAAGAATTAAGACGTAATCGTCATGCTAAATTCTTTGTGCCGGATTTGAGGCAGAAGCGTGATTATACCGTGAAAGTCGAGAAAACTGACTCGCATATTCAGAAACCTGAAGTGCCTATTGAGAAAACTGAATCACAAATCAAGAGGAGTGATACTGTGTCAAAAGACACTGAATCTGCGTCAATTCAATCTGTTATTCAATACTTACGGTGGCCCATTCCTGAAATAAAGACGTTCAGAGGAAACCCACTGGAATTTCGTCGTTTCTTGCTTCAATTTCATGCAAAGGTTGTTTTGAACACTCATGATGATGATGAGCGCATGAACTACATGGAGCAATTAACGTATGGAGAAGCTAATAGATGTATGGCTGGTTTTTAGTCTTTTATCAGGAGATCGTGCATATAAGGCTGCTATGAAACATTTAGAGGAGAGATACGGTGACAACAAAATTATCGCGACAGCTTTTATTAAGAAGGCTTTGCACTGGCCTGCTGTCAAAGATGCTAAACGTTTAGACGAATTCGCCTTATTTCTTCTGGAGTGTCCTTGACTATCCTGATTAAAGAGACTTATGCAGAAACTGCCCATTTACATGCACGATAGGTGGAGAAATGTTGTTCTCAAAACTAAAGAAGCGAAAAAGCGAGTTAAGTTCAGTGACTTTGTTACTTTCGCAAAATAGTAGCAAAGAAATCAAATGATCCAACCTAAGGAAGCGCGTCTGTAACAAGTTGCACGAATCGTAACATAGAGAAGACAGGCCAAGCTAGGAAGATAACTGCGCCAGTAAATATTGCAAATGAAGGCTCTGAGAGCGCAAAGCAGGAAACCGTAGAACAGAAGTGCGTATATTGTGATTGCAGTGGACACTTTATCAGTGACTGAAAAGGATGTCTGAGAATCAGCCTACAGGATCCTTTTAGTTTTCTGCACAATAAAGGATTGTGCTATGGATGTCTGAAGAAAGGTCATCTTACTAAGAAATGCCGTGGACGACATTAGTATTCGATACGTGGACGCCGTCATCCGACTGCATTACATGATCCTACCAGAGTTCCTGTGACAGCAAGTGCCGAAACAGGGGATTCACACCCGACTGATACGAAATCAGATGCCTCCTTATCCCACAATCCGGATGTCACTGCGACAACGGATATGAGGGCCGGTGAAAATACATGTACAATGGCTGTTATACCTGTTCGAGTAAAGTTGAAAGACAGAAACCATAGTGTTGCGACTTATGCGTTCTTCGATTCAGGCAGTAGCGTATTATTTTGTACAGACAGCTTAATGCGTCAACTAGGCACTAGTGGTAAGAAACGAGACAATACTTTAGCACTATGGGTGAAGATTACAAACTATCGTCACATATATTGAAAGGTCTCCAGGTAACTGATTAGGATATGAATGAACTTGTTGACCTTCCTAAAGTTTACACAAAGGATAGGATGCCAGTCGATAAAGGCCACATACCTACAAGAAGAGAAATACATGATTGGCCTCATTTGTCACACATAGATATTCCATATATTGATGTCTGTTGCTAGGAAGTAATGTGCCTGATGCTTACGCATCGCAAGAAGTTATTACGGGTCCTAGTGGGTCACCACATGTGACTAGAACACGTTTAGGATGGATAATATGGAATGGTATGAGGAGCTCAAGGGAAGACATGCAAAGTTACACTGTCAACAGGGCAGCTGTCGAGAATCATATCGAAATGGACATGAGATTGGAACATTTGGTAAAGAATTCCATCAATCTAGAATTTCCTGAGAGAGCGAGTCATGACGTTAGGCAAAATTCCGTAGAGGACAACATGTTTCTAAAACAAGTTGAGGAATCTATTTGTCATCAAGATAACGGACATTATTCGATCAAACTACCTTTCCGATATCAATCTGTGAGGCTACCTAATAACGTTCAGCAAGGAGTTCAAAGACTTGGAAGTCTGAAAAGGAAGTTCCAGAAGAGTGAACGATTTAAGACAGACTATGTTAACTTCATGAACAAGCTCGTTGACAAGGGATATGCTGAAATTAATCCGAAGGATCATATTCATTGAAATGATGGGAGAGTGTGGTATCTACCTCATCATGGCGTTTATCCGGTGAAAAAGCCAGACAAGATACGAGTTGTGTTCGACTGTTCGGCAACATATGAAGGAATTTCCTTAAACAGTCAGCTATTACAAGGACCGGATCTGACGAACAGCATTTTAGGTGTGTTACTGAGATTTAGCATGTCTGTACTTCGATATATAGCGAATACAAAGACTCGCTTTAAAACATTCGACGCTAATCGTCATGCTGTGATTCATGACGCTACAACAGTCAATCAGTGGCACTATGTTCGATCAGAAGATAACCCAGCAGATTGTGCCTCTAGAGGGATACCTACAGTCAGCAAATTTCTTGACTATAGTCCGTGGCTAGATTTTCCAGAATTTCTATGGAAACCAGAATCCACATTGATACAACCAGTTGACCCTGGGAACTTAAATCTCGAAGATGATAAGGAGGTTAAATTCAACTTAGCTATGATTCTTTCTTTATCATCTCCTAGGGGCTTGGAAAGACTCATAGAATATCATTCTGACTGGAGAAGGTTGAAAGCATCAGTTAGATGGTTTTTGAAAGCAAAGGACAGTTTGAAAAGTCGGACTAGCAAAGCCAAAGGGGAGGAAAATAGGAAATAGAGATCAATGAATGTGTCTACAAATGTGTGTCTCACCCCGAATATTCTAGAGAGAGCAGAGAAATATCTGGTTATGTTCGTACAAAGGCTGCACTTTCCAAAAGAACTGGAGGATATTAACACTAAGGGAGTGAAGAAATCATCTCCACTGTGCAGGCTAGATCCATTCATTCATGACGGAAAACTGAGACTGGGTGGACGTCTTTCTAATAGCGAGATCTGATTTGATGCCAAACACCCTATTTTTATTACGAAGGAGTCGAAAGTTGCGAGGTTGCTAGTTGAAATCCGTCGATGCTTAATTTGGTGCTCTGTTATGAGTGCTGTTGAGATTGTCGTCAGGATCTTCTTTAACTCATTTGTGTCACACTTATGCCTTTGCAGTGTGGAGCTCGTAACAACGTTCCCCGCGAGGGGTATGACAGAAAGTATTTTGAATATTTTCCCTGACATGGTCGCCATAGCACTTTCTATAAAGATATAACCTCAGACAGTGCAGTGCAATGCATGTATTTTATATATTGTTTTATTTTCGTGCAAGAACATCGACGGCGGATGTGGCTAGCCAACAGGGGATGCTTACTCCTCCCGGGCACCTGGTCCAACCTCTAGCTTGCTAGAGGTCCGTCGATGCTTAATTTGGTGCTCTGTGGTGAGTGCTGTTGATAATGTCGTCAGAATCTTCTTTAACTCATTGAAGACGCACACAAGTTAGCTGGACATATGGGAAAGAATGCTACTTTGAGCATTCTCCGTGAAAGATTCTGGATTGTCAGTGCGAACTCGTATCTGAAATCTAGTATATCTTAGTGCGCAATATGCAAGAGATACGAGCTTCCTCCGATGACTCAAAAGATGGCAAACTTGTCTTCTGAGAGACTGGAACCGGACGAACTACCTTTTACAAGAGTCGGCATGGACTACTTTGGATCGTTCGAGTTAACAAGAGCCCCAGGGGGCACAACGCTCTCCTGATACCCATGCACGCTCTAATTGACATACTGACATTGAATACTGATAGTGCCAGTACCAGGATTTTAGCCCACAACCTTTCTAAAAAGATTTTTGCCGGATGCAGAGAAGTGTTTTTTTCAGACAACCTTTAAAAGTACAAAAAAGAAAAAAATAGTCACATTTCAAAACTTTTTCACTGATTTGAAAAAAACGGATAAAGTGGTCCAACGTCATATGCCCAGCTAGTATAGTTCAATGATGCAACATCAAAAATAAAATCATATTGTAAAATTCCACATTAATGTGCAGCAGAAAAAGAAAAAAACAATGAAATGATTTCACAAATTAAGTTTATTTGAAATTGAACACAAAACCTTTCATTATTGATAGCTAGCATGCCAGAAATTATAAAGCCTGTGTTTGTGAAACGAGAATGTCCCCGGCGGCATCTTTGTTAGTATAAACGCCATTTTCTGTTAAGTATGTGAGAGGTCAGGGTCAGAGTAATATTGGTATCAATGGAAAGATCTTGTCACAAGGAATACACATGTACAATATGAAAGCCCTATCATTATAACCATTCAAAAGTTATGCCCAATGTTAAAGTTTTTGAGAAGTACGTGAAAGGTCAAGGTTATGGTCATGAGGTCAAAAATTTTGGTTAATACACATGTGAAATATGAAACCTCTATCACCAGCTTCCATTCAAAAGTTATGCCCAATGTTAAAGTTTTTCGGAAAACAGACAGACAAACAGACAGACGGACAGGCCAAAAACTTTATGCTCCCGAATCTTTTATTCCAGGGGCATAAAAAACAAAGATTTTTCGGTTTTGCCTTTATTCACTGAAATCTATGAATTATGCTTTTGAATAGTATTGATTTCATCTCAAATACATGAAACGTACAGTTAAAATCGTTTTGATCCAATATTCATCAATTCAAGTGAGTTGTGCAGGAATTGTGCCAGTTTGTTTTCCAAAAAAGCAGTGTATGTTGTATCAAACCTCATGACCCAGTGAAGCCACTTGAACAAATAATTTTCAGTTAATATGCTGAAATGCGACGCTTCGTGCCTATGCATATTTCAACAGGCGAGAAGGAGCGTCGCATTTCAGCATAAGCTGTTCAACAACTCAAGTGGTTTCTCTAAGGTTTCGCAGTTTGAAACAAATTAAAAGGCCCATGAAATTGTTAAGCTTGTCCAACTAGCAGACCTACGACATCGTTATTTACTGTTAACTAATTGTTTTACCTCATCATAGGTCTGTTACACGGACAAGTTGTTAGCGGAGAGAGCTCATGAAATGTATTGGTTGCATTGGATTTGCCGACAAGAAGTTATTTTGTCCAATAAAAACTCATCATGTATCTATTATTTGAACAGATAAAAATTCCCAAATGTCTTAACACAGGATCCTGTCGTTTTATGAGAGAAAATGTTTTATTATTCACAACCTCAGGCCTCTGTGTTCCTCTTAGAAATATTATACATACAAGATGACGAACACAGTGGCTTAAGGTTGTTAATAATAATTTATTTTCTCTATTAAAACAACAGCTTCTGTGGTCCAACATTTCATTGGAAGATTTCAGGAACTCTGAACGGAATTATTTATTTTCAAGAATTTCAGATATTAAATGTCCTATGCATTCTCAAAATCCAGAGGAAGAGATTACTCATTAGACGTTTCTTCAAGAAATCAGTCCGTAAATTACTTCATCTAAGAGAGTCTAAGACAGAGGAAATTCGAGCAAACTTTATACATGATAACAAGTATATGCAAGTGTTCCAAGTACATGAATGATAACCATTATGAAAGTGTTCCAAGTATAAAAATCTATTCCGTTTGCACTGTATCTCCTGAAATATATCGCAGTACTACTTTGCGGTTTGTATTGCAATGAAGCGCCTAGCGGAATACGATGCGCCTTGGGGACGAAGATGAATTAATGCATATCTAGGTCATTGTCCTGTCAAATAGTTCCGATTATTTCTTATTATTTTCAACAATTGGTGGAAAATAAACACAATGTTTATCTTGAATTGTCTTCCCGTGATTGTTTACTAGATAGATGAAATAAAATTTTGAATATAGTTTTAAAGTGTGTGAGACATCTACATGTGTGGAAGAATATGTGTGAAAATGGGTCCTCAGATCATAAAATTCGTATAATTCCGGTCCGGAACCAGGTGCATGGCTTTGAAAAAATATTTTTAAAAAGTTGTGTACTTTTAATATTTACGGCATTTTTTTTTTTGTGATTCAAATAAAATTTCTTCATTTAAAAGTAGTATCAATGTGTATAACCCGGTGCGATTTGAGAATTTTTCTTCTATTTTTGGTAAGAAAACATACATTATACCTATGTACAATCTTAAAAAATATTCCTTAAATATCCAAAAGTGGATATCTTGACAAAATTCTTTCACTTGTAGGGTACCATGCATGAGTACCTCATACCTACAAATTGTCATGACAATCTGAAGAGTGGTTATAGAAAAGAAGCAGAAAATGTATGAAAATCAACCCCCCCCCCTTCCTTTTTACATAAGAAAAAAAAATTCATAAAAAAACAAAAAAAATAAAATTTAAGCATAAAATACATATCAAAGCATTAAGTAAATTAAATATGATAAATATGTAGTAAATGAGTGTGTAAAATCATACACTAATTGAGTTATTTAAAGAAAAAGTGCAAAAATGTGCATTTCTGACTAAGTCTGAAAAGACGTCAAAAACGCGTCAAAAATTTGACTTCGAAGTGGAACCAAAAATAACAACACTTCTTAAGACATCTCTCTAGATCATCCTGATGCTTTCGGTTTGTCGATACATGCTTCGGTTCTGAAGAAGAAGTTTGTCAAAGGAGGGTACCCCCCGTGACCTACTTTTCGCTGTGGTGGCGCCACCTGTTGACAGATCCGGACGAAAAACAACAACACTTGTAGGGGACCATGAGTACTTCATACCTACCAAGTTTCATCAAAATCCCTTCAGCCGTTCTGGAGAAGAAGTTGAAAATGTGAAAAGTTTACGACGACGACGGACGACGACGGACGACGGACGACGACGACGACGACGGACGACGGACGACAGACGCAACACTATGACAATAGCTCACTTGAGCCTATTGCTAAGGTGAGCTAAAAAGTGAAATTTGCGAAAAAAGGACATGCATGACCCCCCCCCTTTTTTTTTCTTTACATTTTTATGCGTGCCAAAGATTCGCAATCAAAAAAGACCAATTTTACAGACTTCCGGGCATTTCAAGTCAGTCAAAATTTTAGTGTGCACCTTTTTATTTCCTGTAGTTACCCCTACTAAAGGGGCAAGGAGGTATTGAACCAATCAAATCTGTAACAGCAGATATATGGCGACTTTGTTTACCATAGATACAGAAATAAGACAGAGTAAATAAGCATTAAATAGGGAAATTGTTCTGAAATATGCATGTATGCAAAAAAAGCAATCCAAGGAATGCTTGTGTCGCCTAGGTAGCAGGATTTTTTTTTTTTGAAATTAGGTCAAATATCAAGGGCAAGGTCAATAGGTTAAAAATTATGGAATGTTTAGAAAGGTCTAAGGAATACAAATGTGAAATATCAAAGCCCTATCACTTACCACTCAAAAGATATAGCAAATCATAGATTTGTTGAAAAGTAGGTCAAATATATAGGGCAAGTGCACGAGGTAAAACATGATGGTATGTGAAGAAAGGTCTTGTCACATAGAATGCACATGTGGATCAAAGCCTATCACTCAGCAATCAAAAGAAATAGCCAATCTAAGATTTTTTTAAAAGTAGGTCAAATATCTAGGTCAAGGTCATGAGGTCAAAAGTTATGATATGTGTAGAAAGGCCTTGTCACAAGAAGGAATACACATATGAAATATCAAAGCTCTATCACTTACCAATCAAAAGATATAGCAAATCTTAAATTTTTTGAAAAGTAGGTCAAATATCTAGGTCAAGGTCATGAGGTCAAAATTATGGTATGTGTAGAAAGGTATTGTGAAAAGGAATACACAAGAGAAATATCAAAGCGCCAACACTTGCCAATCAATAGATAAAGCCAATCTTGTTTTTTTTAAAGTAGGTCAAATATCTAGGTCAAGGTCATAAGGTTAAAAAATATAGTATGTGAAAAAAGGGCTTGTCACAAGAAATACACATGTGAAATATCAAAGCCCTATCACTTACCAATCAAAAGATATAGCCAATCTTAGATTTTTTGAAAAGTAGAACAAATATCTAGGTCAAGGTCACGAGGTCAAAAAATATGGTTTGCGTAGAAAGGTCTTGTCACAAAGATTACACATGTGAAATATCAAAGCCCTATCACTTGCCAATCAAGAGATATAGCCAATATTAGATTTTTAGAAAAGTAGGTCAAATATCTAGATCAAGGTCACAAGGCCAAACATTATATATTTAGAAAGGTCTAATCACAAGGAATACACATGTGAAATATCAAAGCCCTATCACTAATCAATCAAGAGATATAGCCAATATTAGATTTTTAGAAAAGTAGGTCAAATATCTAGGTCAAGGTCACAAGGTCAAAAATTATGATATGTGTATAAAGGTCTTGTCACAAGGAATACACATGTGAAATATCAAAGCCCTATCACTTACCAATCAAAAGTTATGGGGTGTGACACCCAAGTTTGACAGACAGACGGACAGACGGAGGGACGGATGGACGGACAGACGAACAACGGACAAAGTGATCCCTAAGTGTCGCTGTGCTTCGCAGGCGACACAAAAAGTCAACATCTTAAAAATAAATTCAGAGTATATTTGATAGCGTATGTGGCCAAGTTAATTCGAAGTATGAAAATAAGTACACAAAGCCAAACTAGCTATAGCTTGTCTTATTTAAAAAATCAATAAAAATCTAAAAGTTGATATTTTTACAAAATTCTTTCACAGTTTCATTTCTAGCGATAAATATAAAAATAAAAAGAGAAAAAAAAAACGGTAAAAGGGAAAAAAATTGTTGGGGTCCCGCCGGGGTTTGAAGCTATTCCCCATTGGTCCATTTGGCATGGAAAACATACATTATACCTATGTACAATCTTAAAAAATATTTCTTAAAAATCCAAAAGTGGATATCTTGACAAAATTCTTTCACTTGTAGGGTACCATGCATGAGTACCTCATACCAACAAATTGTCATGACAATCTGAAGAGTGGTTATAGAAAAGAAGCAGAAAATGTATGAAAATAACCCCCCCCCCCCCTTCCTTTTTACATAAGAAAAAAATTCATAAAAATCAAAAAAATAAAATTTAAGCATAAAATACATATCAAAGCATTAAGTAAGTTAAATATGATAAATATATAGTAAATGAGTGTGTAAAATCATACATTAATTGAGTTATTTAAAGAAAAAGTGCAAAAATGTGCATTTCTGATTAAGTCCGAAAAGACGTCAAACACGCGTCAAAAATTTGACTTCGAAGTGGAACCAAAAATAACAACACTTCTTAAAACATCTCTCTAGATCATCCTGATGCTTTCGGTTTGTCGACACATGCTTCGGTTCTGAAGAAGAAGTTTGTCAAAGGAGGGTACCCCCCGTGACCTACTTTTCGCTGTGGTGGCGCCACCTGTTGACAGATCCGGACGAAAAACAACAACACTTGTAGGGGACCATGAGTACTTCATACCTACCAAGTTTCATCAAAATCCCTTCAGCCGTTCTGGAGAAGAAGTTGAAAATGTGAAAAGTTTACGACGACGACGGACGACGACGGACGACGGACGACGACGACGACGACGGACGACGGACGACAGACGCAACACTATGACAATAGCTCACTTGAGCCTATTGCTCAGGTGAGCTAAAAAGTGAAATTTGCGAAAAAAGGACATGCATGACCCCCCCCCCCCCTTTTTTTTTCTTTACATTTTTATGCGTGCCAAAGATTCGCAATCAAAAAAGACCAATTTTACAGACTTCCGGGCATTTCAAGTCAGTCAAAATTTTTAGTGTGCACCTTTTTTATTTCCTGTAGTTACCCCTACTAAAGGGGCAAGGAGGTATTGAACCAATCAAATCTGTAACAGAAGATATATGGCGACTATGTTTACCATAGATACAGAAATAAGACAGAGAAAATAAGCATTAAATAGGGAAATTGTTCTGAAATATGCATGTATGCAAAAAAAGCAATCCAAGGAATGCTTGTGTCGCCTGCGTAGCGGATTTTTTTTTTGAAATTAGGTCAAATATCAAGGGCAAGGTCACTAGGTTAAAAATTATGGAATGTTTAGAAAGGTCTAAGGAATACAAATGTGAAATATCAAAGCCCTATCACTTACCACTCAAAAGATATAGCAAATCACAGATTTGTTGAAAAGTAGGTCAAATATATAGGGCAAGTGCACGAGGTAAAAAATGATGGTATGTGAAGAAAGGTCTTGTCACATGGAATGCACATGTGAAATATCAAAGCCTATCACTCAGCAATCAAAAGAAATAGCCAATCTAAGATTTTTTTAAAAGTAGGTCAAATATCTAGGTCAAGGTCATGAGGTAAAAAGTTATGATATGTGTAGAAAGGCCTTGTCACAAGAAGGAATACACATATGAAATATCAAAGCTCTATCACTTACCAATCAAAAGATATAGCAAATCTTAAATTTTTTGAAAAGTAGGTCAAATATCTAGGTCAAGGTCATGAGGTCAAAATTATGGTATGTGTAGAAAGGTATTGTCAAGAGGAATACACAAGAGAAATATCAAAGCCCTATCACTTGCCAATCAATAGATATAGCCAATCTTGGTTTTTTTTAAGTAGGTCAAATATCTAGGTCAAGGTCATAAGGTTAAAAAATATAGTATGTGAAAAAAGGGCTTGTCACAAGAAATACACATGTGAAATATCAAAGCCCTATCATTTACCAATCAAAAGATATAGCCAATCTTAGATTTTTTGAAAAGTAGGACAAATATCTAGGTCAAGGTCACGAGGTCAAAAATATGGTTTGCGTAGAAAGGTTTTGTCACAAAGATTACACATGTGAAATATCAAAGCCCTATCACTTGCCAATCAAGAGATATAGCCAATATTAGATTTTTAGAAAAGTAGGTCCAATATCTAGATCAAGGTCACAAGGTCAAACATTATATATGTAGAAAGGTCTAATCACAAGAAATACACATGTGAAATATCAAAGCCCTATCACTAATCAATCAAGAGATCTAGCCAATATTAGATTTTTAGTAAACTAGGTCAAATATCTAGGTCAAGGTCACAAGGTCAAAAATTATGATATTTGTATAAAGAACTTGTCACAAGGAATACACATGTGAAATATCAAAGCCCTATCACTTACCAATCAAAAGTTATGGGGTGTGACACCCAAGTTTGACAGACAGACGGACAGACGGAGGGACGCATGGACGGACAGACGAACAACGGACAAACTGATCCCTAAGTGTCGCTGTGCTTCGCAGGCGACACAAAAAGTCAACATCTTAAAAATAAATTCAGAGTATATTTGATAGCGTATGTGGCCAAGTTAATTCGAAGTATGAAAATAAGTACACAAAGCCAAACTAGCTATAGCTTGTCTTATTTAAAAAATTATTAAAAATCTAAAAGTTGATATTTTGACAAAATTCTTTCCCAGTTTCATTTCTAGCGATAAATATAAAAATAAAAAGAGAAAAAAAAACTGAAAAAGGGAAAAAAATTGTTGGGGTCCCGCCGGGGTTTGAAGCTACTCCCCATGGGTCCATTTGGCATGGAAAACATACATTATACCTATGTACAATCTTAAAAAATATTCCTTTAAAATCCAAAAGTGGATATCTTGACAAAATTCTTTCACTTGTAGGGTACCATGCATGAGTACCTCATACCTACAAATTGTCATGACAATCTGAAGAGCGGTTATAGAAAAGAAGCAGAAAATGTATGAAAATCACCCCCCCTTCCTTTTTACATAAGAAAAAAATTCATAAAAAATCAAAAAAATAAAATTTAAGCATAAAATACATATCAAAGCATTAAGTAAGTTAAATATGATAAATATGTAGTAAATGAGTGTGTAAAATCATACACTAATTGAGTTATTTAAAGAAAAAGTGCAAAAATGTGCATTTCTGACTAAGTCTGAAAAGACGTCAAAAACGCGTCAAAAATTTGACTTCGAAGTGGAACCAAAAATAACAACACTTCTTAAGACATCTCTCTAGATCATCCTGATGCTTTCGGTTTGTCGATACATGCTTCGGTTCTGAAGAAGAAGTTTGTCAAAGGAGGGTACCCCCCGTGACCTACTTTTCGCTGTGGTGGCGCCACCTGTTGACAGATCCGGACGAAAAACAACAACACTTGTAGGGGACCATGAGTACTTCATACTTATCAAATTTCATCAAAATCCCTTCAGCCGTTCTGGAGAAGAAGTTGAAAATGTGAAAAGTTTACGACGGACGACGGACGACGACGACGACGACGCACGACGGACGACAGACGCAACACTATGACAATAGCTCACTTGAGCCTATTGCTCAGGTGAGCTAAAAAGTGAAATTTGCGAAAAAAAAGGACATGCATGACCCCCCCCCCTTTTTTTTCTTTACATTTGTATGCGTGGCAAAGATTCGCAATCAAAAAAGACCAATTTTACAGACTTCCGGGCATTTCAAGTCAGTCAAAATTTTTAGTGTGCACCTTTTTATTTCCTGTAGTTACCCCTACTAAAGGGGCAAGGAGGTATTGAACCAATCAAATCTGTAACAGAAGATATATGGCGACTATGTTTACCATAGATACAGAAATAAGACAGAGAAAATAAGCATTAAATAGGGAAATTGTTCTGAAATATGCATGTATGCAAAAAAAGCAATCCAAGGAATCCTTGTGTCGCCTGCGTAGCGGATTTTTTTTTTTTTGAAATTAGGTCAAATATCAAGGGCAAGGTCACTAGGTTAAAAATTATGGAATATTTAGAAAGGTCTAAGGAATAAAAATGTGAAATATCAAAGCCCTATCACTTACCACTCTAAAGATATAGCAAATCATAGATTTGTTGAAAAGTAGGTCAAATATCTAGGTCAAGGTCATGAGGTCAAAAGTTATGATATGTGTAGAAAGGCCTTGTCACAAGAAGGAATACACATATGAAATATCAAAGCTCTATCACTTACCAATCAAAAGATATAGCAAATCTTAAATTTTTTGAAATGTAGGTCAAATATCTAGGTCAAGGTCATGAGGTCAAAGTTATGGTATATGTAGAAAGGTATTGTCAAAAGGAATACACAAAAGAAATATCAAAGCCCTATCACTTGCCAATCAATAGATATAGCCAATCTTGGTTTTTTTTTAAAGTAGGTCAAATATCTAGGTCAAGGTCATAAGGTTAAAAAATATAGTATGTGAAAAAAGGGCATGTAACAAGAAATACACATGTGAAATATCAAAGCCCTATCACTTACCGATCAAAAGATATAGCCAATCTCAGATTTTTTGAAAAGTAGGACAAATATCTAGGTCAAGGTCACGAGGTAAAAAAAATATGGTTTGCGTAGAAAGGTCTTGTCACAAAGATTACACATGTGAAATATCAAAGCCCTATCACTTGCCAATCAAGAGATATAGCCAATATTAGATTTTTAGAAAAATAGGTCAAAAATCTAGATCAAGGTCACAAGGTCAAACATTATATATGTAGAAAGGTCTAATCACAAGGAATACACATGTGAAATATCAAAGCCCTATCACTAATCAATCAAGAGATATAGCCAATATTAGATTTTTAGAAAAGTAGGTCAAATATCTAGGTCAAGGTCACAAGGTCAAAAATTATGATATGTGTATAAAGGTCTTGTCACAAGGAATACACATGTGAAATATCAAAGCCCTATCACTTACCAATCAAAAGTTATGGGGTGTGACACCCAAGTTTGACAGACAGACGGACAGACGGAGGGACGGATGGACGGACAGACGAACAACGGACAAACTGATATCCAAGTGTCGCTGTGCCTCGCAGGCGACACAAAAAGTCAACATCTTAAAAATAAATTCAGAGTATATTTGATAGCGTATGTGGCCAAGTTAATTCGAAGTATGAAAATAAGTACACAAAGCCAAACTAGCTATAGCTTGTCTTATGTAAAAAATCATTAAAAATCTAAAAGTTGATATTTTGACAAAATTCTTTCACAGTTTCATTTCTAGCGATAAATATAAAAATAAAAAGAGAAAAAAAACTGAAAAAGGGAAAAAAATTGTTGGGGTCCCGCCGGGGTTTGAAGCTACTCCCATGGGTCCATTTGGCATGGAAAACATACATTATACCTATGTACAATCTTAAAAAATATTCCTTAAAAATCCAAAAGTGGATATCTTGACAAAATTCTTTCACTTGTAGGGTACCATGCATGAGTACCTCATACCTACAAATTGTCATGACAATCTGAAGAGTGGTTATAGAAAAGAAGCAGAAAATGTATGAAAATCACCCCCCCCCCCTTCCTTTTTACATAAGAAAAAAATTCATAAAAAATCAAAAAAATAAATTTAAGCATAAAATACATATCAAAGCATTAAGTATGTTAAATATGATAAATATGTAGTAAATGAGTGTGTAAAATCATACACTAATTGAGTTATTTAAAGAAAAAGTGCAAAAATGTGCATTTCTGACTAAGTCCGAAAAGACGTCAAAAACGCGTCAAAAATTTGACTTCGAAGTGGAACCAAAAATAACAACACTTCTTAAGACATCTCTCTAGATGGTCCTGATGCTTTCGGTTTGTCGATACATGCTTCGGTTCTGAAGAAGAAGTTTGTCAAAGGAGGGTACCCCCCGTGACCTACTTTTCGCTGTGGTGGCGCCACCTGTTGACAGATCCGGACGAAAAACAACAACACTTGTAGGGGACCATGAGTACTTCATACTTATCAAATTTCATCAAAATCCCTTCAGCCGTTCTGGAGAAGAAGTTGAAAATGTGAAAAGTTTACGACGACGACGGACGACGGACGACGACGACGACGACGCACGACGGACGACAGACGCAACACTATGACAATAGCTCACTTGAGCCTATTGCTCAGGTGAGCTAAAAAGTGAAATTTGCGAAAAAAAAAGGACATGCATGACCCCCCCCCCCCTTTTTCTTTACATTTGTATGCGTGGCAAAAATTCGCAATCAAAAAAGACCAATTTTACAGACTTCCGGGCATTTCAAGTCAGTCAAAATTTTTAGTGTGCACCTTTTTATTTCCTGTAGTTACCCCTACTAAAGGGGCAAGGAGGTATTGAACCAATCAAATCTGTAACAGAAGATATATGGCGACTATGTTTACCATAGATACAGAAATAAGACAGAGAAAATAAGCATTAAATAGGGAAATTGTTCTGAAATATGCATGTATGCAAAAAAAGCAATCCAAGGAATGCTTGTGTCGCCTGCGTAGCGGATTTTTTTTTTTGAAATTAGGTCAAATATCAAGGGCAAGGTCACTAGGTTAAAGATTATGGAATGTTTAGAAAGGTCTAAGGAATACAAATGTGAAATATCAAAGCCCTATCACTTACCACTCAAAAGATATAGCAAATCATAGATTTGTTGAAAAGTAGGTCAAATATATAGGGCAAGTGCACGAGTTAAAAAATGATGGTATGTGAAGAAAGGTCTTGTCACATGGAATGCACATGTGAAATATCAAAGCCTATCACTCAGCAATCAAAAGAAATAGCCAATCTAAGATTTTTTGAAAAGTAGGTCAAATATCTAGGTCAAGGTCATGAGGTCATAACATATGATATGTGTAGAAAGGCCTTGTCACAAGAAGGAATACACATATGAAATATCAAAGCTCTATCACTTACCAATCAAAAGATATAGCAAATCTTAAATTTTTTGAAAAGTAGGTCAAATATCTAGGTCAAGGTCATGAGGTCAAAATTATGGTATGTGTAGAAAGGTATTGTCAAAAGGAATACACAAGAGAAATATCAAAGCCCTATCACTTGCCAATCAATAGATATAGCCAATCTTGTTTTTTTTTTAAAGTAGGTCAAATATCTAGGTCAAGGTCATAAGGTTGAAAAATATAGTATGTGATAAAAGGGCTTGTCACAAGAAATACACATGTGAAATATCAAAGCCCTATCACTTACCAATCAAAAGATATAGCCAATCTTAGATTTTTTGAAAAGTAGGACAAATATCTACATGTAGGTCAAGGTCAAGAGGTCAAAAAATATGGTTTGCGTAGAAAGGTCTTGTCACAAAGATTACACATGTGAAATATCAAAGCCCTATCACTCGCCAATCAAGAGATATAGCCAATATTAGACTTTTAGAAAAGTAGGTCAAATATCTAGATCAAGGTCACAAGGTCATACATTATATATGTAGAAAGGTCTAATCACAAGGAATACACATGTGAAATATCAAAGCCCTATCACTAATCAATCAAGAGATATAGCCAATATTAGATTTTTAGAAAAGTAGGTCAAATATCTAGGTCAAGGTCACAAGGTAAAAAATTATGATATGTGTATAAAGGTCTTGTCACAAGGAATACACATGTGAAATATCAAAGCCCTATCACTTACCAATTAAAAGTTATGGGGTGTGACACCCAAGTTTGACAGACAGACGGACAGACGGAGGGACGCATGGACGGACAGACGAACAACGGACAAAGTGATCCCCAAGTGTCGCTGTGCCTCGCAGGCGACACAAAAAGTCAACATCTTAAAAATAAATTCAGAGTATATTTGATAGCGTATGTGGCCAAGTTAATTCGAAGTATGAAAATAAGTACACAAAGCCAAACTAGCTATAGCTTGTCTTATTTAAAAAATCATTAAAAATCTAAAAGTTGATATTTTGACAAAATTCTTTCACAGCTTCATTTCTAGCGATAAATATAAAAATAAAAAGAGAAAAAAAAACTGAAAAAGGGAAAAAAATTGTTGGGGTCCCGCCGGGGTTTGAAGCTACTCCCCATGGGTTCATTTGGCATGGAAAACATACATTATACCTATGTACAATCTTAAAAAATATTCCTTAAAAATCCAAAAGTGGATATCTTGACAAAATTCTTTCACTTGTAGGGTACCATGCATGAGTACCTCATACCTACAAATTGTCATGACAATCTGAAGAGTGGTTATAGAAAAGAAGCAGAAAATGTATGAAAATCAACCCCTCCCCCCCTTCCTTTTTACATAAGAAAAAAATTCATAAAAAATCAAAAAAATAAAATTTAAAGCATAAAATACATATCAAAGCATTAAGTAAGTTAAATATGATAAATATGTAGTAAATGAGTGTGTAAAATCATACACTTATTGAGTTATTTAAAGAAAAAGTGCAAAAATGTGCATTTCTGACTAAGTCCGAAAAGACGTCAAAAACGCGTCAAAAATTTGACTTCGAAGTGGAACCAAAAATAACAACACTTCTTAAGACATCTCTCTAGATCATCCTGATGCTTTCGGTTTGTCGATACATGCTTCGGTTCTGAAGAAGAAGTTTTTCAAAGGAGGGTACCCCCCGTGACCTACTTTAGGCTGTGGTGGCGCCACCTGTTGACAGATCCGGACGAAAAACAACAACACTTGTAAGGGACCATGAGTACTTCAAACCTACCAAGTTTCATCAAAATCCCTTCAGCCGTTCTGGAGAAGAAGTTTAAAATGTGAAAAGTTTACGACGACGAAGGACGACGACGGACGACGGACGACGGACGACAGACGCAACACTATGACAATAGCTCACTTGAGCCTATGGATCAGGTGAGCTAAAAAGGGGACGGAGCTCTGTGAAACGCTACGGTGTCATTTTTACATGTCTCAACTCGCGTGCACTACATCTGGAGGTAACATTTTCTCTCGAAACCGATTCCTGTATTGATGATATTCGCAGATTTATTGCGAGGAGAGGTAAGCCAAAATTCATGAGATCTGATAACGATACGAATCTCATTGGAGCAGAGAGAGAGATGAGGAAATCAATTCAGGAATGGAACACCGATCAAATTCATGGACATATGCTCAACTTGGAATAGAATGGGCATTCAACCCAGCTGCAGCATCCCACTTGGAGAGAGTCTTATCCGTTCCGTAAGAAAGGTGCTCTACTCCGTGTTACACGAACAGACAAATCGTCCCGACGACGAAGGCCTCATCACATTATTCTGCAAGGTAGAGGCTATATTGAATGGGCGACCTTTGACCAGCGTCACAGATGACCCCAATGACATGCGCGCTCTTACTCCGAATCATCTGTTGCTCTTGCGGCCTGGAGAGCATTTCCCGCCAGGGGTCTTCGTTAAGACAGACAACTTTGTTCGTCGACGGTGTCGTCGTTAAGTACCTTGCAAATATCTTTTGGACGCGATGGATCAAAGAGTATATGCCACTCCTACAAACTCGGCAAAAGTGGCTTCAGCCTAAGGATAATCCGAAAGTATGTGACATCGTGCTAATTGTCGACAATAGTCCAAGAAATTCATGGAATCTCGTCAGAATTATCCAAATTCTAAACAAGAAAGATGATGTTGTGCGCATCGTAAAAGTGAAAACCGGTTCATCTGTGCGTACACGACCTATTACAAAGTTGTGCCTTGTGTTAGAATCAGAAATCTGTTAAGTTTGAATGTTCAGAGTTTATATGCTCAGTTTATCATGTTCTGAAGTTTCTATTGTATCTTATCATTCTTATGAACTGTGTTTCTCATGTGCAAGTCCATTTTTTTCCAAGTAGTAAATATGTTCTAAGTAAGAACACATTTCGAAGGCCGAAGTGTAATGTACCGAATCCGGAATGTATTGACCGTTATCGTTTCGCTATTGTAGAACTGCTGTGCACATTCCGCTCAGACAAAAACGAACAAGAAAGTCATACTGTAGTTAGATTTTTCATAAATAATGAATATACCATGCATGTAATCAAGGTACAGATCTTACATAACATAGTTTGAATAGTTACTAATCGATAGTTCAAGTGACTGACTCTGAATTTGTTTAAAAACTGTTTCGGGTAAATTTTGCTAACTTTCGGAGTATGGAAACTCTGTCGTACAATGTTATTTTCTCGAATATTGTATTCTATGAATTTGTTGTGTGAAATGTGATTATATGTGGTATTCATGTACTTATTATTGTTCATTTTGTTTGTAGTCAATCTATTCCAACTGTTCTGATGGCAATAAAGATGGAATCGAATTGTGAATCATTGGTATATCATAAGTTGAAACTACAGTCATATACGTTTTCAAACCATCAAATGGAGGGGGCGGAAAAGGAAATTTGTAACTCTATTCCTTCCAATATTTTTACGTTTCATAAATATGCTCCACAAGTTCAAGTTATTCAAATCAAAGTTTCCCTTTTTCCATCAAAAAGCAGATAAGATGATTAAATTGGAGAGAACGAACAATGCAATATTTTTATGATAAGGACCAAAGTGAAGTCACCAAAAATGTCACCGAATACATGTGAGAGAGTATTCTCGTAAAATGATATTGATTATGCAAGCATTTTTGACAGAAAAATATAAAAAAAATCGGAATAATTTTTTCAGTTATCTGTTATCATTTATTGAAAATATGAGTGATTTTGAAGCATATGACAGTACACCTTTCCATCAATATTCATCAGAAACTGATGTTTAAGATGATGAGACAATGTACATGACAATGTATGACACAATACGCACATCTAAAATATAGTTGCAAGAGTCACCTTATGTTCGACTGAATAGCATAATGTCTCTAATGACAGCCAATTTCGTCGGACCCCTAGAAAGCTAGAGGTGGGACCAGGTGCCCAGGAGGAGTAAGCATCCCCTGTTTGGGTTGCCGCAACCGCCATTGATGTTCATGCACAAAAATGAAAACAATATCTAAAATACGTGCACTCTCTGATGTTATGTCTATATAGAAAGTGCTATGGCGACCATGTCAGGGAAAAATAATTCAAAACACTTACTGTCAAACCCCTCGCGGGAACTTTCTTACGAGCTCCACATGGCAAAGGGCATATGTGTGACCCAAATGAGTTAAAGAAGATCCTTACGATAATGTCAACAGCACTCACAATAGAGCACAAAACTGAGCATCGACGGACACCTTGCAAGCTAGAGGTGGGACAAGGTGCCCAGGAGGACTAAGCATCCCCTGTTTAGCTAGCCGCACCCGCCGTTGATGTTCACGCACAAAAATGAAAACATTATCTAGAATACATGCACTTTCTGAAGTTATGTCTATATAGAAAGTGCTATGGCGACCATGTCAGGGAGAAATAATTCAAAACTCTTACTGTCAAACTCCTCGCGGGAACTTTTTTTACGAGCTCCACACGGCAAAGGGAATAAGTGTGACACAAGATCCTGGCGATAAAGATAGATCCACAATGTACGTTTGGAACATGTAGCACTTATACTTTGCTTAATATTGGCCATTAAAGGCAAACTATTGCTATCTTAACACTTACCTTTTCATCACAACATTCGCCTTATCATTTGAAATAATTTTAAAAATCACAACCCCTGGGGCTACATCCCCATCTGGTAATATTAAGCAAAGTATAATTAAACATTTAAAAGAAAATAAACCAACAGAATATGAATATAGGAAAGTAAATTGTGTGATCTTTAAAGTAAATGATGTTGTCAAAGCATGGTTCACACAGAAATAATTGACATTTGTAACATAGAGGTCTCGCCTATACATCCTTCTATCCTTCCTTACATGGCTCACAAAGTCGATCTGGCAATGGTGCTTAGACCATACCTAAAACTTAAAACAGAGGAAAGCGTTATTGAAATATCAGAAAAAAAAATCATTTTTATGAACAAAACAGTATTTACAATACAATTAAATATAAATTATCATTCACTTTTGTCATTTACAAAACCTCAACATAGTTAAGATCGATTTTTAAAGATTGAAAGTTCTATCACTAATTCAAATTCAAATTGTTTCTTGGCATATATATAACACATTTATACAAATGGCTATGGCTCAAGTAAAACAACAACAGCGAAAAGAGAGAGAGAGAGAGAGAGAGAGAGAGAGAGAGAGAGATTGCAATTGTACGATGAAAAAAAGCATAACAAACAATGATAAGATATACATTTTAGGTATTATAGTTTTGAAATGATATGATGCAAACATGACTAAATTACAAATATTTGGAATAGACAAACAAAAGTGGTAAAATCTCAAGATTATGATTTAAAGGTTTCAGAAGTTTGTATACAAAGTAATGGAGGAAAAGTTATTAAATGGACTTTATTTCAATATGATTGGATCTGAGTTTAATGCATTCAATCAGAAATGAAGATGTGAGTTTTAACAAGGATGATTAATTGTTGTTTAAAATCAATTGAAGGTTTAGTTCATCATTAAACTGTCTATAGTATTTAAAATGCATTTCGTATTTTTCAACCATCTTTTCTCGTATTTCAGACCATTTTTGACAATGTATTAAGAGGTGCACTTCATCTTCAATTAGTTGAATATCGCATAGTTTAAAGAATCTCTCTTCTCTAGAAATATTTATATATCGGTCTCTTTCAATTGCTAGAACGTGAGCACTGATTCTTAATTTACAGATTTCAGCTTTGTTGATTAGGATATCTACATATTTAGATTTGTCATTCATTCTGTAGAATTTTTTGAAAAAAGAGAGTTTTGTTGAACTAAAAATTAGAGCGTTTTTTTTTCTTGTTGACATATGTCATACATTCATTGTTTGACTGTGTTAACGTTTATTTTTAATGTTTGGAGATTGTTTGATATAAATTGAAGTCCTATTCTATTTAATGATGTGGAAACTTGATCAACCCAGGTGTTTGATTCTTTAGTTGCAATATAAATCTCTTTAACTAGGCTATTTTGTGATGAGATAATATGTTCCAGGAATTTTATATTGAACAGCAAGATTATATTTTAAGTGGCACTCTAGCAAGTTTTGCTCTGCAAGCATCAAAATTTATCTGTTCTGAAATTATGCTATTGAATTTGAAGAAGTTTAACATTTGTACCACTTGGTGAGTGTAAAACGTCTTAAAATTCAATAGCATCATTTAAGAGCAGATAAATTTTCAGCATGGACCAGACATGCACGTTTCGGGTACTTAACCCTCGTCAGTGATCCTCATTCTAAACAGTGTAATATGGCCACAGAGTGTAAAAATTATAAAGTCCAAAAATGTACCGAAAGACGTAGCAGAATGGGTGGGATATGATGCTACAGGACCAACGTTTTAGAAATTTCAAGAAATTTTGTAACAGAAAATTTTAAATGCGTTGAAGAGACAGACGATCAACCGAAGTTGATCGAACTTGGCTACATGTGCCCTCGGGGACTCTTGGTCCACCAGCAGTGACACTCACCAAGTGGTTCAAATGTAAAACGTCTTCAAATTCAATAGCATCATTTAAGAGCAGATAAATTTTCAGACATGCTGCTGGTGGACAAGGAGTCCCCGAGGGCACATGTAGCCAATGAGTCAAATAATATTTCTAGAAGTTAACATGGGTTATTTAATCCTATGGTTTGTTTTATTTTAAAGAATACTTTTCTAGCCTTCCCTGACAGTGATCTTATGGCTGCACTGAAGTAGCCATTATATTCAAAAGGTATGCCTAGGTAGCTATATTGTTTTAGAGTTTCTAAATGGGCGTCATTGAATGTGAATTTATTTTGAAATGATTTTCCATTTGAGTTAAAAACAATTATCTTAGATTTATTTGTGTTTACCTTCTCAGAATGGTTAAATTCACTTATACACACCCATAGATAAGTTTTGACCAAGATTTACAGAACAGCAGATAGACGAATTGGACTTAATGTCCCTGCGCGTTTAATCATTCAATACCTTCTATGTACAGCGAACGAAAGAATTCAAATGTTATTTATCAATACATGCTCTTGAATACTATTGGAGACAAAAATACATAACTTTGTAATTTTTAGCGATGATGTTTTGTGTGTGCTGACATGTATGTACTACAGATTCAATTGCCATTTGAAATGAAAAAGAAATGTTGAACAAATAATTTTCGTTCCACATACTGATCAATTTAATTGACTCACTGTATGATTATGCATTATTAATGAAATGTCGTGAAACGAAACAGATGACGCCTTTACAAATGTACTTTAAATATGGACATTGACTCATTAAATACCTTGAAGATTTTTCAGATTCACAAGACATATCATTTGATTTAATAAAATACAAGATAACACTTTTATTTTATTTCAATGAGAATAATTCTACAAGATAGAAAACAATATTAAATTTTTCGTTTCTTCAAATAAAACTACGAAGGTTTCTTTGGCTGATTCTTTTCTTATACGTAATACATTATTAATTGCAGTATCAAACTTACGAATTCGTTTTTTCTCATTGATTGCTAATGATACTGTTTGAGAAGTTTGGTATTACAACTTGATAGCTTGCCGTAAGAAGTTTTTACATCTTTATCTGCATTTAATAGTCCATTTTCCAGAAAACATCTATGACCGTTTTAAACCTTGATTTTATATGTACAGACACCAGACATCACATCATTTGGCAAAATTTTCAATTGTGACGTCAAATCTGATCGCACTGTCTTGAAGAACCTTGATCCGTTGTCATGCTTTCTATTGTGACGTCACCATGAAAATATCGCCAAATTTTGTGATGTCTGGTATCTGTCCGCCTTATGAATCTTGGAAAATCAGCTATTGGCAACTGTTCTAATGAAATTCTTTGACTTACATTCCGACTTTGAGACTAAATAAACAATGGTTACTTCTTCGATGTTTATCAAATAAATTCCAAGATCTACAACAATATTGCCATGAGGACTCTTTGTGTGTAATGTGAGCCCTATCCTTAGAGAGCTTATGATACAATCAACTTTGGGAACGATTCAGCATAAACTTTGAGCACGGTTTAGTAATCTGTGGCCACGATTTAGCTTAAACTGGGGGAACGATTTAATAAACTATGCGAACGATTTAGTAAGCTGTGGCCACGATTTAGCGTAAATTGAGGGAACAATTTAATAAACTATGCGCACGATTTTGTAAACTATGGCCACGATTTAGCTTAAACTGAGGGAATGATTTAATAATATATGAGCACGATTTAGTAAACTATGGCCACGATTTAGCTAAAATTGAGGGAACGATTTAATACACTATGCGCACGATTTCGTAAACTGGCCACGATTTAGCTTTAACTGAGGGAACGATTTTATACACTATGCACACGATTTAGTAAACTGTGGTCACGATTTAGCTTAAACTGAGGGAACGATTTAGCTTAAACTGAGGGAGCGATTTAATAAACTACGGATACGATTTAGTAAACTGTGACCACGATTTAATAAACTATGCACTCGATTTGATAAACTGTGGCTACGATTTAGCTAAATCGTTATCACAGTTTAGCTTAAACTGTGGAACGACTTGATAGACTGTGCGCACGATTTAGCTAAACTGTGGCTACGATTTGATATTGTTTTTCCACATGTCCGCTTATAGCCACCGTGCATTCGTGATGTGATTTGCTTTATAAGCATCTCTGACTACAGATTTTGATTTCGCGTCGCGTATTTGATTAATATATAATAACTTTCAAATAATTCCATAAATAGATTAGATATAAATGTATAGCAGCTGAAGATTAAAAAGAGAATTATTGAAAATGAAAAAAACAAAAAAAAAAAACGAAATAAATATTCAATTACTTTATCGATTGTTTGAGAGAGGCAATATGTTTTCAATATTCCGTACCCATCCCACATATGACGTTCGAAAGTAAATAGAACAAAAACAAAGTAGTGTACTTGCAATAAAAAATAGTTATATGTACATAAATAAAATGTTTCTTTTTCTTTCTCGTTTCAGTACCTTGAAACAGACTAGTAATTTCATGAGACCTATATCAACATTGTTATTCCAAATTAAAAATTCAGATTTCTTCTAATGATTAAAAACAAAGAGTGACTGAATGAACGTAAGCTATTTTGATTGTTTATCATTTAATCCAGTTATGTCTATGTCAGATCAAAGTTATGACGAAAAATGCCCCGACTCAGCAAGCAGGTTATTCATGAAGAATATACATAATCAAATTTTTGCTTTACAGCAGTGTTCCTAGATTTGGGGAAAGTGAGTCGGTCTTCATGGAAGCATTATTCTTATATTAATTTTTGAATCTGCATCTTCCTTATTTGTACCTCTAATTTCTGTAGCTCTATCACAATTAAGAGAAATTCAGAACAACCTCATCAACGTACAAGATCTTGAACTTTATGAGTAAAACATAACAGGAAACATGAAATAAATTCGAAGAAAATGCAAAGTAAGGGTAACATTCCTTGGGAGCTTGATGTTCTATGCTATCAGCAAAATGATTTTAAAATCAATTTTATTGTGACCTTCACTTTTGACCCTTGTCCAAGAAAATGAGAAAAAAACCTTACTTCCATTCTCTTCAAGTAGGGAAGATTTATGGAAGGTTAATAGAATCTATCCCCAGATGTGATCAGGGACAAGGAAATCCAACCCGAGTGTCCAGGATTTGCTTGTACCACGACGAGGCTTGGATTTCCGTGTCCCTGATCACATCTGGGGATTGATTATTTTTCTCCCACTGTTTAAAACCGCTAGATTTTATGTATTATTTTCATAGTTTTGATCGGCTAACGCAGCAATCGTCACAATTGACGTTACAGTCAAAAGGCACGTGAAAATGTTATCTTACCCCATAGGGGTAAGACAAGGACATCTTTTCCCAGCGTTTCCATGGATATCCCAGTCCACAGTGGGAGAATTAGTAATCTTATGATTATTCTGTTGTCTTTTATGTGGTTCACAAGGTGTTAAAGCCTGTTCATAGTAACCTTGACCTTGAAAATCAATAGGGTCTATCCTTACCCCATGGGGAACATTTGTGGAAGATTTCATATTTCTACGAATATTGCTTTGTCTTTTAAGCGGTTCACAAGATTGAAAGCCTAAATGCACAGTGACCTTGACCTTCAAAATCAATGGGACTCAAACTCTCTGCATAGGAAACATTTTTGGATATTTCGATGAATCTATTACTGCAGTTTTGTTTTCTATGCTGTTGTAAAACAGAGATTTCAACCCTAAGTCCACAGTGAACTTGGCCTTGAAAATAAATAGGGTTAATCCTCTCCCAATCGGGGACATTCGTGTGGATGGTTTAATGTTTTGATGATAATTACTTTGTCTCCAATATGCTCTTTTCAAGGATTTTTAATCCCAAGTCCAAAGTGACTTTGACATTTGAACTTGAAAATAATTGTCTCTGCAAAAACATTTTATGTTAAAAGTCTTCAAATTCAATAGCATCATTTAAGAACATGTAAGTTTTCAGCATGGACCAGACATGCACGTTTCGGGTACTAATCCCTCGTCAGTGATCCTCAAAACAATGTAATATGCCAAATAGTGCAAACGTTATTATGCCCAAAAATGTACCGAAAGACGTTGCAGGACGGATGGGATATGATGCCACAGGACCCAATCCTTAAAAACCTCAAGAAATCTGGACAGCAGAAATTTTGAATGCGTTGAAGAAACGATCAACCGAAGTTGATCGAACTTGCTTCCTCTGATTATTGTTTTGTCTTCTATGCTTTTAACAAGGATTTCAAGCAGAGTCCACATGGACCTCGAACTTGGAATTCAAAAGGTTTAATCTTCCCATACAGGGAAATATTTTTAGCCTAAATCCACAATGACTTTGACCTTTGACCTTCAAAATCAATCAAAAGGGTTCATTTTCTCTGCATGGGAAACATTTGTTGAAAGTGTTATGCTTCTGCTATCATTGCTCTGTCTTCCTGTAGCATCATATCCCATCCATCCTGCTACGTCTTTCGGTAAATGTTTGGGCATAATTTTCACACTCTTTGGCAATATGCATTGTTTAGATTGATGATCACTGATGAGGATTAAGTGCAATGAACGTGCATGTCTGGTCCATCCTGGAAATTTATCTGTTCTCAAATGATGCTATTTAATTTGAAGATGTTTAACATTACAGTGTCCTTGACTCTTGACCTTGGAAACAATATGATTCACCCTCACCCAATGAGACACATTTGTAGATGGTTTCATTTTTCTTTGATGACCGCTGTACTGGGATTTTCAGCTTAAGTCTACAGTGACTTGAGCTATAGACCTTGAAAAGCAATAGGATTTTCTCTCACCATTGGGAATCATTGTGGAAGTTTTGATGTTTCTATGAAATTAACTTTGTCTTCAATGCTGTTCACAAGAATCCGTATACAATCACACAACCCAATATACTTTTTTCACCTAGACGGACTTTGCCCTTAGAACTTCGTACTTCGCACTTAAAAATTTGAAGAATCAGTGGCGTAGCTGCCGTTCATGAACAAACTCATAAGCGGAATCATCTAGATTTTGATTATTACACTCAATGGAATTAAACCCAACTCTTTAACTAGACTGTCGAAATAGTACTTTTTGCAAGTAAATGTGTAATTATTTTAGGCTTTGTCCGCTGGTGTGATGACATGTTCTTGGAGTTAGGCAAGCTCCGTGATAACATCAGGGTCTTTCAAGATATACTCGAATCTGGTGTTCACAGTTGATATTAATCGGTTAATCCTAGATAAAAGTAACCCTCTGATGGACTTTATCCATTCGGAAAGGCTGCCGAGCTGTACATTCTCTTTCTTTGCCCAACGTCTTGCATATTCCTTTATGTATCACTGTGTGGATAGAATTATATATAGATTATTCTTTATCAAGTTGTGGGCAGAATGATGATGTAAAAGGATTATTCTGTATCACTGTGTAGACAGAATGATGATATAAAAGGATTATTCTGTATCACTGTGTGGATAGAATGATAATATAAAGACTTATTCTGTTTCAATATGTGGATATAATGGTAATACAAAAGAATTATTCTTTATCAATGTGTGGATGGAATTTATGATAATATAAAAGGATTATTCGTTATCAATGTGTGAATAGAATGATGATATAAAAAGATTATTCTTTATCAATCTTTGAACAACCTTCAAATCAAAAGTTTTCTAGGGTAGCTAGAGGAAAAGCTAATTTGCACTATGATAATTTCTTTTTGATACGTTGCCCATTTTAATATCAATTCTTTTCTAATCCTTATGCATGTATTATTTTGTACAAAAAGCTAAAAAAACCAATTCTTTTCTTAGGATCTGCAGTTTCTACAGTAAACTTTCATTATTCGGTCAGTTAAAGAAAGATAACTGTAGTAGTATACCGTTGTCATGAGACCGCAATGTTTCGTTTTGGTTTGTTTATATCTTCCTGGTTCAAATTATCAATCACAGAAGACATGTTCCAAAATGTTTGCAAAACTCAGCTCGATGAAGTAAAGGTAAGCTATTTTTCATATTTCATTTTTGTTCTAAATTTACAGTATTTATTGATTCTTTGTCGATTGTTTGACGACCAACACCTCCCCCTAAATAAATAAATCTTAGAATATGTAAAAGAGAAATTTAAATCTAGGAATCAATCGGTGAGAGGAACCAGATGAATGTAAATGTGAATCGGACGGATTGATTCTGAGACATGAACTTTCATTTTCAACATTTATAACAGACATATCATACAAATTTTATTGATTCATATATTTCACCCTTATACAGATGTTGAACGTCTTAAAATTGAATATTTCCATTGCAGAGGAATCCCCATGTAAAGCGCCCGTCAGGCAAACGGATTTATAGACTATAATTCTGGTTGCCTACTATGACGTCACGCTTTAGTTTTGAAAGTACGGAGAATTTACCAACTTTCAGATACTTTTGACGTTATAACATGCAAAAGGCTCATTATTAATGCTAAACGGGATGTCCGATATTTAGTACAAATGGAAATATAAGTAATGAATGTCTTACTTTGGGTGTTCATGGTAGTATAATTCTGGTTGGACACTGATGACCAACCAGAATTATACTACCATGAACACCCAAAGTAAGACAGTCATTTCTTAAATAGCATCATTTTAGAACAGATAAATTGGCAGCATGGGCCAGACATGCACGTTTCGGGTACTTTACCCTCGTCAGTGATCCTCAAATCTAAACAATGTAATATGCCAAAAAAGTGTGAAAGTTACAATGTCGAAAAAGCGTACCGAAGAAACCTATATAGGCCACTGAAAATCAAATTTGTCGAAGAAATAGGAACTTGTTATATCAACTTTATAAGAGTGAAACTTTGGCCCAGATAAGCAAAAATACATTAAATTTCATAGTATAAACTACTTAATAAATAGAGTTATTTAAGCCAGTTCCACGCTGCATCGGCAAAGAGTTTATGTTTAGTGTATTGCTGATAGTTACAAGGCAAATGACCGCAAGACGAGGTTATCTTTTTATCCTCAATTGTGCTCTATTTAATGAATTATCTTGGATTTAATTATCGAGGTCCGGATTTCACCGAGTACGACTGGGTGTTACATAGGTTACAAGAATATTCGCACCAAAACTTTTTCACACTGGGTAATTTCACACCGAGTATGTTCGCACCACTGGGAATAATCGCCCCTATCTTCACAATGCGTATGTAATTGACTGTAAAATGACCTTTCTTGACCAGATACATCCCTTAAATTGTTTATAATGCAAAGGGGAGTGGGCAATTCAGGGGAATTTCATTAAGTATCTGTACTGTGTATTCAATTAAGTTAAACGACTACCAAGGCCAAGATTTGTATGTGACAATATTGATTATGAATTCGTACATTGTATTAAGATTTAACAGAAAAAATATAGCTTCTATTTCTGATCTGCGATATTCAGAAGGTTTTGAAGAAGGTATAGATCTTTATCTCTTTTCTATTTGGACTAATTTCATAAAGCCTCCACTAGCCTACCTACTCTCTGGGTAAATGAATGTAGCCCCCCCCTCCCATTTCCTTTTTTCCGCATCACAGGGCAGGGAATAATCGCCCCTGTTTTCACATAAGGCGTTTATAATTGACTTAAAGGACTGCTCTTCGCAAATGTTTGGAGCAGAAATGCAAGGGGGGCTTTTTAAATATATATACCTTCCCTCTGGGTTAATAAATGTTACCCCCCATTTCCAATAAAAAGTCAAACGGAGAGTGCCTATTCCCCTGAAAAATTTACAGCTACGTTTTATACATTAAATGAGATATTGAGTTTTTCCTCTCAGTATGCATGTTTACAAAACATCTTAACTTCTCTTCATGTCAACATTTCTTTTTCTTTAAATATTCCACTCTATTATACCCGTGCATGTACGTGCAATTGTCTAGTGAATACTAAGGAAAGAACACAGTGTATTTCAAAATATCCCATTTATAGAACAACATCCTCTCCACCCCGGAAAAAGAGATTTAACGGTTCAAGCATATCTTCCCCTCTTAACGACCGTCAGTAAAGTATCTCCCGGCAAAAAAATATTTTAAAATATAATTTCCCTCTATAACTCACCGAAATCACACCGGTACATTATTACTTATTTTTTAGTGAAGAAAGTCACAGCTAGTGCTAGGAAAGCATTTTACAGGCGAAAATTAACCATTATTGCATTACGAACGGACATCCCACGGGGAAATTTGAACCAAGGGCGGTTTTACCCAGGGAGTTGAGTCCTTGTGCGTTTTTAGGGAGGGGAGGGGTAATGTCAAATGCGGAGGGAAGTCTCCATCACCGGTACTTGTATTATTCTCATTGACAGAAATCTCTTATAATTACTGCATCGAGTTTAAAACTGTAATTATGAACTTATACACGGAGGTGCCAACTTATGGAGCTTTACATATTTTTCTAAACTTTCAGTATTTCACGGTGCATCTTATAAGGTATTAATCTGTTTTCTATATTTCAATAAGCAGAATGCCTTTTAAATTTATTTATGCAGGGAACTATGGTCGTATTTCAAATATTTGGTGATTATGAAATCGTACTTCGTTTTTCCTCTTTATGAAAGACTCTTTGTGTGATTCAGAATATGTCTACTTAAAAATTCCAGATCTAGAATTTCTATAGCCACACAATATATAATTTACCTGTACCTCCCCTGAGTACCACATGACTCCCATTGAAAGTATTTGAACATGTTTACATTACTTTTTGGATGTAAAATGAATTTTGAGTTTAATAACTTCAGATTTGCTCAAATTTTACAATGATAGAATATGAAGAATTTATTAGATTTGATCTATTTTGATGAAATAAGTATTATTATAATGTTTCGCTAAAAGATAAAATTTGAAACAATACTTCGAACAAAGGAAAAAAATTGATTTGAAACAATATTTTACAAAAAAGCACCAATACCATTCGTTAGAATTGATTTTTAAATTTGTTTAGTGTATGCGTACCATTATTCATAAGATCCGACTAGTTCCTTTATATTAGATTTTAAAATATGTCTACGAATTCAATATACCAATGAGAACCTTAAATCTTAAATTCCCTTGTAGGAAGTGATATTCCATTCATGTATACCACTCTATGTAATGTGCGACTGCGGGAATTCATTTTCTACGGTAATCACAATGATTTTTAGCGGTATTTCTTTCATTTTATTGATTCCGACCTTTTCTTAAGTTTATTTTGTAAAATTATTTCGTATTTTCTTTTATGACTATCAAATGCTTACATATTTGGAAAAAAAAGCAATCTAAATCGCGTTTCTAACTACAAAAATCGTCAGAAACATAAATTTTCAGTGATTTTATGTGTATATGTGCCCAAAACTCAGTTTACTTGTAGTCCTTTGTGTTTGATGTTTCTGTGTTGTGCGTTGACGTTCCTTGTCCCTTATGCGTCTCTTTCTGTGCTTGTCTGCTTTGTGTTTTTGCATTGTGTGTTTTGGGGTTTTGCTGTGGGTGCTACAACCTGGTGTTGTTGGAGATCCCCTCCTTTGTTCAGTATCAAAATGAAAACACTGACGTTATCAGACAAAGATATGTTTTCATATAAGAAATCCAGAACAAAATATATAATTTTTTTATTTCATCTATGAGTCATTTTGAGAATAAGTTTACTTTTCCGTTTTGTGGCACTTTTTTACGGTATAAACCTGTATTAAGCGAAACTTTTCTACTGTAATCGCCATGTTTTTTTACGGTTACGGCGACTGTTTTTTATGGGAAGAAAAATTATAAATATTATTTGAAAACATGCTTTCTGCTCATATAATATCGACCATAAAACGACAAAGCTTTTTATTCAGCACTTGAAATACATGGTATGCGTATATGAGATATATGAATAGGCAGAAACACGTATGCTCTCAATATACCCAGGTACTGAAGCAGTTTTGCAGTTAAGGTCCAATGCCGACTTAGTTCACCGATTAGCCCCGACATAAAATTTTGATGAAGTTGGGGAGCTCGGCGCAGAAATTATCCTCATTGACCTTAACGCCTACTCTGCCCCAACCTCGATACGACTTGACTACGACCTACCACAATCTACATCTACCTACAACTTTACGCCGAATTAGCCCAGGTCAGCCTTCCCGAGTTTGCTACGACCTGCCCCGACTTACCATGACTTGAGAAGACTGAGCCTCGACTTAACTACGACCTACTACGATTGCACAACGGCTTCTGTCGACATAACTACGACTTATTAATAATTTAACATTTACTAGTATTCAAAACAAAATAACTAACACATTATCAAACGCTATGTATATATTCCATTATCAATCGATGCCATCTAAGCGTCTACCAAAGTTATTATGTGTCAAAATCAGGGTCATCAACTTGTACTTCCAACAAGTGTGACGTAGTAAGTTGATCACGCGACATACCATACGAAGTTATAGGACGAACTACACTGCTGTCTGATTAAAGATGTTTGGATGAGCGGATCAAATATTCGATATATAAGATGAGGTCCTGAAAAGTTTTCAATAAAACTTTCCTTTCTTTTTCAAGGTATGGCCAGTGAGGCATTATCAGATCGACTTTGTGAGCCCTGTAAGGAAGGAAACAAAGACGTAAAGGCGAGAACGCTCTGTTATGAATGTCATCTATTACTGTGTGAACCATGCTCTGACTACCATCAACGATTAAAAATCACTAAAGACCATAACCTTGTAGACCTTGTACATTTCATTAAGAAATCAACATCAAGAAATGAGCTATCGACATCCAAACAGAAACCATCTTCCGTCAACGAGGACGAGTTGGCCTCTGATTTTTTGGGGAACGTAACACTTACAAAAGACACCGTCCTGTATCGTGGAGCTCAGGTCGCCGTGGAATGTACATCTGTTAGAGCTGAACCAAAGAAACGTACAACGTCCAAACAGCTTGATACTGGACGCCTGAAAGCTGAAAAATATTTGGAGTTCAGTTTAAGGAGACCAAATGATCAGAGGGGCCTTACTGTGAAAGGTGTGCTTTGTGTGTTGGAGAGAGTGATCGTTGTTGATACCGTAAATGGAGTACTGAAACTGTTTAATGAGAATGGGACATTTCTTTCATCCACAAAATTAAAATCTTAGTATTATACACTGGGAATAACGTATGTGTGTAACAATACGTTTGCCACGTGTGGATCCGGTGACACACTTTATCTATGGACGGTACGTGGACAGACGATAGTAAATGAGGACGTATCATATCATGTGGATCACAGGGCAGACGGTATCCATTACAACGGTAAATACTACTGTGTACTACATCGCTGGGACGACGCCATCGCAATACTGGACAGACAGGGGATACAAGTCAGGAAGATCATTATGAAGGAGGCGTGTGGGAAGAAGATTAGGTTTGGATGGGACATACATATGGACAGTGATACAAACAATATATACGTGCCTTGTGAGAATGAAAATGGTGTAATGTGTATGACATTAGAAGGTCAATCACTGTGGTTCACTCCACTGTCTGGAGCACCGTATGGTATCACGGAGATACATGGGACACTGTGTGTAGCTGACAGTGCTAGTCAGTGTCTACATCTGATAACCAAGGATGGGGAGTACGTCAGGAAGCTGCTGGATAAGGAGGATCTGGAAGGGAAGCCTAAATATGTATGTCATGGTCAGGATGGTAGACTTTATGTTAGCCTAAATGATAAGGAACTCTCTGTGTATACAATCACTGCATGATGACATGTTGTATATGTATAATGAAAGAAACTGCTCAAAATCGATAACCATACTATAAATATTTCTCATGTATTGAAATCTTTATCAAATGAAGTATGTTGTTTGTTTCATATTGACGGTAATAAAATAAAATGAAAGGCAAGAAGATATGTCATGAAAGAGTTCATTTTTAATAATACATGTAATGAGTTAAAGAAGATCCTGACGATAATCTCAACATCGCTCACAATAGAGCACCAAATTGAGCATCGACGGACCCCTAGCAAGCTAGAAGTGAGACTCCCTCAGGAAGCATCCCCTGTTGGCTAGCCGCACCCACCGTCGATGTTTATGAACGAAGATGAAAACAATATATGAAATACATTCACTGTAATTTATGGAGGTTTATTTTCGTCAATATTCTATGTGTCTTGATTACATTCTTATTTATCTAGCTTAGATTCCAATTCATCTTGCTTACTTCCTTATTTTATATCTTGGTAAATTGCTGTTCCATGTGTTTATTCGTTTTGATTACATTTCATTTCTATAACCTTGACTGCAATTCAATTCGTATACCGTATAAGCAGACATTTTCGCAAGATACCAATTTTCGCTATATTCGCTAAGAAAGGAGGGTATCTCCAACATCACTAGGTTGCAGCACCCACAGCAAAATCCCAAAACACCCATGTAAAAACACAGAACAGACACCCACAGAAAGAGACGCAAAAGGGACAAGGAACACCAACTCTCACCATAGAAACATGAAACATAAAAAACTACACATAATCCAACGAGACCAATGGGCAACCGGTGCCGACTTAGGACGGCCATTTGCCACGTAAATAGCAGACGGTGTGGTTATCCTGGATTACGTGTGCACAACCCTCCCACTTTTCCGATTTCCCAGAGGTCTCGAAGAACGCGCAATTATGGTGTTAAATAAACCTCCTCACTGTTAGATGACCACACACAAACAAGACCGTAAAACACAGGGGTCCAAGCAACACAGATGAATATGTAAATGGATATAAAAAGAGGACGTGCGTAATACAGTCCGTGCTCTGCCGGCTGTAGCGAGCTTATATATGTTATCACCCGAGGAGTCCGACTGACATTCAGAGAGGACAGGTGGTCGGGGCCCTGTCTTCTCTAAAGAGGTTTGGACAGGGCCCGTCATAGAGTCCCGTCGTCACAGTCAGTCAGAGTGCAAGTCTTAAGAATGCGCTCGTACAAGACTGTAGATTGGTCAAGTACCAAGCCTAGTGTCCGTCTGGTGACATTAGGATCATATCCACGGTATAAAAGGCGTTTGATGACTCTGACCCATTTTCGATAAATATGCTGTCTACCTTTGATCCTTCTCATTTTGTTAATTATGTCATCATAAAATGCAGGTTGTGAAATACCTAAAGTAATATACTCTGTTGCTTGTATGGGTTCGAATTTCAAAAGAAGTTTATCATAATTTTTGTAAAATTTCCAGAAAGTCTTTACTAGTTTGTGAAAGCGAAAACCTTGACTTAAAAGTTTCTTTGTAATTTGTAGATTTCTATTATGAAAATCCAAAACATCAGTACATGCTCTAGCATACCGGATGGGCTGTGAAATGAAGATACCGTATGACGGTAATCTAGGGACATCACCGTCAAGCCAGGGGAAATTTACCATGTTGAATCCAAAATCATATCGTTTGTCATATACACTTCCAAAAATGGTGTTTCTGTGTCTGTAACGTTTGCCTTGTTTAGAGTCAATTCTTGAGGATAAATAACATCTTTATACTTTTCAAAAACAGGATTATCGATAGTAAGAATATCATCCAGGTACCTAGAAGTACCAATGAAGCATTTCACATCATCATGTTTTCTTTGCTTTTGAAGATTTTGAATAAATTCTTTTTCATATGTGTATAAAAATAAATCTGCAACAAGAGGCGCACAATTTGTACCCATAGGAATCCCTACAACCTGCTTGCAGAGATTCTCACCAAATCTTACATAAATGTTGTCCAAGAGGAAGGACAAGGCACTACACAGGTCGCTTCATGTCCATGATTTGTATGATTTGTATTCTTTAGCGGAAAAGAAACCCTTTGATTCAGATGTACAAATATAAGTTTCCCCCTCCCGATTATAGCACCATTTAATGAGTTTGGACAATTGAACATTAATCTTGTCGTGAGGAAGCGTGGTGTACATATTTGAAAAGTCGTATGAAGAAATCGTATTGGCTTGAAAATTTCTAGATTTTATTTTGTCAATCACATCCCCTGAATTTTTTATAGACCAAAATAAATTTACATCATTCCTGTTCAGAACAGTTTCACAATATTTTGCAACGTGTTCCTTTATCGCCGTGAGGGCTGACGTCAGATTTCTAGACAAACTTGTAGTTGAGCAGTTGCTAGAATTAGCAATGTATCTAAATTTGTAAGGAGATTTGTGCAGTTTTGGTATGCAGTATATAGTAGGAAGATCCAATTTAAAAATAGGGATGTTGAATGAAGACATTTCACTGTTATGTTTGCTCAAAATGTTGGGGACACTTTTATTGCTTTTGATATAAGTATTTGTAGACGAAAGTTCCGAAACTAAAGTTGATATATAGTAACGTTTTCATATGATTATGGTGTTGTTAGCTGCTTTATCTGCACATTTTTCATGTAAATACGTAATTTGGATTTGAAATATCTTTCAGATCTAGAACTTGGATTTTCAAAGTGATTTTGAATCGCGAGAAAAATTGCATTTGATAAGGTATGACATAACATAACTTGGTATATCAGTGCGACTCGTGAAATTACTGACAAAAAACCACGGCTAGCTAGTTGTTATTTCTTAAATAAATAACAACTGTGATTGGTTGTTACATTAACGTATCTATGCAAATGAGGAAGTTAATAGAACTTGACCTGCAATCGGTCCTTGTTAGATCTGTATGTAGTTTATGAAAGAGAGTTGAATTTTAATTACATTGTGATTGGGCAAGTATTGAAAGATGATCGTGATGTATGTGCAAGGTTATTAATTTCCCAATTCTTATTGTGATTGAATCCAAGTATTTTACAATAGACAAACTTTACTGGCCAATGTGAGTTTTTTACCTCACAAAATCTCACAATTTTGAAAATTCAACTTTTTTTTCATGAAACTGTACGTAAAAATCTTCGGAATTTTAGGGGTCTTCTTATGAAATACCCAAAACGTTTTTCATAAGGAAGACACTCTGAATTAGCGAAAAAATGTCAAAAACATAAATTTTGAACCATTCATTCTTGTCCTTGTAGTAATAGAAGTAAGGAGTATCCTTATCTTTCAAGCCATAACTTTGCCCTTAACACAATTGCATAACTGTACGTGTGTTTCCCCTTATCTCTATACATTATTTGATGAAATAATGCAAGATGAAAACATTCTACCTGTCATTATGTGAATAAAGTTTAGTATAGTCAAATTTAATTGTCGAAAATGAAATGAAACTATAACGGGGTTTTCATGTTACTGTTGTCAATTTCTGTTTTGTCTAGAGTTGTCTTTCTGTGTCCATTTGATTTATTTTGTATTCCTGAACTTTTGCACAAGTCTTGGTTCCTTGCTCAACAACTTACTTGAACGAGAGAGACGCTACATGGCAACCGATTTGAGTTCCTCAAACAACGTCCTTTTTCGTGTGTGTTTTTTTCTTGGACGATCCCACGATGTACGTAAAGTGTAGTCTCACTTTGAATCATCAAGATGACCCAAAATCAGCAGAGGGCAGAATGTATCAATTTATAGGTGAGTTGATTTTAATAAACTTTCATAACTGTTTAATTGACATATACTACTCTTATGACAGTAAAAAGTGAAGAAACTTTGGGTTAGGTTATAGAAAAGCAATTAATTATACATCATCATATTTCAGAGCTTGGTTGGTAGAAATATATATCACATATACTCGTATGTGTATAAATATGATGTAGCTTGAAAATGCTTACAATGAAATTCGAATTGTTTGTATTTTTAGATTATCCTATGTGTCCTGTGCGATCTTTTATGAAGTATAAGCGCCTTCTGAACCCAGACTGCAACATACTTTTTCCAAAGACCAAACAGAGGAAGTACAAAGTGGTATGATAATGTCCCGTTAGGATACAGGAGCATAGCTGGAATGAAGCCCAACATTTCGGAGAGAGCTGGCTTATCCATTATACAAACCACTTTTTAAGAGCAACAGCTGTGTATATTTTAGATGCAGATGGTAAATTTTCAAGTCGACATATAATGTCTGTAACTGGTCATAAGTTAGAAAATAGTTTGAAAACATTTACCGGATATACTGACCCGAAAATCAAACGAAAAATGTCTGAGACAATATCTGCTAATCTGAGACGTGATCAGGAAACTTATGAAACAGAAAGCAGTCTCACTGTTCACACAGAAAGTCCTCTCCTGGACATGACCATGATAGAGTACGAGCCGTTGACAGATGCTCAATTTAATTCACTTATCGCAGGTATGGATTTTGATTCAAATATGTGTGGTGTAAATCAGAAGGAGTCGAATCGCATGTTCTGAATGACTGGAAAAACCTCATTTTAGATATACGTTGTAACGGATATTCGAATAGATAACTTCAATGAAAAACCTTATCTTTTTCAAAATCCACGTTCCAAATCAGAAAGATATTTCAAATCCAAACTAAGTAAATTACATGAAAAATATGTCTTTGCACCAGCTGATAAAGCAGCCAACAACAACATTATCATTTGAAAACGTTACTACATATCAACTTTGGTTTCGGAACTTTCGTCTACTAATACATATATCAAAAGCAATGAAAGTGCATCTAACATTTTAAGCAAGCATAACAGTGAACTGTCTTCATTCAATATCTCTATTTCTAAATTGGATCTCCCAACACTATATTGCGTACCGAACTGCACAAGTCTCCTTACAAATTTCGATTAATTGCTAATTCTAGTAACTGCTCCAATACAATTTTGTCTAGAAATCTGACGTCAGCACTTGCTGCTATTAAAGAACACATAACTAGATATTGTGAAACGGTTCTAAACAGGAACGATGTAAATTTATTTTGGTCTAATAAGAATTCAGGGGATGTGATTGACAAAATGAAATCTGGAAATTTCCAAGCCAATACGATTTCTTCATACGACTTCTCTAATATGTACACCACACTTCCTCATGACAAAATTAAGGATCGATTATCTAATCTCATCAAATGGTGTTTTGATCGAGAGCGAAAAACTTACATTTGTACATCTGAATCGAAGGGTTTCTTTTCCTCGACAGACTACAAATCATACAAATCATGGACATGTAGTGACCTGTGTAACGCCTTGTCCTTCCTCTTGGACAATATTTATGTTAGATTTGGCGAGGATCTATACAAGCAGGTTGTAGGAATTCCTATGGGTACTAACTGTGCGCCTCTTGTTGCAGATTAATTTTTATACACTTATGAAAAAGAATTTATCCAAAATCTTCAAAAGCAAAGAAAATTTGATGATCTGAAATGTTTCAATAATACTTCTAGGTATCTGGATGATATTCTAACAATTGACAATCCTGCTTTTGAATTATATAGGAATGAAATTTATCCACAAGAATTAACACTTAACAAGGCAAACGTTTCAAATACAGAAACACCGTTTTTGGACTTAAATATCAAAATTGTAAACGGAAAGATTCATACAAGTGTATATGACAAAAGGGATGATTTTGGATTCAACATAGTAAACTTTCCCTGGCTTGACGGTGATGTTCCAAGATTACCGTCATACGGCATTTACATATCACAGCTCATCCGGTACGCTATAGCATGTACTGATATTTTGGATTTTCACAGTAGAAATTTACAAATTACCAAAAAACTTTTAGGTCAAGGTTTCCGCTTTCATAAACTAGTTAAGAGTTTCTGTAAATTTTACAAAAATTACAGTAAACTTCTTTTAAAATTCGTATCTATACATGCAACAGAGTACATTACTATGGGCATTACACAACCTGTCTTTTATGGTGATATGATAAACAAAATAAAAAGGATCAAAGGTAGGCAGCACAACCATCGAAAATGCGTCAGAATCATAAAACGCCTTTTTTTACCGTGGATATGATCCTAATGTCACCAGACGGACACTAGGCTTGGTACTTGACCAATCTACAGTCTTGTACAAGCGCATCCTTGAGACTTGCACTCTGACTGACTGTGACGACGGGACTCCAAGACGGGCCCTGTCCAAATCTATTTAGGGAAGACAGGGCCCCGACCACCTGTCCTCTCTGAATATCAGTCGGACTCCTCGGGTGATTACATACATAAGCTCGCTTTAGCCGGCAGAGCACGGACTGTATTACGTTTGCCCTCTTTTTATATCCATTTACATATTCATCTGTATCTCTGGGGCCTCTACGTTTGGCGGTCTTGTTTGTGTGTATCATCTTACAGTGAGGAGTTTGTTTTACACCACAATTGTACGCTCTTCGAGACCTCTGTGTAATTGGAGAAGTGAGAGGGTTGTGCGCACGTAATCACTTGCGTGACAAATGGCCGTCCAAAGTCGGCACCGGTTGCCCATTGGTCTCGTCGGTTTATGTGTAGTCTTTTGTGTTTGATGTTTACATGTCGTGTGTCTCTTTTCCGTGTCGTGCTGTACTCGTCTTTTGTGTTTTTGCATCGGGTGTTTTGGTGTTTTACTGTTGATGCTGCAACGGGGTCTTGTTGGAGATCTCCTCCCTTCTTCAAGATGAAAATGTGCAAATATGAAGAAGATCAAATAGTCAGAATGTTGGAAATGAAATTCTCCCAGGAAAAAAAAGATCAGCCGTTTTGATGGCTCACACAAATACATGTAACACGTTGAATATTCAAACTAATAATCAACATTTAGCACAATATCGACAACATTCTTTACTCATGCGTCAGCTTCATAATTGTTCTAACATCACAATCAATTATAACCGCAAATAACATTGCTATTATATTACAAGAACTGCCATTCCGTGATAGAATCTGTGATATAGACTATGATAGATAGAATCTGTGATAGCTAGATCTGCGATACATTTGAAGATTTTCGTGTTACTTGCTTTGTTGATTTCATATTGATAATAGTTGAATTCTTCATGTATTGTTGATATTATTCAATTATATAAAATATGTACCTGAAATTTTCTCTTTGACGAATCAAAATGAAGAAAGGTGTCTCAAATTTCAAATATAGTGTGATAATGAAACTTCATTATCCGAAACATATATATCTGGGTTGTCCAGAACGCTGCTCTCTGACATTATATTGTCATAGCGATTCTTTTGTCAATCTGGTGTTCCAATTTCTTGTCATAGTGATCCGTCCGGTGTCCATCGTCCCGAGTAAACTTTTAACAATTTGGACTTCTTTTTCGCAACATGTTGCCTAATCATTAGCAGTATAATGTCTTTGTATATTCGTAAACTTATATTCATGTGAAATGAATCAGATTAATTCTACTTTTTGACAGAATGATATAGACTTGCGAGCAGTAGCGATGTTAAACATCACTCTGCAAATTAAAGAGCTATATTTATATATTTAGAGTTTATCATATCACCATAAAAATTTACAAATTACCAAAAAACTTTTAGGTCAACGTTTCCGCTTTTATAAACTAGTAAAGACTTTCTGGAAATTTTACAAAAATTACAGTCAACTTCTTTTAAAATTCGGATCAATACACGCAACAGAGTACATTACTTTTGGTATTACACAACCTGTCTTTTATGGTGATATGATAAACAAAATTAGAAAGATCAAAGATAGGCAGCATAACCATCGAAAATGCGTAAGAATCATCAAACGTTTTTTATACCGTGGATATGATCCTAATGTCACCAGACGGACACTAGGCTTGGTACTTGACCAATCTACAGTCTTGTACAAGCGCATCATTGAGACTTGCACTCTGACTGACTGTGACGACGGGACTCCATAACGGGCTCTGTCCAATTCTATTTAGAGAAGACAGGGCCCCGACCACCTGTCCTCTCTGAATGTCATTCGGACTCCTCGGGTGATTACATACATGAACTCGCTACAGCCGGCAGAGCACGGACTGTATTACACATGCCCTCTTTTTTATCCATTTACATATTCATCTGTGCTTCTGGAGCCTCTAAGTTTCGCGGTCTTGTTTGTGTGAGGTCATCTTACAGTGAGGAGGATGTTTTACACAATTGTACGTTCTTCGAGACCTCTGAGTAATTTGTAGGTGAGACAGGCCAACCTTTAAAATCTCGTTTTAGGAACCATTCTTATAAGATCAGAACCTCACGTCAACAAAAACACAGAAACTTTCTTTATAATCACTTTGTTGAATATAATCATTCTATTTCGGATATCACCATTACCCCAGTTCAGACTTTTCCAAAACGTTAAAATGAAAGTAAGACCGAAATTAAAAAACGCCGACTACAAGCTGAACTTCCCTGGGTCACCAAACTTCAGACTGCGTACCCTCTTGGTTTAAACGATCAAATCTATGGACAAGGAAATATTTCCTCAGCTTCTTCCAATATCAACATCTTTTCAATTCGCCCAAACACTAAAAGGATATACAGGTCGTTCGGGAAAAGACGAAACAGACAAAAAAGAAACAATCCAGAATCTACCCTCACTCAACGATTTACTTACTATAATACGTAATGGCGGCAGACAGGACATGTTACATGCTCTGTCGTCAATACCTGTTATGCACTTGAAATCTATCTTGGATGAAGCAGAGGTTGCATTTTTAAGAAACACTGACTGATTCAGACTCATTCGCACAGTATAAACTTTATCCTATTGTGAAAAACACCTCCCCTAAAAGACGATTCATAAAAATCCCGTATATTAACAAAGGTTTTGATCTTCTAAACATCTCTAATATTTTTCGGGATCATTGCGTACAATGTGCCATTCCTCAGTATTTTGAAAATTTAGAGCCACCTCTTCTAAATATCTGTACAAACAAGCTGGCCATGTTGTTACAAGTGACTTTTCAATTATCCAAGACAGACAGCTCCGTGGTCTTCTGAAAAAAAGACCTAAGTATAGAATCCCATCCAAGATAGATTTTGTCAAATGCCGTGAGGTGCTTACGGAAGCCTTAGACAATTATACGAAAAGGTGGTGTAAATCAGAAGGAGTCGAACCACATGCTCTGAATGACTGGAAAAACCTCATTTTAGATATAACGGATATTCGAATAGATAACTTCCATAAAAACCCTCATCTTTTTCAAAATCCACGTTCCAAATCAGAAAAATATTTCAAATCCAAACTTAGTAAATTATATGAAAAATATGTCTTTGCACCAGCTGATAAAGCAGCCAACAACACCATTATCATTTGAAATCGTTACTACATATCAACTTTGGTGTCGGAACTTTCGTCTACTAATACATATCAAAAGTAATGAAAGTGCATCTAACATTTTAAGCAAGCATAACAGTGAACTGTCTTCATTCAATATCTCTATTTCTAAATTGGATCTCCCAACACTATATTGCGTACCGAAACTGCACAAGTCTCCTTACAAATTTCGATTTATTGCTAATTCTAGTAACTGCCCCACTACAATTTTGTCTAGAAATCTGACGTCAGCATAACTAGATATTGTGAAGCGGTTCTAAATAGGAACGATGTAAATTTATTTTGGTCTGTTAAGAATTCAGGGGATGGATTCAGGTGTTTTGGTGTTTTACTGTTGATGCTGCAACGGGGTCTTGTTGGAGATCTCCTCCCTTCTTCAAGATGAAAATGTGCAAATATGAAGAAGATCAAATAGTCAGAATGTTGGAAATGAAATTCTCCCAGGAAAAAAAAGATCAGCCGTTTTGATGGCTCACACAAATACATGTAACACGTTGAATATTCAAACTAATAATCAACATTTAGCACAATATCCACAACATTCTTTACTCATGCGTCAGCTTCATAATTGTTCTAACATCACAATCAATTATAACCGCAAATAACATTGCTATTATATTACAAGAACTGCCATTCCGTGATAGAATCTGTGATATAGACTATGATAGATAGAATCTGTGATAGCTAGATCTGCGATACATTTGAAGATTTTCGTGTTACTTGCTTTGTTGATTTCATATTGATAATAGTTGAATTCTTCATGTATTGTTGATATTATTCAATTATATAAAATATGTACCTGAAATTTTCTCTTTGACGAATCAAAATGAAGAAAGGTGTCTCAAATTTCAAATATAGTGTGATAATGAAACTTCATTATCCGAAACATAGATATCTGGGTTGTCCAGAACGCTGCTCTCTGACATTATATTGTCATAGCGATTCTTTTGTCAATCTGGTGTTCCAATTTCTTGTCATAGTGATCCGTCCGGTGTCCATCGTCCCGAGTAAACTTTTAACAATTTGGACTTCTTTTTCGCAACATGTTGCCTAATGATTAGCAGTATAATGTCTTTGTATATTCGTAAACTTATATTCATGTGAAATGAATCAGATTAATTCTACTTTTTGACAGAATGATATAGACTTGCGAGCAGTAGCGATGTTAAACATCACTCTGCAAATTAAAGAGCTATATTTATATATTTAGAGTGTATCATATCACCATAAAAATTTACAAATTACCAAAAAACTTTTAGGTCAACGTTTCCGCTTTCATAAACTAGTAAAGACTTTCTGGAAATTTTACAAAAATTACAGTCAACTTCTTTTAAAATTCGGATCAATACACGCAACAGAGTACATTACTTTTGGTATTACACAACCTGTCTTTTATGGTGATATGATAAACAAAATTAGAAAGATCAAAGATAGGCAGCATAACCATCGAAAATGCGTAAGAATCATCAAACGTTTTTTATACCGTGGATATGATCCTAATGTCACCAGACGGACACTAGGCTTGGTACTTGACCAATCTACAGTCTTGTACAAGCGCATCATTGAGACTTGCACTCTGACTGACTGTGACGACGGGACTCCATAACGGGCTCTGTCCAATTCTATTTAGAGAAGACAGGGCCCCGACCACCTGTCCTCTCTGAATGTCATTCGGACTCCTCGGGTGATTACATACATGAACTCGCTACAGCCGGCAGAGCACGGACTGTATTACACATGCCCTCTTTTTTATCCATTTACATATTCATCTGTGCTTCTGGAGCCTCTACGTTTCGCGGTCTTGTTTGTGTGAGGTCATCTTACAGTGAGGAGGATGTTTTACACAATTGTACGTTCTTCGAGACCTCTGAGTAATTTGTAGGTGAGACAGGCCAACCTTTAAAATCTCGTTTTAGGAACCATTCTTATAAGATCAGAACCTCACGTCAACAAAAACACAGAAACTTTCTTTATAATCACTTTGTTGAATATAATCATTCTATTTCGGATATCACCATTACCCCAGTTCAGACTTTTCCAAAACGTTAACATGAAAGTAAGACCGAAATTAAAAAACGCCGACTACAAGCTGAACTTCCCTGGGTCACCAAACTTCAGACTGCGTACCCTCTTGGTTTAAACGATCAAATCTATGGACAAGGAAATATTTCCTCAGCTTCTTCCAATATCAACATCTTTTCAATTCGCCAAAACACTAAAAGGATATACAGGTCGTTCGGGAAAAGACGAAACAGACAAAAAAGAAACAATCCAGAATCTACCCTCACTCAACGATTTACTTACTATAGCACGTAATGGCGGCAGACAGGACATGTTACATGCTCTGTCGTCAATACCTGTTATGCACTTGAAATCTATCTTGGATGAAGCAGAGGTTGCATTCTTAAGAAACACTGACTGATTCAGACTCATTCGCACAGTATAAACTTTATCCTATTGTGAAAAACACCTCCCCTAAAAGACGATTCATAAAAATCCCGTATATTAACAAAGGTTTTGATCTTCTAAACATCTCTAATATTTTTCGGGATCATTGCGTACAATGTGCCATTCCTCAGTATTTTGAAAATTTAGAGCCACCTCTTCTAAATATCTGTACAAACAAGCTGGCCATGTTGTTACAAGTGACTTTTCAATTATCCAAGACAGACAGCTCCGTGGTCTTCTGAAAAAAGGACCTAAGTATAGAATCCCATCCAAGATAGATTTTGTCAAATGCCGTGAGGTGCTTACGGAAGCCTTAGACAATTATACGAAAAGGTGGTGTAAATCAGAAGGAGTCGAACCACATGCTCTGAATGACTGGAAAAACCTCATTTTAGATATAACGGATATTCGAATAGATAACTTCCATAAAAACCCTCATCTTTTTCAAAATCCACGTTCCAAATCAGAAAAATATTTCAAATCCAAACTTAGTAAATTATATGAAAAATATGTCTTTGCACCAGCTGATAAAGCAGCCAACAACACCATTATCATTTGAAAACGTTACTACATATCAACTTTGGTGTCGGAACTTTCGTCTACTAATACATATCAAAAGTAATGAAAGTGCATCTAACATTTTAAGCAAGCATAACAGTGAACTGTCTTCATTCAATATCTCTATTTCTAAATTGGATCTCCCAACACTATATTGCGTACCGAAACTGCACAAGTCTCCTTACAAATTTCGATTTATTGCTAATTCTAGTAACTGCCCCACTACAATTTTGTCTAGAAATCTGACGTCAGCATAACTAGATATTGTGAAGCGGTTCTAAATAGGAACGATGTAAATTTATTTTGGTCTGTTAAGAATTCAGGGGATGTGATTGACAAAATGAAATCTGGAAATTTCCAAGCCAATACGATTCCTTCATACGACTTCTCTAATATGTACACCACACTTCCTCATGACAAAATTAAGGATCGATTATCTAATCTCATTAAATGGTGTTTTGATCGAGAGCGGAAAACTTACATTTGTACATCTAAATCGAAGGGTTTCTCTTCCTCGACAGACTACAAATCATACAAATCATGGACATGTAGTGACCCGTGTAACGCCTTGTCCTTCCTCTTGGACAATATTTATGTTAGATTTGGCGAGGATCTATACAAGCAGGTTGTAGGAATTCCTATGGGTACTAACTGTGCGCCTCTTGTTGCAGAATTATTTTTATACACTTATGAAAAAGAATTTATCCAAAATCTTCAAAAGCAAAGAAAATTTGATGAATCTGAAATGTTTCAATTATACTTCTAGGTATCTGGATGATATTCTAACCATTGACAATCCTGCTTTTGAATTATATAGGAATGAAATTTATCCACAAGAATTAACACTTTAAAACAAGGCAAACGTTTCAAATACAGAAACACCGTTTTTGGACCTAAATATCTGTGTGAGGTCATCTTACAGTGAGGAGGTTGTTTTACACAATTATATGTTCTTCGAGACCTCTGGGTAATTGGAGAAGTGAGAGGGTTGTGCGCACGTAATCCAGGATAACCACACCATGTGCTACTTGCGTGACAAATGGCCGTCCAAAGTCGGCACCGGTTGCCCATTGGTCTCGTCGGTTTATGTGTAGTCTTTTGTGTTTGATGTTTACATGTCGTGTGTCTCTTCCGTCTCGTGCTGTACTCTTCTTTTGTGTTTTTGCATCGGGTGTTTTGCTGTTTTGCTGTTGGTGTTGCAGCGGGGTCTTGTTGGAGATCTCCTCCCTGCTTTTATTGCTACATTTGAAAAAAATATTACTATTTTATTTTATTTAATAAGAAACTTATGATTTTATGATGTTCAAAAGATTACGAAGACTATTCTACATATTCAACTTTTGAATGTTATTCATTGCTATTCAGATTTTAAGAGACTATTTTTTTTTCGTTAAAATGAGCGGATCTCGGCCCCCTTGCAAAATCTCGGGGATGGGGATCCGGATGCCCGATCAACCTCTAGGTGAGCGCATGAAAATTAACTATTAGTAATGTCGCATGTCGGATGCAAGTTTCGGTGCACGTCCAGATCTAAGAGTTTATCTGTTATGAAAGCATTCCTTTTTGACAGGCAGGGATGTATTACGACAGGCTGCCCGATCAGCAGGTAGAGAATATCGACCGCTACTGGTTAGAACCAAACGGCTTGCAAGTAACCTACGTGTTCAGGGTTACATTACACAAAGGCTGAATTCATCATTGAGGAAGTTCTTCGGTCGGTGCGGGCATTTAGTAAAAGGATATCAGATTCCCCTTTCCAGAATGATCAGTCACTTTCTAGTTTGTGATTGAACGGCTGCCATCATCACCAAACAAGAGTTAATAACCTAATTTATACATCAATATGTACATCGAGACAATCACCGAACTGGACAAGTTTACATGGGACTGATGCGACGGGTGTTGCGTGCAATCAGGAGAAGCTGACTGTAACCAGGCTACAGGTCTCACTTAGGAATGTTATTAATTCCGAGGTTCGCAATTATTCTAATAATAATTATTATGATTTTGCCTTGCCTTCTCGACTTGAGACTGAATAACTGATAGGTACTTATTTGATGTTTATCATTACAAGAAAGATGAATCCGATATTTTATGTCATTTCACACAAAGATTATCTTTTTTTTTATTTTTTTTTTATTTAAAATCACATCATATAAATATACAACTTTAACATAACAGAAACAATTTTCTCTATTTCTTAACATAATGTAAATTTCTCTATTTCTTAACTTAATGTAAATTAATTTCTGAGATCTAGATAATAAATCATATTCTCCAAAACGAATAGGTTTGCGCCGCCCGCATTTTACAACAAATACAGTTTGCGCTGCGGTGAATGACGCAGACGATCTCTATCAATCACAAGATTACAAGCTTCTCATGGATCGCTGCACATGGGCACATGGTCAGAGGTTCTGAATTTACCTTTTAGCCAAAAAATTAGGATAAATACAACTATTATGGACAGTTACCAAGGTAAGTATATACTAGAGTTGTCATTTAACATAAAGAAATAGTACTTAAGGGGTATCGACAAAATTTTATCGGCCACATTGGAATTGACGTGAAGCATACTTGAAAATCTGTCGTTCTGCAGAATCAAGACTCCAACCCCAACCATTCCAATACCAAGTTATCTTTGCCTCAACATCGTCATTTTCCTTTCATTTTAAACAAAAACCGCATCAATATCTTTACATGACAACCATTTGAACTTAGTGCACCGAACTGCGCAGCTACAGGTTTGCAGGATTCATGACCAATACCATAACTCACCTCAAACGTTACTATTATCATATGTCTAAAAACATTTGTCCTCCAATTTTGATCATACTTTCTCAAAATACCGGGTATCTTCATTTTACACACAAGGGGCTAGTAGCCATATCAACATAGAAATGAATCCAGGGGCGGATCCCCGGAATGTTGCACATTTGTAATTTGACACCTATAATTCACATGACTATCCCACTTTTCTAATATATATCATGCAAATAATTAATAATTGAACCGCAAACAGTCGAAATTCTAGTGAATTACCCCAGGAACTTAAAAATCGTTTATTTTTCTACCTATGTTGGGGCGGATCGGCACGTAAAAATGGCTACCTGTAAAAACTCGTGTTCGAAAAGACACCGTGTTGTATTAACATCATTTATATGATAATGAGACCTTGTACTCAAAATCGAAGGACAAATGGTTGCAGACATAGTATCAATGTAATGTTCAAGGTAAGTTATAGCACCACTCATAAATTTCTCTTAGGTGCAGCTGTGCAGTTCGGTGCACGAAATCCAAAAAGTTTCTAATGTTAAAATCTTCATGCAATTTCCCGTAGAAAATATGGGGAAATGTAGCTATTGGATTTGAGAATACCCGGGATTAAAATAGTCGAAGTTGGAGCCATGACTCGGTGTAAGGAAAGATTCTCAATAACACACTACAAAAAATCCAACATGGCGAACAACGGTTTGTCGATACCCCCTAAATGGATAGAACTGTTAAGAATAATGCAAATGCATACTTGAGTGGCGAAGTCAAGAATTAATATTGTGAGCTAGGAGAAAAAAAGCTTTATGATTCAGGGATTCCCTTGACAAATAGATTTTAAAAATTTTAATTAGAAGTAAAGAACGTAATTTTCTCAATACCCTTTCCAATAATATATTCTGGTTTATTTCATTTTTAAATAAATTGAACTGGTTTATCATTTTTGTTTTCTGCTCTGAAATATAGTATGCTTTATAAATTGTAAATAGAAGAAGAGTTAAGAAGAAGTTCATATCTTCATATTCTTTTTGTTGAATTTTATATCCCCAAATCATATTTTTCAGTGAAAAATATGCCTTCCAAAAGACAAAGATTACCAATTTCTTCGCTTAAATGAATTAGAAGTATATCCAATAGATAGGTATAGACGGAAAGTTTTAAATTTCTTCGCTTCAGTCAATTAGAGGTATATTCAATATATTGTTCTTCACATATGAAGGTAAATCATCACCAATAAAAAAGATATCGAGCAATAATTTGAATTTGCCACGGAAAATGTCTGCATCAGTAAAATTGTGAAACACTTCATTTTTCCCATGCTAATTACATAAAGTGTCAACTCATTACTTTTAAATACAATAAGGTGAAACTGTTTCAAATGTAAGGGATATCTATCCTAACACTGAATAAACAGTATATGTCCTTGAGCCTTAACAGTATGCGACATTTGATAAAGATTCAATACATGGGAGTCGTTAAAAGTAGTCGATTTTAATTGATGCTTATGTCACCACTTATTGTGTACACAAAGCATATGTCTTGTTTGACATCATATAAATAATAACTACATGTAACATAAAGTTTGCCATCCTGTCCATAACAAACATAGTCAGGTTTCCCTCTCATATCCTCCTTATCCAGTAGTCTCCTCAGAAACTCCCCCTCCTTGGTTATCGCATGTAGACAACCATTAAAACATTCAGCTACACACAGTGTCCCCTGTATCTCTGTTATACCGCATGGTAAACCGGACAATGGAGTGAACCACAGGGCTTGACCTTCTATTGTCATGCATAACACACCATTTTCATTCTCACAAGGTACGTATATATTGTTTGTATCACTGTCCATATGTATGTCCATTCCAAACTCAAACTTCTTCCCAAACGCCTCCTTTGTGGTGATCATCCTGACTTGTCTCCCCTTTCTGTCCAGTATTGTGATTGCGTCGTCTTTACGATGTAGTACACAGTAGTATGCACCGTTGTAGTGGATACCATGCGCGTCGTGATCCACGTGATATGATACGTCCTTACTGACTATTGACTTTCCACGTACTGTCCATAAATATACTGTATTACCCGCTCCGCAAGTGGCAAATGTAGCGTCACGTACATACGTTATTCCCCATGTACAATACTCGTGCTTTAATCCTGTGGATGAAAGAAATGTCCCAGTCTGATCAAACACTTTCAGTACTACGTTACTTGTATCAACAACAATCACGCACTCTAACACACACACAATACACCTGTAACTTTCACTTTCTTCGTATCCTCTGGTCTCTTCACACTGAACTCCAGACAATCTATTTTAGCCTGTTTGGATGTTGTACGTTTCTCTGGTTTTGATGTAGCAGATGTAGATTCCGGGGCGATCTGAGCTCCATGATACAGGACGGTGTCTTCTGTAAGCGTTATGCACTCCAGAAAATCAGAGGCTAGCTCCTCCTCGTTGAAGGAAGATGATTTCTGTTCCGATGTCGTTGGTTCATTAATTGGTGCCGACTTCTTTATATGATACACAAGGTCTACAAGATGGTGGTCCTTGGTGTTTTCTGAATATTGATGATTGTCGGAGCATGGTTCACATAGCAATATATGACATTCGTAGCATAGAGTCTTTGCCTTAACTGCTTTCTTTTCTTTTTCACATTGTTCACAGTGTGCCTCTGATTTTGATTGTCTGGTCGACCCTAGTAAAAAAATAAGCCATAATCTTATAAAAAGGAATTTCAATTTATACAGTATCGCCATCCCATCCCCGTAAACCATTGTATGATTTGTAATAGTCCTTCTAGACCAAATAGACACATCCTAGTTGAAGCAAACTTATTGATTTGTTCATGTACCTCTCTATCGACCTTGTGTTGAAAGTGCGATGAGGAACATACAATAATGCGATAGGTCAATGTGTAACGTCTTCAAATTCATTAGCATCATTTTAAAGCAGATAAATTCACAGCATGGACCAGACATGCACGTTTCGGGTATTTAATCCTCGTCAGTGATCCCCATTCGAAACAATGAAATATGGCCATAGACTATGAAAGCTATGTCAAAAAAAAAAAAAAGGCGTAGCAGGATGGGTGGGAAATGATGCTACAAAACCAATTTTTCAGAAATTCCGAGAATTTTTTCGTGAACAATAATTTTGAATGCGTTTGAAAAAAAGATCAACCGAAGCTGATCTGATTTGGAAAAATTAGAGAAATCAATGGAGTTATGTCGATAACAAGCAATTATTCAATTCGGTGTGGCGAAAAGAAACCTAGTTGAAATGTACACGTGAAAAATAAAGATATATGTATGTACTACTGAATTAGTATAGAATCGCAATACATTTTCCTGCATACTTTCAGCATAAGGTACTCTGTTAGTACTAAATTATGGTGAAAAATAATACACATATAAACATTTATTTTTCACAGTTTAAAGTTAAGCGATAATTGACATATATATGCAATCAATTCAATTCACTTGTCTTTCAGAGAACTTTTCAGTTTTGAAAAAGGTAGCATTTTTTTTAATTTCAGACATCTTTAAAAATTGTAAGGAAAAATCCATATATTGAATATAATTCGCATCGCTCGTCATTAATGAGAAAAAATAGCAATCCAAGGAATGCTTGTGTCGCCTGCGAAGTTGCCTATTTTTAAAAAGTTGATCAAATATGTAGGTCAAGGTCACTTGGTTCAATATTTGTACATGTATCAGTGGGAAAATCTTGTCAAATAAACTCGCATGTGAAATATTAAATCGCTTACTTACCAATTAAAAGATATGGTCAATCTATTACTTTCAAAAATGGTCAATCATCTAGGTGAAAGTCATTAGGTACAATTTTTGGGGAATAAAAGAAAGGACTTATCATAAGAAATACATGTTTGAAATACTAAATCCGTATCATTTATAAAACAAAAGATATAGCCAATCTTATTTTTAAAATGTAGGTCAAATACCTAGGTCAAGGTCGCTAGGTAAAAAAATATGGTATGTGTAGAAAGGTCTCACGACAAGTGAAATATCAAAGCCATAACGCTTACCAATCAAAAGATATAACCAATCTTAGTTTTTTTTAAAAGTAGGTCAAATATCTAGGTCGAGGTCACTAGGTCCAAAATTATGGCATTTATAGTAAGGTTTTATCACAAGGAATACACATGTGAAATATCAAAGCCCTATCACTTACCAATCAAAATATATAGCCAATCTTAGTTTTTTAAAGAAGGTCAAATATCTAGGTCAAGGTTACATGTACTAGGTCAAAAATTATGGCATGTATAGTAAGGTTTTATCACAAGGAATACACATGTGAAATATCAAAGCCCTATCACCATGATCACTTACCAATCAAAAGATATAGCCAATCTAAATATTTTTAAAGTAGGTCAAATATCTAGGTCAAGGTCACTAGGTCAAAATTATGGCATGTGTAAAAAAGTCTCATCACAAGGAATACACTTGTGAAATATCAAAGCCCTATCACTCACCAATGAAAAGTTATGGGGTGTGACACCCAAAGTGTGACAGACAGACAGACGGACGGACTGACTGACGGACAACGGACAAAGTGATCCCTAAGTGTCGACGTGCTTCGCAGGCAACACAAAAAATGTGTCCTCTGGATGATGACGACGAGATTTTGTTGTCAATCGGGTCGATTGTCATTAAGAGACATATCGGCTGAAATGCAATTTTAAAAAATCCTTTGTGTTTCCAGGAGGATTTATATGTTAGTAAATACACTCAACTTTTTTCCACCTTAGAATTTGCCAGGTCAATACACACGACAATTTACATGTACTCACGAACGTTTTGTATCCGTCTACCTCATTGGTCAAGTGGCACAGATGTTTTGTTTACTATTTATATCGGGTATTCGATGATCAAATCAATACCATAGGCCATGAAGTGATAAAATCCAACGATGAAATTATCATTTGTTACAGTATCAATTTGAAATCCATTTCAAGGAAGGGGAAAGGTTCTAAAACTTCGGTTGATCGTCTGTCTCTTCAAAGCATTTGAAATTTTCTGTTACAAAATTTCTTGAAATTTCTAAAACGTGTACCAAAAGACTTAGCAGAATGGGTGGGATATGATCATATCCCACCCATTCTGCTACGTCTTTTGGTACATTTTTGGACATAATTTTCATACTTTTTGGCCATATTACATTGTTTCGACTAAGGATCACTGACGAGGGTTTAGTACCTGAAACGTGCATGTCTGGTCAATACTGAAAATTTATCAGGTTTTAAATGATGCTATTGAATCTTAAGACGTTTAACACTATAAGAAAACTGTTGAACCGCATGCTTGTTGTTGGAATACTATATTTTATGACAAAAGTATTTTGAAATGAAGTTGATCTTCTCTCATAATGTTTTTTTTTCTCATTGTGCATCTAAAAGCCATCTTCACGAGACAAGTGTACGTAATATCTTACTCAGTCAGATATTATTTACACTTGTCTCGAGAAGATTGATAAAAACACGTACGCAGAAATTGACCTGGGGTCCTCGTGCCAGTAATATACAGGCCGTAGTCAGGAGTACATCTTGTACGAAAAAACGTCAACATCGTTTTCGCAAAAAAAAGACCACACACACAAATTAAAAAAGCCAGAGAGAGAGTATTGTTTTTTATGAAAAGTGTTGGTCTTCTCTGAAAATTCTCATTCAAGATGCAAAATATCATCAACAAAGTTTAAATTCAAATCCATATAGCCCTGGGAAAAATATTCAGATCTTTTCACTGTGGACGATGTAGATTTCAAAATAAACTAGTCTAGTCGTCTGAAAAGAAACAAAAAAATATGAGAAAAAAGTAATACAGATCTGAGGAAAGCGTAAAATTTGCTTCCGAAATTCCTACAATCCATCGGCTATCCCAAATCCCCTGTCCCATGTTTATACACGTATGAACAAGAATTTATACAAAATCTTCAAAAGCAAAGAAAACATGCTGATTTGAAATGTTTCATTTGTGCCTCTAGGTACTTGGATGTTATTCTTTCTATCGACAATCATGTTTTTGACAAGTATAAAAATACTTTTTATCCACAGGAATTGACTCTAAATAATGCAAACGTTACAAAAACAGAAACACCGTTTTTGGACTTAAATATCAATGTTAATGGAGAGATTGATACAAGTGTGTATGACAAAAAGAGATGATTTTGGATTTAACATGGTAAATTTTCGCTTTCTTGACGGTGATCCTCCTAGATTACCCTCATGTGGTATCTACATTTCGCAGCTCATCCGGTATGCTTGACGACGTACTGATGTTTTGGATGTTCATAGTAGAAATTTACAAATTACAAAAAAAAATTACGTCAGGGTTTCCGCTTTCACAAACTTGTAAACAATATCTGGGAATTTTACAAAACAAATCACACATCTTCAACTTATTTTGAAAATCAGATCCATACAAGCAACAGAGTACATTACTTTGGGCATTCCACAACCTTCATTTTAAGGTGACATAAATAACAAAAAAGAAGGATCGAAGGTAGACAGAACTACCATCGAAATTGTGTTAGAATCATCGAACGCCTTATATACCCTGGATGTGATCCTTCTGTCACAAGACACTTGGCTTGGAACTCGACCAATCTACAGTCTTGTACCAGCGCATTCTTAAGAATTGCACTCTGACTGATTGTGACGACAGGACTCCATGACGGGCCCTGACAAAAGCTCTCTAGAGAAGACAGGGCCCTGACCACCTGTCCTCTCTGAATCTCAGTCGGGCTCCTCGGATGATCACATGTATGATATCGCTACAGCCGGCAGAGCATGGACTGTATTTCGTATGCTTCTGTTTTTATATCCATTTACATATCCATCTGTGTGTTTCTTAGACCCTGAATCATGCTGTCTGTTTGTATGTTCATCTTACAGCGAGGAGGTTATTTTACACCACAACTGTGCGTCTTTCGATACCTCTAGGTAATCGGAAAAGTGGAAGGAATTTGCGCACGTAATCTAGATAACCACACCGTCTGCTACTTGCGTGGAAGATGGCCGTCCTAAGTCGGCACCGGTTGCCCATTTGTCTCATTTGTTTATGTGTGATTTTTTGTGTTTCATGATTCTATGTTGTGAGTTGGTGTTCCTCGTCTTTTTTGTGTCCCTTTCTGTGGGTGTATGTTCTGTGTTTTTGAATTGGGTGTTTTTGGAGTTTTGCTGTGGGTGGTGCAAGCAAGTGTTGTTGGAGATCCCTCTTTCTTCTGTATATCGCGGGTGTCTCCGATTCTGACGTCGTGCATATGCTTGTCGTGAAAAAAGTGGTAAGTTTTACCTGAAAAAGCGCTATATTAATTTCGAGTTAACAGCACGCCCTTAAATCCGAGACTACCATCTTGAAGCAAAAACCAAAATTATATCATATTATATTGCTTCGGACCAGAGTGCGTAAATTGCATCACATTCACGACGTCTAAATTTCTGTAGACCGTCAGCAATTCTGCCATAATCGCTATATAAATGAATTCTCATGTAAGGAATCGTGAATCGCGACAACAAAAACAAAGAATTTGGCATCGGCAAAATAAAAAAGTTATTAGAATTGTAATGAAGTGCCCACCGAGATTCGTCAGATTGATCAAGCCCATAGAAGGTTCGGGTTCGCCTTGCCTTCATTGGACTTGATCAACTCGACAACTCTCTGTAAACGGTCAGTAATAAAGCTATAAACTAATAATGTTTCCTGCTTTGTTTGAGGAGACATACATGTGAATTAATGCTTACCATTGAATAGTTATAATCAAAGTTATCGGCTTTGATGACAAACGTGCAAATAGACGCATGGGCAAGTAAACTAGCTCCGAGTTTCTTACATTTGTAATACGGGACATTAAACTTTTAATGAACTCAAGGCTACTCTGAAGATATCTTATTAAGAAATTAAAACTTGCTAGCCGTGGATTGTTGTCCACTAATTCCCCGAAATAATTACTGGGCAACAAAACACAGCTTACTAGTTGTTATTGTTCTGCAGACGACAATGGGCGGAGATTTCACTCCGGACGTGTTCTATAAAACGTGAAGGGGCGGAGCTTAGCGAATGGAAGTTTGTTGGAGAATTACACAATACGAGTTGATGTTAGAATTGTCAATATTTAAACATATGTTCTATAGCACCAATTTTATTGTACCAGACACTTGTTTTGGATATTGAATATTCAACAGTAATACTTAATCATATTTTGGATGACATCTCAACTTATCGATACAAAGTAGTAAATGTATGTCAACATGAACAAAAGACGGATTGTAAGGGGTTTTGCAGACTAATATACACACTGACAGATAAATCATATAAATATGACAACAGGAACCAAAGCTATGGTCAATTCATCACTTACTTTCACATATGGCTCTTTTTCCGCGATTCCCAAGCTCTTTTATCAGTTTTGCACACACGTCATCCATTCTTTCTTCCCTGCTGAAGTCGAAGTAAAGTCGAGTTCCCATCATTCCTCCGAGCCAACCATCGGGTATGTATTTTCGTTGAAGTATTAATGGTATGAAAGGTTTTTCAAGTTTGTATGTGTATTCAGCCTCTGAATAGAAAATAATGGAAAGTATTTCACCTTGCTGTCAGAGAAAAGGCGCTCATAAAAAAATATCTTTTTCATATACAGGTACATGTACACGTACTATGCTCAGGCAGTGTGTGTTTCGGATAATGCAATTATATCATGTATCGTCGCATCTTGTTTCATTTAATATTTCATGCCTTTAATCTTTTCGAGAGCAATAAGAAGCTCAAAATTTCTTGTGGGGTCTTCACTGAAGCATTTTCAAATGGAAAAGTGGCCGAAACCAGAAGGATGGTACAACGGCGTTTAATATTCTATATTCAATGACACTGTAGAACTAGTGCGAGAATTAAAAGGCGATGTTAAAATTTCACCAGGAAGAGGTAACTGATTAAAAAAGTCACTAGCTCCACACTTCAAAGAAAAGAGAAGTGTATATAACATCGTAAACAGAGTATCCAGATTCTTCTTACGGTGGTGCCTTTTCAGAGTAATTCAAAGTCGGGTAATTCAGATAAACCAGTAGTATTACCTCCACATCTTTATTCATAGATAATGAAAAGATAAGGGAGTCTATGTGCCTTTATCAACAATTTGCTGCTATTTTGTAATAATAATAATATCGAATCAACGCAAATATCTGAATACGGATTCTCTGTAAAAACCTGACCTATTCATATTAGGGTAGCAACTACAGAGATTCATCTCTATTTTCGTATCACGTCATTTTTAACATCAACATAAAAGATAAATTACATGACCTCAGTCTGTTGCGTTATTTAAAAAAAACCAAATCATATTCATTGAAATTTGTATTGCAGAATGTGAAAGTCTATTTTTGGGATACAATATATGTTTTCAAATGAAAAATCGCAGAAAATAGGATTTTTTTTTTCATCTTCTTATCTGTTATGCTATCAAAGTTTCAATCATCAGAATATGTACTATTTTTTATACAATGTAAAAAAAGAGATGATTAGATTCAAAATTCAAACTTTCAGTAGAACTCTTTGTTTTTTGGTTCAAAATGATGATTCTTTTTTATAAATTTCTGTGGAATTATGTTAGGAAAACCATTTTCTTTAAAACTGATTCTAGTAGACATTGGTTTGACTTCTTTTGGATATAGCAATATGCTTCTGTAGACCTTTTAGCTATTAATAGAAAGTACATTTTTTTTGCAATGGCAACATGAAAAGTCGCATTTAAAAGGAATTACTGACATAAGAATGTCCATTATGCCCCCGGAATAACAGATTCAGTTTTTGGCCTGTCTGTCTGTCTGTTTGTCTGTCTGTCTATTTGTCTGTTTGTCTCTTTGTCCGAAAAAACTTTAACATTGGGCATAACTTTTGAATGGAAGTTAATAAAGCTTTCATATTTCACATGTGTATTTCTTGTAACAAGACCTTTCCATTGATACCAAAAAGTTTGACCTAATGACCTTGACCTTTGACCTACTTTTCAAAAACTTTTACATTGGGCATAACTTTTGAATGAGAGGTGATAAAGCTTTCATATTTCACATGTGTATTCCTTGTGTCAAGACCTTTCCATTGATACCAACATTTTGACCTCGTGACATTGACCTTGACCTTTGACATACTTTTAAGAAACTTTAACATTTGGAATAACTTTTAAATGGAAAGTGATATGGCTTTCATATTTCACATGTGTGTTCCTTGTGACAAGACCTTTCCATTGATACCAAAAGCTTTGACCTCGACCTTGACCTTTGACCTACTTTTCAAAAACTTTTATTATACTATATATTTTATCAACATACATGATGTTACATCAGATATTTAGAGCACCAGTCCATCCTTATGTAGTTATCGGCTACCATATTAACATTCCATTTGAATATCAAATTAGCATGTTATGCTGAATGTCCAATCATTTTTTGAGTCATTCTACATCTGAATACAATGGTAGAAGAAATCACTAATTAAAAAAAAGGTTAGAAACAATGCATCAGTTTGCGGTGCATTTATAAACTACTGAAGTCTGCTTTTACAAACATTTTTCATGGCAAAATGTGTGATTTCCACTTTTTATAAGCAACGTTTATTCTTTTTTTAAAGTTTCGTTGGTGTTTTTAACGTTTTAATAGAACTCAAGTAATTCATCCAGATTTTAAAAATTTATTGCAGGCCTACATCTACTGATTTTGATGATGAACTGCTGGAAAAGAACCACCCCCCTTCCCAAAAAAAGGTTTTTTTGTTATTCAAGTATAGATTTTATTTTCTATACAACGTCCCACAAGATGCTTGATTATAGAAGAAACAAATTGTTTCAATACATTTACTTTCTGACAAATAGTAAAGGTTTCATTTAAATGTAGATAATGGTCAAAGTCATATAATACAAATGAGTTAAAGAAGATCCTGACGATAATCTCAACAACACTCACAATAGAGCACAAAATTAAACACCGACGGACCCCTAGCAAGCTAGAGGTGGGACAAGGTGCCCGGGAGGAGTAAGCATCCCCTGTTGACTAGCCGCACCCGCCATGAGTTAGTGATACACAGTTATTCCTGTTATTCCTCGGACGGCATAAGAGAGATATTGACAGATTCTACCTTTAGTAGACTTAAGACTTATGCCCTATATAATTTTTTTTTCAAAATTGGGTTAAATTCCAAGGTCCAATTTCACGAGGTTTAAATTTTCAATAGAAAATACACATTTAAAACAATAAAGCCCCATCCATTACCATTGAAAAGTAATACCAATACTGAACATTCTCAAAAGCAAGTTAAGACTCCAAGGTATAGGTCACATAGTCTAAAATGCTGGTATCAAATAACATTACATCCCTTTACCGTTTCTTTCAGACAGAAATCTTCATATTCCCTTCGATGTAACTTGATGAAAAATTTCGATATTTATTCTCCTCATATGAGAAGAAATTTCTTGATGCATGTATAGATGTGAAAAATATAATAAATGATTGACAAAAAATAAGAAAGGCGTGTAAATTACATTGCTTACGGAAGAGTAACACACTGACGATAAACAGTATGTGAAACAGCCATTTTGTTACTATGGCCTTATCCTTATCGTTTCGGGGGTAGGGGTGCTGTAGATCTATGCCGAGTGTCCGTATGGTGACGACAGGGTCTTATCCACGGTCAGGTACAAAAGGGGTATAAATTTTCTGATGATTTTTCGAGATTCTGACCACCCTTGATCTTTCTCATATTGCTTTTTATGTCACAAAGGAATATACTCTATTGCATGTATATATCCGACTTTCAAATGAATCTGAGAATTATTTCAATTAGATTTCAAGAAAGTTTGTTAAAACCTTAACCTTTACCCCAAAAAATTCTTGGTAATGTGTAAATTTGTGCTGTAAAAATCCAAAACATTAGTACACGCTCTAGCGTACCGGATTACTTTAAATATGTATATACCGTATGGTAGAAGTATTGGAATATCCCCGTCAAGCCAGGGAAAAATTGTTTTACACACTCGTTTGATTCTATCAGTTTAAAAAGGAATTGGACATCGTGATTGCGACGACATTATTTATTTTCTCACTTCCTAGGAAAAAAAAACAGTCTTAACTTCGGTACGCTGATTGATTTATAAAATAGAATTACCTGAAGAAGTTTGATAAAAAAAACATCCGACGTCATTTGAAGAAATTATGCCACTTTTAGATATTTTGAAGTTGGGAGGCTTTATCAAATAGCAAACAGCACGTCATTTTGACGTTATCGGGGAAACTGTTGTCACAACCCCCATCATTTAAAATGCATTTAATCATTAATACCAATGGTAAACGTCTTCAAATTCAATAGTATCATTTAAGAAAAGGTAAATTTGCAGCATGGACCATACATGCACGTATCTTATTGAAACTTTGCATATATAAAATTGAAAATTCCATCTTTATCACCATATTCATTAGCAAATTAACCCTACTTCACTTTATTTTAAAAGAAAAAAATCGGAAATATAACGCCTTGTAATATTTAAGTCCTTAATCTAATTTTTCTTGTATAATCGTAAACTCATCACTGCACATTTTTGATCTTTTTGTCCACAGGATTCTTAATAATTGAAAACTATCAATTACAGTCAATTGACACAAAATAGACATCTTATGCGACAATGTCATCTTTTATTCCATTGCCCTGCCCTGCCCTTGTTTGACACACATTTTTTCTCATCTTTTCATTATGGAAGTACAATGCCTTTATGGACATTTTGGAAGTTAAATTGAGATAAATTTTCCATAGCTTTACCAGAACCAGAATGATAATTCTAAGAACATGACGTCGTCAAGGAATCAACGCATACGTTGAAAAAGATTACATATTTCAATGCCTTATAGAAAAAAAATCCTGTGAATATAATTATGTATAAGTTTGCATAATCAAGGACAGTCAAGAAATAAATAATTCCAGAAATGTTGAGAAGAATCGAATTTAGCGTCCAAGTGCTCAATTGACCCTTCCGAACGCGGGAAAATTTGAGAAATTTCATGACGTCACAATGCAATTTCGATGTTTGACCGAGGTTCGAAGCTTGTTTGTCCGAGGTAAAAGCATTGTGACGTCACGATATTTTGCATTCTTTTCCCGCAATTCGGAAGGGTCAATTCCTCCTTGAATTTTGATATCTATATATGACATGGAGTTTCGGTATTTGTAAAGATTTCTTTATGAAGTGTCAATTCATGTAGGTAAAATTCATATATTTTTTTCAAAGCCAGGGTTCTCAATGATCAGATTATCATCCAGGTTCCTAGAAGCACCATTGAAAATCATCAAGCTTCCTTTGCAAGATCTTGGATATTTTTTTCTCATCCGAGTATAGTGAAGTCAAAGGTAATGAAAATCATGTTTTAAACATACTTCGAAATATCAAATTATTTCCTATGAAGTAGAGGGTAATGGACATTTTTCATGCTCGCGGACTTCGGACATCGCATTTCGAAGGGACTTTGTCAAAACCGCAAAATATAAATTCTATTCCAATGAACTTAGAATACTCTGCGTGAAGAATGTATTTGTTTTCATTTGTATAATTACATATTTAAAGTTGTGCATTGTCCTTTCGCCCATGTGTGTTCTAATTTAACGTTTCTAATCGCACCTGATTTCTTTTATATGACCCCTACATTGCGGAGTCCGGAGTGCAAAATCCGTACTAGATTAACTTGAAAAATGTCCATAAATAAGATTAATACTGTAGATATACAACGGAAAATTTAGTGCGTAATACTCTTGGATGTACATGTGTTATATTTATTCTAATACTGCACGAATAATTCAGTCGAAATAGCGAAAAGTATTATTGAATTAGTTATGGTTGTACTATGTACTCTCAAAATGCCTATGGTCTAACAAAAGCGAGGGTTATATATTTTCCTGCTTTTAAAATAATTTTTGTCAGTTTAGACAAGCTTATTTTTCAATGCATATCTACCTGTTCTACAGCTTTTGCTGTTTTTGTATTTCTCAGACATACATATCAACACTACGGCTGCATCCTCACTGTGTATAGCCGACACCGGATATTGGTACTATTTGTCGGCGTATTGGTACTACTGAGGCGAGAGATTTTAACAAATGAGGTGTGAGTGTCCCTCTCTAACATCGTTTTTTATTTAAATCTGGCAGCTCCTTTCAAAAGCAACTGTATAATGCATTACTACAGAAAGTCATCCTTGAAGTTATATGAGTAAGATATGTCTAAGAGGAAGATTTTTAACTTTTAAAAGCAAAATGCATTACCTAGTACCGTAAAATTTTCCCTACTGAGAACTTTATTTGGATCTAAATTCGCATAAATTCACTTTTTTCTAGACTTGCAATATATCTATGTTTTACGATTTGATCACTGTATCATGATTTCATGGATTTGTAAAGATCTTACTAAGAACAACGTGTATTTTTCCCAAAAAGATGCACGCCAGGTGTACGGCATATTGCTGGACGAAAAAGAATTTACTGTACGGCATGTTGAAATAAGTAGTGTACGGCGACCTGCTTTTGGGGTCGGAGTTGCAAAGCAATTTCGGGGCTTACGGAACGAAGATGACAATCCACCTACTATGTGTACCTGTCCGTCACTTGATCCATCATCTGTCTTTACACATGTTTGTTACGAAAGAGTTCAAGGGTGTGAATGTATTCATAAAACATTGGTACTCACAGCAGGACAAGAACCCCAATATGCTAATTTTATTGTTTCTACCATGCGCGGATCCAGAAGGGGGGGGACCGGAGGTCCGGACCCCCCCCCCCCCCCCCATGAGATTTGCCAGAGGTGGGGTCCACGGACCATATGGTCCCCACCTCTGACATATCTCGGGGGGGGGGTGTCCAAATACGACATAAGATTAAATTGTTTCATATGGATTTTTTCCGGCTCGCTTTCGCTCGCCAAATACATAAAACTCCTGTATGAAAGGATACATCAACTAAGACATACTTATATTGAATTGATATTAAAATTACTTTTATCAGTTGTGTTAATTACCATACTTTCCATATGCTTGCATATTCAGTTTTAGGTATTCAGTTCGCATTGTTTACAGGCGATTAAAATGTGGAAATCCATGAGCTTCAGGGGGCTTCGCCCATGGTCCCCCACCAGGGCTTCGTCCTGGACCCACTTGGGGCCTAAAGGCGGCCCCCAGACCCCCGGCATTTTAGACCCCCCCCCCCGTGAAAAAGCTGGATGCGCGCATGGCTTCTATTCTCTAGAAATTAAGACAAATTTCCTTCTTCTCCACTCACTTCTCTGGTGTATTGAATAACACTCAGGTCATAAGACGTAATTTTCGTGTTATGCATGCATTTTTTAAAAAAATATTTATAATAAAAGAGAAGGACAGCCCTGTGGTGCACATACATAAATGTATGATAGCGGCGTTATGACACATGTCAGTGACGGATCTAGCTTTGAGTAAGAGGGGGCGTAAAACGGCGAGGGGTCTGGTAGGATGACCAGGGAGGCGAAGCCTCCCGAATTTAAGCTAACGCATTTCAGCCTTTTCGAACCCATTCTCGTGACTGAAATTGATTAAAGAGTTGAAATTGATGAAGACAATTATATTATCTGACAGGTAGTAAATATTCACTAATATTTACTCTTTTTTATATGGAAAATGATCGTTTTACCTATGATTTGCAAATTTTAGGGGGGGGGGGGGGCGTGCGCCCCTTACGTCATCCCCTTGAATCCGCCACTGCATGTGGAAAGCAGCACCTGTATGTTAGCTCACCTGAGCGAAGCTCAAGTGAGCTATTGTCATAGTGTGGCGTCGTCCGTCCGTCCGTCGTAAACTTTTCACATTTTCGACTTCTCAAGACCCACTGAAGGGATTTTGATGAAACTTGGTAGGAATGAAGTACTCATGGCTCTCTACAGGTGGTGTTGTTTTTCGTCCGGCTCCGTCAACAGGTGGCGCCACCACAAGCAAAAGCAGGTCAGGGGGTACCCTCCTTTGACATACCAAAGCACATATCGACAAACGTAAAGCATCAGGATGATCTAGAGAGAACTGTTTCTTTGAATAACCCCAAAACATGTGGTTTTATGCCCTCAATAACTGTATGTTTGCCATATTCAAGGCAATCAGTGGTTTCATATTGATTTTGGTTGAATTTTTTTTTCATGATTTTTCATGATTTTTCTTTCTTATGTGAAGAAAGAGAGGGAGGGGGGGGTATTTTCATACAAACTGGAACAGAACCACGGAAGGGAGTTTAATGAAGCTTGGTAGAAATGAAGGACTCATGGTCCCCTACAAGCTTTGTTTTGTTTTGTTTTGTTTTTTTCGTCCGGTTCCGTCATTAGGTGGCGCCAGGTCACGGGGGTACCCTCCTTTGATAAACTTCCTCTTCAGAACAAAAGTACATCGACAAATCGAAAGCATCTGGACGATCTAGAAGGATGTCTTAACAAGTGTTGTTGTTTTGGTTTCAGCCCGATGTTCAATTTTTGACGTGTTTATGACATCTTTTCGGACTTTGTCAGAAATGCTCATTTTTTATGGAGGGGGATTATGGTCAAGAGCTTACATGCTTCATGATATGTTGCTTCATTCAATGTTTGATTATTCCATTTCATTTGTCTTGCTTTCATTTCAAATTGACTTTATCTTTCTTCTTTGTGTGATTTTGCTTCCCTGCATTTGTCCTTCGTCAATGCATAACTGTCATTATACCATGCGTTATGACATCCTTCTTTCTGCCATTATCCTTTCGTCTTAATGCCATTATTGCTTCGTCAATGCTAACTTCAATTTTGATGATACCAGATGGCGCTTCGCGCGACCGCATGTGTCCGTTCCTTGAAATGAACTTTGACGGGTGTGGCTAGCCAACAGGGGATGCTTACTCCTCCCGGGCACCTGATCCCACCTCTAGCTTGCTAGGGGTCCGTCGATGCTCAATTTGGAGCTCTGTTGTGAGTGCTGTTGAGATTATCGTCAGGATCTTCTTTAACTCATTTGTGTCACACTTATGCCCTTTGCCGTGTGGAGCTCGTAAAAAAGTTCCCCGCGAGGGGTTCGACAGTAAGTGTTTTGAATATTTTTCCCTGACATTGTCGCCATAGCACTTTCTATATAGAAAGAACCACAGACAGTGCATGTATTTAATATATTTTCATTTTCGTGCATGAACATCGACGGCGGGTGTGGCTAGCCAACAGGGGATGCTTACTCCTCCCGGGCACCTGATCCCACCTCTAGCTTGCTAGGGGTCCGTCGATGCTCAATTTGGAGCTCTGTTGTGAGTGCTGTTGAGATTATCGTCAGGATCTTCTTTAACTCATTTGAAACATCCCCTGTCGTTAGAAATTTCTTTTAAATTCTACTACAGTATCGTTCGAAAAGTTATTATATTATCGCACGAGAGGACAGAAGTAGATTGGCTGTATAAATATTTGAAAAATATTATGAAGTAATTAGTAAATATTTGATTTTGTATGCATCAGAATTTTGTAAGTTTTAAATCTGACTGTAAAATACACATGTATGTGCACGTGAAGAATCTCTGTGGTGCAGTGTTAATCACATTTGCATCTGAATTTTATTTTACACCTTTCCGAGTGGGTTCGAATCCCGGACGAGGATACTTTTTTTTCCTTTTGTCAATTTTAAGTATAATGTAACTTGTCCATGTTGTCCAACTGCCCAGTAGAGGATGTCGAAAAAATTTGTGGTACTTATGAAAATTAAATGTTTCAATGCATTCTTTTTTTTCAGTTTTTCTTTGGGGGGGGGGGGGGGTCATTGTTTTGGAAAAAAAATATATCAAATGATGGCTGTTTGTTGAAACTTGTCGAGTCTGCTTCGAATCAGTAAATGAAAGTCAAGTTCAAAACTAACAAGGCATCGCGCTTCGTCGATAAATCACCTCGTCGACGCGAAATATAGGCAATGATGACTTTTTGTTGAAACTTGTCGAGTCTGCTTCGAATCAGGATATGAAAGTCAATTTGACAAACACAAAAGCCGAAACTATGTTCGATCCCCCCCCCCCCCCCCCCCAATAAAAAATTGGTAGATGAAATATCTTCCGACAAAATATTGGGTCAACATGAAGATGACCATGCAAATTATTCAGATGGCAATTTCTCGAGACAAGTGTACGTAATATCTAACGAGTACTCGAGGCTCACGTGGTTTTGGGGCTTTGTATATAGCATTCATACGCATATGTATATACATCTTTAAAGAAAGAAAGATATTTAAAACTATTAAGTTTATCTGCATGAGTCTTTAGCTTGAGGATTTTATCTGTAAGGAATCCTAGTACCTGTTTTTCAACACGCCGTACAGTTAGCTAATAACATGCCGTACACAAACAATTTCTTTGTTGAGCTCGTATGTAAAATATAGATGCAATTTCTACATTACCCTTGATTTATATCTAATAGTTATGAACTTCTACATAGACTGTGCACAGAATCATGATCTGCAATAGTACTTTCTTTCGTTAAAAAGAATATAAACTTCATACATGTGCAATATTATGTGTACTAGGTACCCCATTTTGTGTTATTTTACTATTATCGTCCGATCAAATCCTATGTTTTGAGGGTTTCGATGTTGAGTTTACCATCACAGAATTATTTGCTTGAAGTTCACTCCATATAAGATCATATTTTCTTCACAAATCATTGTCAAATGCTAAAGGTAATACCTATGTCATACTTGTTTACCGCCTCGGTAGTACCAATACGCCGACAAATAGTACCAATATCCGGTGTACGGCTATACACAGTGATCCTCAACAGCCTTTGACACGGCGTCAAGAATACTGCCACCTGAAATACAAAACAAAACCTAGTAAGTGTATATAATATGAATCATTTTCAATAATGTGCAATTCTTGAGTTGAAGAGACATAATTGTGATTTACACTAATTCCTTCATATTTATGTCACCTTAGAATTAATTTCAAAAGGTAATAAAAAGGACATAAGAAGAGGAAGTTTTCTTGGAGCGTTTGGTTGTTTGTGATAATAATTGAGGCTCCATCTTCCTCCAGATGATTTACCAGAAAGAAATACATCCTGCTACGTTTTTTCGACACAGTAAGTTTCATACTTTTTGGGCATACTACATTGTTTAGATTTGATGATCACTGACGAGGGTTAAGTACCCGAAACGTGCATGTCTGGTCCATGCTGCCAATTTATCTGTTCTTAAATGGTGCTATTCAATTTGAAGACGTTTAACATAAAAATCAGAGTTCAGGAGTCGAAGATCCAGGGGAAAATAAGGCATAATTTTGTAAAGGAAAAGAGGGAAACTCCAACAGGACTTGATTGCAACACCTACAGCAAATCATCATAACTTCCGATGTGAAAACACAAAGTAAACAAGCATAGCAAGAGACGTAAAAGAGACATACGGCATAGAGACACTAAACTTTTAAGACTTTACATAAACCTACGAGACCAATGGGCAATAAGAACCGGGTTAGGACGGCCATCTGCAACGCCAGTAAAAATGGTGTGGTTAGCCAGATTGCATGCGCAGAACCCTCCCATTTTTTCGGGTTGCCCGAAGGTCTCGAAAAACGCTCAGTAATGTTTATAAGGTTAGCAATGGTAGACATCGTTCTATTTTGTCACACCAATGTAAGCATCGCTTAATTACGAAGCCAATGCTGAACATAAAAGTAAGCATGGCGCATTGTGCGACATATCAAGATTAATGTGGTACTTTGTGTTTCGACTGACTGTGTATATCCTTTTTAATACATGTGATATTATTTTTTGTATTTTGTTTTCTTTGAAATCATTGCAAATGCATGTTGCTCAACATCAACTTCGTGTGCATCTTAGTTGTTCTGCCTTAGTTTTATGCATTGACTCTATTGACATTAATTATTGTTCTTGTATTTTAATTCTATGTAAGTGCCCTTGTATGTACACAAATCTAATTTCTAAACTAAAACCAGAGGGCGCTAGTAAAATGAATTTTTGCGACTTTAACTCATTATAAAACGCATTTTTGCTGGAAGCATCAGTGATGAGAATTTCGTTTTCGAAACACGTGTCTGGAGCTTGATAAATTGGTTTGAAATTTTCTTCAAGAAGGTACAGAGTTGGAACACTTCCTCATTATTCTTAGAAATGATAAAAGTAAAAAATGCCAATTTTCAAATGTTCTATCGAATAGAGAGAGAAAAGGCCAACTACGTCCCTTATGAAATTCCAAAAAAGACTGAAAAATCCGATCACTCTGAAATGATTTTGACGTCGAATATTTCTCTTGATATGAACATTTCTTATGGGTACTTCTGTAATGTTTATTATACATTAATAAATATACATATTTTTCCACCAACTTTATCATTTTGTCCATTGAACATAGACGCAGAATAAGGAAATATTTTCCAAGCTCTCTTCTTTAATTTTAACACAAAAAGTATATGATGAACATTTTTGTTTAAGTGGTGGATTTAGCAAGTGAACACATTTTTATTTAAATCATAAGGATCATCCTATATTAAGTAGATTCACTTTATCGTGTAAATTTTGGCATCGGAAAAAATAGACTTTACTACGATTGTCTTCTCTGGTCTTACTTTCAAGTTGCGTATGTTGAACGTTATACACAGAATATGTTATTGTTAAAACTATCATGTCGGACAACAAAAGTAGCAAGTATGTGCACAGAATGAATTTCCTAATTAAAGTAATTGCACAAAGAACTAGGTGCGCTAACCCCTCACATCGGCCCTATAATAAACATCAAAGAAGTACCTAACAGTTATTCAGTCTTAAAGGCGAGAAGGCAAGGCAAATTCGTGAGAATTTCCATTGGAACAGTTGCAAATCCCGGAATGAACAACATTCCGAAGTGAGACCAGGTGCCCGGGGAGAGTCAGCTTCTCCTGATTGCATGCAACACCCGTCGCAGCAGCTCCATGGAAATAATTCAGACGTAAAATGCTTTTGATAAACGAATTATGAATGATTACTTTTTGCAATGTTGAATGTTTGAGAAAATACCGAGTCATAATTTTGAACACTCGTTACGTCACGCGCGTGATATATGACGTAATGTTCTGACGTCATTTGCTATGAATGACGCAAAACAAAGGAAATTCATCGTATTTTAAACACAAATCTTCAAACTTCATCTACGCTTCAGACCTCGCCCACATTTTTTTTTCATGCAAACGAACAGGCCGATCAGAAATTCATCGATTGGTACAAAAATATTCTTGGGCAAGGCCTTGAGCACAACTTGATTTCCTAATTTTTCATCGAAATTTCGCTCATTTATTAATATTTTCAATGATTTCAACGTTTTTAGACGCTTTGACCGACGTATTATTCAGTATTCGCTATTTTTGAAAACCTGATTATGACGTCATCAAATTCTATGGAAACAGTCCTAAATGTCTGGGAAATGACGGTTTATAATCGACGTTACCATACGATTTCCATGACGTCACAATGGTTTACGTCAGATACCGTCTGTAAGGGGGAAAATTCTGTCTTCCGCATAGACTCAATAGAACTGTGAAATCAAAACAGGCTTTCATAATTTAGATTCACCATACTTTTGACATTTTATGAACTAGAATATAATGGATATATGAACTTTGAAAATCGGGCCGAAATGGCAGGTTACCGCTCCTACTCCTTTGAATTCAAAATAATGAAAACCATATGGCACTACTGAAATGAAGTTTGGCTATGTCTGAAAATCACTTTAGCTGGAAATATCACTGATGATGTCTTCAAGAAGGTAAAGAGTTGGAACACTTCCGAAATAAAGAGTCACAAAATCTGACTAGAAATCATATTTCTTGATAGATTCTAATTATCATTTTCTTTTAACGTATCCATTGTACAAATGGAGATCTCGCGGACGTCTCGTCAATTTAAATAGTGTTAAAATTATCTCGGTAATCTTCGGCAGTGTCTCGATAGTTTCCGTGGATTGAGCGAAGGTTGCCATGTCGACCTTTGATGATAAACCATTTTTTATGTTGTATAAGGTATATTTTGGTAAAAATATTCAATAATTCTAACTATATAATACACTTGAAATTTATTTGTACAACGGATACCTTAATGTGGGCAATACATAATTTGAGAGTTCAAAGGGGTAATCACCGAGAAAAGAAACTTTTAAAATAGTTTAGAAACTGATTTTAGAGGAAAAAGTGATGTAAAAATATTCCTGAATTTACTAGTTTATAAAGTATATGACCCAAAATACACTTTTTCTCCTCCAGAGCACTTTTGCGATATAGAATTCTGGGTATTTAGCGGAGTCACTGTGCCTTTAGTCAATAACATGTATCATTTTGATATTCTTTTGTCCATTCTATAAACTCAGCAAGAAGGTTTCTAAATATTCGTCAAATCATGTAGCATATAGCATTTTTTTTAGATTTAAAATTTAAAAGATCTGTACATCCATGTCGTTAATCGAGAAATTATGCATCAGACTATAACATAAACCCTTTTATCTTAACAAGAGATTATTGCCGCAATCACCTAATTAACATGCACATCATATCCCGATTGTCCCACATTACTTTTAAACCCATTTTATAAAAACATGAGACACATTCATATTATCATTATAAACACTTATTTCTTGTTGCAGTGTGGAGCAGTTAAACTTTTTCCCCGTGACTTGAAATTTGAAGTGTAATAATTACTTCTTTCCAGCACTGTCGAATGAAATAACCTTTGTCTTGGCTCTTTATCACTTCGACGTTAAATACATTATTTTGCTATTTCGAAATTTGCCATTTCACCCCAAAAATAACATCGAAATTAAAAGGAGGTTAACATCTGAACACCATCCCTCTAATGTTATATTGGACATCGTTTTTATATACTTATACTAGTGAATCGACCCTACAGGAAATTTGCATTCTCTGCAAATTGCAAAAATTTAAATTAGAAAAAAAAAACAGAGGGCGCTATTGAAATGTATCTCGGCTGTGTCTGAAAGTTACTTTTGCCGAAAGCATCACTGATTATGATTTACTATCCAAAACACGTGTTTGGTGCATGAAAATTGTTAAGAAATTTTCTGCCAGAAGGTAAAGAGCTGGAACACTTCCTTATAATCCTAAAAAGATTTAAGAAAAAATGAAAATAGCGCCGCTGAAATATAGGCATGTAGCAGTAGCTACAATTATGTATTGAGTCTAGTGCTGTAATGTAACTTACTCATGTTTTCCACGTCCATCCAGACTTTGTAGCCTGCCGATTCCAGCTTATCCTTGACCTTTAAAATAGTAGGCTGATTCTCCCATTGATAGCTGATCATCACATGTTCAGCTTTGGTATCTGAAAGAGAAAAATCAATTCTTAAAGGTTTTTATTCCATTTCGAGTAATTCTTCTGGAAGATAAAAAGCAATCTAATTTCGAATGAAACAAGGCCGTTCACGAATCGGTAAGTCGCTTATCGCCGAATTTGTACTAAATTTGTGATGCTTACTTTTAACTTGAGCTTGATTAAAATTGGTTTAGAACTTTTTTTTCAAAAAGGTTAAGAGTTGGGACACTTCCGTATCAACTTTTGCAATGTGAAGCAGTTCAGCTTGTTCTAAGTGACTAGACTAGTGTTTTACGACGTACTTACTTCTTTCCAGCTCTGCTTTGGCCATATATAATTTTTAACGTCTTCAAATCAAAAGCATCATGATTTAAGAACAGATAAATGTGCATCATGGACCAGACATGCACGTTTTGCTCCTAAACAGTGTGATATGGCCAAGGAAAGACGTAACAGAATGGATGGGATATGATGCTACAGGACCCAAGTTTTAGAAATTTCAAGAACTATTGATACCAGAAGTTTTCGAATGCTATGAAGAAGCGATCAACTGAAGTTGATCGAACTTGGCTGCATATGCACTTAGGGACTCCTGGTTCACCAGCAGTGACACTTACCAAGTGCTTCAAATGTTAAACGTCTTCAAATTCAAAAGCATCATTCAAGACAGATAAAGTTTCAGCATGGACCAGACATGCACGTTTTAAGTACTTAATCCTCGTCAGTGATCATCAATCTTAACAATGTTATATGGCCAAAGAATTAAAAATGTACCGAAAGACGTTGCAGGATGGATGGGATATGATGCTACAGGACCCACGTTTTAGAAATTTAAAGAAATTTTGTTAACAGAGGTTTTCGAATTTTGTTGAAGAAGCGATCAACCGAAGTTGATCGAACTTGTCTGCATGTGCCATAAATTTGACATAAAAATATCATGTGACAATTTCACCCAAACATATCATCGAAATTAAATGTTAACACTTAAGCACTCGATCCTACTCAAAATTTGGAGCCGGTCATTCTCTGCAAATTATATGGACAACCTTTTGCAACTGCATGTTTTATCTAATCATCATAATGATTTTAAAATCAAGTCAATAGTGCCCTTTAATCTTGAAAATCAATAGGGCTTATCCTCTCCTCATGAGGCTCTTTTGTGGAGGGTTTGGTTTTCTTATATCACAAAACTTTTAAATGTAAGTCCACAATGACCTTGACATTTGAACTTGAAAAGTAATAGGGTTCATCCTTTCTCCGTTAAGAACACTTGTGGAAGGCAGGATGTTCCTATGGTGATTGCTTTGTCTTTCACACTGTTCACAAGAATCCGAACACTCACAAACAAACAAACAAACTCAAGGACACAGTGATGCTATAAACAATTCCCAACAGAGTAACGAGGAGATAAGGTGATAAAACAACTTAACCAGAGGGCACTACTGTATTATTTACATGTAGTTATGACAATAAATTAGTAACTGGAACAGTTATGCACTGTATACTCCAATTAGATAATTTAAGTGTGACACATTAGCTTGTAGACGATCAACATTTTAAAAAAAACTTCTATGCGGTATATATCGAGATGTTCAGGGTCCAGTTTCATTGATTATATAGAGGAAGATCATAAGCTCCTTTTGTCTAAGGTTAAACATGCACGTTTCGGGTACTAAACCCTCGTCAGTGATCCTAAGTCTAAACAATGTAATATGGCCAAAAAGTATGAAAATTGTTATGTCCAAAAATGTACCAAAAGACGTAGCAGAATGGGTGGGATATGATGCTACAGGACCCACGTTTTAGAAATTTCAAGAGCTTTTGTAACAGAAAATTTCAAATGCGTTGAAGAGACAGACGATCAACCAAAGTTGATCGAACTTGGCTACATGTGCCCTCGGGGACTCTTGGTCCACCAGCAGTGACACTCACCAAGTAGTTCAAATGTTAAACGTCTTTAGATTCAATAGCATCATTTAAAACCTGATAAATTTACAGCATGGACCAGACATGCAAGGGATCTGTTTAACTCAGTGATCCTAGCGAAGCGCTACCTGTTCAGATTTTGAGAGATACTGGTCCTGCTCAGACTTTTTGTTAGAAGACGTGCTGCCTTCGTCTGAGAAGAAGTCAGGATATTCTTTAACTCATTCTGTTGGTACGTCAGTTTTATTACAGGGTATGCAGCTGGGCGTGATAGATGATCCCCTCATAGAATTAATTTGAAGTAAATTTAAATTTTTGACCAGTTATCTTTTGTGTTTGACCTACTCTTTCTGTTCAAGACATTTCCTTGATGCTAGGCAACGATTAAGCCGGAGGAATGGCAGTAGTTAGTCGAGTCCAATTAGACATTTTTACCTCAAGTCTATGCCGACGATTGAGGTCAGATGGCGACTTTACCTGTACGGGGATTTAAAAGAAATGTCTAGAAAAGAAGAAAATGCTTTGGGACTGTAATTTGAGATTTCAAATTAATACTATGTGTCCAAAGAGGTGTGAAATAAAAGAAACACGATAAAAGATAACAAATGCAAAAGAAAACAAGAAGAAAAGACGATAGTTGATTGAACTTGAGTAGCAGAATATATAGTAGATAACATTCGTGTTACATATTAATAAATTTGAAAGGATCCAACTCCTCACCTTCTTGAACAACAGATTACAATGAATTTTGATGCACCGGACACGTGTTTCGAATACCAAATTCTCTTCAGCGATGCTCTAAACCAAATTAATATTTACACAATCCAATTTCAGTTTCAGATTTAAGAGGCGCCGCCTAGGTCGCTTTTCGTTTTTATAAAGAATTAATGTAAATCATTGAGTTTAACTAGCAAGAGGAATTGCCTATGTCATGTATTGAGAATACTTCTGTGAGGTCGAGAGCATATTTATCCATCTTTTTCGAACAGATTTGTGATCGCCCCCTCCCTCCCCTATTATCTTCATTTATATAAGGCATATCCTGAATGTGTTTTAAATAATTTTCTTTCATGTTGCTTCGCTAGGGCTCTACACTGAACCCAGGCTATCCCTAGATATTCGCATTTGTGCGGTAAGCTCCAACTGACCACAAACTTAACATCCTATATCCACAAAAAATAACGTAAAGTTTGCAAGTTTGTCAATGATAGAAAATGTGGCGACATACACAATGACTCTTTGTTTCTAAAAGAGGCAAGTAATCTAGAACATACTAGTACATAAATATATTTTACGTAAATATGCATCTTTGAAGAATAGCTGCTTAAAGATATTTTTTGTAGATACTAGATAGGGCGATGATTCGCACGCGAGGTCAAGGAAGAGAGTAACCCTGATGTCAAAGGAGGTTATCCACCAAAGAAAATAGATCTTATTGATAATCTTAATGTCAACATATGATGAGTCTTAAAACGCCAAAGCAAGTTAGATCAGAGTACCAGGCGTAGCCGATGTGTCTACGACGGTACCAAATAATGAAATGATGCGTACCATTCGCCATTTGATAAGGACATGAACATCTTCAGCCACGAGAAGCTATTGTTGGGAGTTGTGACCCGGATATAATCCAACTCAGTAAAAGGACGCTTCCGCCGGGAGATACCGAGTAACTCGGAGAGTATTTCTAAACAATAATACATTCAAGAAATACACAGCTTAAGAGAGAAAATCACTTACCATCGAGCATTCCCTATGAAAATCATGGAAAGTGCAAAAATTTACATTTCAAATTTTCTTATTTCATCGAAAGAAAATGTAGGATTCTTAAACAAAACGATGCATGATATTGATATTTAGTCAATTTTTCATAGTTTTTATGGCATTTAAAGTTGTTACCATGGATACCGCTTTTTTGTACATATCAAAATGTCTAAAACAGCAAAATGTACACTATGTTTTCTTTAGTTTAAATGAAAGATGTCATAATTTCTGAAATGCTATATCACCACACTTCATACAATAATTGCTTAGGATATAGAAAGAATCCAATTGATTTTCAAGGTCAAAGGTCAAGATCTCAGACTGCTAATGTTTAAAATCTTTGTATACTGCGTAGAGGGTACATTTTTGAATGGGTCATCATTTTTGAACCAGACTTCATAACCTTATTGCTTATGACGTGTGTAAGATTACTATTGATTTCAAGGTCAAGGTCACAGATTGGAAATGTTTAAAATATTTGTATACAGCCTTGATGGCACAATTTCGATCGGAGCTTCTGACGAGCCAGTAAGGATCGTCCTGGAGTTCACTGAAGCATATCCTGAAGAGGAGGAGGATATGATTCAATGATCTCCGGACCATCTTATATCTGACACTATTTCTATAAAAGATATCGATCGGTCCCTCACCTTTAGGTGAGGGAGGCCTATATTTCCCATTTACATGTGTGGGGCTTGTGGCGCAGAATTGTCATTTCCTATTTATCATAAAGGTAGATTAATCATTACCATACAATGATATCTCTTTATTCCATTCATCATACAATAGTATACATAATTTTACAAAAAGGAAACACTTAACATTTGAAAATTCCATCTGACGGTGCTTAGCAGAAAAATGAAAAATGGTTGCTAAGGTAAAAAGTTAGTTTCAATGGAGAATTTTGTAATCTGCCAATTATTGTAAGTCTTTCCATATATAAATATGAAAAAAAAAATCCATATTTGGTAATATGAAATAAATCGGTATTATGCATCTGTGGGGCTGAAAGGTATGGTTATTAAGGTGTATTTCTCGTTGCTAGGTAAAATGGGCAATTTCTGTGACATTTTAGATAAAAGATAAGCTCCATCTTAAAAAATCGCACATATAATTAGATAAAGGCCTGTCATAAATACTTAATTTCAATTTTTTGAAATGGTTGCTATGGAATACATTTGGTTGCTATGGAGGATTTTTCACATCTTATATATATAATTTCTCATGTTACTGCACATCACTGTAATTCTTTCCATAAATGAGTATACAATAGATATCCATACGAAGGAATATAAAAAAAACGGTATCATGCATCTACTGAACTGAGAGGTATGGTAACTACGGTGTACAAAGGTGTACATCTCGTTGCTAGGTAAAATGGGCAATTTTAATGACCTTTTTGATAATAGATACATTATTTCCAACAACAGAAAATATCCTTTTATGAGCCAAATAAAAAATTGCATACATAACTAGATAGAAGCCCGTAATAGAATAATAAATTTAATTAATGAAAATGGTTGCTATGGAATGAAATTGGTTGCTATGGAGGATTTATCACATCTTATGTATAGAATTTCTCATGTTTTGTAATTTGCTTATTATTGTAAGACTTTCAATACTGTAGCATGGAATAAATATCCATACTTGGTAATATAAGATAAACTGATATTACGCACCTACGGAGCTGAAAGGTATGGTAACTAGGGTGAATATCTCGTTGCTAGGTAAAATCGGCAATTTCTGTGAAATTTTGGAAAAAGATAAGATATTTGCAACATAAGAAAATATCATGATATGAGCCAAACAAAAAATCATATACATAACAAGTAAAAAACTTGTCATAAATAATCAAATTTAATCATTGAAAATGGTTGCTATGGAATAAAATCGGTTGCTATGGAGGATTTTCCCCATATTACATATAGATATATCTTCCTTAGTCTATTTATACAAAATAAGAGCGAAAATTCATTTGTAAATTAGAAAATTTATTTAGAATTATTTGATACTTAAAATGATAAATTTTAAATTTTACTGAAAAAAGGGACTTTTTTAAACAATTTTTTCCGAGTTTCCTCAAAAAGGCTTCCCGATTTTTTTCATGATTATAATAAAGCTATGATAGGTTAATCATACGCTATCTGTATTATATGTCCTGACTGTTGCAGATTTGAAATATTGAATTATGTTTTAGAGACACAATTTCAATTTTTCAAAATTTAAAAAATAGGCCTACTTCAGGTTACCATAGCAACGGAGTCACTTCAATTTAATGCATGTTATTCAATTTTTCTTTCACACTTTACATGAGGCATTTGTTTGATACTGAATTGAATTTAATTGAGCAGTGTGAAACATGAAAAAAATACGTTGGAAATCTTACAAATTTACAGAATTTTTTTGTCTCACTGGCAGGTTTCCATGGTAACAACTAAAACACAGGCAAATATTCTTTTAAAACGTTTAAAAACCTTTTTATTGCTATAAATGGTCAAGGAGCATCAAAATGATTACAAAAAATGTGAAAAAAGGAAAATCAAAATTTTGAAGTTTCCATACAATGCTCGATGGTCAGTGATTTTCTCTCTTAATACTTTGGCCTTTTTTCAGTTTCATGGACCGGGACTGCATATTACATAAAAATGTTTCATTTTACTAATTTTGAACCAGATTTGGTTTTCATTTTCAGATATTATTTCTACCCCTGGAAATTTTTCTTGATTATCTTAAGGGTATCATGACTATTAAGGACAAAAGTATGAATTACATGATCATATTCGAGATCGATTTCTTTTCTGTAAATGAACAATAAAAACGCTATTAAAGCTCAATTTAATTTGAGGCGACATCCCCAACCCCCCGTTAAATACATTCAAACGCCATTTTGTTTCGTATATTTTCCTCTTTCAAACTAGTATTGTAGTGGTTCATTTACTGATTTCCCGTCAGGATTTTTGCTCGAAGTAACGTCTTCTTCAAAACAGAATGTCGAAATGTATACGTCGAGTTACTGGGTACAACTCCAAGTTTCCCTCTTATATCAAAGCCCTCCCGCTTTCTGGGGATCTGTGATGCAAAACAACTAAGGTATGATTTCTTTTTATCTTTAAAATTATGTTTGTTTACCTATATAGTCCAGGTCCCCTATAGTGCACATGGGCTAATATTTTTAGATAAATGTAATATACAGGAAAGAAGTAATACCTACCTTTACCTCTGTCCGCCATTTTTTCAGACACACGTCTAACGCCAGTAACCTATCTACATGTAGAAATCTTATGATTTGTCTGTAAATAGAATGATTAAAATTACTGAAAATAGGACGTATAGCACAATAATGAATGAAAAACAGACAGAGAGAGAAAAAAAAACAGAAACGCAGCGTCCAACGGACTATTTATTGAATACATAGGAGAGTGACCCCCTTTCAGGACAGAATCTTTAATTTTCATGAAGAAATGAATTTGTATCAAAATTTGTTCTACAATGTGGGCAACATATGAAACGATACATAATTTTTTATTTCCTTTCTCAGTTTCTTAGAATTTTGACTTCAAAAATGGTATATTTCTCCAAATTTCGAAAAAAACGTCATTGTGGGGTCATTTTCGACCAACTTGTTATTAGTTAGTATCGAGCGGGCTTCTGAACAACTTCTATATATTGATATGTTTGTGCCTTTTTACGTCTTTAAGTGCATGCAGAGGGAAAACGTTGTTCACAACTCCGGTCGATGTTATCTGAATGAAAATAGCTAAGAATCATACTGTTTTTCGTGAAAAATTGACGAAATCACCGGTCATGATATTTATGCAAAATTTACAATGTCGGAGAAGGCGAAGAGTAGTTCTTACAACTAGATTACTCAAAATATAGATATTCAACTGTCTACAAATGACAACAAAATTTGATTTTGAAGAATTTGATTTTAGGGGCCACTTGACTATACTATTTTAAACGAAAAGTAAATGCAAAATAAGGAAGCGGGTAAAATGCCTTGAGGTAATGAACAAAAACAAAAACTTGAAAGCAAAAAAAGGGGTGAGGAAGAAGAAGAAGACGGTACGTTCTAAACTGTAATTTTACAATGTCCACTTGGAGCCAATTCATATGTTACATGTATTATATACAAATGTATATCATAAAACCTAGATTTGAAAAGAGGAAATGAACAAAACAAATAATATCGCAGCCGATGACAAGGGTTGAGTACCCGAAACATGCATGTCTGGTCCATGATGCGCTGAAAACCTATCTGTTCTTAAATTATGTTATGAATTTGAAGATGTGAAACATTCAAACTCTTAGCATGAAAAATCTTTGACATTCTGGATTGCGATTGAATGGCTGTTATCATTACCTAACAAGACTTATTAACCTGATATGTACTTCAATATGTACATCGAGACAATCACTGAATTTGATAATTTTTCATGGAGCTAGCAATTGCGACGGGTTTTACACGCAAACACGAGATGGGGACTCTCCCCGGGCACATTGGTCCTGTATCACCAAAAAAAAAAATACTCACGAAAACTAAGATTTTCGTTACTTTCATCAACAAATAAAAGCTTAAAATGTTTTTCAATTTAGATTCCTAATAGCATTTCTTCACAATTAATACAAATTCAGAAACAAAACATAGCTATATTTAGTTTTTAAGAAGTACAAGGCGATCAAGAGTTATGAAAATTCTTTACATTTTTGAAAGTATTTTTCGTAAAACAGGCCCCTGGTCTCAATTCGGAATATTGTTAATTCCGAGGTTCGCAACTGTTTCAATGGAGATTCTAATGATTCGGAAAAGTCAACACGAAAATTTATTTGGTGTAAGGAATAAATTTCTCATATTGCCACCTTTTTGCATCTTTAATGAGTCAAAGAAGATCCTGACGATAATCTCAACAGCACTCACAATAGAGCACCAAATGGAACATCGACTGACCCCTAGCAAGCTAGAGGTGGGACCAGGTGCCCGGGAGGAGTAAGCATCCCCTGTTGGCTAGCCGCACCGCCGTCGATGTTGACGCACAAAAATAAAAATATATCAAATACATGCACTGTCTATGGTTCTGTCTATATAGAAAGTGCTAAGTTTAATCTGTCATGCTTCTATGATATTATTATACTTAATAACGTCACTGTTTATGATTCTCAAATAAGAGAATAATGACATTTGTTGATAATTATCATTCATTCTTTGTTCCATGTATCAAATCAAACAAAAACAAATAATTACCTATAACGCATATGAAGCAAACAAACATCTTTGACAAATTGGGCAGCTTCAGGTTTACCTAGCTGACAAATATTCAACTAGAGAAAACTAGATCACAACAAGTATAACCGGAAGAGCAAATTTCAATTATAATCCATGTACATGTAATAACCTCATGGTTGTCGGACTTGAAAGATGAGAAACTTTGTGTATTATTAATGTCTACTTTGTGTAGCATGGTTACAACAGCCGGAATATTCTAATTGAGTGGAAAGTAGTCGAATTCCATGAAGCACAGTATAACTTCTGAGTGGATTACAAGAGACGGAAACAGTTCGGTATATGTAAATTTGATGTGTCCTGGTTTCAAGAGCAGGAAGAATAAATTGTTATATTATAACATATATAAAACTAAGTTTAATTTGTTAAAAGCAAGAAATTAATTCTTTGTAACTGTTTGAGAAAAAAATGGAAAACAGTGCGGTATACGTACTTGATATGTCCTGGTTTCAAGAAGAGGAAGAATGAATTATACGGTTATAAAGGAACACGTGGCAGAATACTGAGACACTGTCATGAACAGGAATGGTGTAAACTTCTTTTGGTCTATTTAAAATTCAGGGTACCTGGATGATATTCTTATTATCGACAATCCTGTTTTTGAAAAGTATAAAAATGTTATTTATCCACAATACTTGATTCTAAACAAGGCAAACGTTTCAAACACAGAAACACCATTTTTGGACCTAAATATCAAAATTGTTAATGGAGAGATCCATACAAGTGTGTATGACAAAATAGATGATTTTGGATTTAATATAGTAAATTTCCCCTGGCTTGACGGTGATGTTCCTAGATTACCGTCCTATGGTATCTATATTTCACAGCTCATCCGGTATGCTAGAGCATGTACTGATGTTTTGGATTTTCATCGTAGAAATTAACAAATTACCAAGAAACTTTTGGGACAAGGTTTTCGCTTTCACAAACTAGAAAAGACTTTCTTGAAATTTTACAAAAATTATTGTCAACTTCTTCTGAAAATCGGACCAATACAGGCGACAGAGTATATTACTTTGATGTGTCAGTGGGTCCGTCCTACATCCGATTTCCGGGCATAAATAGGAAAACTGTTAAGGAATGATAGGTTCTATCACGATATACTGAGTGAGACATAAAAACTTACACGAGAGACGGAAATGTCATCTTTTCTCAAGTGGAGCATAGCGGAACGACGGAGAAGATGAAAAATGCCCCTCACGAGTGTAAAATTTTTTTATCACGCCTCAGACAAAAATGTTGGAATCTGATTGGTCAGATCATGGTCACATGACGCCGTGAAAAAAGCCGTATCAGGCTTGTAAATCCGTATCGGGCGAGTAGTTTATTATGACGTCGTGAATTGTATGATACAGAGACCCCCACGCATACAGTTAGAGGTCTTCGACGTGATAAATTCGTTACACGGTTAGTTAGTGACCTGATACGGAAAAATACATGGTGTGAAAAGAAATCCCGTATCGGGCGAGGCGAAAGCCGAGTCCGATACGGGTTTCCTTTTCACACCATGTATTTTTCCGTATCAGGTCACTAACTAACCGTGTAACTAAAAATGTCACAGTAGAAAGTAAAATAATTTATTTTCTCTTCCATGAAACATACGAAAAATGTTATTTCAAACAACGTTCCATGCCATCCAACGCCATGTTTTGTGAGGAGGTTGCAGTGACGTCACAATAAGATTCTCTTTTATCATTGGTCAATTGGAGCCTTTGAGACAATATATGTGTCTCACATAGGCTGTCTCGCATAGGCTGTCTCACAGGGTACGAACAAAACTGGAGAAGAAAATCAATTCTTTTCTTGAATTTAGCTTTTTCACCAAGACTTACAAGTGTATTTCGAATTTGTCCTGTGATTCAGCTATGCGCAAAGTCATGCCCCCTTGAAAAATGGGAAAAATCAATATTTTGTCGTTTCAGGACATTTTTATGAAAAAAGGAAAATCGTTATAGAGAATCAATTTATTTCTTAGATATAGCTTTTACATCTAGAAATATAGGTCAAGTTTGAATATGGGTCATAACGCTCTATAACGTGTTAAACGTCTTCATATTGAATAGCATGCATCATTTAAGAGCAGATAAATTGGCAACATGGACCAGACATGCACGTTTCGGGTACTTAAACCTCGTCAGTGATCCTCAAATATAAACAATGTAATATGCCTAAAAAGTGTGAAAGTTACTATGTAAAAAACCGTATCGAATGACGTAGCAGGATCGGTGGGGTGTGATGCTACAGTACCCACGTTTTCGAAATATCAAGAAATTTTGATAACAAAAATTTTATAATGAGTTGAAGAAACGATCAACCGAAATTGATCGAACTTGGCTACATGTGCCCTCGGGGACTTCTAGTCCACCAGCAGTGACACTTACCAAGTGGTATAAATGTTTAACGCCTTCATATTGAATAGCATCATTTAAGAACAGATAAATTGGCAACATGGACCAGACATGCACGTTTCGGGTACTTAAACCTCGTCAGTGATCCTCAAATCTACAATGTTATATGCCTAAAAAGTGTGAAAGTTACTATGTCAAAAAACGTATCGAATGACGTAGCAGGATCGGTGGGATATGATGCTACAGGACTCTACGTGTAGAGTTACTCCCTTTGAAACTAAGAAAAAATCCATGTTTTATGGTTTCCGGACTTTTAATGGAAATCCATCCTAGAAAATTGATTCATCTCTGGGATATAGTTTTACACTTAGCAATACAGGTCATGATCGAATATGGGACATGTCGCTCAATTATGTGCAGAGTTATGAGTGTCAGAAAAGTTCAATATTTTGTGGTTTCCGGACATTAAAAGGAAAGCACTTACAAGGGATACATTCATTTCTTTCATTTACACTATCAGAGACAGGTCAAGTTTAAATATGGTTTATTCATTCAATTATGTGCAGAGTTACACAAATACTGTATGTCTTCTGAGAACGTCCATATTAAATTCTATTCTATAAAGTATAAATAGCGACTCTCTGATTGGCTGATAACATCACCGACGCTCCTGGATAAATCACCATATACCACGGTCTAAAACAGACCTGAATTACCCTCACTAACTTTTACAAATGGCGAAGTTATTTAGTGTGAATCAAATATGAAATTATAGAATAGAACAATTATGGACTTTATACTAAGTATTATATATGATGTGATATCGCCTCGGTCAATATTTTACCAGTAAGTCAATATCATATCATATACACTGAGTTAAAAGTCCATAATTGTATTATATTAACTTAAGACATAATTCAGTAGCTTGATTACTTTAATATGTAAAATATGTGCCGGGCGGGGGTATTATTGATCCTTCACTCAAGAACTTTTTTTACATCTGTATCTATATTAAAAGATTTTCCAAATAAAGGAATGCACCAAAAAGTACAAATTCAGACCATATCAAACACTAATTCAATAACTCATTAAACACAAATAAATAGATATGAAAATTTAGAGAATGGAAATAATATAAACTTAAATAGTGATAAATATTATGATCCAATTTCATCATCATGAATTTTCTAAGACTAGAGCAATGAGAGCATCATAAATCAAGAGAAAAAATAATACATTAATTATATCTTAAGTCGAAAATACTTTCCGTGTATGACAATGATGTTAAGAGAGAAAATCACTGACCATCGAGCATTGCATGGAAACTTCAAAATTTTGATTTTCCTTTTTTCACCTTTTTTGTAATCATTTTGATGCTCCTTGACCATTTATAGCAATAAAAAGGTTTTTAAACTTTTTAAAAGAAAATTTGCCTGTGTTTTAGTTGTTACCATGGAAACCTGCCAGTGAGACAAAAAAAATTCTAAAATAATATTAAACGCATTGTTTTGACATGTATTTTGATGATAGCGGTGAATAAAATTATCTTCTATTGACGAACCAACAATTCAAAATGAAAATCCATAACTTACCTTTACTCTTTAAATTTTTGTTTGACGTTTATTTTTACGATCCTTCAACTGCACATATTCAAATCTGAACCAGGAAGATATAAGCAAACCAAAAATGGTCTCGTGATTTGCAGTTTCAATGGTTATCTTTCTTTAACTCGAATGAACCAGTTAAGGCACGGTTGTCGCAACCGGATTTGTAATAACGACCGGATTTGTAATAAACAAGATTTATTACATATTAGGTTATTACATATTAGGTTACATGTCCCAACCGGATTTGTAATAAAACCCGAAATTGTAATAAACTATGAACATAGTCTAGGTCGCTCGGAAGTTTCTTCTTTTTTTTTCTGGCTTTCGATTCTCTTCGTCTGTCTGTGTCATTTTCATAATGGAGAATATACCGTCTCGTATTAATAACCTTATAATATTGAGGTGTAGCACGATGAAGAATCCGATAAAATCCATACAGATATTGAACTAGTAATCATTTTAAAGGATCAAAAGTCTCGTCTCACTGGATAAAAAGGAAGAATTCAAGACAAAAAGGGACCAAAAAATGATACTCAAGTATTTATTACATATTAGGTTATTACATATTAGGTTACACGTCCCAACCGGATTTGTAATAAAACCCGAAATTGTAATAAACTACGAACAAAGTCTAGGTCGCTCGGAAGTTTCTTCTGTCTTTTTCTGGCTTTCGATTCTCTCCGTCTGTCCGTCTCATTTTCATGATGCAGAATATACCGACTATCAATAACATTAGTATTCATGTATTGAGGTGTAGCACGATCAAGTATCCGTTAAAATCCAAACAGAGATTGACCTACTTATCATTTTAAGGTACCAATAGCCTCCTCTCACTGGATCAAAAGGAAGAATTCAAGACCCAAAAAGTGACCAAAAGATTATACTGAAGTATTTATTACATATTAGGTTATTACATATAAGGTTACACGTCCCAACCGGATATGTAATAAAAACCGAAATTGTAATAAACTGCCAACATAGTCTAGGTTGGTTGGAAGTTTCTTCTTTCTTTTTCTGGCTTTCGCTTCTTTCCGTTTGTATCATTTTCATGATAGGGATGAACCATATAAGGATTGAGGTGTAGCACGATAAAGTCTCAGATAAAATTCATACAGATATTGAACTATTAATCATTTTAAAGGATCAAATGCCTCGTCTCACTGCATCAAATGGAAGAATTCAAGACCAAAAAGTGACCAAAAGATGATACTCAAGTATTTATTACATATTAGGTTATAACATATTAGGTTACACGTCCCAACCGGATATGTAATAAAAGCCGAAATTGTAATAAACTACAAACATAGTCTAGGTTGCTGGGAAGTTTCTTCTGTCTTTTTCTTGTTTTCGCTTCTCTCTGTCTGTCTGTCTCATACTCATGATGGGAATGTAGCATCTCTTGATAACATTATAAGGATTGAAGTGTAGCTCGAGAAAGTCTCAGATAAAATTCATACAGATATTGAACTATTAATCATTTTAAAGGATCAAATACCTCGTCTCACTGCATCAAATGGAAGAATTCAAGACCAAAAAGTGACCAAAAGATGATACTCAAGTATTTATTACATATTAGGTTATTACATATTAGGTTACACGTCCCAACCGGATTTGTAATAAAACCCGAAATTGTAATAAACTAAGATTATAGTCTAGGTCGCTCGGAAGTTTCTTCTTTCTTTTTCTGGCTTTCGATTCTCTCCGTCTGTCCGTCTCATTTTCATGATGCAGAATATACCGACTATCAATAACATTAGTATTCATGTATTGAGGTGTAGCACGATCAAGTATCCGTTAAAATCCAAACAGAGATTGACGTACTTATAATTTTAAAGGACAAATAGTCTCCTCTCACTGGATCAAAAGGAAGAATTCAAGACCCAAAAAGGGACCAAAAGATGATACTTATAAGTATTTATTACATATTAGGTTATTACACATGTCCCAACCGGATATGTAATAAAAACTGAAATTGTAATAAACTACCAACATAGTCTAGGTTGCTTGGAAGTTTCTTCTTTCTTTTTCTGTCTTTCGGTTCTCTCCGTCTGTCTGTCTCATTTTCATGATGGAGAATGTACCGGCTCTTGATAACATTATAAGAATTGATGTGTAGCACGAGAAAGTTTCAGACAAAATTTTTCAAAGGACCAAAAGCCTCGTCTCACTGCATCAAAGGGAAGAATTCACGCCATAAATGACAACATATGTATATAAATTGAGAGATACAATGTTCACTTTGCACCGACTTTGGAAAGCTATTTCCTTTTAAATGGCATATGGTGTGATTATCCGGATTTCGTGCACCCCCCCCCCCCAAGTTATCCGGATACACGGAGGACTTAAGGTTCAAGGATACACCATCCGAACAACAAATCACTTCGGAGTCTCTCTCGTCGCCAAAATCGACGTCACGTTGTCTATGACGTCACGAAAAAACGCGCCAAAATTGCATCGGCACTCTTAATATTTGACGCTGACTCACCTACGTCCTGAAACATGAACTAGTATTTTAGGGATTGTGCTAAATAAAACTGCCGTATTTTAATAAGATTGGGACTTCTATCGTTTTCCTTTGAATCTTGATTAAAAATTGATGTAAAACAGTTCTTTGATGGGTATGTTCATTCAGAGAAAAGGCTTACAGCGCATTCTGCCGCTCGCCGTCATCTCTACGAGAAAATCACGAAAGAATAATTTTATGCTTGTTTTATTTGTAAACAACCGTTTGATTTATACTCTGGGTTAAAATAGCAATTGAATCTAATTAAAATGTGTGTGATGCTTTTTTTTTACACGCGGGGTTTAAATGAGCAACATCTCATAAAATTGTACATTTTATTAGGAAACAACTCCTTAGTTTACATGCGGGATTTGGGTAAAACAAATGAATGGACTTTTCTATGTCTATGTATATCTAGGAGTAGTGATATTTAGACAGATGGCCGTGACAGATGGCCGTCCAAAGTCGGCACCGGTTATCCATTGGTCTCGTCGGTTTATGTGTAGTCTTTTGTGTTTGATGTTTACATGTCGTGTGTCTCTTTCCCGTCTCATGCTGTACTCGTCTTTTGTGTTTTTGCATCGGGTGTTTTGGTGTTTTACTGTTGATGTTGCAACGGGGTCTTGTTGGAGATCTCCTCCCTTCTTTTTAGAACAGCAAGCATCACGATAAGGGCAAAGGAGGGGGGAGTATTACTGCTACGTAGCAATTTCTCTCCGCTATGTGAAAGATTCGCCATTTATTATAAGCGAACCGTAATAATTATATTTTGAATTTATCGAACAGAAGACTTTTCATGACAAATGACATAGTGCTATAAGTCAAATCTTCTCAAAATGAATCCTCCTTTTGAAAAAGTTCTCTTTTTTTACATTATTTGTTCTTCTCCTTTTCTTACAATGCGAATATTCATGGACCTGTTATAAATCAATGATTTCAGGATTATTGCCTAAATTTAACCCTCTCCCCGGCAGTGAATTATTATTACCGGTATGCGTTAAATATTATAGGAATGGAAAGTACATACATATTTTAAAATTACCAGTGGTTGATTCAGGGGGGGGGGGGAGTGCGGAGGGGGCGCCCCCCCCCCCCCCGGCAATGACCCCAAATTTTCCAAAAACAGGTATATTTTTGCCCATTTTCAGTTAAATCGGCAAAATTCGCTCCTTGACCCCCCCTCCGGCAAAAGGGCGCTGGATCCGCCACTGATTACCTAAAGGATATTTGATCCTGAACAAGTCACACTGACCTTGAGGATGACCTTGACCCACGTTGGATGCCATAATGCTGAATATCCCAGCATGTTTGATGAAAAATGCGAATGCCGACTTACCTACATTATATGATCTCCATAAATACGTACTAAACGCAAGGAATGCTGTTTTTATCGTATTACATTGAAGTACACTAAAATTAATTTACAATCAGGAAAGAATTTGTTAATAAACGCCTATAATGAAATATGTGCACGTAGACCAGTAAAAAAAAGGGAGGAGGGGGGGGGGGGGGGGTATGGAACGTTTATAATATGAATCGAAGATAGAACTCAGTTGCAGCACTGTTTTACTGTTATAAGTCAGTTAGTTGCATTTTACATTATATGGATTTTTTTTTGGTTAAAAATATTTAAAAAAATTCTTGTAAATGTTTTCTGTTTTGAAACACAGATTCTTACAAGTAGGTTTCAAAACGCCGAGCAATTATAAGGCGACGTCCTGGTTCAAAACGACGTTGTTCGTGGCTATTGTTTACCCTTTCTTAGAAGAAAACAAATGTCATGCGGAAATAAATATGATTTTTCATAAATATAGGAAATTAAAAAAAACTATTTCAAAATGATATTCTGTCACAAGGCCGATTTTAGCCCTTCCCGGCTTTTCTCCTCATCCAAAACCAATGGATAGCAACATACATGTACTAAGCCTGTATATTATATATAACGTGTAATTGCACTTACATTCAAGTATTAGTAATTTTCTTTGTGTATTCTTTTATCTGAATACATTCTATTTATTTATAATTCTATTCATAAGATATACATCTTGTTTTCATCGCCCCATTTCATTCTGGACCGTTTTTATTTCTTTATCAACTTGATTTGACGTTCAAATGGCCAAATGCATCACGTGACGTCATTTGCTTAAAACTGTTGCAGGCGTTAATATTACTGATATAATGGGTAAATATTATAAAATGGGTTACAGAATTTACATTTTGATCAGTTCTATTTCCAATTGATATATGGATGATAAATGGAGTAATTTAGACGAAAGGTTCAGGAGATATAAATCCAAATAGAGCACGGAGGGGATATCTTGCCAGCATTTTGTGACAAAATCTGGAGGGGGGTAAGGTCATAATTTTTTATCAAACTTAAAATTTTGTTCGATGATTGCAACATTTATTTTTATTGTTGAAAGATATGTTAACTTAGATTAAGATAGCAAATTTTCCGCTCATTGGCATGTTAACAAAGTACTTAAACCCGCCATTTACTGGTTGGACTCTAAAAATAATGACGTCAAGAATAGAGCCTAAAATGGTATAATATTTACTATTTCATAGAATTTGAGTTACCGGCATTAATGTATTTTCTATTTTTTATTTGTTTCAGACCTTCTTTCGTTATTAAAAGAATGACCATATACATTCATGCATCAGGTTTAAAATAACAGGGGTCTATTGATGATATGATGCAAATTTGGGGAAAATTAAAGAAAAATTGGACATGTACTTCTTTGGAAGGTCATAAATCAATTGGAAGCTCGATGACATATACTTTTTTAATTAAAATACTATACATTACATTGTTCTGTACCAATAAAATCAATAAAACTTAACCTGGGATGTTTAATACTGTTTTGGGGGTGTTTTGGAAAGGTTGTAACCATGAACCTTAATTGACATATACAGTTGTTGGTTACTTATTTCACCGCGATTCAATTAACACTGCTGTAAATGAGCATTCTCAGTGGTCTGGCCTGACCCCGACCTTCCACTCAGCTCAGGTCAGACTAATTCGATATCAAAGTCTCGAAGTCATAATTTTCACATATCGACATAGCTTGAAGTTATTACATTAAATAAATAACAACTACCTAGCTGTGGTTTGTTGTCCAGTTATTCCCCGAGTCGCATGAACCAATGAAATTATCACCGAGCCGCGAAGCTTCGCGACTCGGTGATAATTTCATTGGTTCATGCGACTCGGGGAATTACCACACCGGGTAAACGGATTTTACGAACCGGGCAGGATTTTACGAATCGGGCAAGGATTTTACGAATCGGGCAGATAAAGTAGCAGATATGCGAAGTTGAAACTGTTGGGGAGATAGTATTAAAGGGCAAAAGTAAGCAATTGAGGCAATGCCTACCAAGATTAATGATCTATCCATATTTCTATTATCAGTTGAAGTATCCATGGCTTGATATTATCGCACATCTTCGATTTTTAACCAGAATTTCTTTTTTTTTTTTTCGCTAATCTTTTATCACAAAAATGCGATTTTCTTTTGAATCAAAATGATGCCTCGTGATTTCTACGGTTCACAATCTAGAAAAAATATTTATAGATATATTTCGAACTGATGGATTGTTCTGTTTATCAGGATCATGCAGATAATTAATTAGCAAGTTTGATGGGGTACAATGAAAAGGATTTTACGAACCCGGGCATTGGATTTTACGAACACGGGCACTTGTCAAACATTGGATTTTACGAACACAATATGTATAACTCAATTAATTCGATACATAATGGTTCCTATGCGTTTTAATTTATAAATCAAAACTTAACAAATAACTTTATTTACTCTCTTTGAATCTTAGACAAACTATATAATGTATAAAATGTATATTATGTTTCATACCTATATAGAAATATACAATTTGGTACAGAACGCTGACATTCCATCGCGGACGAATTTCAGTACCCAGTAAAAGTATTATTTGAATGTAAAGCCTATTTTGAAATATCACTCCGTAAGTTGCATGTATAATAGCTTAGTAGCCGTTTTTATGCATCAAGGAATACGTTCGTATTTTTAATACATGTAGTAACGGTCAAATTTATATTCGGGGAGGAGTTGCTGCTTGTTAGAAAATTTTATCTTTATCCTTTTCATTGAAGAGTTGAATTTTTTATACTGTAAATTTATATAGTATTATATCTTACGCATCATTGTTCAGTTCTAAATATTGTTCTAAAATACAAGTATATGCACAACGAATGTAACTGCATTTCGTATGTTAACACTCGTGACGTCACAATGCATAAGATCTAAAGGAACATGCGCATTACATGTACGATAAATGCACTTGCTGTGTGTTGCATACCCGTAACAAAACACAAATTAAGACGCTTATTCTTTATATGAAATACTATGTGAAATTACTAACTTTAAGCTCACCTGAGCGAAGCTCAAGTGAGCTATTGTCATAACGCCCCGTCCGTGTCCGACCGTCCGTCTATCGTAAAGGTTCAACATTTTCATCATCATCATCATCACAGACATCAGGGTATATTTTCAATTCTAACATGACTTGAGATTTTTCTCCCTACTACATGTACATGCACTATAGAACTCGCCTGGTGTAAAATATCCATTTTCATAAGACTCTGGAGCAATTCGTAAAAAAGAAAAATCTTATAAATTTTCCCTTCGTAGAGTCACGTGTTGACAGATTTAATATCTTAGTCATCAATCTTTTAAAGCAGAAGTGTCTGGCTAGACCGAAACCCTCTTGGTCGTTTTGTTGAAGGATCTTGAAGAGGATTATTTCAAAATTCGAGAATATTTCGACAGTAACTGATGATATAATAATAATAACTTAAGTTATGCTGTCAGGTTGGATCTCAATTGGAAATTGAATTTTCATTTTGAACATTGAACACCCCCGCCCCTCCCCCCCCCCCCCCCCCAACACACACACGAGATTCAGAATGTCATTTTAACCAAGTGTGTATCAATAATATAACTTTTTTTTTACTCCAAGTGGCGTTCTGGTGTCGTACAAGTCATTCAAAATCAGTTAAGTTGCGCCAATACGCAAAACTGTGTCACGATACATTTTAGAAAGAAACATTGAATCATTGACAGATTTTTTTGCTTTTACATTTAACGTGCATTAGTTGTTATTCTTCCATATGCCTCATGATTACATGTACCTTTGAACTCGATATGTGTGGATTTTTCTGTATTTGACAAAAAAATACACGTCACAAACTGAGTTGTATGATAAAATGGGTAATCTGTGACGCGAAAATGTATTAAATTCAAAATATTTAGCCCATATTTTAATAAAAGTAATATCAGTATTTTAAAAAATCTAGATCATTTCATACGCTTTGTAGTATTTTACTCTGAATTATACTAAACTCGATTGTCACAAGCTTTACGGTGAATTACGTTACAAAATCTTTAAAGATCTAGGATGAGTAAAAATTAGAATTATATAATATCATAACATTACTTTTCTAACTTATAATAGACCAAACTTTAATAGATCGAAATATTTCTTCCAGAGGGAAGGGATGATAACAAATAAAAACACAAACACTCAAATATAAAAAATGTGTATTTGAGTGTTTATGTTTTATTTGCAAACTTAAATAGTTTTTCATTGAATGTTTTACATTCGTTTCATTTTCAGAAAAAATCCTTTTATTTCTTATTTTCTGAAAGATTCACTGATTTTGTGAATTACTTTACGCTGCTTTTACTGTGATAAGAATCGCAGAGTGCATTTCTATGGTCATGTCGTAATCGGGTGCTTATGCCTTTATATAAAGACAATCACAGTTTGATTAAATTTAAGCTCCCTTACGTTCGGAGAGGCAGATAATAAAAACAGATAAAAAACATGACCGTGAATTATGTAAAGGTGAATAACGTTACGTAGTAGATACTAAATTCAGAGAAATATCTATTCCTGAGGTGATGGGATTTATCTTCATAATTATTTTACTTTCACACATGCTAGCTAGTGATAATACTTAATCTGTAGGCAGAAACACCATTTAAAATGTCAAATATGTACCATTTAACAAATTCTCACGATTTGGCCTTGCCCTCTCGACTTTGAGACTGCCTAACTGTTAGGCACTTCTTTGATTAGCTAGTAGGCATTCTTTTTAATTACAATATTCTTCATTTTGCAGGTTATTTGATAAAGTTTGTAGTTGCAACATTTGAATGTATCTCATACGTATGTGTACTGAGAACAATAGTAATCAGATAATGCTGAAGTTTCCAAAACAGACGAGAATTCCTGCCATAACGTAATTCACACTCTGTAACGTAATTCACTTTTGGGTAATACTATCTTTATTGATTACAGAGGACAATGATTGCACAGAGTAATACTGAGTCACACATATGTATACAAGAGATGATATTGAAGATAGAAAGAAAGAAATACACTAATATAAAGCAGCTATATGTATAAAATCACTTTGCTTTCCCTGTCTGTAAGATTTTCTATATCAAGTATGTTAAAACGTGCCAGATGATTCAAGTTTGTGATATAATTTGATTTAGCATAGATTCAGATCCTGTTTGAAGGTCTACAGAGCAATGGATCGGCAAGGAAGTGTTAAGTTAAACATAATTATTTCATGGATAATAAAACTTAAAAAAAAATTGTGAATCACATTACGGCACTTTCAGGTATGAAGATTCTAAAAATTGGGAACTAAACATAATAATGTTTGGGGTCTTCTGTTAAAGTGGGACTGTGGTTGTCAAAATATGTCAGTGTAAAAATGAATTTGAAAAGCTAAATACATGTGAACACTCTTAATCATGATACATTGCATAACAATGTTTGAAACCATTTGGCTTTTAAATGCAATTTTTTTTTATTTTTTCCAAGTACTATTCGTGTCTTCTTGCTATAAAATTCTATCAGAGATAAAACAAGTGAATTCTTGCTTAAAAGGTGGCAGCATTTCTCGATTCGAAAATTACGTTATGAGGTACTTTCAATGTATGTCTTTATTTTCTTGCCATTCCCTCTGAGTTATTGTAGATTTTGTAGTTTATATGTTTTCACTATTAACTAAAAGCAAAATCTGGTATGGGGAATCTGTGTTACTCTGTTCTCCCTTAAATTAAACTATCATAATTGCAAAACATCAATAACTTAAACTCCGTGATTTATTTGCACGAATAGGTTTACGCTACTATTCATTATAGCTGCTCTCCTTCACGAATATCTGAAAATCTATATTTAATGCATTCGTTGACCATCATAATGACTAAAGTTACAAATAAAGGAAAATACTGAACACTTACGACGTGTTTCATTGTCAGAAAATTGTGTTATCAACATATGCCCTCATATGTAACGTAATTCACATACAATTACTCAGCAGTCTACATCTAAGTAAATTTCTAGCTAAAATGCTGATGAGAATTTTTCCTATAGCCTTTTCAAGTGTGGATGGGAGAGGCGGCAATGTCCTTCGGGCAAAAATCCTTGGAGGGATGAGAGATATGGTAGGAATCAATCTTTATTTATAGAGCGAAAAAAAATATTGTAGATCGAAGTTGGCAATTTTTGGGGGGGGGGGAATGGAAAATTATTATATTACCAGCGATTTGAAAATATTTGGGGGCGGGAGGGTGGAAGGAGCGAAAGCCCCTTACGCCAACCTCTCCACTGACATGGCCTTCACCCGGTATTTCGTACATATTCATAAAAAAAACATCTATTTGATATTCTCACGGTTTATAAGTCCTTGATATTCTCGAAAATAAAAATAGGAAAAGGCGTTGTCGGGAAAAGAAAATAATATCTTCCGAAAAAAGGCAATAAACAGAAAGCCATCGGTGGGATAAATTCGTTATTCAATGTAGACTCGTCAAGTTTCATCATCGACCATCTTGAAATATATAATGCATTCTGTATCGCTTGCATTTTTTACGATCTGTTTCTGGTGGTTTGAAGACCATTTTATTTCATCAATGTAACAGATATAATTCACGACAATCTATAATACTGCCTTTTTAAAAAAATTATCTATTATCTTTATTTATTTATTCATTTTTTATACGCCCGTCATTTGACGGGACGTATTATGGTATGGCGAAGTCCGTCCGTCCGTCCGTCCGTCCGTCCGTCCGTCCGTCTGTCCGTCCGCCTATGGAACGCAATAACTTGAATACGCGTCAACGGATTTTTATGAAATTTATACATAGTGATCAGACTGTGGAGAGGAAGCCGCCTTTCGATTTTCAGGTTCATCCGATTTGTCGTGACAGAGTTATGGGACTTAGATTTTTAAAATACAGTGAAAATATACTAAAATATTTAAAAATTATTTAAAAATCTATTTCTGGTCGAAATGTTTTGAAATTTTGTATACTTCAAGTAGAAAGGATGTTCTTTGACATATGTAACGGGTTTTTAATTTTTTTGTCGCATAACCGAGATATTGTGTGTAATAGGAAGGGGGGGGGGTTATATGCACATACATTTTAAGCTAAGGGCAAAATATAGGCGCATGGAACGCGATAACTTGAATATGCGTCAACGGATTTTCATGATATTCATACATTATGATTGGACTGTGGAGAGGAAGCCGCCTTTCGATTTTCAGGTTTATTCGATATGTCGTTACAGAGTTATGGGACTTAGATTTTTAAAATACAGTGAAAATATACTAAAATATTTAAAAATTATTTAAAAATCTATTTCTGGTCGAAATGTTTTGAAATTTTGTATACTTCATGTAGGAAGGGTGTTCTTTGACATATGTAACGGGTTTTTAATTTTTTGGTCGCATAAGCGAGATATTGTGTGTAATAGGAAGGGGGAGGGGTGGGTTATATGCACATACATGTTAAGCTAAGGGCAAAATATAGGCGCATGGAACGCGATAACTTGAATATGCGTCAACGGATTTTCATGATATTCATACATTTTGATTGGACTGTGGAGAGGAAGCCGCCTTTCGATTTTCAGGTTTATTCGATATGTCGTTACAGAGTTATGGGACTTAGATTTTTAAAATACAGTGAAAATATACTAAAATATTTAAAAATTATTTAAAAATCTATTTCTGGTCGAAATGTTTTGAAATTTTGTATACTTAAGGTAGAAAGGATGCTCTTTGACATATGTAACGGGTTTTTAATTTTTGGGTCGCATAAGCGAGATATTGTGTGTAATAGGAAGGGGGGGGGGGGTAATATGCACATGCATGTTAAGCTATGGGCAAAATATAGGCGCATGGAACGCAATAACTTGAATATGCGTCAACGGATTTTCATGATATTCATACATTTTGATTGGACTGTGGAGAGGAAGCCGCCTTTCAATTTTCGGATTCATTCGATATGTCGTTACAGAGTTATGGGACTTAGATTTTTAAAATACAGTGAAAATATACTAAAATAGTTAAAAATTATTTAAAAATCTATTTCTGGTCGAAATGTTTTGAAATTTTGTATACTTAAGGTAGAAAGGATGCTCTTTGACATATGTAACGGGTTTTTAATTTTTTGGTCGCATAAGCGAGATATTGTGTGTAATAAGAAGGGGGGGGTTATATGCACATACATGTTAAGCTAAGGGCAAAATATAGGTGCATGGAACGCAATAACTTGAATATGTGTCAACAGATTTTCATGATATTTGTACATTTTGATCAGACTTTGAAGAGGAAGCCGCCTTTCGATTTTAAGGTTCATCCAATTTGTCCTTATGGAGTTATGGGACTTAGATATTTTGGTGTTGTGAAAAAAATCCCAACGGGCGTATCTTGCTGCGTGAGCGTAGGCTTTATTTTTTTTTTCTTTTTTGGTATTTTTTGTATTATATACAGTTAAACAATACATAGACAATACATCAGACATCAACACTCATACACCATTCACACGTCTTGCATACTTTTATATTAATCTAATAGTATGGAGAGTTTTCCCCATTTCTCTGAAAACATTTCATTTTTCATATTTTTCTTAAAGATATACTTTTCAATTTTAAGATAAGATATTATATCAATTTTTTTGCACCTTCTCGAGAGGGATGGCATTTTAGATTAGAGTTTTTTTGTCTAAAAATGTACTTTTTCACTAGATTAATTATGATGTTGATATTGCCATTATTATCATTTACTATCCCAAACATTAATATGCTTTTTACATCTAAGTTTTTATCTATGTTGCAGATATCATGTAGCCAAATGTTAAGATAAAGCCAAAGTTGTTGTGAATGAGAGCAAAAACTAAATATATGTGAAATGGTTTCAGGAAATGTGTTACAAAAGGAGCACATGTATGATAGTATCGCTTATTCCAATCTTAAATAAAAGAGTATTCGTTCCTTATATGCGACGTGATATTATATTTACACTATATATATAAAGTATTAAAGTAAATTATATTGTCATTTTTTTTTCAAAAGATTATCATGATCATCAGACTCTCAAACCCAAATTTTCGATTTGCTGTTTTGAAAGATTTCCTGTTTATCTCTTCTTTTCCTATGCATTAAGTTATACGTGTAAGTCATGTATAGAATGCTATTTTCCCTTTCACTACAGTAAAAATTGGAAATTATGTGTTTTGTAAAGCGTGTTCGTAAAATCCAGTGCCCGCGTTCGTAAAATCCATTTTCCTTACTTGCCCGCATTCGTAAAATCCATTTTCGAATACCCCTGTCCTGTAGAATGCCGTTTAACTCGTGAATACTTCGTTGCCCATGATATATTTATACGATTCGGATTTACAGATGTCCCGTCTTGAAATTCCATGTATAATATGAATTGCAAAAGAACCCTGCTCGGAAATATTTCATGTTTATGTGAAAATGTAGAAGGAAAAATATTTCATCTCGTCATTACGCAAAAATTTCAAAATGTAAAAAGAAACGCAAAAGTCACATTATAAAGAAATATGTGTACTCGAAGAATCTAGTCTTCGCATTGATACAAGCTGTGTAAGAAAAGAGATATACTAGTACTTTTGACGGTACCCCTTATACGTCAAGAACGAATTTGCCCGATTCGTAAAATCCTGCCCGGTTCGTGAAATCCGTTTACCCGGTGTGATTACTGGACAACAAATCACAACTAGCTTGTTATCATTTCTATTCTAGCATTGTTTTGCACGAGCTCTATAGCACGTGCATGGGCTTCGCGGCTCGGTGATAATTGCATTTGTTCATACGACTCGGGGAATAACTGGACAACAAATCACAGCTAGCTAGTTATTATTCCTATTCTAATATTAATTTGCACGAGCTCTATAGCACGTGCATGGGCTTCGCGGCTCGGTGATAATTTCATTGGTTCATGTGACTCGGGGAATAACTGGACAACAAATCACAGCTAGCTAGTTATTATTTCTATTCTAATATTGTTTTGCACGAGCTCTATAGCACGTGCATGGGCGGAGCTTAGCAAACTGTAAGTATGTTGGAGATTTTACACCAGGCGAGTTCTATAGTACATACAGGGATAAAATCTCAAGTCATATTAGAATTATGATTTCACCTCGTGAAAATTATGATTAAAGTACATGTATATCATAGATCAGAAAAAATCATACTGAGCGAGGACGTTTGTGAACTTTCTATGATATTGGAAAATCTCCAGGACGCGGACCTTGCATCGAAAACAGCGTTATGTACAACCGCAAAAGTAAAATAACATTAAAACATGAACAACCAGACACACAATAGTCTGGTTGCCATTCATGAAACCCAAAAATTAGGTACGCACAAAATGTTTTTTTCATGAAATTGTTGTGAATACCCCCTACTTTGATAATCCACCGGATGCCACTCTGGCATCCTTGCGCATTTCGAAATTTTTGGGTAAAAAGGAGATTTTATGAAGAAAAACCGTTGAATTTCGGGAAAATGCAATTACTTTTTCCATGCTGCAGGTAGAACAAATTTGCATGGAAAAAGTAATTGCATTTGTCCCAAAATACCTATCAAATTAACAAAGGATACCTCAAATGCAAACTTTTGAATACAAATAGTAATGCAGCATTTTATAGTAATAAAAATGTTTCCCGAAATTAATGATTAAAAAAAACTGTGATTATCCCTCAAAATAGCAGAATAATCAAAAAATATCTTCTGGCTCATTAAACTTGGTCACGTACATGCCGTTAAATTATAGGAAACCTCTCCTTCTGCGTTTTATTAAAATATATGAATTATAAAAAATATTCACAGAAATAGCGATTTTTGCACATGAATACGGGTTTTTGCCCCAAATTGCATAGAAATTGAAATTCAGTTATCAAATGACCTTCCTAAGGAAAAATAATAAGAAACAGCATCCCAGCAAAGCTAAAATATGTAAATTAAAACAGATTAAAAGAAATAGTGCTTATTTTCTCAAAATAAGTGTTTTTTTGCATAAAAAATGCGTATTTTACCCATAAATGTTGCTTTTCATGAATCATTACATTCAATTTCACATTCATTTGATAAAATCATTATTTCCGTTATGATAATAGCTTTAAATGTATGATTTTAGGTGAAATAATGCATTTATAGAATTTTTCCAGAAATCTGTTATTTTTAGACATTTTGCCCCTAAATAAATTGAAAATATACCCTTCATGTTTTAAACATGTAATTCGTGAATGAACCTAAATAACAGTTGAAAATACATAGATTTCAATCATTGCTTTCATGGATAAGGGTTGTATAGATAAATAAACAGAAATCAGATATTTCTAATTGAAGATACAGGTTTCTTATCAAAACGACAATTTGGAAGATTTTTCCAAAAATCTGTGAATTTATGCAAAACTTAAACTTTTCACCCAAAAACATGTAGTAAAAGTATGGATTGGAACTTGTAACTAATTTCATCTGAAGGAGCTCTAAAAATACTATCTATTTACATTTTAAAATGTTTAAAGTTATCATCCATATAAATGTTATAAATTATTTTTCTAACTAAACTTGATCTATTTTCATTTTTTTTTTACTAAAAAACATGTTTTTCCCCCCAAAAACCACTTTCGCCATGGAAAATTGCATGAGACGATTTTAAAGCAAAAAAAAATTCTACAAGGTTTGGCTGATTTTGAAGGATCAAGGGGGGGGGGGGGTGCAGCCAACCCAGTGATACATACCTGAGTAGTTATTCTAACTAAAGCATGAAAAAGCATTGCAATATCCAAATTTTGAGGGATTTTTCATTCAATAATCATTCTTTTCCCCATTTTCGTACTGGCAAATTACTAATCTGACATTCAAAAATGAAAGGCAGTAAATTAATTGTGACTTTGGTACCAAAATGGATATTTTATCTACAGTATGAAAAATTATATAATATTTTCCCAATTTACAACGATTTTTCGTCGAAAATCCATAGTTTTCCCCCGTTTCGTGGACGAGTAAATTGATGAATTGAGCTTGAAACTTAAAGGAAATGTCATTGCCGTTCTTTTGATACCAAATTTGTGCTCTAGCTGCTGTTGTATATTGTTTATATAATTTCATGATTATTGGAAAGAATTATTCTGTGCTTCCATTGAAAACCACTTTGGGATTGTCTTTGTCATGCAAATTAGCTTGCTTGACCAAATAATTACAAGGGCTGTTCAATATGTTGTAACTCTATTTCATTTCAGGCCTTGTTCCCAATGGGTTGGTCTCATTTGGTCTTTTTATCGACTGGGTAACACTCTAAGATAATTGAGTATCTTTTTTTTTTTTTTTGGAAAATGGAAAAATTCTGTAAAAGTGATATTGTCCAATATTTGCATAACAGTATCCATATGATCAATATCAAAACCTGCTGTAAAATTGCTGTATGTCATACATATTCATCCGCCAGAGCAAACATTCTTGTTCATTACAGTTTGTTCCATCAAGACATGACTGCGATTTCGTCTTTATTTAACTTTTTTAACATACTCTCGTCCTTCAAAAGACTTTCAATCATTTCCAAAACTTTAGACAGGTCCAATGATGACGTCATAAATACCGTGGGTAGCCATCAGAACCACCAAGAAAATAAGGGTTTCTTTAAAATGGTATTGGAGACTGAACAATGCTGGCAATGCTGATTGGGGTAATGCTTAAAATATATCAACATGTTTGACAAATATTTAATCCTTAAATATGAGGCTCCGAACATTTTGATCAGCCCTCGTAACAAGATTATTCTCAGTATATACGCTCTGTTACTTATGACTCAGAGGTAATTTGAATAAGATCAAGGTATATTTAATTTTCATTTAAAAAAAATGTCATATAATGATTTGAATGAAGGGCATGGAATACTAAAATTGTTTCTAGTGTAGTATATTCATGGTATTTACCTGAAAAGAAATTGTTGTGAGTACACATGGTAATTGTCTTTCTCCATTCCATGATAATTGGTTCGTGTATTTTTATATCTTGATTCAGATGTTTTTGTTCCATTGCTGAATATAAACGATGTCATAATTTGATGCTAGAAAATACTAACTTTCCTGAACCCATTTTAAAATTGCGTATTACTGTTTCAAAATAAACGATTTCAATTGATATAATGTTGCTCCTTTATGAGATGAAGAATAATATGTGACAACTAGATGGCTACTGTTGCAAGCAACAGACGGATTCCTCCTTTATTAGACCTTCCTCGGAACTGAAGTGTTAAACTCCGAAAAAAGAAGATGGTAAAAAGTATAGTTGCTTTCGTACCTTATTCACTTCAGCAGATGAGTCAAAAGAGCTTATGTCTAATTTGGGACTCTTATTTATTTATCAACAAAATAGAAGAAGAAAAATAAATACCTTTCATTTTTACGAAAGCTTTAAACTCCATGCTCGATATCAAATCCTTTACAATTACACTCTCAAAACAGAATTGCACAATGATTTTGCAATGAGATACTTTCTATTAATAGAAGATGACAACAACATGAAAGTACAGATATGTAATGCTACAATGTACTAAGAAAAAAAAAAGAAACATATAACAAGAAGAAAAGAGTTATCTTTCTTATACTATGTTAAGTTCAAATAAGAAGGACTACTTGTGTGAAGAATAAATAGTATAGGACCAGAAATGTGAATTCTACAGGAGGAAATGTTTGTTATGACCTTGAGAATGATTATTTGACCTTGAACCAATGTCACAGAAAAAAAGATAGGTATTGGATGTTATTCTTATCAAAATTGATCTTAAACTGATCAAAGTTCAGTATTTTATCAACCAAAGTATGCTGTGACCTTGTAATCGAACAAATGACCTTGGGTCAAGGTCAAGGTGAGAGGGCTTGATGCAAGGAATATTTGTGTAAAGTTTGAACTCTCAACGTCAAACAGTCTTTGTTTTATAGGCAAACGTTTGTTGTGACCTTGAGAAGGAGAATTTGACCTTGGGTCAAGGTCAAGGTGAAAGGGCTTGGCTCAACGATTATATATATGAAGTTTGAACTCTCAAGGTCAAACCGTCTTTGTTCTATAGGCAAAAGTTTGTTGTGACCTTGAGAAGCAAAATTTGACCTTGAAACAAGGTTAACATTAAATGACTACCTATAAGTTACCTACCATCCAAGTTTCAACTCAAAATCTCAAAAACTGAGGAAATTGGCAATGTGCCAATTTAAAATTCCATTTTCAACTCGTAATAGAGCGAAAACCGTAAATATTTCATCGAGCATGTAAGAATATAAAAGTTTGCAAATTTTCCAAAGAACAATATAAAACAAATTTCGTTCAAATCGTATGGTTACTTAAGGAGTTATAAGAGTTTAAAGATTTGACCTTTGATGACCTCTAGCGGGGGCATATGTGAACTTTTGGACAAGAAAAAAATTTGAATTGAGATCTTGATATGCTCTTTCACATGGTATTTTCCACTTTATCATGTATTGCGGTACTTTTTTGTAAAGCGTCTGGAACGTTTGGGGGTAAGAATAATAATAAGAATAATAAGAATAAAGAAAAGACAATACAATAACAGAAAGGATTCCGACGGAAGTCGGAATCCTTAATTATCACATGATACACGTGTTATGCAGTGATATAAAGCCATTTCGTATTCAAAATATTATGATAACATCTTACATAACGCTTCGGAGCATTACAAGTTCCTCATCCTTTATGACGTCAAAATAGAAACGACGATATTTTAAAAGATAAATGATGACGTCATAATAAAGGACCAGAACAATAAAATCTATCATCCCTTTGTGGACTGCAAATCATTGATACTCGGTTTATATTTCCTTGTACCTTTACAAAGGGGTGATTGATTATTTTCTCTCACCCATATATTTTTACATAGGTAATTCATAGATACAGTAAACATTGCTTGTTTTCCTTAAGTTAAATGTTGCTCTATATGACCGTCAAACAATGCTAAACCTACGTAAACGTCTATGACGCCACAGTAGGGGGTTGGAGACAAACATCCGAGGGTGCGAGACATAGTACTCTCTCACTAGAGACTGATTTGTCCGTGAAATAAGGTGTCAGGAAAAATGTTGACTCGCCCTGCAGGGTGAAATAAGCCCATTCCGGAAGTGTTTTAACTTTAACGTCATTGTGACGTCATGCATATTTGCAGCGTTAGCCAATCATAATATGAAAACAATACATAAAAACCCTCAGTTTTGAGCTCTTTTAGATAGTGAGAGAAAAATAATAAATCTCCAGATCTGATCATGAACACGGCAATCCAACCCTCGTGTCCAGGATTTGCTTTTGTCCATGACTCTGTAAGCCTCGTCGTGGTACAAGCAAATCGGGTGGGATTTCCTTGTCCCTGATCACATCTGGAGATAGATTCTATAAGTCTCAAGACTGGTAAATCTTTATAGAATTCTGTCCAGAGTGAAAGAATACAAGTACATGTATGTACACGTACACGTATCCCTCTCTCATCTTTAGAGAGGTTGAGTTAAGGAATGAGTGTCTTATTTTTTTCCATTTATGGCACTCTGGTTCAACAAGAGCAAATCTCGTGAACCGCGAAGAGGTTCTCGAAAGATTTGCGCCTGTTTAACCAGAGTGTAAAAACAATGAATGCAAAAAAATAAGAAATTGAGTGAAAACTTAAACTAAATGTTCTACGTGTGTCAATTCTCCCTACCAGGAAGGGCAAGAAATAGTCCATTGAAATAATATACGGTTTAATATGCAAAATTACTGAATAAATTTTATTTTTAAAACGTTTTCACGATGTGTTTTAACTTTTTATAAACAATTTGAAGAAAATATGGCCCTATTCATTATAAGAGTAGTCAGTGCTGCATAAATTCATTAACAAATGGACTATTTCAAAGTACACCTGTTGTAAATATCTTCAAAAGCTTTGTCATGAATATTTTGAGCTTTTTATAAACAATTTGAAGAAAATAAAGCCTTATTTATAATTAGAGTAGTAAGTGCTGCATAAATTCTTTTCGGTAGCGCAATCCACGTTGAAGTACAAATGAATTCTGTTGGCACTGTACGTATACTTGTACATAGAATTTTTATACGTACATGTGTATTTCAATGATTTGAGGGGATCATATTTTTTGTTGTCCTCGTCTGCTTCTTTTCTTTATATCGTCTAATTCCCTATACACATGTTGGGAATCTCCCCCTGCTCACAAAATCGGAATCAATATGCCCTGCCCATTGTTTGAAATTCTTGCGCGAACATTATGTGAGTGGGCTAACCTATGTTCATCGTGAAATGAACGTCAAAATTGAATAGGCGTTACGTATAACATAGGAAATCAACTTGCTATGTAAATATTCCTACATGTAATCATTCGGATTAGCCTCGACCTTTTCATTCGAAAGAAAAAAAGACTCGGACGTCAGACGGTGCCATTTTAAGAATAGTTCCATCTATTAGTTGTTGTAGTTGTTGTTGTTGTTTTTTTTTGGCTTGAATTCTTCAATTTGATGCAGTGAGACGAGGCTTTTGATCCTTTAAATGATTACTAGTTCAATATCCGTATGGATTTTATCGGAAACTTTATTTATCATAATGATATAAAGAGACGGTAAATTCTCCATCATGAAAATGAGACAGACAGACGGAGAGAATCGAAAGTCAGAAAAAGACAGAAAAAGAAACTTCAGAGCGACATAGGCTATGTTCGTAGTTTATTACAATTTCGGGTTTTATTACAAATCCGGTTGGGACGTGTAACCTAATATGTAATAACCTAATATGTAATAAATACTTGAGTATCATCTTTTGGTCACTTTTGTGGTCTTGAATTCTTCCATTTGATGCAGTGAGACGAGGTATTTGATCCTTTAAAATGATTAATAGTTCAATATCTGTATGAATTTTATCTGAGACTTTATCGTGAGCTACACCTCAATTCTTATAATGCTATCAAGAGACGGTACGTTCTCCATCATGAGTATGAGACAGACAGACAGAGAGAAGCGAAAACAAGAAAAAGAAAGAAGAAACTTCCGAGTAACCAAGGCTATGTTTGTAGTTTATTACAATTTCGGTTTTTATTACATATCCTGTTGGGACGTGTAACCTAATATATAATAACCTCATATGTAATAAATAATTTAGTATCATCTTTTGGCAACTTTTAAGTCTTGAATTCTTCCTTCCTATCAAGTAAGAGGAGACTTTTGGTCCTTCGATATGAAAAGTACTTCTATATCTGTTTGGATTTTAACGGATACGTATACTCTATCGTGCTACAGTTCAATATATGCATAATAATGTTATTGATAGTTGGTATATTCTGCATCATGAAAATGAGACAGACAGACGGATAGAATCGAAAGCCAAAAAAAGACAGAAGAAACTACCGAGCGACATAGGCTATGTTCGTAGTTTATTACAATTTCGGTTTTTATTACAAATCCGGTTGGGACGTGTAACCTAATATGTAATAACCCAATATGTAATAAATACTAGAGTATCATCTTCTGGTCACTTTTGTGGTCTTGAACATTCCATTTGATGCAGTGAGACGAGGCATTTGATCCTTTAAAATGATTTATAGTTCAATATCTGTATGAATTTTATATGAGACTTTCTCGTGCTACACCTCAATTCTTATAATCTTATCAAGCGACGGTACATTCTCCATCATGAAAATGAGACAGACAGATGGAGAGATCCGAAAACCAGAAAAATAAAGAAGAAACTTCCGAGCAAACTAAACTATGTTGGTAGTTTATTACAATTTCAATTCCGGTTGGGACGTGTAACCTAATATGTAATAACCCAATATGTAATAAGAACTTGAGTATCATCTTTTGATCACTTTTTGGTCTTGAATTCTTCCATTTGATGCAGTGAGACGAGGCATTTGATCCTTTAAAATCATTAATAATTCAATATCTGTATGAATTTTATCTGAGACTTTATCGTGCTACACCTCAATCCTTATATGGTTCATTCTCCATCATGAAAATGAGACAAACGGAGAGAAGCGAAAGACAGAAAAAGAAAGAAGAAACTTCCGAGCAACCTAGACTATGTTGGTAGTTTATTACAATTTCGGTTTTTATTACATATCCGGTTGGGACGTGTAACCTAATATGTAATAACCTAATATGTAATAAATACTTAAGTATAATCTTTTGTTCACTTTTGGGTCTTGAATTCTTCCTTTTGATCCAGTGAGAGGAGGCTATTGGTCCTTTAAAATGATAAGTAGGTCAATCTCTGTTTGGATTTTATCGGATACTTGATCGTGCTACACCTCAATACATGAATACTAATGTTATTGATAGTCTGTATATTCTGAATCATGAAAATGAGACTACAGACGGAGAGAATCGAAAGCCAGAAAAAGAAACTTCAGAGCGACCTAGACTATGTTCGTAGTTTATTACAATTTCGGGTTTTATTACAAATCCGGTTGGGACGTGTAACCTAATATGTAATAACCTAATATGTAATAAATACTTTTTTGGTCCCTTTTTGGTCTTGAATTCTTCCTTTTTATCCAGTGAGACGTTACTTTTGATCCTTTAAAACGATTACTAGTTCAATATCTGTATGGATTTTATCGGATTCTTTATCATGCTACACCTCAATTTTATAAGGTTATTAATACGAGACGGTATATTCTCCATTATGAAAATGAGACAGACAGACGGAGAGAATCGAAAGCCAGAAAAAGAAAGAAGAAACTTCCGAGCGACCTAGACTATGTTCGTAGTTTATTACAATTTCGGGTTTTATTACAAATCCGGTTGGGACGTGTAACCTAATATGTAATAACCTAATATGTAATAAATACTTGAGTATCATCTTTTGGTCACTTTTTGGTCTTGAATTCTTCTATTTGATGCAGTGAGATGAGGTATTTGATCCTTTAAAATGATTAATAGTTCAATGTCTGTATGAATTTTATCTGAGACTTTCTCGTGCTACACCTCAATCCTTATAATGTTATCAAGAGATGCTACATTCCCATCATGAGTAAGAGACAGACAGACGGAGAGAAGCGAAAACAAGAAAAAGACAGAAGAAACTTCCCAGCAACCTAGACTATGTTTATTAAATATCCAGTTGGGACGTGTAACCTAATATGTTATAACCTAATATGTAATAAATACTTGAGTATCATCTTTTGGTCAATTTTTGGTCTTAAATTCTTCCATTTGATGCAGTGAGACGAGGCATTTGATCCTTTAAAATGATTAATAGTTCAATATCTGTATGAATTTTATCTGAGACTTTATCGTGCTACACCTCAATGCTTATATGGTTCATTCTCCATCATGAAAATGAGACAAACGGAGAGAAGCGAAAGCCAGAAAAAGAAAGAAGAAACTTCCAAGCAACCTAGACTATGTTGGCAATTTATTACAATTTCGGTTTTTATTACATATCCGGTTGGGACATGTAATCTAATATGTAATAACCTAATATGTAATAAATACTTAAGTATAATCTTTTGGTCACTTTTTGGGTCTTGAATTCTTCCTTTTGATCCAGTGAGAGGTTACTTTTGAAAATGATAAGTAGGTCAATCTCTGTTTGGATTTTAACGGATACTTGATCGTGCTACACCTCAATACATGAATATTAATGTTATTGATAGTCTGTATATTCTCCATTATGAAAATGAGACAGACAGACGGAGAGAATCGAAAGCCAGAAAAAGAAAGAAGAAACTTCCGAGCGACCTAGACTATGTTCATAGTTTATTACAATTTCGGGTTTTATTACAAATCCGGTTGAGACATGTAACCTAATATGTAATAACCTAATATGTAATAAATCTAGTTTATTACAAATCCGGTCGTTATTACAAATCCGGTTGCGACACACGGTCCATTTGATATTAAGGGGGGGGGGGGCTTGGTTTTTTTGTCGGAGCATGATTATTTTTTTCATCCTGGACCGGAGCAAAATTATTTTTTTCGCACAAAGTTAGAGCCAGAATTTTTTTTTCAAACATAAGTGATGTGCAATTTGTTAAGAATGCTTGTGTTTTATCAATAGAAATTCTTTATTTTCACTAAAACTCTGAAATATTACTAAATATGCAAAAATTCACTTCACTTCTAAGGAAAAGGGATATAAAATTTTGGCAATATAATCCTCCGTAAACAAAATTTATATATATAAGGCACAAGTTAGAGGGTCGGAGGGGAGGGTCTTCTAGACAAATGTTCAAATTTAAAATTATAGTATTTATAAATTGGTGAAAAATTAAAGTTCTCCCTCAGAGTTTGTATATAAAATTAGACTTTATGGTGATATGCATCTATCATGTATATCAAAAAATCAATAGTAATACATTATACATGTATTGATCATATTCTTAAATTTCTTTTGATTCTTGAAATAGGAACTTTGCCATTAAAGAAACTATGTTTGATAGAAAACTATGGCGAGCGAAGCGAGCCAAAAATTGTTTCTATATAAATTGAAAACTGGCGAGCGTAGCGAGCCGGAAAATTTTCAGGAGTTTTAAGCGAAATTTTATGGTAAATCTTCAAATTCAGATTACTTGTAAGAGTAAGATTATTTTTTTCTGACACACCATAAGCAAATTTATTTATTTCATCAAAATTCAGAGCAAAATTATTTTTTTTGGAAAAAACCCAAGCCCCCCCCCCCCAGAATATCAAATGGACCGTGCCTAAATGGTATTTTGGACAGGGTGTAAGGGAGGGGGAGGAATGGGCGGATGGAGGGAGGAGGGAGGGAATGGGGAGAAAGGGGAGAGAGGAAAGATGGCGGGAGGAGGTAGGGAGGGGAGCGTTAAGGGAAGGGTGAAAGGGAGGGGGAGGTAAGGGGTTGGGAGGAGAGAGGGAGGTACCCCCTGTCCGCCCCCTCCCCCCAAGTATGGACCACACTTTTCATGATTTTTGCCCTCACACCTAAGAATGAAGTGGGCCGTAAAATTTTGCAGATATTGAGAAACAATCTTTTGTATAAATCAAGGGCGTAGGAGACACACACTTTTCAAAAAAAAAATTATGATGCATTAACATTGCTTAAAATAGCAACATTTTGTACCATAAATCTCTAATTTATCGGTCAGTTTTCAAAATTTTTCTTTGGCTCGTTACCGCGCTCGCCAGATCTTTATAGACTTTCTGAATAATTTAGCTATTCGATTCCATCATTCAGAACATGAAACCCATATATTTTTTAATCTCCTCGTCCCCCCCCCCCCCCCCCCCCCCCCCCCCCCCCCAATTTTTTTTTTTTTTTTTTTTTTGTTAGAAATTTTTCAGGCAGAGCTACGCCATTGTATATGGCTCAAAAACCACATCTTTTCGACATCGTTCAAATCTGATACCTATATGATTTAAAACATGGTGCCTTATTTCAAAAATAGCAATCCAAGGAATGCTTGTGTCGCCTGCGAAGCGGTTTGATTATTATTCTAGAAAGTGGATCAAAATTATTGGTATCAGAAGAAAAGTCTTGTCAAATGAAATTCATTTGAAATATCAGACCTCTTAATTACAAATTAAAAGATATGGTCATTCTCAAGGTTTCTAATAAGAGTGTCAATCATCTAGGTCAAGGTCACTACGTAAAAATTGGTAACAAAAAGGTCTCATCATGAGAAATATTAAAAACCTATCACCTACCAATTAAAATATATATACAACCTTAATTTCTTAGAAAAGAAGGTCAAATAGCTAGGTCAATGTCAAAAGGTAAAATATTATGGTATGTGTAGAAAGGCATTGTTACAAGGAAAATACATGTGAAATATCAAAGCCATATCACCTACTAATCAAAAGATATAGCCAATTTTACTTTTTTTGAAAAGTAGGTCAAATATCTAGGTCAAGGTCACAAGGTCAAAAATTATGGTCTGTGTAGAAAGGTCTTGTCACAAGGAATAAACATGTGAAATACCAAAGCCCTATCACTTACCAATCAAAAGATATATTCAATCTTAATTTTTTTTAAAGTAGGTCAAATATGTAGGTCAAGGTCAAAAGGTAAAAAATTATGATATATGTAGAAAGGCGTTGTTACAAGGAATACACATGTGAATTATCAAAGCCCTATCACTTACCAATCAAAAGATATAGCAAATATCATCCGTTTTTTCCAAAGTAGGTCAAATATCTAGGTCAAGGTCACAAGGTCAAATAATATGGTATGTGTAGAAAGGTCTTGCCACAAGGATTGCACGTGTGAAATATCAAAGTCCTAACACTTACTTATCTAAAGATATATCCATTCTAATTTTTTTTGAAAAGTAGGTCAAATATGTAGGTCAAGGTCACAAGGTTAAAAATTATGGTATGCATAGGAAGGTCTTGTCACAAGGAATACACATATGAAACATCAAAGCCCTATCACTTACCAATCAAAAGTTATGGGCTGTGACACCCAAAGTGTGACAGACAGACAGACGGACGGACGGACGGACGGACGGACGGACAGACGGACAACGGACAAAGTGATCCCTTATTGTCGCTATGCTTCGCAGGCGACACAAAAAGAGGACTACATTTTATTTCAAAACATTTAAAGAAACATTGTCCCTGAAAATAAATTTTATTGAAAATGTAAAATTTATTCCAAAGGGTCTGGATTGAGGAAAGAGGGAGGGTCCGTGTAACACTTAACAATTCAAATTTCTAAAACGTTTTAATTTGGAATTTTAGATTATTGATATTTTAACCAAATACCTAAAATTTCAAAGTTTTAAAATCGTTTTAAGTTTTTAGAAGTTTAGACTTTGACTAAAATTTCAAAAATCTAATTCGTTTTTAACGTTTGGAATTTTAGATTTTTGAGTAAAAACCTTGAGTTTCAAATATTTAAAACCGTTTTAGATATTTCAGTTTTTGTATACTGTTTAAAATATTAAAACAGTCCGTTTTACACTTAACAATTCAAAATTTTAAAATGTTTTAGATTTTTCGATCTGTGATATTCTAAACAAAATCCTAAAATATCAAAGTTTTAAAATCGTATAAAAATTTTAGAAGTTTAGATTTTTGACTGAAATATCAATAAACTAAAACAATTTGAACTTTTAGAATTATAGATTTTTGACTAAAATGGCAGATAGTAGTTGAGGATTAGTCAACTGGTCTCCTGCGATTAAATGCTTGATCTATGGCATTATGGATTTATATACTCAAACTTATCTCCCCATATTCATATTTACTATGGTAGTCTATGGTTAATATCTGATTCAGAATCTGTACCGATCATGATCAGGATCATGATCATTCACATGCTTTATAGATTCTTTTGACTTTTTAAATTTTTGAATGTAAGAACTCTAAATATATAAAAATTCTAAGACTCCAAAAATCTAAAACGATAATTGTGATTTTGCATATTTGGAGGTTTAGTATTTTAGTCAAAAATCAAAACTTCTAAAATCTCTATACGATTTTAAAACTTTGATACTTTAGGTTTTTGTTTAAAATATCAAACATCAAAAATCTAAAAAAATATTTTTAAATTTTGAATTGTTAAGTGTAAAACCGACCGTTTTTATATTTTAAACGGTATACAAAACTGAAATGTCTAAAACGGTTTTGAATTTTTGAAAGTTTAGGTTTTTACTCAAAAATCTAGAATTCCAAAAGTTAAAATGTGATAGATTTTTGAAAGTTTAGTAAAAAATCTGAACTTCTAAAAACTCAAAACGATTTCAAAACTTTGAAATTTTAGGTTTTTGGTTAAAGAAGTTCTCTAGTCGTGGAGATTTTCATGTATATAACAGTTCATATCAAACTTAATTCCAACAAGAAATTTCCCCATAATGTAAATCTCTTTCAGATCTGATATAGACCAATTTATATTTTACCACCTTTTCCAATTTCTCAAAATAGCTGTACAAACCGGAAGTACGTCAGAAGTGTGTAAAGGGGAACCACGTTTCATAACGCTATATATAGAGATGTACATGCATGTTGTGGATACATGTAAGAATGTACTCTTATAAATGCCAAAATAAAGGACATATCAAATGAGAGTATATGATTGATTATAAATACGATAAAAGAGCATTTAATAATGAAACCTAAATATTTACATTTTAAAAACTACTAATGTACATGATTTATTATATACATACATACATGTGTTGATATATTTTAAAAGACTTCCAGAATCCTAAAGTATATTACGGAGAGGGATTCTAAGGCATATATAGATAAAAAAAATCTTAAGGGGATCTATCCTTCCTTTCCCCCGGAAAGAAAATGGAGGTGGGGGTAAGCCGTCTATTTCGAAAAAAAATATATACTAGTAAAACAAAGAAAAAATCTGCATTTTTGGCAAATCCAAGGGGTCATGACGTCCTAACCGTCTAGATCATGCTTGTAGATGGTTTGGGTCGGGTAGAGGGTATCCTATTTACAAAATTCTATAATTTCCCCCATAGGCGGAAAGATCGTCTGGGTATTCGTATGCGCTACTAAAAAGTTTTTTTAGAGGCGCATACGAATAATTGCCAGGCGACCTTTCGGCCTGTGATTTCCCCGGCACTCTGAATCCCTCCCGTTCCGGCCTTTGATACCACCCTCCTTCGTTGACATTTGTACCTCCCCACTTCCAGTCGGCACGTACCAGAGAACGTAAAATTTTGTGATGTATTACTGGTCATTCGGACCAATAATATGTTAAAGATTACTGGTCCGAACCAATTATTATCGGTCCGAAGAATTTTTACCTTTTTTTCTCAATCAGTGACCGGGAAGGAAAACTTGCTCAACCTTCCACTTAGACTTCAATGGGCCATCTTTCTTCATGACAGGGCCTTTCCAAAAATGATAAATTTTCGAAAGGCTTTGAAGACAATTTATGCATTAGGCGTTAGCACATTTTTTGTTGTGAAATTCCCAATTTTATCATTTTCAATGAGTAATCCACAGTACACATGTCCCGTATCACAGAGTACCGAAGACCAAATTTTCAGCCACCTATCCTGTATTTTCCAAACCGTGTCCACGTATAGACAGCTATGTTATTATTTCAGCTTTGGTGATATTAGGGAAGAGGGGGTAGGGGGTGGGGGGTGTAATTGACATTCAATTTGTACCCATTCACTGGCCACTTAAAATGACATGATAATTTTACGGACGAACGCATACACAAGTACCTTTACGTAGATAAGATACGTAAGTGGACGTTGGAGATTTAAATCCCAGGCGCAGAACGAGGATAAAAAAGAATGTCAAAGAAAAATCAATATTGTATCATAATAGTAAGGACTTATAAACAGTTTATAAGTCTTTGATAATAGCAAAGAACCAGCAATTGTCAGTGAACAGAATAATTTTTGTGCTTCTGACTGGTCATGTACAGTAAGCTGTGATCCACACGTTATAGATCTACGTTACAACGTTAATACGAGTACAGACTTTAACCAAAAATGGACAATGTAGAATAATGCGCACTGGGAAGCAGCGAGTTGCCGATTTTATGGGCCATTTTTGATCAGAATGGGACTATCAAATGTCGCAGGGCGCGTGGCCTTCCCAATCACTGGATCAATAAAGCATTTTAAACACTCAATGACCACATGAGTTGACCTACTATCTTCGTAGAAAAGAAAGTGAAACAGTTGAAAAATTGAAACTGACACGGAACGTTTTTAACGTAGCTCGCGGTTTTAGAACAAAATTGATTACCTACCCTGAAAGTTCGCATATGAAAACTAGAAGATTCAAACCTTCACTCGTGAAAAAATGAATTCACTTCTCCGCCGATTTAACATTTAATAGGCTTCCAAAAATGGCACATTTCATTGTATAAAATAGCAATTTACGTTACTTCCGTGTATTATCATGCTGACATTGCTTTGCTTTCATAGAAATTTTCTTTCTTATTTTGCGGTCAACTCCCTAAATTAAATCTTATTCATAAACGGCATATATTTCTGAATCGATTTATAAGAAAACATGAATATGTAAAACAATTTTGTTTTCAAGTTATAAAAGTATGAAAATGCAAGAAAAGAGTGTAAACTCCGAATAAAAAATGACGTCGCGTCCGTCTTTCAGTCCGTAGACAAAAGTTTGTTATCGCAGCTCCTCCCAAACCAATCGATGAATTTCAGTGAAACTTTACAGATAATGATATGTAGATGTGCATGAAGAAAGGGAACTGCTGTCGAAAAAGTAACACCTGAGTTATGGCCTTGGACTAAGATTTTTCATGCAAGTTATCAATGACAAACCTTGTCATCACAACTCATTCCGAACCATTATTAGCATATTATACACTTTTTGGGACGAGGGAGAGGGGGCTAGTACGGATTAATGTATATATGTTGCAGGAAAGATTTCACGTAATTCCTAAAATTTATAAAATTTCTTGTGTATATAACTCCTGTATCTGGCCATGAATTTCTGTAATTCATGAATATTTACACTTATTTCCCAACCTGATCGAGTTCCGTCTAATTTTGACTCATGAAATCAGGCCATAGTAATCAAATATTTTGTTTTACGTCTCGAACTTTTTATAAAAGGACCCTCCTGCCAGGCATGTGTTTTCGACCCTCCTGCCGGGCATGACAACACAAACACATGATCAATATGAAGGAAGAAAGATATTGTTTGGCATAAGTCAGAACCAAAGGTCTTGCCAACTTATCAACACATGAAGCTATGACCTGTAAAGAAGTAGACATGTGACACAGTGAACTTTTGAAAATACACTTTCTAAATCTGACAAAAACTCAACAAGCTGCTTAATTTGATACTAAACATGACATGGTTTTTTTTTTCAAAAATGTTGTATATGAAATGTTTCCATGCAATGAAATACAAAACAACAAAATCAATATACAATGTATAATATAGCTGTCCTATGACAAATTCGAAATATTGAAAATATTTAAATTTGCTTAATGACTACTTAATCATATATAATCCAAAACGAAATTTGACGCAAAAAAAATATATAATAAAAAGTACTTTATTAAGGCTTTATGGACAAAAAATCAATTTGTACGTACTGAGATGCATAAATACTCGATTTCAACACAAATCAGATCGCATTGATCAAAAAATAAGTTTTAAAAAAATCAAAATGCATTGCACTGGTTCAAATTTAAACCCAATTCGAATTTTTATTTTCATAAAGTGCGTTTTTAGCTCACCTGAGCGAAGCCGTCAACGCCGTCCAATATGTGGCTTTGAAAAATATTATACTAGTACGTTAAAAACGTGATCATTCAGGTTTTTTTTAATTCCTGGATGAAAGAGGCCCTGACAATTTCTATACAAGAAGCACAGGATAGAAATAAAAACTACGCTCACTATTCAAAAATAATGTCGGATCGGCCTAATTCGACCAAAGAGCTACAATGTAATGCACATCACTTTTATCAAAAAAAGAAAAAAAAAAAGAAAAAAAATTATATATATAAATAGCCCAATGAGGTATATAGTGACAACGACAAGATTGATAATCAAATTTTCAAAGCTCTTGTGCTTCACAGAGACTGATCCTTGCTATTATTTCAATCAAAGTTTTATATCAGTGTGAGTGCTTGTACGTGGGGGGGTGAATTTAGCCAATCATGTAAAAATAACTGAAAAGCGCCAAATTGTACTGAATTATAAAGTAAAAAAAAATACGATCCATGAATAAGAATTATTGTTTCTTTCTGTTTTAATCATCGAGATACATTGTACAGGCCGATTAACACTCCGTGGCATGTATTTCGCTTATTGTACGATTTTATTTAATAATAAGTCTTCAGTTTACGTCTACTAATTTTCACCTAATGATAGTTTCGTTTATGATATAATTTAGTGCGGTTCTTTCCGATATACAATGAATAGAACGTTTCTTTTAATTTGGCGGCAAAGTAATGCAGACAACGTCGCGTAGTAAGCGTTGTGACGTTACAATTAAAATGTGCACCACTATTCCTTTGAACCACGAAACTTGCGTACTAAAAGTCCAATGACGACACAAACCCGCGAGCTACGTTAATTAAGATTTTTTAAAACTACTAATTGAGAAAATATTTCTGGAACCTCAGTTTTCAATATGCAGAGCATAACCTGTTACATGAAGATTGTTGTTTTGTAAAACGCAATTTTTTAACGAATGTAAACAAATAAATGTCCATCAAATGTTTCATCAAACATCAAACGGATCCGCGTGGAACATCGAAATATGCAAGAACTTCATTTTTCAATATGCAGAGCATAACCTGTTACATGTACATGTTCATAATTTTTTCGATAGATTGGGGTGGGGACGTAAATTTTAACTGCGGAAGGAGTTGCGACTGAATTTCGAAAAAAAAAAAAATTGATAATCATAAACAAGATACCATATCAAATACTTGTGTATGTATTCCGGTTATCTATTTTCTATTGTTATACCCTTGTCAGTATCCCTATATAAAATCCCCATAGGAAAAATGCCTATAAATTCGAATATTTGACCAAGCGGTCAATATTTACATCAATATTGGCCCTAGGGCAACATTTCAAAAAATATTGACCGATTAGCGGTACATCCTTTGTGACGTCACGTCATTGATGACGCTATTAGCTCTACCTATTTTTCCGCGCTCTTTCTCTTATAGATGAAAATGAACGTAAACATGTCGGGCTAATCCGTTCGTTACTGCAGTATTGATGTAAGGTATAACAAAACAATTATTGACTGGGAATTCGGGCAATATATGATTTGTTGGACCTTCAGACAAAATATAGCCCTCGGCCTTCGGCCTCGGGCAATATTTTATCTTCAGGTCCAACAAATCATATATTGCCCTCATTCCCAGTCAATAATTGTATAATATTGTTCTGGGCAACATAGTGATCATATTCTTTTGGAGCGGAGATAGTATTATTAATAAATTAAGTCCGTCTTGAATTCTTGTAATGCACCTCGAAAAAATTTTTTTTTTCTCTCTCTCTCGTACTGAGATACTCGATCAGTTAATATTGACGAAGAACGCTCGTTACTTTCCGTTTAATTCTGAGACGATTCATTTAAAAATTTCATTTTATTCGATATACATTACATGATCATTTCTCCCGGTATTGAATTTCAAGAAAGTTTTAAAATGTTTTTTTCCTGAAATCCTGAGCGGAGCTAGCAGACAACTTTCAAGGCCATATCATTTATTTTTTTGTCGACCCATATCATTTAATTTTTTTTACCTTCATAACTTTATATAATATCAGAAAATAAATTTCATATTATCTGAAACGGCCAAAAAATGTGTCGTCAATTTAATTACATTAATTTTCATTTTCACCCTCTTCCTGATACAGTTGCGCCCCCCTCCCCAATCCTATAAGCTGACTAGAATATCAATTTGAGATCCCATCTAGACAGCTAGGAAAGGCTTTACTAAGGATTTCATATCCTATAAAATTTCGATCTCTCACCCTCCCTTCCGATGATTATTTAATATTTTCCGTGTTCATGCAAGTCTTACCAGGAATGGGGAAGAACCCCCCCCCCCTTCCCTCCTCCTGGATGGATCCGACAATGAATATGTACAGGTCTTTTAAAACACTGATGTCTAATTTACTTTGAAAATGGTTAACCAAAAAATAATTATAAATTGTACCATATAAACAAAGAGACTCATACATGTACTATATTTTACATTACGTCATCGTGTGAATGTGTAGTGTATACACACATCTGACGTCACGAATTTGTACTTTCAATTTCGGCGGAAGTTGCAGACTAGTTCTGTGTAAAATCGCTAGCTTGTTGATATGGGCTTATAAATCGCTGTTTCATGGATAAACGAGACAATAAATTTTTATGGAACTACCAATACTTTGTAATTTGAGTTTGTCCGAGTAGATGTAAGTGAAAATACCCACGAGTAGAGGACTTCTTTAAAATATCAAAATTCTAAAATTCCAAAACGTTTTAGAAATTTAAATTGTTAAGTGATACACGGACCAGGGAGCCATAAAAAGTTTTATTTTGAAATATGCAGTAACGACCATAATATTGTCGAATGTGTAAAATTAAATCTCCATACACCTCTGTTGTAAAAACGCAAATGAATTAGAGCTACGCACCCCAAATTAAAAATTACGCCTTTAAACGACTATAGCTGCAAATGTATGCGTTAGATTTGCATGACAATTTGAATTTATACAAATGAGAACGTAAACTTTTATATGAAAAGAAAGATTTCCGTACAGAGGTTCAGGCTGACTGATTGATTTCTTATCTGCATTCTGCATATACTGAGAATGATATTCCTGTATTGTACTTTTCCGTCTATTCTTAAAAGTTCATCGATTATTCCTTGTATTGTAATATCATTTGATTTCCATTTCCATTTTCAAGAAATTCTGATTCTGATTGGCTGAGAAATTTTGTTGATACATCTACAAATATTCTAAATCGTTTTGGATATTTCAGTTTTTGTATACTATTTAAAATATCAAAGCAGTCCGTTTTACTCTTAACAATTCAAACTTTTAAAATGTTTTAGAATTTTAGATCTTTGATATTCTAAACAAAATCCTAAAATATCAAAGTTTTAAAATCGTATAAAAATTTTAGAAGTTTAGATTTTTGACTGAAATATCAATAAACTAAACCGTTTTGAACTTTTAGAATTATAGATTTTTGACGAAGAACCTGAACTTCCAAATATCCGAAATCACAAATACCGTTTTAAGTTTTTGGATTTTTAGAACTTAGATTATTTTGATATTTTAGGATTTTGTTTAGAATATCATAGATTTATAAATTCTTTTAAGAAATTTAAGTACACAACAAATCCATAATATAAAAATGTAACTAACACCTAGGTATAAACAACTTGGAATCATAAGAACATATCAAATATGAAAAAGAAGAGAAAGATAAATGATAGCATTAAAATACATTTCAAGTGTCAGTGTTAACACATAGCATAGCAGATACCTTCAAATGTTACATGTCTTCAATTCATAGCATCATTTCGGAACAGATACATTTTCAGCATGGAGCAGACATGCACGTTTCGGGTACTTAACCTTGTCAGTGATCCTCAATCCAAATAATGAAATATGGCCAAAGACTGTACCGTGAAATTTGTGTCCAAAAATACAATCAAAGGACTGAAAGTCCTGCGAGTTGGCAAATTCTAATATTGAATAAAGCCTGTTATTATACAAATATGGACTTCGTCGAAGTCATTATGTCATTATAATGACCCGATAAGATTTGTGAAGGCCGAGGTCGATATTACAAATCTCATCGGGTCATTACAATGTCATAATGACCGAGGCCAAGTCCTTATTTGTTATATTATAACGAATAGTTAGATTATATAGGATTAAAAACAATATAAACACATAAATTTTAATCAAGAATTCAACAATGAATCGCACTTTTTTGTGAAAAGTATATCTTAACTTTTAATATTTAACAAAATAACTATATTAATTTTTATCGTGTATACTGAAATCAGGACAAATACCACACCGAGTTATTATCTTCCGTCAGCGGTCATCATCGGAACATAATGACTCGCGCGCCAGCCAATCAGAATCGACGTTACATCCCGGTTATAAAATATTGTGAAATAGGAATGCTTTGGGCGGCATATTTGTTAGTATAAACACCATTTTCTGTTAAAGAGAATTAATACAAATGAATAGATGGCTTTGAATGTTTTAGAGCGTGGGGGAAAATAAAGACAATTATATTACACAACCGTTACACTTATGAATTAAAGAATTAAATTATTTAAGAATTAAGAAGAAAAAAACGGGATTATTAATTGCATTTCGAATGCACATGCTTTGATAATACTCTTAAACTTTATGCGAATAAATATTCGTATATTAATAATAATAATTTTAGATATTGATTATTGTTCAGTTAATCAAAAAACGTTTGTTCGAATTCAAAATGCAATTAGTAATCATCTCTTTTTGAAAGAATAGATTATCTCATACTGGATCGCTGATTCTCCTGATACACGGAAGCATGACGCGTGATACGGAAATAATCTCCTACCTGGAATTTCTCTTCGATTAAACGAGGTAAATACTGTCTATTAAAACAACTTGATAAGAAATTATTTAGGTCCTTCATATGACCGCCAGTAACAGTTATAGGTTGGTAATCTTTTTCTGGCCAAGGTTAGAGGTATATTCAGAGAACACTTAAACAGAAAAAAATTCTATGTACTGACTTTAACTTCAATCCAACAACACTTTACGTACTCAATATTCATTTCCAAAAACCGTACGTGTACTTCTTAATCGAACTCATTCAAAATATTTAGAAAGAAAAACAATAAATATAAATTTTCCGAAGCCTGTCGCTGATGATAGACGCCGGCGTTTATTCTCAAGAATTATTGTATACATGGTACAATGGATGACAAGTTGTGTGAAACATGACAACAGACAATATACAATATGGCAAATAAATTCATTCAATATATTGTCAGACCATAAATAGATTGTTAACATAAAATAAGTTAGATATTCTATCATCTCATAGGAAAGCATTATATCTCATATACCTATCAGCCCAGAGGAAAAACAGAGATAAAAAACACATATGGAAAAAATTCTCTGAAAACTGGGCAAATATTGAAAAATTTTGTCAATGTTAGAAATTAGAATACATACAAATTTTGTAACAAAAATTTGAAGTTGGTCCTAACGTGTAGAGCGACGGCTAGATAATAAAAACCCTTTACTTCGTCATGATAGCATGCGCACTAAAAGGCGCCAAAATGAAATGATTTCATTGGCTGACACAAAACATCATATCGAACACTCAAATACAATTGAAAACGTAACCGTAAATACAATATTTTTCCGCTATTACTAACGAAACGCGGAAAAATTTTAGTACTGACTTTAACTTCAATCCAACAACACTTTACGTACTCAATATTCATTTCCAAAAACCGTACGTGTACTTCTTAATCGAACTCATTCAAAATATTTAGAAAGAAAAACAATAAATATAAATTTGCCGAAGCCTGTCGCTGATGATAGAAATATAACAAAGTATGGGGGACCCGAGATGGTAAATGAAAACAGAATATTCTCTTCAAAACACATAAAATGTCTTTGCACATAAATTAATTGTATGAAAATAATTAAATTCCAAGGTTTTGGGACACTGACAGACGCTTTTGCACTGAATCTAAAACATAGCCATCTTTGCTATTTTCACCTTTCCATCTACCGTGCCTTTTCCAGCATCTATCATTTACATTAGAATTTGCTGCTGCGGTTGCGCCACCCGATCTTAGTGAGTGAAGACCTAAATTTAAATTATTTGAAACGTTTTTCAGCCTTTTGATCACACTTTCTCTAGCAGCAGTATAACTTAATTTCTTGTTCTTATAAATAAGTTTGCAAGTATTCTTTGAACGAAAAATTTGTCTGAATAAAAAATAATCTGATTTCAAACAAATTTCTGATAGCCGTAAATATTTATGAAACATACTCAAAGGACATGCCGAAGTGTGACCTTGAGAAATAAGTACTTCATTCCCTTTTCTGTACTGATCTGTTTTGCTTTTAACAATATGCAAGACGATGTATGAATCGTGAACTTCTACGTGTTTGCATAGTAAAGAACTAAGCTCATCAAATCTAAGAAAACCTGCAAAACAAAATAGAATCATTGTGAGATCTCTGATTACTAACAAATCGTTACAATCTTTATGCAAGTAGCAAAGTCGTATAGGCATTTCGGCGGTAACCGGATCTTTCTTCTTCGTTGGTACGCACGCGATTCTCCTGGCAGAATTTTGCAAAGACGAAACGTATGTGTTAGCTGTTGGGTCTGTGAAATTATTCAGCTCATGAGCCCACTTGATGCTATATATTGCGGAATTCACTGTATGATAAGATGCGCCACTTTCAAGAAGATAAGTGATGTACAATGACACATGAATTGGATTTGCGGGTAACGCACAAAAACCTTGTGTTTTTATGTATCTTTCCCACCTTTTGAATGCGTTGAAATAACCTTTGGTCGTGTTTTCGCTTTTTGACTGCACAAGGTAATCGGACATTTTGGAAGCCAAATTGTGTAAAGCTGTTCCAGGTTTCACACCACTATGAAGAACTGCAACTTCCACATGTTCCTTTATTCTGAGACCTGCAAAAATTGATAATTTAAGCATATTTTACTTTCAAAGCAACAAAATTGAATTTCTGTACTCTTTTCCCGAAAATTCCGTTTTTCCCTCTTCCCCTGTGTGTGAAATTTTCACCAGAAAAAAGTAATTTCTCTCTAACTGCAGAAAATAAAGACATGTTTGAAAATAAAATTGGCCAATATATAGCCGATTTCCATTCAGGTACGATCAAAGTGCATTCACATTTGTCCTTTGTAATTTTGTAAATTGTTTCAACAACCATTGACGGAGGGGGAACTAACCAATTAATGTCTTGCTTCCAGTTTTGTTTGAATGCGTCGACCCCCTTTGTACCAAGACACCACACCTTTGAATTAAACAATTCACATTTTCTGTTGTAATAAGAAGCGAAACGATCAAATGTATGTGGTCCCCACTTACGATCAAGAAAATCAAACACCCATGACTGCACGCCCCAGTCATCGCAATCGCACATTCTACTTAATTTGTCTGCCTCTCTGTTTTGGGATCTAGGAATCCAATGCATAAACAATTCAATATTGTTCGCTTCACAAACACTGTGTATTTCCATGCTTTTATTTTGCAAAATATTTTTCCTACTACCTATTTTCATTATAGTTTCAACATTTTTATTGTCAGTAAACAACTCGGTTTGTAAGTTAGCAATTTTGTCTACATTGCTTCTCAAAACTCTATTCATCGCTTCTATCTCCCTCCATGTAGAGCTTTGACTGGCCTCTAGCCTACTCCAAGTACCAAATGTACTTCCTGTTTTCCTGGTTTTGGATTCTAACCTAACGAATCCCCCGAAACCTTCACCTGAGGCATCACAAAAAAGTTTTGCGTCACATACCTCTTCACACTTAAAATTGTGTAATTCGCTACCTTTGCGATTCAAACTTTCAATATTGTTTAACCAAAATTTCATTTCATTTTCAGCCTTATTGCTTACAACGACAGATGCGTTCCATGAAGCTCTTGACAAAATACAGTCATAAGAATATCTTGTTCTCAATCTTACCACGTCTCCAAGTACGCACTGAGTTGAAATCAACTGTCCAACGATAGAAGCCAAATGCTTGACCTTAACTAAACTTTGTTTCGTTCGCTCTATTGCCCCGAAAAGGTCACCTATACTCTTTATTATTTTGTGAAGTCTCTCTTGCGTGACCATTAGTTTACCTTCTTTCATGTCCCATACTAGGCCTAGCCAAACAAGTGTTTGGGATGGTTCCCAATGACATTTTTCGTCAGCAATCAAGAATCCGAACTTTATCAAGTCGTTTCTTACCCTTTCACTCTGTGCTTTTGACTCTTCGAACGTACCACCTCCCCCTAGACCATCGTCCAAGTACATGATGATTTTCATACTATTCTCTCTCCAGTACTTTACTATCTCTCTCATAATCTTGGAGAATATAAACCCTGCGGTTGCTAACCCAAATGGCAATACGTTGTAAACGTAAAACTTACCTTCCCACTCAAAACCAAGATAAGTTCTGTCGTCAGGATGAATAATCACGTGATGATATGCCGACTTTAAATCGTAACTAAATAAATGGTCACCTTTTTCGAACACTCTCCTCGCTACATTTCCGTCCTCGTATTTGAACTTGAACTGATACAGGTGAGTATTGATGTGTCTACAATCGAGAACTAATCTAGCCTTCCTTACCTGATTGTAAGCGACTGTAAGAGGATTTACTACCTTTGGTTTTGTAATTACCTGTGAAATACACCTTTTATTCACGAGGTTTTGAACTTCTTGTGAAACAAATTGGGGATTATCTCTGGCTGACTTGTTATTTTTAAGTAACACCTCATCGGGTGTAGATTTTAATGGCAATCGGTAACCTTCTTCAATGACCTTGACTACATGGTCCTTTGCACCTATTTTTACCCATTCGTTTATACGTTCTCTTAAATGACCTATGGGAGATGAAAATACTTTATCATTTGATATAGACATTTCTGGGTGGCAACATTGCCCAAATGACTTGAAAAGTAAGCAAGTAAATGAACTTATCTTAGTCTGAGCCTTCTCCTCTGGACATTCTTTCTTCCAGTGCCCTTTGCTCCCACACGAAAAACATCTCCCAGGTTTCTGCCCTTGATACTGTCCGCTGTTAGGTAATGCTGGAGTGGCGGGAAAAGCCTGTGATCTTCCCTGTTTGTATGGGTGGATCCTACTGCGTTTGATACGTTCGGACTTCGCTTTTCTCTCCGCCCTGTATTGCGCCTTAATCATTTTCTTCTCGTCGTCCGAATCCTCTGCGAGTGGGTTAGATTGATACTCTTGGACAACTTTCGAACCAAGCTCTGACGAATCTGTGAGTTTTACTAGTTTTTGTCTCTGTTTTATAATTGAGATACCTTCTGAAATCTTTACTTTTGTGTTTTCGACATGCTCGACGTCTAAAATTTCTGCTTTCAAGCTGGTTTCGGCCTCTGACAGTTTATTTAGCACTTTTTGATTGTGCTTAAATTGTTCTTCGTTTCCCTTTCGTTTGAAGGTATAACCGTCTGTCAGCGTGGTTTCTATTTTTGCGAGTTGTGCGTCGGCTATTTCTTTTTGCATACTGTGCACCTTCTCTATTTCTGAGGAAATTATGCTCCTCATTTCAGACATTAAGGAGTTTTGCGTTGAAGCGAAAACATTTTGAACTTCGTGTTGGACTTGTGATTGCAAATCGGCGTCCATAATTTGAAGTTGGTCCTAACGTGTAGAGCGACGGCTAGATAATAAAAACCCTTTACTTCGTCATGATAGCATGCGCACTAAAAGGCGCCAAAATGAAATGATTTCATTGGCTGACACAAAACATCATATCGAACACTCAAATACAATTGAAAACGTAACCGTAAATACAATATTTTTCCGCTATTACTAACGAAACGCGGAAAAACTTTATTACATGTTATGATATCGTGCATGTAAATAAACACAATTTTCTGTGGAAGTGCTCTCTTCATTCTTGACCAGAGTAGAGATTATCATCATATAAATGATAATGATGTTCATATAAAAGGCCTAAAATAAATTCATTTTAGGTAGATTTAGACAATATTAACATGGTTTAATTGAAGGGGATTCCTGTGTGCTAGATTATTTGCGTATCACATGTAACGCAACCGTGTGTTATGACTTCGTGAATCAAAATATGAGGTAGCATACAGTGGTAATGAATAGAATAGATTTAATTTTCGTTCATCATATAAATAGGAGACATAACTTCTTGAAAGACCAATATATTTTCCTGATTAACTCAAAAATAAACTTTATTGTTTTAAGATACTGCTTTGGTTATCCAGTTAAATGTATCAGGGAGTCCCATGCCCTTTCTATGTACTATAATTAGTGTAATTTCACATGCATGTGAAAAATTTTAACCCGTTTAAATAATTAACGCATCTCTTGAGAGTCTTTTTTGTACAATTACCCAGAAAAGTCGGAAATTGGCTTGTCTTGTCCGGAATCCGTATAATTTGCCAAATATATAAGAGGTCGGCAGAGGTGTCCCTCGTTTTCGAATATTATATATAATTATTATTATTATGTAAATGTTTGTCACCATCCCTGTTGTCCTTCACGTTTCGATGTTGTTTTGCATCCTTTGTTGTTTGTAGTGTTATTGTTCTTATTGTCTCCGTCTGTTGACATTGTAAGCTTACGTCCTGGCCCAGTTTCTATGACGTCGAGTTTCATTGGCTGTTTGTCCCTTAGGATTTTCTTTAGCTCATTTGTGTCACACTTATGCCCTTTGCCGTGTGGAGCTCGTAAAAACCTTCTCCGCGAGGGGTTTGACTGCGCTTTCTATATAGACATAACCCTAGACAGTGCATTTATTTTATATATTGTTTTCATTTCAATGGATGAACATCGACGGCGGGTGCGGCTAGCCAACAGGGGATGCTTACTCCTCCCGGGCACCTGGTCCCACCTCTAGCTTGCCATGGGTCCGTCGATGCTCATGATGGTGCTCTATTGTGAGTGCTGTTGAAATTATCGGCAGGATCTTCTTTAAGTCATTAGTTGCGGCTGTAAAATGAGAACACACTAGACTCTGACGTTGCTAACGTCACATTACGCGTTATATTCACATAGATATAGATTACATTAGAATGGGAATAACTAGATGCTGACGTTATGTTTGCGGACGGTAAATGCTGATTTTAGGTCGCAAACTGGTTTTTTTCTGGCGACGCTTTACCATTGCTCTTCTACTTCTGTTTACAAGAAAATATTATAGACGTTCATATGTTGATTAATTTTTAGTCAAATAATGCGTAAATGTAATTTCAAATTGGTATACTTCAGAGTAAAACCTATAAACGTCTGGTAAAATATGCCCTCTCGTTTGTATAAAAGTGTAGTGAACACTACTATATACACACACACACCCTCCCTCCCTCACACACACCCTACACACACACCCTTACAAGTCCTCACACGAATGGTGGTGTTACTTCACCTATTGCTATGCTCTTTTGGTAATAGATTTCATGATTTTATTGGTTATTTTAAACGTATTTAATGATTTATGATGAAAAATGCAATATTTTTTTTTAATTTTCTACTATAAAAATTCAAAATTTTATGTCTTTGTTTTTAAAGTTAAGTTCGATGAGCACAACCATACAGACGCAGATCATAAATACTCGAATGCTCTCGTTCTCTCATACTCTCGAAGCATACTAAATAACACTGTGTTATTTTTTGTGAGACTTTTATGAAATAATTGTATATAGAAATGTTGATAGGAAGAATCCACACAAAAAAATATTTTGATATTTGCATAAACATTGCTTACATAGCATGTAATAACAAATTATCTTCAAGTTTAACTAAGTAACTTATTCCTACATTCACCTATTGGTGCCGTGGTCTAGTGGTAATGGCGTCGGGCCAGTTAAAGATTGCTTGTTCGAGCCTAACTAGGACCACGGGTCAGCTGACATTATTAGTTATACAGTGTTTTACAGGGGGGACACAGAAATATATTGGGTCGATGAAAAAAGTTGTATTGGGCGAGGCGAAGCCGAATTTATCCCACCGATTGCTTATGGCTTGTGTATGTAACGTCAACATATTTTAAAGCATCTCGGTGACGTCAATATCGTAAAGCGTCTTAGTAGAAGCAGGATATAAAAATAATATCCTGTCAGTAAAATAATACAGCATAATATTCGGTTCTTCTCGACCAATCAGATTGCAAGAAATTTGCCGGAGGTGGGATAAATACCCGTCTATGCTCTATCTTATAAATGCCCATCTCTGTGTATTGTTTACAGGGCTTTTGGTATTTTGAAAAAAAACAAACAAACAAAGTTTGAACGTCACGTAACAATAGGCAGCCCTAATTTCGGAATTTTAAATTCAATTGCCTAAAAGGCGTTTAATTACTCTCTTAAAGGTAAATGCAAAAAAATCAAATTCAAAAAATAAAAGCAGATGGCGCTTATGAAGTGAATTTTGGCTGCGTTTGAAAATCACTTTGGCTGGAAGCATCACTGAGAAGGATTTAGTATCTGAAACACGTGTCTGGTGCATAATAAATTGGTTTGAAAATTTCCTCAAGAAGGTAGAGTTGGAACACTTACGTATTTATAAGACGGGGGATGTAATAGTAATGTAATGTATTGTTGTTATGCGTCACAAATACCTTTTGCATAACAATGAAATTAAGAACATCAAATTGAACTCTATCATGACATATGCATTTGCCTTTTATTTCAAGATAAGACATACAGGATAATACATGTAATTACGATTTCAATACAAGGGGGGGGGATTTAAAGTTATCTATTTTGGAAAGTTGCTTTAAGTATACATCATGTCACCACTAGGTAATTGTGTACACATAGACCTTGTCTAGTTTTTGCGCATATGGATGACAGCACATATTATACAAAACTAAGTGACTGAGGTCAGAGAGATCTTGTTACTTACATATGAATAATAACTAACATAAAGTCTGTCATCCTGCCCATAACGTACGTACATAGGTATGATCTCTCTCAGATCCTCCTCATCAAGCAGTTTCTTGACGAATTCCCCATCCTTGGTTATCAGATTTAGACAACAACTACCTCTGTCAGCTACACACAGTGTCATCTGCATCTCTGTGATATCATATGGACCAGACATTGGAGTGAAACACCGAGCTTGACCCTCTATTGTCATATATAACACCATTTTCATTCTCAAAAGTTAAATATATGTTATTTGTATCACTGTCGATATGTATGTCGCATCCAAATTCAAATTCTTTCCCACACGCCTCCTTGATGGGGTTCTTCCTTACTTGTCTCCCCTGTCGGTCCAATATTGTGGTGGCACCGTCAAGGTGAGGACGTAACATATCACATGGATTACGTCGCGCGCTGTATCCACTCGTAACGCTACATACTACTGTGCACTACATCACTCATTATTGTCTGTCCACGTACTGTCCATAGATATACTGTCTTGTTGTATCCACACGCGGTAAACGTACTGTCACGTAAATATGTTATTCCCAATGTAAATCCTTTAAATATGTAGATCAAAGGAGGGGATCTCCAACAACACCAGGTTGTAGCACCCACAGCAAAACCCCAAAACACCCAATGCAAAACACAAAGCAGACAAGCACAGAAAGAGATGACACATACGTCCCATTGTGATCAAATAGTTTCCGAACTTTGTTATCATAATAAAAAACGACAACGTTATCTGACACACACAGTACACCTGTCACCATGACTAATTCCTTATCCTCTGGTATCTTCACGCTGAACTCTAGACATTTTGTAGCTTTCAGTTGTCTAGGATCAGCCTTTTCGGATGTTGTACTCCTCTCACGTTTTTATGTAACAGAGGTTTATTCCATGGCGACCTGAGCTCCCTGATACATAACGGTATCTTCTCTTAATGTAACGGTTTTCAGAAAATCAGAGACAAGCTCGTCCTCATTGCAAGTTGATGATTTCTGTAGTGATGCCGATGGTTCATCTCGTGATGCTGAATTCTTTATGAAATATACAAGGTCTACCAAGTTGTGGTCTTTGGTGCTTTTTAACCGTTGGTGATAGTCAGAGCATGGTTCACAGAGCAAAACATGGCATTCGTAACATAGCGTTCTTGCCTTAATGTCTTTCATTCCTTCCTTACATGGCTCACAAAGTCGCTCAGATAATGGTGCACTGGCCATACCTAAAAAAATTAAAAGGAATTTCAAAGTTTCATTGAAAGTTTTATTTAAAACTTTTCATGGCATCAAAAGTATTAACTACATTATGTATCAAATACACGATGTAATAGACATTACTTGTATGTTATATACATACGAATAGTAGCAAAGCGTTTTCAAGTTTGACTTAAAAAAGAACTTCCTATAATGAACTTACCATTTAACAGCTTTGCCACTGGTTTAACATTTTGTGATGAACGACGGACAGAAATATAGACGAACCGGACTTAATGCGAAAGCGGGGAATATTCAAAAGCGAACAAAGTATACGATCCTTATGTCCATTTGTATGAAGATGAATAAAATTGCTAGGGGGGACCAGAAACGCACAACTTTGTTACTTTTAACAATATGAATTCGTGTGCACTGATATACAGATGATTGGTTAAATACAATAAGGCACAAATTACAATTTACAATCACTAATGCAATGTTTTATTTCACATACAGATTGATTTAAATGACATCAAAGGCTTTATAAACATATCTTCAATATACACAGCTCTAGACTAATTAAATGTCTTGAAAGGTTTTTTTTTTAAGTTTATGATATATTTCTATTTTTTTTAATACATATATAAGCAGAGTACTGTACAAGATAACAGTGTTATATACATATACCTCGATGTAATAAGCCTTTCTATATGAGAATGACATCAATTCTTGAAAAAATTCTCCCTCCCTCCCTCAATCCCATGAATCCACTCAATTGACCCTTCCGAACGCGGGAAAAATTCTAGAAATTTCATGACGTCACAATGCAATTTCGATGTTTGACCTTGGTTCGACAGCCGGAACGCCAATCCCTATTTGGACGGTTGGAAGCATTGTTTCTAAAAGGGGCGGATAACTCTTGACACACAAAGTAGCGGAATAAGAATAAATTGGACTAAACGACCTTAATTGTTTACCTCAAATTTTAAATATTATTCTAAAACAAATAAAACTTAGGTATAATTCACTTCATATAACTGAAATTCCTCTGAAAGGGATTTTTGATATTTTTCATCCCTGCTTAAGATCCAACGAAAATTGTGCATACATCGTTGGTTTTAAAAGCTGACACAAATGCTCCCCTTTGCACTTCTGGTCAAAATTCAATGATTATCTTTTCAACAGAATCCCAATTATGACACCTATATAGAATTTTAGTCAGTAAGTACTCTATACATAGGAATAAAAACGCTAACACGAGGACCAGATTTTAATTAAAATTCATCATTACGGACTCAGAATACACCAATGGAATTTTCAACATTTGTTTGATGGTTTGATACCTTGTAGATGATTTTGTGCCAATGTCATGTTTCATTTTGGCAAATCTAACCACTTCGCAGCACCGACTTTGGTACATGTGTACCCGTGTACTCTCTGTTTACAAACGAGTCTCCATACGTTGACATGGAAGATGGACGCCCGAACAGCATATCGAAGTTTGAAAGGTGACACAAACCCCTTAAGGCAAAGATCGGCATGCTATTTTTGGTTTTGGTGACTTCGGTGATATATAAAGTTTACATTCAGATTGTTCCCAATCATTCCCAGCCGGGATTTTAAAAGAAAATAAGCAATAAAATGCAGGTAAACAGATCGTTGGCGAAAAACTGCCCTTGACAACGCCCGTTTTATTTCAAAATGCCACAAAATTTACCTGATTAAGTGTTATGACTTGAAACGGTATCTCTATTGCCATTAAAATTACCTGTGTCATTCTTGTTTACACATGCAGCACAGTCAGTATGACGCGTTTTTGGTGACGTGGTACAATGTCGTCATATTCAAAACATTTGTCACGTGGCTTCGTTTTTAAACTTCAAATACAAGTGCCGACTGGCGTTCCGGCTGCGAAGCTTGTTTGTCCGAGGTAAAAGCATTCTGACGTCACGAAATTTTGCATTTTTTTCCTGCAATCGGAAGGGTCAATTCCTCTAATATGTCAAATATAATTTGTCCTATAATAAGGGCAGATATGGAATGGTTGGGAGGGGTTTCAGATCCTCTCATCACCCTACCCTAGTCAAAAATCCTGATTCTCAGGTATATTTTTTAAAACAATAGGCAGTACCCCTCCCCAATAATGACACGGACCCTTGAACAATTCCAGATCAACCTATGCATTCTGGCTCATTAATTTTTAAGTATACCCTTAACTTTTATCACGCTTCGTAGTCTCGTACAGACATCAGCAAATTAAATCGCTGCATGGTGGTCACATGGTGTCCTTCTTTGACGCGGAAGTAGGTCACTAAATTTTTAAACATCATGTTGTATTAAAAGGTTTCTCGGCATGATAAATTCGTTACATTTGTATTATATACGTACAAGATATAAAAAAGGGTCCCAAAGAAAGGGTCCCAAAGAAAGGGTCCCAAGTAAAGGGTCCCATAAGAAAAGGGTCCCAAATACAAAGAAAGTAAATCCTTAACATGGAACCAAAAGTTCATAATTATCATGGACTCGTGTGAGGAATATGCAAGACGTTTGGCAAAGAAAGACGTCCTTTCCAAATGTAAAAAATGCATCAGAGGGTTTTTCTTATCAGGAATTTTCAACTTACATGCAACTGTGAACACCATATTCGAGTCTATCTTTAAAGACCCTGATGGTATCACAGAGCTGACCTACCTCCAAGAGCATTACGTCATCCAACTGACAAAGCCTCAAATACAAAAATGTAACTACTCATTTACATGCAAAAAGTACTCTTTCGACAGTCTTGTTAAAGAGTTAGGTTTGACATTTGACACCTGAAAATCCTACTTACACTCCAATAAATATATCTGCCTCGGAAATAATAGATAACCACAAATCAGCTCTCACTTCCTTTGGTTTTGACACAAAAAAAATAGATTAGATTTACCATACTTATACTGCATACCTAAAATGCATAAAAATCCGTACAAACAACGTTCCATCGCTGGTTCCTCAAAATGTTCAACCAAATCTGTATCGATCTTACTCACCACAGTTTAAACTAAAATCAAATCTGGACTTCAAAAATATTGTTTGACGGTATATTCCCGAAGCGGTATTAACCAGATGTGGATTTCAAAGAATTCCAAGGAATTTTAAGAGCATCTGAAATCCACTCATTTCAATAGAGTCCATTCGATCAAAGCCTTTGATTTTTCGACAGTTTACACAACAATCCCACATTCTAATTTGAAAGAAAGACTATCCAAAATCATAAGTTATGCGTTTACAAGTAAGAACGGCAATCGCAATTATAAAATTATTGTTGTTACTTATGACAAAACCTACTTTGTTAAAGAAAAGTACGATTCTGAACATAAGTACACTGAAGCAGAAATTATTCAGATGTTAAACTTCCTGATCGACAACATTTTTGTGGTGTTTGGAGGAAAGGTCTTCCAACAAATTGTCGGAATTTCAATTGTGTCCCATTCATTTCCGACATTTTTCTTTACTCGTACGAAGCTGAATTCATTCAATCTTTGGTCTCTGAGGGGAACAGATACATAGCTTTTAACTTTAACTTCTTTTATAGATACATAGACGATATGCTGTCCATCAGCAATCCAAAATTTGCGGATTACCTCGACAGGATCTATCCTTCGGAGCTTGAGGTCAAAGAAACCACAGAGACAAATAATTCAGCATCCTATCTGGTCATAATGTTGTCCTACGACACTGATGGTCACATGAACACCTCACTCTAAGACAAAAGAGACGACTTCAATTTCAATATCACAAACTTTCCTTTTCTGTGTAGCAAATCCCTTCATCGCCTGCTTATGGCATGTTCATATCTTAGTTGATACGCTATGCCAGAGCAAATACCAAATAAAAGATTTTGTTCTGAGAGCTAGGGGTCTTTCAGATAAGCTTCTCAGTCAGGGATACGTATGTGACCGACTAACATCGTCACTGAGGAAGTCCTACGATCAATATGGGGAACTCGTCATACATTATGATGTCCCACTCTCAAGAATGGTGGACGAGATTCTGTCTTAGACCATTTCAACCATCCAACCACCTAATATACTTGTATCTTTTGAAATGGAAGTTACCGGATGTGACAGTTCTACCGAATTGAAGCGGCGGGTGTTGCATGAAAGCAGGAGATGCTGATTCTTCCTGGGCACTTGCTCTCGCTTACATATTCGGAGTTCGCTTCTTTTCATGTGGTGGAGGTTTTTCTTTTCTCCTTTGCTTCGGTTCTTATTTTATCCTGGTTTTCTATGCCTTCGGTTAATGATTTTCTGAATTATCGATTTTGTACTATGTATTGGGGTATGGTCATTATCCATATTTGTCATAAATTGTTCTTCCGATTTTTTTTTTTTTTTTTTTTTTTTTGGGTCGGACGAATAATGAAAAGAAACCAAAATGATAGAATATCTTACCTTTCCAGAAACATCTCATCATGTATGAAAACATAATATAATACAGTTATCTTTCTTTGACTACATATTTGTGATCTTTTGTCTAGTATCTTACTTAGAAAGAATCAATGTTTCTTGAATTCCCATCATAAAATATTACTAATACATGTAACAAATGTACCGAGTCTCACAAAATACCTTTATTTTTTCCTAATCATGTGTACCAGATTTTAAATGTTAAACGTCTTTAAATTCAATAGCATCATATAAAACCTGATAAATTTACAGCATGGACCAGACATGCACGTTTCGGGTACTAAAACCCTCGTCAGTGATCCTCAGTCTAAACAATGTTATTTGGCCAAAAAGTATGAAAATTATTATGATTGTCCAAAAATGTACCAAAAGACGTAGCAGAATGGGTGGGATATGATGCTACAGGACCCACGTTTTAGAAATTTCAAGAAATTTTGTAACAGAAAATTTCAAATGCGTTGAAGAGACAGACGATCAACCGAAGATGATCGAACTTGGCTACATGTGCCCTCGGGGACTCTTGGTCCACCAGCAGTGACACTCACCAAGTAGTTCAAATGTTAAACGTCTTTACATTCAATAGCATCATTTAAAACCTGATAAATTCATAGCATTGACCAGACATGCACGTTTCGGGTACTAAAACCCTCGTCAGTGATCCTCAGTCTAAACAATGTAATATGACCAAAAAGTATGAAAATTATTATAATCGTTTAAAGAGGATATCAATAAACATCAAAGAAGTATCTAACAGGTATTCAGTCTAAAAGCCGAGAAGGCAAGGCAAAATCGTGAGAATGCCAAGCGCAACGATTGCGAACCCCGGAATGATCAATTTCCGAAGTGAGACCAGGTGCCCGGGGAGATTCAGCGTATCCTGATTGCATGCAACACCCGTCGCAACAGCTCCATGGAAACCTGCCAAATTCGGTTATTGTTTCGATGTACATTTTGATGTACATATCAGGTAAGTATGTCTTATTTGGTGATGATGACAGCCATTCAATCACAATGCAGAATGTCACTAATCATTCTGGAAAGGGGGATCTTATATGTTTTAATAAAGATGTTTCGTTTAAGAACAAACTTAACGGAGCCGAACGCAAACGAACTTTAGTGTATGTAAAGGCAGACAAAACAAGGAGCAGATATTAGATGAAAATCATATACCAAGAGTGATGAAATTAACATTTATTCGAACATATTGAACAAATTTTACTCCAAGAGAACCCAAAGAGTCTTAATTTGAACGAAGATATAGATTAAAACAGCTACATAAGACCAAATCAAATCATAGGTTATTACCATTGTGATGATTATTGTTCATTTCAGATAAAATCTCTGTACATGTTCAAAAATACTCTAAATACTTATTGTCGTACTTGACATTGGATCCTTAGCGCAGAAATACGACATAGAAGTGACGTGAAGTTCACTTTTTAAACTCCTCCTTGAGTTATCATCTTATTAACAAGTTTCACTATTCCTTCGTTCTTTCTATATAATTTTGTCGTGGGATCAAGTTAGCCAACCAATCACATGCTTTGTTTTATTTCTTGTTGTTTGTGACATTATTTCCCATAGTATTCTGCTCGGGCGATCATACCATCGCCATCACGGCATCGAGTGATCGCCATATCAAAACCGTACTTTTGTCATCGTTTCATCGCAATCGTAATATGAACATTGTATCATTGTGTCTGCGCAATTGTATTATCTCGCTTCAGACATCGTAAACTTGAGTCATGGGTATCGCAATATCGCCATCATAAATATAGTGTTATCGTTTTCATGTAGTATCATCAACATAATACCGTCGTATACCGTGGTGGTAACATCATGATATCGTCAGCATATCGCAGTAGTTAAAGCGTGGGTATGAAAGCAATGCCCTTTGCGATGAGACGATGTCATGATAGAGATGACATGATATTACGATAACATTTCGATAATTCGATTGACGACAGCACGATGTAACGATGGCGATATTGTAAATGCAATATCGATGACACGATTATATGATACGATAACGCGATTGCAATAATTCGATTGACGATGACACGATGTAATGATGGCGATGTTACGATTGCGACAGAACAATAAGGATGATGCGATTTTTCAATTGTTATTGCGATATTTCGATTTCGATAGAAAAAAAACTTAACGATGACGTTAATAAAACGATACTACAGCGATGACAACGTCAGTACTACGATGTTGTTGTTGCGACGATAATATACTGACGAGACGATGTGATTACAACAATTTGATTGACGATGGTACGATGTAATGATGGCGATCTTACGATTGAACTTACACAATGGCGATGATAAGGTGGTGATTATACGATGTTTCGATTGCGATAACGCGGTGTTACGATGGCAATGAAGCGACAATACGATTGGTGATGACGCGAAGTTATGATCGCGAGTAGATGATGATGATGATGCTGCTGCTGCTGCTGCTGCTGCTGCTGATGATGATGATGATGACACGGACCGGAGCAAAATTTTTTTTTTTCGTGCAAAGTTGGAGCAAGATTTTTTTTTCCAAACATTAATGATGTGCAATATATTAAGAATACTTGTGTTTTATCAATAGAAATTCTTTATTTTTACTAAAAACTCTGAAATATTACTAAATATGCAAAACTTCAATTCACTTCTAAACATAGAGATATTTGTATTATATATAAATTGGTGAAAAATTGAAGTTCTACTTCAAAGTTTGAATATAAAATTAGACTATATGGTGATATGCAACTATTCACGAGACAAATTCGTTGGAGGGAACGAGCCAAAAATAAGAATAGTGCAGGTAACCTATGTGTCACCATAGAACTGGCCTCTCATTCGCTTGGTCGTGCATATGTTTTAAGAAACATGGTTATAATCGAGTCTCTTTAGGGATTCGGGGGTTTAATCTCATTTTTGATTAAAGTTCCTGGTTTAAGCAAAATCTATAGAACTGTATGCAGAAGAAACTTTATATTTTACATGTAGGTTGCCCATGACAAGACCTTTCAATTAATGCCGTAACATTTGACCTAGCGACCATGACCTTGAACTTTGAATTAGTTAAAGAGTTTGGTTAAAGTTTCTGGTTGAAGCAAAATCTAACGAACTGTATGCAGTAGACACTTTATATTATACATGTAGGTTGCCCATGATGATACCTAAATCTATGCCGTAACATTTGACCTAGTGACCTTGACCTAGGAATTTGACCTAGTTAAAGATTTTGGTTAAAATTTCTGGTTTAAGCAAAATCTAAGGAACTGTATGCACTAGAAACTTTATATCATACATGTAGGTTGCCCATGACAAGACCTAAATTTATGTCGTAACAGTTGACCTAGTGACCTTGACCTTGGACTTTCATCTAGTTAAAAGTTTTGGTTAAAGTTTCTGGTTTAAGCAAAATCTAAGGAACTGTATGCAATATAAACTTTATATTATACATGTAGGTTGCATATGACAAGCCCTCTCAATGTATGCTGTAGCATTTGACATTGTGACCTTGACCTTGAACTTTGACCTAGTTGAAGATATAGGTTAAATTTCTGGTTTAAGCAAAATTTAAGGATTTGTATGCAGTAGAAACTTTATATTATACATGTAGGTTGCCCATGACAAGACCTCTCAATGTATGCTGTAATATTTGACCTAGTGACCTTGACCCAGTTGGTGACAAAAACTTACTTTGCAATACGGCCATACCGTCTTTAGCGGTGTTTTATTAAAGAGAGGCACGCAATAGTTGATTCTATATTGCTAATACCATTTAAAGCTGCATATGAATAGAAAAGGAACCCTTCTTGCTAATTACTTCAGTCTGTAGTTTTTGATTTCATATGGACAAATCCTGTTAGTCAGACATGCTGCTCAAAGTAATAGTGGTACAGTAGAGGATGAAATGGAAAAGGGGCATGACCTACCTCCCAAAGTTTGACATCCTTACTCAAATGATAAATAAACTACATGTCTATTGATTGCGTATTTATCATGCCATAAACTGTGCAAGTTATTTGAATTTTCACCTGATGGAATTTGAGTAGTATGACATTAAAAATACATCACTTTTGTTTTTGCTAATGATTATTAATTAATGGTTATTTGATATCATGGTTATTGGAAATTACGTCTTTTCAACAATGAAAATGCTTTATTATATTCATATTACTTACACTTCTTTCATATTCACTGATTTAGAATTTAAAATGACAATGATTTTGAACTATAGATTTTGCAGATCCTTAACAGTCCTCGTGTGCAGGAAGGAAATATTTCATGAATGATTTAATCTCGAGATCTGTAGTTTTCATACGTTCAACTTTATTGTATAAGACAAGGAAACTCACATAAATAATAAAAAGTCTCTTTGTCTTTTTATCAAAATTCTCTTTGTCTTTTTGTACATGTATCGTCCATGATCAGTACTGATCGATTTATGAAAAGACGCTCTCTCTCTCTCTCCCTCTCCCTCTGAGGGTGTATGTGTGTGTCTCTCTCTATATGATGTAACGATTGTAACTAAGACAGATTAAACAAAATAAATGTTATCAGTTACATTTACGTGTATTTCAGATAATAACACATTGATAGATAACTCAGTGCATGTTTCAGTACTTTAAAGCTTCCCTGATTTATTTAAATTTAAGGTTTAAAACATAAGTGAAACCTTCAATGTAGGATACGGGAAGGGGGCCAAAATTTCTTTTGACCCTGAATGCAGCTATTTAATAAAAAAATCGATGAATATGGGGAGGGGTGTTCAGATATCTGGATCCGCATAATATTATTAGGACCAGTTAAAACTCTGTGTTTTCTTCACATGGTGTGTTTCTTCACTTTTATTCATGTGTCTCTTCTCAATTTCTTCACACCGTTACTTTAATTTTGCATTTATCACCCTCCCTTGACAGAGGTAAAAAACTTTATGACGGAATTTGTTATAATCAAATATAAACATACAAATTACTACATTAGCATCCGATTGCATGCATGGATGTGATTTCCGTTTGTCTGTGTGTTAATTGCTACGTCTTCAAACTAAGCGGTATAAACAGACAGAACTTTCTATCATACAGAAGCCAATATATGGAGAAAGAATCGACAAAAATAGTCTTTTTAAAATTGTTATCAACCGCCCCTTCCACCCACCCCTTCTCCCTTCAGGATTGAATATATTGCATTCTACAGAAGCTCTATCTTCACACAGTTTTTTAGCAACACGTCAGCTTTAAGGTATATGGTGGGATTTAGGGGTAATCATAAATGATATGATAGAATGTAAAACTCGCAGGTAGATAATAACACTGTGTAAAATGTGCAATGTTTAACACGTGCAGGGATGGTTCCCTGAAAACCGTCAGATATCCAATTATATTTAATCTTGCTATCTGGTCAGGAAATCTTGATTCGGGGAAATATAGAACAAATGTTTGATCAGAGTGGTGAAGAAGTGAAAATAAAATCTCGTCTGCTACTTCCTGGATGAATGAAATGTCGGAGAAATTAGAAAAGAACGAAGCTAAATGGCGACAATGGCGTGACCCTTCCTCCGCCTCCCGATCCCCACGGTCACCCCTGGAGAAATGGAACTACAGATTTAAGGTAGGTGTTTTATAGTGTTATCTGGATTCTGATTGGAGGGCTTTCTGAGGTCTCATTTGCATAATTACACTTTCAAAATGAAGATTCTAAAGAAAAATAACTGGGCAAGCGCTGATCTAGACAAGTGTAAAGGGGGTCTTGATTTCTGCTATTCCTTGTACATAATGTATTATAATTTGTATCCATCTTGTATTTGTACCTATAAAATGTGCTTTATGAAATTACATGTATATATGAAGGACCCCCCTGAAATAAGAAAAACAAAAGGTGATATTTCGTATATAAATTTTTAAATCATAGGCTGGACTACCGTCCTGACGGTCTGGGCACCCCAACCCCTGCTCCCGGAAACAGAATTGATGTAGTTTGTCTTTGTTCTCCAATCACCAGTCCACCCTCCCCCCCCCCCCCCTCCCCATCCCGCTCCTTCCAGTCAAAAATAGGAATGAATGTAATTATAGTGTTAAACAAATCATTTCAAAAAGATATGCATGTATGTTCTTGTCAATAACACATTGTGTAATCGTGGTATTGTATTTCACATACTTCGTTGCCTTATCTAAAAGTGCTTTCTAGTAGGGGGTAACTTGATGGGGAAGGGGGGTGTTCAGTCTAGCCACAAGATAGGGTGCCTAGCTTACGATTTTTAAAAAATGAAGAAAAAAAACAACAACAACGTGACTTCATGTCAGAAAGGATCGGTGAGCCAAATGACCCCTCCCAGATTCGAGCATATTATCCTTCCTATATCAAAAATATATTTATATTTAGAATTTCGCTTTACCTTATGGATTCAAATTCATCATCATCCCCAAATCCCACTCCCCCCACCCCCACCCCACCCTTTTCCGGAACACTGAAACTTTTACGAAGACACCGTATTTGTCTGAATGAAATAGAAAGTTAAAAGTTATATGAATTATCAAATATCTAAAAAGGACAAAAAATATATAATTCTACACTATACAGATAATACGATCGTCTGGGACAGACAGACGGACAGACAGACAGACATTCGGAAGGACGGACAGACAGACAGATATAGCGCTCTCTTACAAATTTGCATCGTCATTCAGGTAGCCAATGGGGGTTTTCTCCTAATTCTCTCAAGATTTTCAAAAATTCGAATTCTCATGACGTAGAGAGAATAAGAGGAGTATTAAATACCACCTGAAAAAAAAACTAAACATGTAACTTTATGGCTTGAACAACCTTATAAATCTTTAAATAAGAGTTTGTGAATTTGTTTAAAGCAGTGAAATGTCTGAGATTTTGCTAGAGTACGTTTACGGAGTTTTCACGGGAAATGGTATCACACATCAAGGTTAGTGCTGAATTTCTGGCAAAACGACTTTACTTTTTTAAGAAAGTATTCGGAGTTATAAGAAAAATTAAAAATTAGCATCTTTGGCCAATTCCAGAACGGATATAAACCCTGTAAACCTCTCTATATCCATCTCTCTAGATGTATTTGTCGCTCGACCTTCAGAGTTTAACCACAGGGGCTACAGTACACAATGTAATACAGAATAAATACCCCCTCCCCTCCACTTATTTATGTATTATAAGTGGAGGGGAGGGGGTATTTATTCTGTACTCATTGTGTACTGTAGCCCCTGTGGTTTAACTGAAAATGTTGTGGGTATATGTACATTTTGTATTTATTTGGTGTAATACACAGATAGGGTCAAGGTATCAGTGCTTAGTCACAAGCCCTTTTCTTTGCACAAAAGTCTATGATAAATGAAAAATAATTATCAAACACTTGCAGAGAAACTGTGCTCGGGAAAGTGTTTGTGGTGTAATAAAGGTCAATAGTAGCTCAATAATTTCCATTTCCCTCACATATTCAAGTTGCTGCTTACGCCACTGATACCCTGGTGTGCATTACAAAGTCACCTCGTACCTTTTGGCCTGATAACTGCACCGAGGGCACCACTGCTCTGAGGTTACCCCAAAAATATTTGAGTATCCCCCTTTTTCTAATATGTAAGACTTCCGTTACGATGTGTATTATTAACCTTATTTTATCTATCAAGTAGTGAATTCTACCTCGTATACTGGATTAAGCTTAATTGTATAAACCTAAAAAAAGGTAAGTTTTAACAATTAAACTGAACGAATTATCGTGTATTCCTAATATATATAAATTTAATGGGCGGATCCATCAATTCTGGCAGGGGTAGAGGGGAACAATTCGTAGCTTTTTGGACAATCAGGTCTCCAGTCATTAATTTAAGGGTGCATGTTCTCGTAACGAGCAGGGAGTTCCAGCAGATTTTTTGTTTTTAGAGACTCTTAAGTTCTACTTTATGCACAGTTCTTAAGGAAAATTAGATTTTTTGTCTCATATTTATGAATGGATATGTGTTGTATGAGTTTTTAATATATGTACATGAGTGAATCAAGTACATCTATGTCCTGAGACCGACTTCTACGAACATTTGAATATTAAAGGAATTTTCATACAATTGATTGTTTCTCTCTTTTGATATATACTAAAATTCAACAGAGTTTTAAACTGTGAATATCTTTTATTACTATTTTAATTTTAGAAATTATATTAGAAATCATGAACCGAAACCAAATGGAAATATTTTAAACCCTTGATCAAATGACATAAGTAAGGAAAATCCCTGAAATATTGGTAAGATTTTTTTGTGAAATCCCATGAAACCGAAGAATGTACATGTATCTACGAAAGCCAATTGGGCTCATTCTAACTGGAAGTGGGAAATTTTTTTCTCGTAATAATTACGAAAAAAAAAATCTCGTTATTACAACCTTTTTTTCTGGGTCCTTCTTGAATCTGTTAATATTCTAATTATTTCCTCCTTCTCCAGTGTATGCATGGTCATATTTGGTTTGTGTCACATTCTGGTCTTCATAAAACATACATGCAGCAATCAAGTAACCATACAAATCCATTTACCCCTGGAGGTCACGTTTCGTACTGCATACAGGTTCGACTTTAGATGAGGGAAAGGGGGGGGGGGTTATACCAAAACGATGATCTATAAAATTTCAACCCACAAAAAAATCTTTATCGGAAGTTTTACGAAAGATAACAAGCCATGATGGAGGGTAACGAACACCGTGATGTATCCTCACAAACTCACAAGAAAACATTTTGAGCATCTACCTTTGAAGTAAGAGACAAGACAAGAATTAATGAGGAATCTGTATTTGCATATCCTACCCCTGTTTTACCCATAGTGTAAGGCCATGGTAAGGTAATAGTTTGATTTCAGTCCGTAAACATGGAATATCCAACTCCTATTGTGTTTCTGGTCATAGAGTCCCCAGGCTGGCCCTCGCCCTCGCCCTCGCCCTCGTACCTCCACTCCTTCTTTCTGTAGATTTCTTGTTGAATAATTTATCTCTACCGAAAGGTCTCTGTAATCTGGACGTTTAAGATTCAACATAAGACATGAGATTTCTAAAATAGCATACGCTATAATTTCATATCCCATGTATATTTTGTATCTCAACAGGGGAGCACTTTCAGCAGTCGTCAATACTACTAGAAATTGAAAAAAAGAATTTCTTAGAAAATTCATGGAATCAATAATCTTTTTATTCAATTCATAGAAATTTACTACAACTTTTTTTTCTTTTTTTTTTTCTCCTCCCTTTTTTAAAAGATTTCCTGAGTTTAAACAATTTTCACAAATAAATATTTCTAATTTCTCATTTTCTTGTCATTTTCTATAATAAATGGATCTAAGGTAACTTAAAGAATTTAAAAAAATTATATACAATGAATAATATAATAAAATAATATAAATAATTAACCGTAAAACAATTTTTTTCATTACTGTAGCCTTATCTCGTAACATCCACGCTCCTGTATTCTATACACGCTTTGTTTTCAGCAGTCCAGGCAGCTCTACCCTCAGAAAAACTTCAATATGTCCCCCTCCACCGACACACCCACTGGACTTAGTCCTCAGGGCCCGGGCATGTGGCACTCAGGAAACTCATCTACCTACTACCGACCCTCGGGAATCCCCCCACCCATTGGGCGGTATCCGATGCAGCCCAATCCAGCGGCTTACGGCAGCTATGCAAATGCAAATGTGAGTATGAAAGTTCTAGTTATGACTTCAGACACGATGTTGTGGGAGATTTGTTTCTTAGATATTTTCATCATTATTATCCATAAGTTAAAATTGAAAAAAAGATCGTTGGATAAGGTTTATGTAGTGATAAACATGTACATTATACATATCAGAAATACATGTACTGTATACTATTGTATACTAGATTCTCCAAGAAAAAAATTCGACATGAAAAATAATCACGTCAATGATGTCGTTATTATCACGGATTTAAACTTTACAGTTGAGTGATTAGTTAACCTGTAATTATAATTATTTACATAAATTCAAATTCAAATATAAGTCAACTCAAAGAGTCATTATGCAGTTTTACAGAGCATTTATATATACATGTAACAAAATTTAGTTAAAGAGTAAAGACATAACATATGTGTATTGTTCAAGAGAAGCATGTACATGTACATGTACATGTACATATACCTGTAGTTGAAGAAAAAAATTAAAAAAGGAGGGGGGTTGCAGCAGTTTTAGTTTATGACCTTAAGACATTTATAACGTGTACGGTAAAAAAAGTGTTCTGTTAGAGTTATCTCTCTTTTATCGACTCCATCTTCCCTTCCCAACTTACAAATACATGTACTCTCAAAAAGGCTCCAATTAAAAGCCAAAATATCATCCTAGGGCATGCTGATGTGGAACAAGGGAGTGTGATACTCTCTCTCAGTTACAATTCTAACTGCCTCTTACTATAGCAAGTTAAGTATCACTTTTCCCGATAAAGGATGAATTTACCGGACCCTTGCACTTCAAAGTACCTCGGCATACCACCTGTTGATGGGTTCATTACCTTTTCTTATACAAATGTATAATATAAAGATCATTGACCTATCTGCCTTCATCCGCGCGTGTCAGCGACCTTTTGAATACAAGCATTCTCAAGGGTCAAATTTAAGATGCTATAATGCAAGTCGAGGGAAAAAACGAAAAGCAGAGATATCAAATATTTCAAAAATAAAAAAAAAAAACAAAATCAGGGAACGTCTTGGAATCAGAAATTGAGCGGATATTTAGGTACGGATCCAGTGGTGGATTTTTGTACACACCAATCTGATTCAAGAACAAATCTAGGGTGTATATACATGTGGGGGGATATACCTGTACATGTATTTTTTAAAGGAATCAGGAATCCCCGTGGTTACTTATTTTTCCCGTATTCACATTTATATTTCCCAAACCATAAGCTGACCACCACCCCTCCCCATGAATAGAGAGTAATTAATACACACAAATGGCAAAACAATATTCTTTTGATAAAGCCGAGCTGGTGTATGTATGCTGGGTTGTATTGTGGGTGGGAGTATTACTTCTCTACGGTGCCTCTAGATTCGTAAGGGAGGAGAGCCCAGACCCTGGGCCATCCTCTCTTTCTGGTGTCTGCACTGACAGACATTGTCATTTTAGAAAAAAAAAATAAAAATTGAGAAAACCAAACCATTGGGAATATATGTTATAGTTTTTACTGCGTTATAGAGGAGAAGTCGTTGACTAAAAAAAATCACGCCATAAATAACATGGCCATATGTTTACATTTGAGAGATTTAGGATTTAGTTGCTAAGTAGAAATTAAGTGTAGCCAAGAATGTACAATGATGTGATGCACTTGAAAGAATCATTAAATATTGTATGCAAGTGTTAAAAAAATCATTACGCTGCACATTGCATTAATGCAAAAGATATCTGTGTGCAAGGTATTTTCTACCAATGGACTCAATATGAGCATATTGGGTAGAATTATTGAATTGTATTGGTACACGAATGAATGAATGAAGGAAGGAAGGAAGGAAGGAAGGAATAAATGAATGAATGAATGAATGAATGAATGAACGAACGAACGAATGAACGAACGAACGGACGAACGAACGAACGGACGAATGAATGAATTAATGAATTAATGAATGAATGAATGAATGAATGAATGAATGAATGAATGAAGGAATGAATGAACTCTGGGGTTCACTGGATTACAAGTATATATACAAAACATAGCAAATCAAAAGTACATTGAGACAAATCAAAACCATATTTATTTACAATGCAGAGGTTCTCTGTTGTCCAATAAAGATATAACTAGGATATAACATGCACATGTACCAAAACATTAACATATGAAATAAATTCATAAATTATGTTGAATTTATGCTAAAAATTGTCTTAAAAAATATGCTTTTTGAGGGGCTTTCTAAACGTATGTATTAAGTATATAGCATAGCTAATGGATGGTGGCTAACGATCGCATTAAAATTAACGTTTTAAGGACATATCCGGTACCCAAAATTTTGAATCTTCACATCGAAGAGTATTCTGTATTTCTGACGTACAAAGAAAGATACTTCCGATTTCCATTTCAAAGTTCTTTGAAAAATATTTTAAAATAAAAGTTTTTATGTTATTTTACAGGAAGGTACAGTATGTACGGAAAGGTTTCAAATTCTTCGCTTCTATCAATCAGTAGAATATCCAATATATTGTATCCCAAATATGAAGGAAAATCATACAACAATTAAAAAGTTATTATGGTTGTTGAACATAATTTCAAATTTGCCATAGTTGGCTATGGAAAATGTCTGCATGAGTCTGTTTGGGAAGTACTCAGAACTTTAATGTTTCCTTTGGTAACACCATCAAGTGCCACTACACATCACTTTTACATACAATAGGATAAAACTGATTCAAATATAAACACGATAAAGGACATCTATCCTGAAACTGAATAAACAGTATATGACCTTAAATTACTATCCTAGCTCGTAACAGCTAATTAGTGTATAATCGTATCTAAGTAGTGATGATTCAATGTTGTCTGTTTCTGTATCATATATAACGTACCGGTTTATAATGAAAGCTTAGTCTAATGAGATAATGTAACTTATAGTCACAGGTGTTATACTCAACTAATGAGGTCATCACTTATAGGGCTGACATCTAGATTTATCTCCCCTGAGGTCATTTAGGGTCATATTCAGAAAAATGTGAAATTACGAAGTAGATCAAACATATACATCAAAATTCTGACTGAAGAATATATGAGTTAGTAACATAATGGTACGTACCTAGAAAAACATCGAAATCATCTTTAATTGAGAAAAACACATAAATAAATGACGAATCAGATTCAAATTTGTCACAGAGCGCTATATTCATTGTCTGTCTGTCTGTCTGTCTGTCTGTCCTTTGGCGTATGCTTTGTTTTAAATAAAGAGAGATCGATAGATTTGAAGTCAAGGTCAACTGATTTATACTTCGATTTTCATTTCTATGCCTTTTCACTTATATAATACTGTTTCAAATGAGAGAGAGAGAGAGAGAGAGAGAGAGAGAGAGAGAGAGAGAGAGAGAGAGAGATTTGTTATGAATCACCATGTTCACTCGCATCCCTTTTAATTCGTCTTTCTGCCACATTTCCTCCATAAATAAACCAGAGATCGTTTGAAAACTATATCTCTCTTCCTTCAAAAAACTTTAAGGGGGAAGAGCTATTGATAAATGAACCAGTAAAGCACCTTAGTGTCTGTTAAAGAAGCCTTTATTATCTCTAAATGAAATCTGTAATGCTTAGAACGTTTTTATGCAGTGGGCCATTTCTGACTCATATAGAATGCTGGCTGTATATTTCAAACATCGTGTTTTGTAAAACGATAAAAAAAAAGAATACATCATACATCGACATTTGTTTCTTGAATATTTTTTTCTTTTTCGTTTTTCTTTGAGACGTGTTTTTTTTTTTTTTTTTTTTTTTTTTTTTTTTTTTTTTTTTTTTTTGAGATAATTTGCAGTTTGCTTCTAATAGAATAAACAAAAAACGAACTTCAAGGATAAAAAAAAATCCCCAAGATCTCTGCATGCGCGTCGAACATGCGCAGATTTCACCTTTGACATGGGGGAATTTCAAACGGGACTAGTTTATACACAGAACTCATTCTTTTATTGATAAAGTTTTCTATTAGTGTCAATACCGATATCTGTAATGTACATTTTTTATCAGTAAATGTCGGTTATGGTGCTCACTTGAAAACTAAAAAGTTTCAAGTTGTTTTTATCTTGAGATCCAATATTACATGATTCTCAAGTTTTAATTGGAATCGTTTGTGTCTGGTCTTTAATATGACTTCTCCACTGTACACAAATCATTGGATGAGCAGGAGTCCGCGTCCGGCCAACTTCGGGTGTACGAACTCACCATCAATCGAATTGTCCTCTTTTCGTGGGCGTGTCTCCTTGCCCGTTGTCACGGCAACAGGTTCCCCACCGGATGTTATTTTGAACACGCCATCTCTCGGAATAACCTTCCAACCAAAGGTAAGATAACTCTACGTGTGCGTTGATAAGGAAGGATAGAACTCATATCATAAAGTAGATAGGTTTCAGATTATAAAAGGCTTAATGAGTATTTAAATTAAATTTAGTGAACAAATTAAAAATTGGAAGTATTTGACAGTAATTTAAAAGATAGATGATAAAGGCAAAGCGAATTCATTTTACATTCCGTCCAAATGACCGTCAATGGCTTGGTATTGGGTCAGATATTCGGGAGATGCGTCACACAAATAAAAACGAAATCATCGTACCTTGACCTGGAATATATGTATATTTATTATAGCTAGAGTCTAACCAGCTGAAAGCTGTTGTCAGAAACAATTTTTTATTTATTTATTTATTTATTTATTTATTTGTTTAATTTTTTTTATTTATTTATTTATTTTATTTATTTAATTTTTTTTTAATTTTCATTTTTGACCTTTATTTTGGCAGTTACGGTTGTCTCCTTGACATTTGACCAATATATTATGTACACGTAGAACCATCTACATGTATAGTTCGTGGCTCAGACACTTGTTATTGATAAAACAATCAATGTGTTTGAACCGAATGAAATATGTTCTGCACCTGAATTCTCCAGGCCAGGTGAGCTTCACTTTGTCGCATTGTCAGAGTTATCCTTCTTTTGAAACTATCTGTCGATTGTCAAAATGACCGATTGGTGTGAAAAGTAAATTAAATGTCTAATTTTAGTATGGGAAAAGGGTCTGGTCGACCTAAAGGAGAAGACAAGTTAACCCCAAAGTTCCCTCCCGGGTCCTTTTTCACATTCTGATTGTCGTCTGCAAAGCAGTAGTATTTAGGGCTAACTTTATTTTTATTTGTCTGACCTTTCGCTGCTTGGCATACTTTTATAACGAACTCTTTCATGGTATGCAAAAGTCACATATTCGTTCTTGACCTGTTTCAATTTGAATACATGTTTATTCATAATTATTACATTTAGCGATTTCTTAATGTATACAAAAGTCAAACTAACAAGTCGTATATAATTATCGTCCCACATGAAATTATTCAGTGTAACTAATATAACAATGTTTTCGAATTTCATTGAATACTTCTGCATTAAAAGCAGATGGTCTAAAGTTACATTTAGGGTGTACATGTACGTGATTTCAGGTACCAAGTAAACCTGCATAAGGATGTCACCTTTAAGTCTAATTAAGAAAACAGGTGAGGCTGAACATTCTAAATGTTCTATTAAATGTCGTCATAACGAGAGAAAAAGTTGGGCGTTTTTGTATGTAAAGATAATATTCGTAAAATGCGATCGCATACATAACCATCTCATATGTTTTTCGCCCATTAACGTTTACACCTTATTCGGGTTTGAAATTCCATAAATGATTACGTCTTTAACTTATCGTGGTCGGATCCAGAATTTTTTTCCAGGAGGTTGATCCGTGCCGTAAAGGGGGATCCAACATAAGGTTTTGAAAAAAAAAAGAGAAAAAATCAGCACATTTGGCAAATTCCAAGAGGGACCTGACACCCCTACCCCCAACCCCTCCCTTCTACATCCGCGCTTTGTAATACAGGTTGATATCACACATGGCAGCTTATTTATTTGTTAGAGGACGTCGTTACACCTTTACATACCTACGGAGAAAACAAACAACGCCATCTGGCGTTCAAAACTTTAAATAAAACATAGGTGGCGCCCTCTATGATGTGCTCGAATTACGTGACTGGTGATTTTTGACCGTAGGTTAGTGATGGTGTCGTGTCCAGTCTGTCCTTTGTCCATTTAGTGGGGGAGGAGTGTTATACGGGTAACATCTGCAGTCTAACCCACTCTCACTCCCTTATCTGGTCTGACCCGGCGGGATACCTACATAACTGTCATACCGCTGTACAAATCCTGTCACGATAAGCAAAAAAGTTTAGGACACATTTTTTTCTCTCGTTGCATCTTTTTGTGTCTTTCTTTTTTTTCCAAATTTCTTTGGAAAAAAGGGCATCAGTTTCTAAGGATGGGTTTGTTCGAATACGAGTATTTTGTGCATATCTATTATAAATAAGAACCAGAGTTCGTTTAAAAATAAAATTTACAGAAGGTGTTCAATTTATTTATAGAATTATACATTAATCCCTAGTGCTTGTTTACCCATTCGCTTATTTTGAGACGCCACCAGAAATAAAATAGATATTGTTGCTTCGAAATTTTTTGTTTTGGTATTCTCATGGAATTCCTTGGTACAGTATTTTTTAAGAAAAAAAAATTGTATGTGTATGTGTCTATGACGCGGGGGGGGGGTCTTTTGTACATGAATCAAGAAAACCACAAACATAGAAAAAAACATCTTAGGTCAAGTATTGTGATTAGTTTGATGGTTGTACCAATGCTACAATGTATAAAACGCCCCCTTTCCAGAAACTTTATTCATAAAGTGTTTTAGAAAAACTCATTCTTTTTGAATGATAAGATTATTTTAAAGATTATTAAATCGGGGTTTTCTTTATCTTGAACATCAGTTTCAGCGTTGTTTGATGAGTCGAAGGCTTTTATAAACCTATCGAAGGATCATAATCATGTACACATATTTTTTTGCATCATAAATCATCGTATCATAATCCCAATGCATTGGGGGGGGGGGGGGGGTGCTAGCTATTCATACGCACGGCACGAAAGCACGTGTTTTCTCATTAATCATTTTGTTCAGAAATGGCTTGATGATCCTTTTCGTCTAATCGAGAGAATTATCAGCCAAATTGCAGCAAGTAAATCGACTCACCTTGCTCGCAATTTTCACAATCAACAACGCTGACGAATCTTCATTTTACTTTAATTTTTTTTTTTTTTTTGCTCTCATAAGGTCGGATGGCATTGTTAAACTAGAAAATTTTGCGAGGGATCTGCATACCTCTTATAATCGAGTAGAACATATTCAATTATTAAAGTTTTATATTGAATTATTTAAAGTTTTTCTCAGGGGTAAAAAGGGGGAAGTACTCAGATTAAAGTCGCTGCATGATTATTTTTTTCTCAAGGTTTCAGGAGCAATTCATAAATAAAGTACATTAATTCATTGAAACGAGGCGCTCCGGTCCTGCAATCAGAAAAAGTAGCTGTATGAATATATAGTATGCATTTTATTTTCAGGGTTTCATTCTCTGAAACTGAGCCGGAGCGAAAATTCACATTTAATTACTTATAAGTTATAGAAGTTTCCGAGATATATACATTTTCCGATTCTTCATTTTTGGGGGTAAATTTCAGTATAGAAACATGAGCGAATTTTGAAGGGGGCGTAAGGGTCGCACGCCCCCCCCCCCCCCCTCCCTCTGAAATCGTCGAAGTAAGGTATTTTGGGGGCTTAACCTTTATGTATACTCAATTTCAGGCTGTTTTGAGTCGAATGTCGGAAAATTTTCGCTGGTTCGATGCCGCTCGATACCTAACTCAATTTAGATTAACTTCACACCATTTGCTAAGCATGACCATTTCATGCTAAAGTAGCCAAAACTACGCCTTCCGTACCTTTACTTTACTGTGACTATACTTAATCTTGACAGTGGCGTAGCTAGGGTGATTTCTATGTGGACGTCTAGAGAAGGATGGAACAAGTACATCAACTCCTCCCTCGGAAGGGGGAGGGTCACTGACACTTGGGAGGGGGGTCGTTTACGGGAGAGTATGGTTTTGGGTTCGGCCGCCTTTATAGTATAGTTAAAACGCCTATAGAAACGCTTATATAGATCCGAGATCTGTCGAGTACGCGATTCTGCAAGGGGAGCATGCAAAGTTTAAAGATTAATGTGTGATCTGTTAGTAATCCATGTAACTTTTCAGACGTTTTCCCCAAAAATACAAAGTATTAAAGTTTTAGAATAATGATATAGATAGCGATATTGCTGAATCAAATTAGACAAAAGATAAGGCAATAAGAGAAAAACGCTTTGTTCATTTTATCTTCGAGACTTGCAAGTACAAGTTATATGTTTTAAAATTGCACAAATTTGATTTGAGATTGTCCCTTACATACATTTTGTATTCTGGCGATAGCATTTGGCTGTCTTTTCCGAGAGGGATATGATATGTCGTTTTATCACGTCTCGAACTAATATCAGCCAATGACGTCGCAGTATTATGGTCACATTGTGTCCTACCTTGACACCGAGTTAGGTCAAGAAATTTTCAAACGTTAAGAATTACACAGAATACGTTACGAAATGGTTCTCGGTATGATAAATTCGTTATAGGGTTTGTTCCTGTCATACTTCCTACTCAAAGTACCTTGAGTAGAAAGTATGACAGGAACAAACCCTATAACTATATGAGCACATTCGTTCTTTATTCAAAATAAAGGGAAGATATGTTTTTAAAAAAATATGATTTTGAGATGTTCCCCGAAGCTCACACAAAACGGCTGGACATCAAACTTGAAAAAACTTGATATATTCTGTCTTATATTTCTCTTTATAATATATCAGGATATGCCATCAAATTCTCTGTTTCAGTTTTTTTAAATTTCACTTTATATCTGCGAGTACAACTTATGTGTAAAATTGCAAAAATATGCTTTTAAATGGTCCCTTACATATTTGGCAATATCATTTGGCTGTCTTTTTCTGGATCGATATATGCTAACGAATATGATATGCCATAAACAAAAAAAAAAAAAAAAAAAAAAAAAAAAAAAAATACGAGCACGTTCATACTTTATGAGGCCTTCTTTCATAATAAAGGGCAAATATGCTTAAAATATGATTTTGAGATGTTCCCTGAAGCTCACACAAGCGGTCAAAGTTGTACAGAACTTGATATATTCTGGTTTATGTTTCACTTTTCACTGTATGAACATGTCATCAAATTCTCTATTTCAGTTTTTTTTATAATTTCAATTGTACTGATAAAGACAGAGTACAAGTTATGTGTAAAATATGCTTTGAGATCGCCCCTGATATATTTTCACGATTGAATTTTGTTGTCTTTTTCTAGAGAAATATATACTAACAAATATTATATGCCGAAAACAAGAACTATAAGGACAAATTCATCCTTTATGATGTCTTTATTTAAAAAAAAGGGGCAACTATGCTAAAAATATGATTTTGAGATGTTCCCTGAAGCTCAACCAAGCGGTCAAAGTTGTACAGAACTTGGTATATCCTGGTTTATGTTTCACTTTTCACTGTATGAACATGTCATCAAATTCTCTATTTCAGTTTTTTTATAATTTCAATTGTACTGATAAAGACAGAGTACAAGTTATGTGTAAAATTGCAAAATATGCTTTGAGATCGCCCCTGATATATTTTCACGATTGAATTTTGTTGTCTTTTTCTAGAGAAATATATACTAACAAATATTATATGCCGAAAACAAGAACTATAAGGACAAATTCATCCTTTATGATGTCTTTATTTAAAAAAAAGGGGCAACTATGCTAAAAATATGATTTTGAGATGTTCCCTGAAGCTCAACCAAGCGGTCAAAGTTGTACAGAACTTGGTATATCCTGGTTTATGTTTCACTTTTCACTGTATGAACATGTCATCAAATTCTCTATTTCAGTTTTTTTATAATTTCAATTGTACTGATAAAGACAGAGTACAAGTTATGTGTAAAATTGCAAAATATGCTTTGAGATCGCCCCTGATATATTTTCACGATTGAATTTGTTGTCTTTTTCTAGAGAAATATATACTAACAAATATTATATGCCGTTAACAAGAACTATAAGGACATATTCATCCTTTATGATGTCTTTATTTCAAAATATAAGGCAAATATGTAAAAAATATGATTTTGAGATGTTCCCTGAAGCTCACACAGGCGGTCAAACTTTCACAGAACCTGATATATTTTGTCTTATGTTTCTCTTTTCAACATATGATAATCCTATCAAATTCTCTATTTCAGTTTTTTTATAAATTGCAATTATAATGCAAAAAATCTTGTTTTTGTATGAAATCATATGGAGAAAACAAGGAAATTTTTGAGATGGTCCCCCCGAAAAACTAAGCGGTGAAATTGATTCATTTTTCACCAAACTCTTGTATATAAGTAAATGACATTATGATATGAATTTAATCAAAATCTCTATTTCTGTTTTTGAGTTATCTTATTGTCCAGGGCCTCGTTAAGATATTAATAATTCTTTTTTTTTTTTACTGATATTTTGACATTTCCGGCTAGTGAGGCACTTCCGATTTGCAGAAGACGCTTCCAAAAGCAGCACGAATTAAGTGCGAATGGCAAAATAATTGATTTAAAAAAAGCATGTGTTTGTGAAACATGCATGCCCCTGTAGGAATATTTGTCGGTAACATAACTTAGATGTAGATCTTACTCAAAAATCAAGGTCAAGGTCTCAAAGTCAAAAATTTTGGCTTCCATGTAAAGGTCTTGTCACAGGAAATACACATGTGAAACATTAAAGCCCTATCACTTACCATTTGAAATGTTATGGACATGGTTAGAATGTTAAAAAATAGGTCAAACGCCGAGGTCTAGTTCACATGTAAATTTTTTTGATATTCCCTGAAAGGTCTGGTCACAAGGAATGCACATGTAAAATATGAAAGCCAAATCACTTACTATTCAAACGTTATGATCAAGGTTAAAGATTTTCAAAAGTAGGTCAAACTCCAATGAGATTAAGAAGATCCTGACAGCAATATCAACAGCACTCACAAAAGAGCACCAAATTGAGCACCGACGAACCTCTAGCAAGCTAGAGGTGGGACCAAGGGCCCGGGAGAAGTAAGGTCAAGGTCACAAAGAAAAAATCCGTTTTTACGGAAAGATCTTATCACAAGGAATACACATGTGAAATATGAAAGCCCTATCATTTACTACTCAAAAGTTTAATATGGCCTCGGCTAAAGTTTTTGCGGACAAACAGACAAACAGACACGCAAAATACTATATGCACCGAATATCCGATTACATGGCATTAAACATGAAAAGTCGGATGGGTGTGAAATATACAGGTTGACATACAGATGCATATTGAATAATTATTCTGTAAAGAAAACTTTTAAACGCTTATTTTGTCGTTTATTACATGACCTTTGTAAATCACTTGTATACCATACATCCAAGTAACGTATGTTAAAGATGTCCGTTTGTCTTTATTTTGATCGGTCTTACATTTTCTGTATACTTTTGTCCTCAGGAAACTTTATTAATACATACAATGTACGTCTGTATGTCCTTCTGTCCTACATACATACGGTTAACAAAAAAAGCTATATTTTCTTATTCGGTTAATAACGTCTTCGTTGAACTGTGAGTACAAATGTAAGTTGTACATATGCCCATGTAAACGAATGAGAAAGACGATCTTTTAGATGTGTAATGTTTAAAAAAAATGATTCAAGAATTAAGAAGTAATGATACAATTATTATTCAAAAAAGATCTTAGACTGGAAAGAATTAAAATACATGCAAGAGTAGCTACTTTTATTTTATGTATAGATCTAAAATTAGAACAAAAATAATGCCAAGAATCTTTGGCTCTATAACTTTAAATATTGAATTTTACATATAAATTATCACAAACCTAACATAACATGGTATAATCTCATTGAGATAAGTGATAAAACAAACGTAACATATGTATCACTGACGATAAACGGTTTGATTTAAGTCGAATGCCGACGATAAAAACGGAAATCTAAGTTTTGGCGGGAACAGAAATGCTTTGTTTTCGCGCGCCAGATGCACAAGTACCCCATGTTTCTTATGATTACACTTCGATAACAGAAAATGCACGTTTGATTCAAGTTACTAGTTCCAGCTCGTAAGATTCAAATTTTGCCAAGAATCTCTTGAAAGATCGAGACATGAATGAAATCCTTTAATCAGGTAAAATATACACGTAAATATATACATCAAGTTCACATTTTTACCTCTTTTAACAAGTGCGATGTTAATGAAAGCAATTCCGTTTAATTATTTAACTAAATTATCATTATTCACATTATTAGATTTGCCCGATAAAAGGAATAGAAATGAGGATTCCAGGATTTACTACTTTTCTGTTGTGCGCAAAGCATAATAACGTACATTGCTATGTAAATACTTTACGGGGGTTGTTCAAGTAATACATGGCAATACAACGTAATGATCATATATTTTGGAAATGGGTGATGACGTCACATGATACTCGAACCACCTTAAAGAGGGATTTATACACTTTCATTTCATGACAAACACACCATCTTGCGTATTTAGAGAGAACAGAGAATTTCTGTAATATTTATTTTATACATAGACGTCACGTGATTGTCATGCTTCGACATTATTGGTTGAAACTATGAACACCGAGAATCTATGCATATTTTACTTAAAATTGCAGAGTTTTTCCTTTTTTGCGAGTCAACGTTTATCAGATGTCTATAAATCTGGCAAGAGTTGCTATACGTGTTGAAACTATACGTCACAAATGTGCTGCTAGGTGCACTTTTAAACAAAATTTAATACAAGAAGGGATTGAAAAGGGACACAACTCCTTTGGGATACTTTTTATTACTTTAAGGTTTCCATGAGTCTGCGTCTTAAATCGATGCATTCTTAACATTTTTGCGCATGTATGTTTAAACTCTCCAACCTAAAACGCTAAGTTTCCTATACGGCCTTTTATAAATCAAGCAGTTGATGGATTTCAAAATATAGGAGATTTTTGAGTCTGTTAATTAAAGGAACATGTTTTAACGAAGGCTTGGAGATACAATCATATAACATTGCCTTATCTCGCGTCAATCTCACATTTATACCCCCTCCTATACAAAACACGGTTCCGCAGTTATCAGCACCCAGTTTTTTTGTCTTTCTACACCTGATAAGGGGTAATAACTTATTATTGGTACAGCAGATAAGGGCACATAACTCTTCTATGGAGTTTTAGATAATACTGTAACAGTATTTGCCAATTAGTAATAAAAGGCAGCATTCATTTAAAGTATCGGTATCTCTCGATGTTTGAACTAGTTTTTGTTGGAATATTTGTTTTTCGATGCTATAGAATGTTCTGTCGTAAAGCATGGAGGCTACGATAGTCATCTCAAACATTTCAACACCTTGTCCTCGTTCAAGCAGATCCTTTGTCATAGGCGAATCTAGATGATCTCAGTCCGTCAGAGAAGGAGGGTGTGCAGTCTATGATTTTCGAAATAATGATACGTAAAAATTGAAAAAAAAAAACAAGGGTTCTGGCAAAGTCCAGGGGGATCCTGAAACACCCGCCCAACCCCTCTAGATTCAACCTTGATGGTGGGTATACAAAAAGCAAAATATGAATTAAAGAAATAAGAATGTTCAGTTATGATGTCACCGGCATACATTGGGAAAAGGATTAGAACAAAGTTAAAACAAAGGAGGGGATCTCCAACGACACCAGGCTGCAGCACCAACAACAAGCCCCTAAAACACAGAGCAGACAAGCACAGGAAGAGACGCATAAGGGACAAGGAACGTCAACGCACAACACAGAAACGTCAAACACAAAGGACTACGCATAAACCAACGAGACCAATGGGCAACCTGTGCTGACTTAGGACGGCCATCTGCCACGGAAATAGCAGAAGGTATGGTTATTCTGGATTACGTGCGCACAACCCTCCCACTTTTCCGATTACCCAGAGGTCTCGAAGAACGTACAATTGTGGTGTAAAACAACCTCCTCACTGTCAGATGACCACACACAAACAAGACCGGAAAATGCAGGGGCCCAAGCAACACAGATGAATATGTAAATGGATATCAAAAGAGGGCGTGCACAATGCAATCCGTGCTCTACCGCCGCGAGCTCATGTATGTCATCACCTGAGGAGTCCGACTGACATTCAGAAAGGATAGGTGGTCGGGGCCCTGTCTTCTCCAAAGAGGTTTGGACAGGGCGCGTCATGGAGTCCCGTTGTCACACTCAGTCAGAGTGTAAGTTTTAAGACTACGCTGGTACAAGACTGTAGATTGGTCAAATACAAATCCCAGTGTCTGTCTGGTGACATTAGGATCATATCCAAGATTCCAAGATATATCAAGGAGAAAAGGAGTATTTTGCACTATACAATACAAGTGCTTATGTTCTTTTAGATATAAAATGGTAGACACATATTGAGTTTATGGCTTGAAAATTCCAACTACTGTACTAATAAAAGCTAATTAAAGAAAACCTAGATTCTAATGCACTCCGTCTGTAACGCGCATTCTGATTGGTTGAGCGATAAAAAAAACTGCAAGGGGATTCACGTTTCACTGCAGTTTTTGCTATGACATCATGCGTTCCTATGGCGACGTCGTTAAAAGCAGACGTTTTCTAGCTCTTAACTGACCAAAGCATTAGAATAGGGTTACCATACTGATGTTTTACAAAAACTGACAGGGTATCGGCGAATCCCCTGTCAGAAATATCCGTTTTACCACTCGGCTGACGCCTCGCGGTAAAACTCAATTTCTGACAGGGGATTCGCCGATACCCTGTCAGTTTTAGTAAAACACACGCATGGTAACCCCTAAATATCATCAATTTATTGAATACAACACCAGATTGAATTCGTCTCATAAGTATGTAGATGGATGTCAAAGACAGATCGAAATGATTGAGATGGAATTGTCAAAGACACGAATATGGCTTTTGTATAGAATTTAGAGTTATCTTATCTTGTTCACAGCCCATTCAGAATTCGTTATAAATAGGTAAAGATTGATTTAGCTGTGTGAAGGGTAGAGATTAAATCAGAATTTACCGACGCAAAAAGATTAACTTTGATTAAAATTTACGATATTTCTGAAATTTACACTGAAGAGGGGTACAAAATGAAGTAAAAGCCAAAAATTTTAGAAAATATTTGCTGTTTATCACTGTATTTGAGGCAACTGGAGATGTTTATTAATACAATCGTCAAATTTTATAGATAGCCTAGGCAATATTCAAACCTTTTGATGTTTAAGTAGAAGATTTGATAGATTTCCCCTGTATGAACCCCTCAAAATAGTTTTGAATTGTTATAGATTTGCAGTTTGAGCATAAATTCTCATTATTTTCTGAATTTTTCTTGACGAGGTCTGTCGAGGAAGGATTTTCTATCCAAAAATGGTAATGTAGTTTTATACGTAGTATTACTGTTTTACCTAAACTTCAATAATAGCATTCTTTTTGTTACGAATATCATTAATTAACCGCAGGAAAAGATAATAGTACATATGACAGAAATTATTTCCATGCAGCTGTTAACAAGGAAATTTTCGCCATAGCGAATTTATTATTATTTTGCATTTTCTGAAAATGAAGTAAGACATCATTTCCAACAAACTTTACCCCCAATAATTTCAGTTTGTGCACTTTTCATCTTTTTCGCATAAAAATTATAAAAAAAAATATAAGATTTTTGAAATAAATAAATTGTGCTGTATCATATATGTGATCAAGATTCATTAAATCAGAATTATGTGTAGTACTTAAATTTTCATGTTTATGCATTTTCGTACAGTCTTTCTGAATATATCTATTCATTATGAAAATCTGCCATAATCATAATGGTAGATTTTTATAATGAATAAAAATATCCAAAAAGACAGTACTAAGAATGGGAAAAATGAGGGCGTACTGGCAAAGAATTTAGAGTAATCTGGCTATCTGAATTGTTATTTATGGACGACACTGTACTAGTTTACATGGTTTATATCGTCGATATACATGTGTAATTATGGCTTTACATTTCCAAGCAGATTGCTTGTCAGATGTGACCATATTTCTGGTCCAATTGATCTCATTCTGTCTTCCATTTTTTCTGTAGTAAATAATTAGGACAAGTCACGGAATCAGCTAATCAAAGAGATGGTTACAAACAATTTGTGTTTGTCCAAGTAGTTGTTACCATGGCAACGACGCGTCCTAGAAGTTGGATTTAACAATGTTAAGAATAACAGATTTCCACAGATGAGTTCTTTTCTATGTCAAACCCCCTTCCTCTTTGACGTTTCGAAAAGATCTATAGGCTCACTCGTTTTAATTGCCTTCGATGCATTGTTGAATTTACATTTCTATACGAAATGTTAATTTGATTTTGAAGCCAATGTCTATACTTAGGTGGCAACATTTGAGCTAAGCCAATCACAAGCTCTGAAATGGCTCGTCTTATTTGTGAAGAATCTGTGAAGAAACCGTCTTCATGGTCGTCATGGATTCAACATCCTACAAAAGCTGAACAGAAAAAATATGTGGTATGGGCACGGCTTGAACCCAGACTTTCAGCATGCTATCTAGCATGCTAGCCGGGCGCGCTAACCACTGTCGGTTAGAAGGTAATTTGAAGTTTCTACATGAATATGAGGGGGAGGGGGCGCACAGGGGGGTATCTTGCTCTCCTCCCACCCCTTACCACCTTCCTCCCTCCCCTCCTCCCTCTTTTCACCCTTCCCTTACCTCCCCCCTCCCGTCCCCTTCCTCCCTCCTCCCGCCTCTTCTTCCCTCCTCCCGCCCCCTTTCTCTCCCTCCCTCCCTTTTTTGCCCCTTCCCTCCCTCCCCCTCTCTCCCTCCTCCCGCCCTCTTCCTCCCGCCTCTCTTTCACCCTGTCCACCCCTCATAAGAAGGGGCTTCGCCGACGCTCCGCCCACTTCTTATTCATGTAGAAACTTCAAATTACCTTCCAACCTATACATGTGTGTTTTGCCCCTCCAGGATCAATTCCTCTTCATTTATGTACATGTATGCAGTCCCTGTGACCCTAAGAACATGTACAGTCCCTGTGACCCTAAGAACAGGTGCAGTCCCTGTGACCCTAAGAACAGGTGCAGTCCCTGTGACCCTAAGAACAAGTAGGCAGTCCCTGTGACCCTAAGAACAGGTGCAGTCCCTGTGACCCTAAGAACATGTAGGCAGTCCCTGTGACCCTAAGAACAGGTGCAGTCCCTGTGACACTAAGAACAGGTGCAGTCCCTGTGACCCTAAGAACATATACAGTCCCTGTGACCCTAAGAATACATACAGTCCCCTGTGACCCTAAGACCATATACAGTCCCTGTGACCCTAATGACGTGTATGCAGTCCCTGTGACCCTAAGAAGATGTGCAGTCCCTGTGACCCTAAGAACACATAAAGTCCCTGTGACCCTAAGAAGATGTGCAGTCCCTGTGACTCTTAGAACATGTGCAGTTCCTGTGACCCTAAGAACATGTGCAGTCCCTGTGACCCTAAGTACATGTGCAGTCCCTGTGACCCTAGGAACATATGCAGTCCTTGTGACCCTAAGAACATATACAGTCCCTGTGACCCTAAGAACATATACAGTCCCTGTGACCCTAAGAACATATACAGTCCCTGTGACCCTAAGAACGTGTATGCAGTCCCTGTGACCTTAAGTACACGTATGCAGTCCCTGTGACCCTAAGTGCATGTATGCAGTCCCTGTGACCCTAAGTACATGTGCAGGCCTTGTGACCCTAAGAACAGGTGCAGTCCCTGTGACCCTAAGAACATGTGCAGTTCCTGTGACCCTAAGAACATGTGCACTCCCTGTGACCCTAAGAAAAAAAATTCATTTGCGATGTAACATATAAAGGAGACGGACCATGTTCCTTCCTCGTGCTTTTTTTCAGCTACGTGTGTTTGGTTAAATATGGAAACGATCTCCCGTCACCTCGGTCAAAAAGGGAGATTATCTCCCGTCAACTTTGTTAGAATAAGAAAATCCTCTCATTCTTGGAAGAGAGGGAGGACAATTTCCATTGTAGAGAATGGCAACAATCTCATGTCATCTAAGTGAAGAAAGGAGACCATCTCCCACCATCTTACGTGTAGTAACGAAGTGAGACCAACTCCCGCCATCTAAGTTAAGAAGTGAGACCAACTCCCGCCATCTAAGTGAAGGAGGGAGACCATCTCCCGCCATCTTACATGTAGTAACGAAGAGGTACCAACTCCCGCCATCTACATGTAAGTTAAGAAGTGAGACCAACTCCCGCAATCTAAGTGAAGAAAGAAGACAATCTCCCGCCATCTTACATGTAGTAACGAAGAGGTACCTACTCCCGCCATCTTACATGTAGTAACGAAGGGAGACCAACTCCCGCCATCTAAGTTTAGAAGGGAGACCAACTCCCGCCATCTAAGTTAAGAAGGTAAGATCAACTCCCGCCATCTGAGTAAGAAGGGAGACCAACTCCCGCCATCTAAGTTAAGAAGAGAGACCAACTCCCTCCATCTAAGTTAAGAAGTGAGACCAACTCCCGCCATCTAAGTGAAGAAAGAAGACAATCTCCTGCCATCTTACATGTAGTAACGAAGAGGTACCTTCTCCCGCAATCTTACATGTAGTAACGAAGGGAGATCAACTCCCGCCATCTAAGCTAAGAAGGGAGACCAACTCCCGCAATCTAAGTAAAAAAGGGAGATCAACTCCCGCCATCTGAGTAAAAATGGAGACCAACTCCCGCCATCTAAGTTAAGAAGCGAGATCAACTCCCGCCATCTATGTTAAGAAGGGAGATCAATTCCCGCCATCTGAGTAAGAAGGGAGACCAACTCCCGCCATCTAAATTCAGAAGGGAGACGAACTCCCACCACCTAAGTTAAGAAGAGAGACCAACTCCCGCCATCTAAGTTAAGAAGAGAGACCAACTCCCGCCATCTAAGTTAAGAAGAGAGACCAACTCCCACCATCTAAGTTAAGAAGAGAGACCATCTCCCGCCATCTAAGTTAAGAAGGGAGACCAACTCCCGCCATCTAAGTTAATAAGGGAGATCAATTCCCGCCATCTGAGTAAGAAGGGAGACCAACTCCCGCCATCTAAGTTAAGAAGGGAGACCAACTCCCACCATCTAAGTTAAGAAGAGAGACCAACTCCCACCATCTAAGTTAAGAAGAGAGACCATCTCCAGCTATCTAAGTTAAGAAGAGAGACCAACTCCCACCATCTAAGTTAAGAAGAGAGACCAACTCCCGCCATCTAAGTTAAGAAGAGAGATCAACTCCCGCCATCTAAGTTAAGAAGGGAGACCAACTCCCACCATCAAGTTAAGAAGAGAGACCATCTCCAGCTATTTAAGTTAAGAAGAGAGACCAACTCCCACCATATAAGTTAAGAAGAGAGACCATCTCCCGCCAACTAAGTTAAGAAGGGAGACCAACTCCTGACATCTTTGTAAAGAGGAGAGACCATCTCCATCTATTTACGCAAAGACGAGATATCATGTCCCGTGATCTTACCAAAAAAAGGAGACCATCTCTCGCAATCTTACTGTATAAAGAAGGGAGGCCATCACTGGCAATCTTACAAAAGAAGGTAGACAATCTTCCCTCATTTTCCTATAAAAGGGAAACAATCTCTCAGCGCCTTACTAAAGAAGGGCTCCGAGACAATCTCTTGCCATCTTACTAAAAAGGGAGCCAACCCCCGCCATCTTACTAGAGACTACCGTCTACCATACTAAAGAAGGGAGCGATCTCTTGCCATCTCACTAAAGAAGGGGGACCATTTTGCCATTTTACAAAAGAAGGGAGACCATCTACCGCCATCTTACTAAAGAAGGGAGACCACCTCTTGCAATCTATACCTCGCCATTTTGCTCAAGAATTGAGACCATCTCTTGCCATCCTTCTAAAAAGGGAGTCAATCTCCTGTACTCTTCACTAAAGAATGAAGATAGGGAGACAATCTCTCGCCATCTTACTAATGAAGGAAGGCTGTTCTTGCCATCTTACTATAAAGAAGGGAGACAATTTTTTGCAATCTTACTGAAGGAGGGAGACAATCTACCGCCATCTTACTAAAGAATTGAGACCACCTCTTGCCATATTACTGAAGAAGGGATACCGTCGTGAAATGATGATGATGATGATGATGATGATGATGATGATGATGATGATGATGATGATGATTAAATAATACATAAAGTTTTACTAATTACAAACAGGAAGTGATTTTTCCTTGAGTGCCAGACTTTCATAAATCATCAAGCATGTAAAATCCAACATGCATGCAGAATCGATTTGACGTGGATTCTGTTTCCTGGTAATTAATGTATTACAATGCCGCCAGGTGGCGCAGTATCACGACACCAATTAGATTTTACAGCAAAATTGGTGATGAAAAAAATTCTTGTGCGTGATATTTTCCGGTGATTAATTATTTGTTGCTTTCAAGCGCGGATGGAAAAGAAGTGGAGGGACCTGGGTGGGTCAGGGGTCCAGAATGTACACCCTAGCAATACCACATGTAAATGAAAAGGAGATTTCCTGTCTCTGTGAAAAAAGTATTTTATTTAGTTGAATTTTATATTTCCTTATATGTTCAGCGATTTGTTGGTTTTATTATTCTTTACAGAGGGAACCATGCGAGTTCCTCTGGATTTTTCTTATACCTTTTATGAAAAAGAAATTGTCAGATGTTCAGCGATTGGTTGGTTTTGTTATAATGGAGTTATCTATCTTTACAGAGGTTACCATGCGAGTTCCTCTGAATTTTTCTTATACCTTATATGAAATGGAAATTTAATTTTTTTTAGTTTTGCGTAACGTCAGTTTCTTTTTAATTAAATTGATAAGATAAAGTGAAACCTGTTCTTTATGTAAATATCGATGTGTTATACGAAAATTCAATACTTAAAGGTTCGACTTTTAATGAAATAATAGTTTTCCATATTAAGTACATGAGAAATAGACATATATCTATTTATTATGTAAAATTACTATTATTTAAACATGAGTCGCTCATATATAGCAAGATAACAATTCAAGCTATCAAAATTAAGAAAGCGTCAGAGTGAGAACCAGTAGTTTAGAAAATCCTATAAAAACAGGAGAGAATGAATTAATTTCATTACAAGAAACAATACATGGATAAAAATCTGATATTGATTTTACTTTTTTATCATGGAGCATACATTTCACGACGTTTTAATTATACTTTGGATCTTTAGTAATTTTGATCGAAACAGCTAGGTGCGAGATGACGGTATCATATTACAGTATCAATTCGACGCAATACTAGTTCGATCCAAGGGCTTATCAAGCGATACATACCGGTTATCACAATAAAAAATTAATATTACCCAACAATAAAAAGTCGATTGCTTTTTATAATGGCGAGGGATTTGTGCGTATTTGTTTCTCGATCCGGTGTTTTGTGAGGCTAAGTACGCGGATTGAAAAATGTCATTGACGAGTTATGGATTTCTCATAACGCGCGAATAAAATAATTTTCTTGTTTGTAGAGGAATTAATGGATAATGCTTAAGGTTAAATAAAAGTTAGACAACCCCAAAATGGGGCGATAATCAATTATGGTTCTGTGGAATATTGAGCTTTTCGAGTCGATTTTATACAGTTCAAGACAAGGGTTTATTATCAAGCTGCCATCATGGAAAGATCCTGTTTTTGTTAGGTTTTTTGTTTTTGTTTTTTCTTTTTAAGGGGGGGGGGGCAAGGAAGGGGGGTTGACCGGAGGTCAGAACGTATAAATGAGCCGTAACCAACGTAAGGAACTTCACTCTCTTTTTGCAGAAAGCGAATAAAACATCAGTTGTGGTTAGAGCAGCCCAAGCATATACCTGTCCAATTACATTCCATCCATCTTATCCTATCGCATCCAATTCTTTTCCTGTCCTATCCTATCCTAGACCGGGAATAGGCCAAACTTTAATTCTTGAGTAACTCAAGAATAAAATTTTGGCCTGTTTTCGGTCTAATTCCATCCTATCCTATCAATTCCTTCTCGATAAATATACAGCATTTGACGAGAGAAAGAAAATTTTTTAGGTCAATGATGTGAGGACTTTTTACTGCATGAAAGTTAAAATTGAACAAAAGAAATGAAGAAAGAAAAATCTTTTTGTACAGACATGCACTGTTACATTTAGTATTTAGTCCTTTGGATGCGGGCACGTGCACACTTCTTATTTAAGGTCAATGCGTAAATGTGCATTATGCAAGTCGTTAGGACGTTTTATTGCTACGGATTTAAGTGAAAATCCTATTATGTCACCTGAATTTTATCGCCTGTCTATAACGCATCGTGAATCTAAAATCATTGGGACGTAAACACGGGATTCTGAAAGTAACATCACGTAAAGTATACAAAAAAGAAGCGTGTCAAGAGAGATTAAGGAGAATAAGGAGTTAAGCTTCCCCCTTCTCCTCGTCATATTTCCTAGAAAATTTTCTCATAGATCCACCGCAAAAATTAACATTGTATATTGTAACAGTTTCAACTCAAATTACGAAAGGCGAAATACAAAATGTATGTACCGAAACTGAAATAAGCTCAAATAAAATCAATTTAAATCATTTATTTATCAAATAAAGAAATCAAAATTAAAAAAAATCAAAATCAAGAAGAAATCGCACAGAAATTGATAGCAGTGTCTTTCATCTATTATTTCCGGTAGCACCAATACGCATGCGTAACATGAATTTCAAATTGAAACGAAATGGCGCGTGCTAGCTTCCATGTTGTTTGAACAAGACAGCCATGCAATGACGTCTATCCAATGACTGTACTGCAATCACAAACCAATCCAATGTTGGTCACTTTCGTTACATTTGAGAATCATGAAAATGTGTATGTGTACACAGTTCTCCGGTTATCAGTAATCTCTGTGATAAAGCTGGTAGGTTACTATTGATACATTCATCTCTAAGACTTATATCTATACCAAGTTTGGTTGAAATCTCGTAACTACTGTTTGTTCATAACAATTTCTAACTATGGGGATTTGAGAATATCTTAAGCATGTGAAATTTGGGGATCATAATAAATTCGACCCTAAGTAATAACTTGTATATTAGGAGATTTGGTCCGGCTTTGAAGTGTTTGGAGAAGTTTTGATTTTTTTCCCCGTTTTTGGATCAGAATTTCAAAGTTTTGTTTTAGTGTAGCCATGTATGTGGATCAAAGAACAGGTGCTATGCTAGTTTGGGTAAGAAGCTTCTTTAATAAAAAAAAAAAGAGTTCTGTTTTGTAAACAAACATATCATATTCTAAGGAACGTGTTGTTGGTACATTGTATATTGTATAGGTGTAGAGGTAGAAATGCAAAAAGGGAGGCGACTTTGAGGTTCAATACAATCTTATCCTTTATGCCTGACTTAAAAAACTGAAATTTTCTAATATTTGCGTAAAATTTGATACGAAGCAGTAAATTCAATAGAATCACCTGGATCGTACTTTTCTCTCGGATTGAAATCATCACAATAACCAATTTGGATATTTTTACGACGGCAGTTCTAGGTGAAAGGGGTCACACTAAGAATGGGACCATGGTCCGTTGGATCCAACCCGGAAATTCATTGGTTCCATGTACGGTTATCAATATATTAATCTTAAAAAAAAACAAACAATAACAACACAAGTCAATGGAATGTAAGTCTATAGTTATTAATGTTAATTTTAAGACTTGTCTGGGCTTCCATTAATGTACCGAAAAAAAAAATAATAATTATTATCAAAAGGTCGCTATCTTTTCTATATTAGGTAGAAATTTAAGGATAATCTGATCTATAATTTCGTGGTCTAAAAGCAGGGAGATGGCCTCTGCTGTGTTCTTATCTTCAAATTTTTTTCGGGGGGGGGGGGGAGGGGCACACTTCACACATTAATGTAGCCTTCGGCGCTCGCACTGTAAAATCAAGCATACACATCTTTTTGGGTCTAGCTACGCCACTGGACTTGGTCACTTTACCTAACTTTCGCATTGTTTACTTTTCCAATGCCCAATACTTCAGGCCAACACCCAGGAAAAAAAAACAAGTTGGCCTGTTTCGGTCTATGTGACTGAATGAATTTCAATGAAACTTGACCGGGAGGATGACGAAGGAATCAATGATTTACCATGAGTTACCGAAACCGTTTTTTAAATTGTGTCAAATGTTCTCTGTCGTTCATACCTTAGTAACTTCTCATTTCAGATTTTGTCCGATGTGAAAATACTTGGGTTGATGTCAGAAGGGGATATAACAAGAATCCTCTATGATTACAGGCGATTTATAAGGAGTTAATTTTGGTGTTACTAAATATCAGATACTTGACACAAAGATCATAGATTTGTAAGGTCATAAATAAATTGTTCTTTGTAAACATATTTTCAAGATAAAAAGACATTCTAAGCTCAGCTAAGACGTCGAATAAAACAATTTTCAAATATTAAAGGTCCGTTCCGATCAAAGTTTGCGTTTGATTTAATAAAACATATTTTATATACCATCCATTGTTCTTATGACATCTTCATAACGTCTAAACTGACTGCTTTATTTCATCAACAACCTCATCATTCCTTCTCAACCTACGCCGTTGCCGCGAAGTCCTCCTCCTCCTCCTCCTCCTCCTCCTCCTCCTCCTCATCATCATCATCATCATCATCATCATCATCATCATCATTCTCGTCGTCCTGCATTTCTCCTCGTCCTCTTCATTATCACCTTTATCATCATCTCCACCTTCACCATTATCATCTCATCTTCCTCCTTCTCATCTTCCACATCCTCGTCTTCCTCCTCCATCTCCCTCTCATTGTCGCCGTAATCGTCCTAAATATCCCCTCCTCATTATCACTTCATCATCATATTCATCCTCACCCCTTCCACTTCATATACTTCTTCCTCCTTCTCTTCTTCCCCTTCTCCTATTCCCTTCCTCCTTCATTTCCTCCTCCTTCTCCATCATCTTCCCTCCATCGTCTCCTCCTCCTTCATCTCTTCCTCCATCTACTCCTTCCTCTTCTCCTCCATCTTCTCAAACTCTTCCTCCATCATCTCCCCCTTTATCATCCTCCATCTCTTCCTCCTCCATCTCCTCCACCATCAGCTCCTCCTCCTCCTCCATTTTATCCACCATCGTCTCTTTTTCCATTATCTCTTCCTCTATCATATCTGCCTTCATCAATCCATCATCTCTTCCTCTGTCCATCTCCTCCTCCTCCTCCATCATCTCCTCAGTCATCTCCCCTCTATCATCTCCTTCTCCATTTGTTCCTCCCCATCGCCTCCTCCATCATCTCTTCCTCCATCACCTCCCCCTCCATTATCTTCTCCTGCATCATCTCCTCCTCCCCTTTTCCTCCTCAATCATCTCTTACTTAATCATCTCTCCCTCCATCATCTCCCCTCCATCATCTCCACTCCATCATCTCCTCCACCATCATCTCCCCCTCCATCATCTCCCACTCCATCATCTTCTCCTTCATTCCCTCCTCCCCATCTCCTCCTCCATCATCTCTTCCTCCATTATCTCCTCCTCCATCATCTCCTCATCCCATCTCCTCTTCCGTCATCTCCTCCTCCATCCCCTTCTTTTCTACCTCTTCCTCCGTCATCTTCTCCTCCTCCATTTTCTCCTAATCATCCTCCTCCTTCATCTCCCTATCATCTCCACCTCTGCCTCATTTTCCTTTTCCACCGCCTTCTCTTTCCCTTCGTCTCCTTCATTTCCTCCTCGTCGTCTTTTTTTTTTCATCTACAGCAATTGAAACTGCAATCTTGCAATGAATGTTATCGCAGCACAAACGTCATCTAAATCTAAAACTCAATGTATTTCCTCTTCGCTTTCATCGTCATATCATCGCGTTTCATCTTTTTTACTGTCCTCCTTTCCCCAACATAACTATTTCAAGACCCTCTTGTTCTATTTACAGCCTCGGGTTTCCTTTCTTTATCTCTGTTAGTCGTCATCTGCAAGACAAATTATTTCATCTCCATACAACGCGGACTAATGTTTTCGTATGAAGATAAAAGAAGCATTATCAATTAGCCCTCGTCCATATAAATCCTCTCTATACAAGAGACAGAATTATTTGGCTATTATCAATTTGCCCAGCCTGTTTTCAGAATTTGTATATATTGCTAACCAAAGGGTTTAATCTCCATTAAATACAGCCCTAATAGAATTATACAATGAGAACATACATTGTCATATCATCATTTTAATCTTTTCCCCAGGGTCGGCTCTTTAGTGTTCATGTTAAAACTGAAAGTTCTATCTTGCTCATCTCAGAGTGTCATTTTTACTACATGGATAGACTGAAAAAATATCATATATATAATATATAGTGAGGTGGGTGGGTTGCAGTCAATGATTTGTCACAATTTATTGTAAAAAAAAGATTTCTTTTCTAATATTTCAGAAGAAGGGGGAACAGGCTTCGAAACCTACCGCCGATGTTCCAAAGCTTAATTTAAAAAAGATGAAAATTAATGTTCTTCGGTTACCATGATTAATATTTTTTGTTAAGGTCCATACTGGGTAAAGCCAAAATATCAATCATGACAGTAGAAATGTTTTCAAAAAGGAGGGGGACTAAAACGAAAAGCAAATTAATGAATAGTGCACACTGGTTGACTTTTTGTCCACATTGACTTTTGTCGACATTCAATGGTTTTTTTTTCTGAAGAAAGAGAAATATCGCATGTGACAATCAATTTATTCCATGTGGGGAGCATGTACCAAAGGGCATTAAGTCGGTAAGAACTGGGGTCAATGCATACAATGTCAGTCAGACTTGCTTCCCCATAATAAGCTATTGTGTTTAATGGGAAGTGAAATTTATACAATTATACCTAGATTTGATTTTTATCTGCGAAATTGTAAAATTTGTATCGGAATTTGACACTGATAAGATTTTTAATTTCGTGCCCCTTTCGTGCGTATTGGTGTGATTTTGATGTATCGATATCGAAAGATGAATACGGATTTGATGGCTGCATGTACATTTGTCTGTCTGTTCGTCTGTCTTCTTTCTATGTCTTAATTTATATTGAGGAAATAACTTTTTGTCTATTTTTTACGTCTTTTTCTGTCATCGTCGGATACGTCGGATACTTCTTTTAAAAGAAGAACTAAAGACCGGGGGTATCTGACGATGACGTCATCAGTCTTTTGTCTGTGAATTTGTCTGTATGTTTGACTTTAAGTCTGTCTGACTGTCAGTCTGTTTATCTGTCTATGTCTGTTTATCTGTTTGTATGTCTTACTGTCACTCTCTTCATCTGTCTGTATGTCTGACTGTCCGTCCTGTGTATCTGTCTGTATGTCTGACTGTCAGTCTGTGTATCTGTCTGTATGTCTGACTGTCAGTCTGTTTATCTGTCTGTATGTCTGACTGTCAGTCTGTTTATCTGTTTTTATGTCTGACCATCAGTCTGTTGATCTTTCTGTAAGTCTGTTTATCTGTTTGTATGTCTGACTGTCAGTCTGTTTATCTGTCTATATATCTGACTGTCAATTTATCTGTCTGTATGTCTGACTGTCAGTCTGTTTATCTGTCTGTATGTCTGACTGTCAATTTATCTGTCTGTATGTCTGACTGTCAATTTATCTGTCTGTATGTCTGACTGTCATTCTGTTTATCTATCTGTATGTCTGACTGTCAGTCTGTTCATCTGTCTGTATGTCTGACTGTCAATTTATCTGTCTGTATGTCTGACCGTCAGTCTGTTTATCTGTCTGTATGTCTGACTGTCAGTCTGTTTCCTTAATGTCTGTTTCACAGACATACATGTATACATATATAAATATGACGAATAAACAGACATACGGACGGAAAGACAGACTGACATATACATGTATCTATACCAATTATGCTCTATGAAAATTTAAGTAGCATGATGGAAATTCTCCTATATATATTGAAATCTGGTGTACACAATATCTTATTTTTCTGTTTTATAATTTCTGTTGAATACGAAATATACATGGCTTAAAACGTACGTAAAATGTAGTGTTTGGACTTGATCCGAATCTCCTATATAACCCTCCAGAATGATTAACCGTGTATAGATTCTGATTTTTATTTTTCATTATGCACGTGCAGGTTTTCGGATTACGAACAAAGCTGTTCTTGAGTACGAACAAAATATGTTAAAACAGACTTGGAATTTAATGAGAGGCTAAATGTCATTGGAACATTTAGATGTACGAGAGGCCCTTTCCACGTGTAGAATTGGTTCTTTTTAATTTTACGAAAAGTGAAGGGAAAAAATACACAATCTGATTGCCCTACCTACATATAAATTTCTATTTTTTCAATGAAACAGTTAATGTAATGACCTGTTTATTTCTTATATATGGATCTAGGGGATCGAGATGGTAAGGACGCGCCCCTGGCCTTTCCTAGGAATCTACAGATGTATAATTTCTCCCATTTTTAAGGTTTAATTTTCTCAATATCACAGACTGGATATTTTGCATAGTTTGACTGGTACATTGCCGTCCCAAGTCAGACCGAACAACATCCCATCCCACCCCAACCCACTCTAACCCTCTCCCAAAAAAGTCTAGACCCGCGCACTCTGCTTTAAATTGTATTGAATGTTTGCTTAAAGTAATCTTTTGTCATTCAATAGTGTTGAAATCTTATTTTGTAATCTTATTGCCCCCTAAATTGGATCGATCTGACGAGAACGGAGGCATCGACCTTGACCTTATGACCGGATTATCTATTTTTACGTCATAATGTATGCTTAATCCTAGTACAGGTCGTAATCATTGGAATGTAAATTATGAATGTGACCTTTCTCAACCCCTCCCCTATCCACCAGATCCCCCCCCCCCTTCTGATTCAGAGCCTGGAGAATCACTTGAGGTCGTATCAATGTCGTGACCTTGATCGTCGACCGTATTGCAATCGTTTGGTTATTTAGTCAAATCTTACACGTATCGTATACAAAGCTAGATGACATTTAGTAAGCCTTTACGACATCTCGTAACCAATCACGATTTGTCAGAAACCCGTCCGAGTGGAAAATCTAAACTGTTAAGACTTATAATCGATTTGCTTGTGTTTTCCGCGGTTACGGACCTGTCCGGACAGATATTTTCTCTCTTTCTTATCCTTTATACCCTTACTAAGGACTCTTATTCAAACTGCATATACACTGCTAAAAAAATTAAGGGAGCAAGGTTTCTACTTTCATATCACACACACGTTTGCAGCTGCTTGTTCTATATGATGAACATAATGTATTAAAACATATTTCATAGTCATTTCTTTATTACCAATGTCTGTATTGAACAGATTAACCATATACACATGATAAATCTTGATGATGTAGCCTTGCTTATCCCAAAAGATTTTACAAGCTGTGTTCCTTTAATTTTTTTTTTAGCAGTGTATGTACACATCTTGCAAAATGTTCATCAAATGCTTTTGACAAATCTTTTTTTTTTTTTTTTTTCATTTATCGGGTCCGATCTTGGCATTTAACTTTTTCCACAAGAAACTTGATCCCGGTTCATTTGTTTTGACGAAATAAATGTACTGTAATGGGAGACATGATTCTGAATTTAGATTCAAATTCAATATACCTTTTGTTTGGATACTTCGTTTCTGATCATCTTGCTTCAAAGTTATGAGGCATGCAATTTATAGCCACCACAAAATTTCTTCATAAGTTAGATATGAAGTGTAAAGAGAGGTCTTTTTTCCATTAATATGTAAATCGGGTTGGCTGGAGACCAAATGTTCGTATTTCTCGCATATTTAACTTTTTCGCTCACATGCGTCAATACCCTTATTTGATACCTCTCGTATTCGGCATTTGATCTCGGTTGAACTTAAATATATCCCAACAAAACTGTTTGTGCGAAAACATAAAAAGATAAATTGAGCGGAGGATTGGAATTCATTATAAGTTCTTTAGAATTCATTTATAAGTTCCTTTCGTAAAAAGTTGTAGAGAACACGGGCATCCAAAAACTTACCTGCATGAAAAACAGATCGAATTTTCTTTAACGCAACTTGTCTATACAACTGCCATCTCGTGCGTTTGCATATAATATTTGATTCCCTGTGTTTTATTGAATGGTTGTACAATTGTAATTGCGCATATGTTCCCTAGAACAGTTCCATAAGTTTGTTTCTTTAAATCGCACATCAGACCCCCACCCCACCTCAACCCCCTAAAAAATCTGTGGGTTTGTCATATCACCCAATCTAATGGATGATAGTAGGTGACTTAGATTTTGAAAATATTTTATATATAAATAGTTATCAATAGCCAAAACTCAAAAATAAGAGTGATTCCGAATTAAAAATTTCAGAAAAACCCCGATCACAAACATTAAGGTATTATCATTCAAATATCTCGTATCATCATCATCATCATCATCATCATCATCATCTACTTCTTCTTCTTTTTCTTTTTTCTTCTTCTTCTTCTTTTGCGGTGGATACGTTTCGACATCTTGTCCTAAACGATAATTTGAAAATATTTATTACTCACTTAAATGTTAAATCACGATTCAAAACATTTTTATCTTTTCACAATATACATTTGTAAACAGGAATTCGTGTTCAAAAGGTCAAGAGACCAATAAATGAAGCACATAAATTAACTACGAACGTCATGATTCGAAATTACTTATTTTCTACACCGATCTCGAGTTTTTCAATTATCAGTGGCGACATCTACCGTAAATTTGTGTTTTTTCTCGACTATCTTATATAAGATAAATAAATAGCCAACAATGACATACCATAAAGTGATGTAACACGAAATAATACACGAGTGACCATTAAGGAAATGGTCATTTCATCGTGTAATTTAGGACGATCCGGGATTCTACGGGGCGCCGAAGGGGAATCGACAAATTAACATAGTCTTAATCATTTCGCAAATCACATTTTGTGTAAACAAAAGATTAGCCGGCAAGTTTTGTGGCGTTGGTCAATATTTTTATTTCTCTGTCGTGTACATACGGATCTTTTGTGTCCACTGTATGGTTTTCATACTTACACTGGACAATAGTTTGTAAATTATCGCTAGTCCAAACAAACTCAGTCCCTGTGTAAATGCAGGTAGAAATTAAAACAAGAGTCGCCATCAAAATGAAGTCACACAATCTGTTTTTGACTTTTATTAGGGATAACTGATTGAAAATAAACTAAATTTCGTCTTTACTTCAATTACAGCACAAAATACACGACAGAATTAATGCGTTAATAGAATTAAGATATCGGATTTGGACAAATTAGTACAAGCTTAGAATGTGCCTTTCCTGGCTGGTCCGTGCCCCCTGGGGGCCACTTATACATACAAACAAGGTCGGTGACATTGTTGAGCGTTGTAAATCCATACCCCGGGGGTCAGTCTAAAGACACGGGACTCTGGAAATTTGGGGACGCGTTGAAATAGACATTTTATTTGAAAATACTCAAAGAAACTTTAATTAAAGTGAAAACTGTGTCAATCCGAAGCTACTGATTCACTGAATGCTCTTTGTGTATATTACTCTAGATTGCAAACACTTGAGATTTTGAAGTGTACATATTCTCTCTTCTTATCGTTCAGAGGGGATTTACTTGATTGTACTTTTGCTTCTCCCCGGATCTAATTAGACAACTCTCAGTAAGACCATTTCGTAGTTCATACATTTCGATCGTGCATGAAAGTGAACTTTGGATTATAAAACCATGTTAGAGCTTCAAGTAAGTTATATATATGTTTTACATTTCATTTTTTACCTTTGCTCAATGTTCACCAACGTTTTTTGTCTTCTTACATTTGTTATTGCATACAAATCGAATTTCCAGCTATCAAATATTACGCAATGCGCAACTAGCAATTTAGATATGTAATTCAATAGTATATAATTCTTCTTGGCTGGAATCTCGCGCGACCATGACATTATATTCACTAAAAGGAGTTCGTTCACGCCCATATATATTTTCAAGTTAAATAACATACTTCAAAATCAAAATAGCAATGCTAAAAGGTGGTGCAAACCGTTTACAGGAATGTATCACTTTTATTGTAACAATTTCAAGTCAATATGTCTTCTTTTGATCGGATTTGGGTATGCTTATTTAGCTGAACGAAATGTATTTCATAACAACATGTACATATTTATTGTGTGGTTTATTAAAAACGAAAATGAAAATGATCAGTTTCTGAAAATTGGCTTGGGGGGATGTATTGATCGAGTTCAAAAATAAAGTGCGGCACGAAAATGCCTTCTCCTACCCCTTCACACAGCTACATGTAATATGTTTGACTTTTTTCTATAAATATAATTTAAGTTTGTTCTTGTTTCAATTTTATGTGTAACTTAGGCGGTGCCGTTATCAGGTGTGGAAGAGAAATAACCTTGAAGGGGGGGGGGGGGGGGTTGCAATTCCTCCCGATCGACATTTAGATCTTTTTACAAAGAGGGATGAAGATAGATTCAGGGAAGAAACATTTGACATCTAATTCTGTACTATTCATTGGTAGAAGAGGGCCAATCCCATACCCCACCCCTAACCCCCTTATCTACTATTTTGGACCATCAGGATTCAAGATTTGAAACACTCTTTCTCTTGAGTCCTATACTTGTAGTGTTATACCTCTGTTCCTCTTTTTCAAGTCTGACAAAACTTGATTATTAACCTTGGGTCTGATCCTGGTATTTCCGATCATATCCATGAAATTTACACTAAATCAATTTAATGTTAATTTTTGGTGTTACAATCCATAATTCTACTATAATAAATAAACCTACGCGGATCCAGAACAGGGTGGGCGAGTTGGGTATGGTCACCCAATTTAGGAGGTTTTGTTTTTTCTCATTTTGCCAGATGGTGTTTTTAAAGTTGCATTTTACCTGAAAGAAACGGTCTCATCATAATCCAACATAATTGACCCCCCCCCCCTGAAATACGTTGCAGATTCGCGCATGACGTGTATTGATGGACATGTATCATAGTTAATTAAAAACCTCAGAATCCTTACACCTGGGGCAGGTAAAACGTCCGATAAATCCAATGTATGCAATCTGCTTCAACGCTTTTAATAGATTCAATTTTCCCTGTCCGCAACATTGGCGGATACAGGAAGTTTTGCCAGGAGGATCCAAATCGTCAAAGGGTGGGGGGGGGTTCCAGCTTGTGACTTTTGAAAAAAAATATACGTATAAACGGGGAAAATGAGGATTTTTTTTCAGATTCCAAGAAGGGGTGTTTGCAACCTAAACCCCCTCTCAAGATCCGCGCTTGACATGACTTTTACTGGAAACACCCGCGGGAAGCGTTGTGTGTATATCAGTCTTTGATTACAAATCCGTTGCGTGGGGAAACATTATCAATCTGTCGTGACTTTCGGTCGGCATTGTTTCCCCCAATTCTTCAATATTAAAACAATTACCGTCCGTGGAATTTTGCCTATGATAAGCCAGGCTTTTACTGCAGAGCCCAAGTCGAGCCTTTTTTCTCTTTTTCTTCCTGTACATGCCAGAAAGCTTGTTGCTTCTATATTTTATCGAGTTCTGTGATTTTCACTGTCAGATTCCTTGCGTTGCAGTAAAGTTTGATTGTCTAGGTTAATGTGTGCGCGATTCTTGAAGACAATTAGCCAGATGTATTAGAATTTTTTTTTCATACTTGAAAATTCGGTCATATATTTCTTTTCCGAAATATTATCCAGGTGAGCGAATAATTTGACAAAAACCGCACCGTACTTACATCGGCCACGGTGGCTGGGTTTTAAGCCTTAAAGGAATACATAGAGACAAGATCACATATTGTATATAAAGGCATTGAATTGCGAGAGAAGAGAGAAAAAAAGGGACGCAAAATTCCGTCGTCGTCGAGGCATGACATTGTTTGTAGTGGGGTAAAATAATACTACAGGATTTAGCATCGTACATACTACATAGCTCGCTTCCCCAGCATCGTATCATGGTGGATATGCTATTAATGGACTATCAGCTAGTACAACTGCCGTCCGTCACACCAAGTTTGGTAAGATTCCATTCAATTTTTCTATTGTTTTTCGGTATTTGTATTCGCATCAAGCGCGGCGCATTCCGTTTGTAAACGAGGATGTTTATTTTTGTCAGTTTTTATATACAGGTGTAAATAGGTAATCTACATGTGATGTAGACACCTTGTTCATTTCTTACCTGAACAAGTGAAACAGTTTCTTTTGGGGGAATTTACACATGGTTTCATTTGTAGGGGAAATATGCAACATTTTACGCCAAAAGCGCTGAAGGGGGTAGAAAAATGATGTGGTACAGAATAAAATTAACATATCGAACATAAATTTTAAAGAAATGTAAAAATTTCGATTCTAATGGATAAAAACTTTTCAAAATCAACATATTTGCGCTTTCAATATTTCATCATAATTGACAGCTCTCTATCACTAGACATGATTTTAAATGTTACTAAGAATTTTAAATTGGTGAATAACTTAAGTTCTCCTTCCAAGCTTACAAGAACATGACTCTATGGGATACATGCAACATGTATTAACAGCAATACAATGTACATAAATATTGATAATATATTTAAGCATTTAAGGAAACTCTTTTTCATTCACATACATTGTATAACTTTTGATATCTTCAAATATCTAAACTTAAACTGCTATTAGTAAATAATGTATTGATGGAAAACTATGGCGAGCGAGGCGAGCCAAAAATTTTTGATATGATTTGAAAACTGCGGCGAGCTAAGCGAGCCGGAAAATTTTCAAGAATTTTTTTAGCAAAATTTTATGGTAATTCTTCAAATTCAGATTATTTGTAAGAGCAAGATTATTTTTTTCTGTCACACCATAAGCAAATTTATTTTTTTCATCAAAATTGAGAGCAAAATTATTTTTTTCGAAAAAAACCCAAGCCCCCCCCAGAATATCAAATGGACCGTGCCTAATTAATTAAATTCAATCGGCTGTCATCAAATTGTGATAAATAATTGACGAAGCAGTCGTAATTCCAGCAAAAAAGCTGAAACCCTATCTTACCTTGAAAGAATTGAAGATAGTTGAGTTTTTTTTCAGTTTTGATCAGATTTCCAGATTTTGTTACAGAAAATACTTCACGTGATATTTTGAAATCGCGTGGATATCAATTACTTAAACTGGTTTTTTTTTTAAATTTAGATTGCTATCAAACTTAGCCGTTTGAAATTTATACATTGCACTATCATTAGTTGTGGAAATTGAAAAAAAAATCGAAGCGTTTAAAATTCAATTTTGTTTCACTTTTCCTCACATAGATCTAATCATCCATGATATTCATAATTGTCTTTTTCTAACTTTCAATTCTGAATCATTAAAAGTGAGCACAAAGTTAGAAAAAGACAATTGTTCAAAACTTAGTGCAACACATTTTAAGGATGTCTTTAACAGTAACCCAGTGCAACACATTTTAAGGATGTCTTTTTCAGTAACCCCCCCCCCCCTCCTTCTCAGTTTCCCCCATACATCCATTTTCATCCACTGTTCTCGTAATCAAATATCAATTTTACCACAAATAGAAACGTCCCTTATTATGCAGATGTATTTATCTTCAAATTGATATTGTCATTTTGGTAAAACAAAGAGCAGACCTGCATCTGCTTCCCCTTTATCCTAGGGACATGAAGCTTTATCATATAAAAGCCCGTAGCTACACAACTTGTCTTCAGTTTGCATGGGCGGACCCAGAATTTCTTTCCGGGGGGGGGGGGGGGGGAGGGGTAGGCCAAGCCGATCGGAGAAAGGCGTTGGCGAGTAAGCCTATGATTTTGTATGAAAAAAAAATATGTTAAAAACAGGAAAAATAATAAAATGAAATGGAAAAAAAAAAAAAAAAAAAAAAAACCAGGTAAAAATTTTCTTGGGAAAAATCCAGAGGTCCCGACCCCCCCCCTTCCACTGCACCAACCCCTCTAGATCCGCCCTCGGTTTAATCTATTCTTCATATGTATTTTCAGCGTAACGCATATTTAGGTAAAAAGATGTAAAGTATATTCCTCTTATTAACATAATATTACAGGTGTGTTTAAAAACAGAGCGGCCTCATACCGTAGTCTTTTGTTCCATCTTCATTCATCTAAATCATCGCGGCGTGAAAAAGATAGTAAGGAATTTAGAGTCTGAGGCAGGGACTTAAAACATACACACCTGTTCAATTTCGGACAGTTTAAAATCGTTTTGCTGTGATTAATTGAGTTGATTGACAAAGCATTTGTTAGTTGTAATTATAAACAACGACTGGCGATTGTTTTTGCACAACAGAGTGTTTGTGTATTGTTAATTGCACGCGCGGGTGAAACTGACATTAAAGAATCGGACGCTTTCTGGAATTTTTTACACCTTGACGATTCGAATAAAAACATCAACAAATACACGAGAAATTCCACAAAAAAGGTGCAGATTTGATAAGGAGATGAGCATATACGTGGATTATAACACTCTCCAGTGGTTACAACAGGTTTTTGATTTATTTAATTCTTAATTTTCTTATTGAAAAATTTAAGGTTTTTTTTTTTACGAAACTTTGTATGGACACACCCCCTTTGTAACATGCATTCTAGTTCAATGGGAATCAATAATATTATTTCAATGGCATATTTTGTTTTTCTAAATCCTACTCTCGCGTAATGAAGAAGAAGAGCAAATTAAAACGTGTTATTTTAAGTAGAAATTTAAGGAGCGTGAAGATTGATTTAAAACCGTGTCATCCTCTAGAGTAACATTAGGAATGTTAATTTCTCCTCGTGACAGGTGAAATATAAACACCAGGGGCTTGTATTACAATTCACCGAGATTTTCTCTGCCTTTTCATGCATTAAAAATAATATTTTCTCCGGGAGAGGGGGGATTGTAATGTGAAGATATGGAAGCGGACAAGATTTTACGGTTCGTGAAGAAATTCAGAAAGGAATGTTCGACCCAATATAAAAAAGGTCAAATCTAATTGTGCTTATCGAAGGCTTGGAGCGTTTGAAAGGAAATCAATTCTTTGTTAAATTTTAATGTATTTGCAATGTACAACAGCGGTAATAAAAAAAACCTCTATTTTTTTTTCGTTTTGTCTACCTGTACATATATTCCTACTTTTTATCGGATTCGAATCTACAGAAAGAATTTACTCAGCTCAGACACAGGTCATTTCATAGCCTTTTTTTTAAATGAATATTTTTTTAACATATTGCATATATCTTTCTAAACATTGGTCAGAGGTACTAAGGTTTAATTTGAACACCACTCCTCTCGCCCCCCCCCCCCTTTTTTTTCTTATGCAAATGGAAAACATTTATAAAACCTCTCATACATGACAGGTTCGTTTTATTTTAGCTATTCTCTAATTCATAAAATTTTACAGGAACCCTCATTTTTTTTTCACAACTGCCTAAAATCAATGTCCCTCGGGTTGACAGTGGTCTTATATGTTGACAATACTCTTAACGCTTAATAACTGAAGTGTTTTATAATTGCATATTAATCAATTTTGGTCCAGCAATGTCCATTTCATGAAGGAGGTCATTTTGACGACAAACAAAGACGATGTTATCAGGCCCGATGATTTGACCAATCAACCGTAAAGACTGTCTGAAAATGATGCTGAAAATGACACGGAATAGAATGATAGAATCAGAGGATTTTTCTTTGATATACTTAAAGTATAATGATACTATTATAATACGATTTATATAATACATTCTAATTGGTATACGTACATCTTCATGATTTATTTAAATTTTGGTCAAGTCAATTAGTGAATCAAAAATGAATGTTGAATAATGAATAAGAATAAAATTATATTGATACCTTAAAATGTATTTGAATACACAAATAAGTCAATATTGTCCAAATGTACTGTATGCATAGGTGAAAATTTGATGACCTTTTTTTTTATCAAAAATGTAAATATTTATAATTGAAATATTAAACTATTTAAAATATTAAACAATGGTAATAGTTTATAATCTCATTTGTTTCAGAAAAAATCTTTACCACATATATACCTCATTTGATTAATTAAGACAACGAATGCACCGACTTCAAGGTTTCCATGAAATCTTCTTTCATAATTTTTCCTAAAAAAGAACAGCCATGACGTCACTTACATATCTTGCTCATAAACCTGTGACAGTTTTGGAATTTGAGTTGTCAGATTTTTGTATTTTATCTCCAGTCTGAATATTTGAGTTGTAAATTAACACAACACTTGCTGTAATGAGGTGGTTTACGTTTTGTGAAAATTTTCTTTGAAATGAAACAAATGAGAGAAATCGTGTGTGCTGAGGTGAGATAATACTGTCTATTCACGGGGGTTACGTTTCAGTATGGCATTGTTGTTTTGTAAACAGTATAGTGTTTTCTTACACTATTCGAATTCCCCTTTTTCTAACGACTTTTGTTGTTTGAGACCATCTTCCCATCCCCCTTTTTCTATAACCGCCTTTGTTCCTTGTGACAAACAGTTGTGGTCTGTTGTACGGGCAGTACCTGAACGTAATATATAAAAATTATGCTTAAGAAATTAAAAAAATATTCTCAAAGTGGAAAGCTCAGCTACCTCCTGTCTTGTGTATTATCCGGTCATTAACACACATCAGGAAACTTTCTTTTGCCACATCACTTTTACCATCATTTTTTAGGGGGGGGGGGGGGTGTTAAGGGTTAGGATGAAAAAGAGTTCATTTTGAAGTATGATTCTCTTACATCAAATTCGAAAAGCTCACTGCTAATAATAATACATGTAACACTTTACAAATTTTACCCTACCTAAACTTCAGAACTCTTTATAATGTGGCCGTTACGTATATTCTTGAAAGTTCAGAAACATTATGTCCAATGCTTTGAAATTGACTATTTTTGTTCAAGAATACGTCCTCATGCAACTGAACTTCTCGCTTCTCTTATAACTTAAATCCCCATCCCTCCCCACCCCATCCCGCTGTTTGTCATAAATTCCCACCCATATCCTTTCAATAACACCCATCACAAATAAGTACCCATGCAGTAGTTGATACACAAAACCTCCAGTTATACCATGATGATCCCCCGATCTTCGATCCCTTCGTGGATCAGTTTCTTCCAAGGATCATTTTCTACCTTATATAATCCCCCACTACCTTCCCCCCACTATCCTAGGGTCTACTTACAGGGGATTAAGTCCGGACTAAACACCAATTACAGGGCTTTGTGACTGCTATCTGAGGATTAGGGACGGCCATAGACTGGGGGTATAGGCATTACGTAACACACTCGTCGTTGTTCTAATTCAACCACGTACTTCTCGCTGTTTGGAGACCAGAGACGAACTATTATATGGCCCTCTTTGTTTGAAGGGTGGCGTGTGGAATGTAGGGGTGTAGTCAAGGTAGGAAGAAGGGCGACGCACTGTTCATTCCGCATCCAGGATTCACTAATTGACATGTAAACCCCCCCCCCCCCCACAACCGCCACAATAAAAAAGTACACATGCCTCCGAGACTTTCATCAATATGAACACAGACTTTTTCATCATCCGTTCTCAAATGTTTCACAGGATCGGGTGCATTTCATTTTCCCTTTCTAGAACAAAAGAGTTTATTATGAAAAGGCGCGCAAATTAAGAACCTTCCGACTTACATTGCAAATTTGCTAACTGTGATTGCGCGCGTTCATGACGTAACTCTGTTTGAATTATTAAAACGAGTGAATGTTTAGCGTTATACACGTAGCAGAGCAATTCATTGAAAGAAATGAATGGCTTTTCCTATATTTACTTAAAAAAAGGAAAACCACAAACATATTTTAAGCCGATTACAGTCCCAGTTGAATTGTACATATGCTTTGAAATGCTTTCCTCCATCTTTACTATGACGTCACACCGAGTCATGGCTTGTCACATCCTCTCGATTAAAGTTCTTCTCTAGCTATAATTGCCAGAACTAAGTATACTAAATCTCGTTTTTGGTCTAAGCTATGATGTCTACAGGGACATAAGGTCACATATACCAAGCATGCAAGCCGGGGAAATCCTCTTTTGTAGACAGTTTATGTTTAATTGGAATCTAGTCTCTCTCATGATGCTAACATAGGGGAAAACATATTGAGATAAAGAAAAAGATTTATTATAGAATTGTCTCCTGAAAACACTGAGAAAAAAGATGCAGTTTTGTGACAAATTGTATAAAAATCGATTTTCCGTCCTTGTTGCTTCCCGCGTTTTGTTTTCTGAATTAATTGCAACACAATATATTGTAATGTATTGTTGTTCATTTCATCTTACATAAAAGTTACTTAATCTGCAAAAAAAACCAGAAAATTTATCTCGGGTATGAAATGCAATCATATGGGCAAAGGGGAAAATGGGGGATAAATTGTTATTTTTCTCTCTGTTGATTGGAGATAAAACTGAATTCAATAGTGACTGTGTCATATTTAATGTCTAGGCCAGCATGTTCGATTCATATTGAAATGTCAATTATCCCGTATTGTTATTATAGAATGATGGACACTTGCCTTTGAGGTATGATAATTATTGTATCAATTATGCAGACATAGGGGTAGTTAAAGCAGGTTAAATCGGGTAATTTTTCCAATCGAAGAGAAATGAATAATTCAAAATATAATTATGGACAGAGAAAATATGGAATTTTTGTAGCCTTTTAAGGTCAAGGTCATGGTTAAATGATATGTTGTATGGTTCAAAAAGAACAAAAAAAAAAAAAAAAACGAAAAAGAAAAACTGTCTTTAATTCTATCCAACTATATGATCCGCTTTATGCGCATGTGCGGAAGTGAAGTTTCTTCTTCCTGTTCAAGCGTCATGTATTTATCTAAATTCCATACTGATGGCACATTTTGGCATTTGAAGGAAATTTCTTAACTTGAAGAAAATGTTTAAACCACTTACGAATCTTTTCATGAATATACCTGCTACACATAGAATAATGACAATCTAATAAAAGCCAACGGCATATGTATTAGCTTGAAAGAAAATTATATATGCATTTTCGTATTTTACGGTTCACATTATTGAAAAAAAAAATCAAATCAGTAGCAAAATCACATTTTTTCTTCTAACCTGTGGTCACAAGTTCGCTTAAAGTCAATACATATAACAAAAATGATTATTCACCGTTTATGAAACCTTTTTAGTTGGTTAAATGTTCCATCAAATGTCGTATGTTTCGCGCTTTTCAACCCAAGTGAAGCGCGAACCATAGAATGGCACGTTTGGGTAACGTTCGCTTAAAGATTGGAATAAATTATAGGCTGGTTGTAAAAAATAGATCATAGAAAGTACATCTCTCTCTTTCTCTCTTCTTCTCTCTCTCTCTCCATGAGAAGCGCATGATGCACGGATCGGGAGGCCAGAACCTCTCTTTTCTATGTAAAAAATGACCCAGGCCTGAAATGAACATCTGTTTTTTTTTTCCCTTCGTGCTATTTTACATCATCAAATCCGAAAAGTATACTGTACCGGAAGCGGAAATATAGTTGCAGGCAATGTTCCCGTTGCGGTCATTTCAGACAAATCCAACTGAAAATGAAAGAATATCTCATGATAGATTTACCTCTAGTCTAAAATCGAGTAATTTTTCAATGGATGGCCGATATCGCACCTGTTGGTGGACTTATTCATTACGACGTCATAATCAAACACTATTCAACGTACCATTGATTATGACGTCACGTCATAATGTAAAAGTGCATTAGCAGGTGCGATGTTCAAGTTGACATCCGCCCCCGCCCTCATCTCCTCCCCCACTCCCATTTAAGGAGGGATTCAACACCAAGATGGCGGCGGCATTATTTGTTTTCTCACTTCCTGGGAAAAGTACAGTCCTCACTTTCTTAAAACATATGATACACTGATTGATATACAAATTTGAGTATTCTGATGAAGTTTGAATAATTTCCGACGTAATTTGAAGAAATTATAGCGATTTTCAAAATTGTGGATTTTGGGAGTTTTATCCATGAGCCAATCACGACGTCATTTCGACGTTATCGGGGGAAAATGGCGTCACAAACGATCGCATTCAAAATGCCATTAAAATATTAATACAAAAAGTATTGCATTGAAACTTTACATGTATAAAATAGAAAATTCAATTCTTATTTTAGTGTATTCATTGACCAATTTACATAACAAGGAAGCGGATGTTACTTCATTGAAAATGGACGAATTTGGAAGAAAAAATTGGAAAATAAAAAGCTTCGTAAAATTTTTATCCCAAATTTAATTTGTCTCGTTTAATCATGAAATCATCTCTGTACATTGTTGATCATTCTTTTAGTTTTTGACAAGGATTTGATCCACAGGATTCGTAATAATCACCTATCAACTGAAGTCAATTGGCTCGAAATTGCAATTTTTTGAGCGACTGTGTCATCTATTATTCTAGTATCCTGCCTTTGTTTATGACACAATTCATTTAATCTTTTCCTTATGTAAGAGCAATACATTTATGAATATTTTGGATGTTAAATCAAAATTAATTACCAATAGCATTAAGAGAACCGGAATGACACGTTTAATATTATGACGTCATCAAAAAATTCACGGATACGTTGAAAAATGCATATTTCAAAGTCTCATAGAAATCTTTCCTGTGGATAGAATCAAATGTAAGTTTGTATGATGAAGGACAGACAAGAAATGAATAATTTCAGAAATTTTGAGAAAAATTGAATTTGGCGTCAAAGTGTTCAATACCTCCTTAATGTCGAAACTGAGTAAAGCATATACAGACTTGATACAAGTTTTTGATAAAATATTTCTTCAAGGAAAAAAATAATGACTATGGACTCTTCCCCTAGTTTACTATAAAGGAACATAAAAAGTCAGTTGCTAGTGCATGTACAAGACATTTTTGCTGAAGGAATATTTTATGTTAAAAGAGACCGTGTTGACTAGTGGTTGAATTTACAACCCTATACCCGGGTGATTTTCAAAAGCTTGAGAATATCTATCGTATAGCAGAATCATATTCCCTTTGTAAAGAGACAGGACGATAAAATCTTTGCGAGATTTGGGTAGATGATTTCGGGATCGAGTTTCCACGGGGTGCGCTCAATCGGGGGTAGAATTTAAACGTATAGCTATCTCGACATTTATTAGTCGGAGTTAAATTACGTCGTGGTCATGAAAGAGCCTGTCTTTAACATATGAGCGATGGGTTTCACATAGTTAATGAAATCTAGCACCTACCATGAAAACGTCTAAATGACAGGATTGTAACGTGGGAAGACGATACCCGTATCCCCGCGCCATAAACATATACTCTGCATGAAAAAAGGCAATTTATAAAGTTGTGTCAGTTGGACTTTGACTTTTCTATGTACAAAGTGTTTAAAAATATAATTCCCTGCTGCTCGTTCCCCTGCCCTTTCAAAAGTTAGGGGTGTTTTTGCTTGAATACGTGGGACCATGCATAAAAAATCCTGTTTTTACAACCGCTTTTTTGAAAGACTGTCTGGTTTTAGGAATGTTTCACATACTCTTCTTTAAAATCAATTATTTATAATTTATATAACTACCACATTTCTAACTGATACATTCTCCTTGGATTTGTGAACGTCCGTCGCGGTGTCGCTAAGTCAGGTTTTAAGGTAAAGACACACGTACATGGCGTGACGTTCTATTTTTTCGGTTCCATAAAAAAAGAAACAAAATGTTGATTCATGAATCGGTTTTAGACACATTTTCTTCTCAATTTACCAGAAAATTGAAGAAAAAAAAAGAACTGAAGTAATTAAGTGATTTAGGTAAGAATCGGACATTTTAAGAATTATTTAGTTTGATTGGAGCGGCCACAGAGTGGTGCAACGTAAGGTTTTTAAGAGTCAAATTCCACTTGCTTTATCAAAAGACATAAAGTTAAGACTTGAAGTAAACAATGGCTCACAAGAATGTTTCTTTTGCACATCTATTGCAAAATGTTCAATTAGACATGCATGATAAGCACGACAAAGAAAAAAAGGAGGTGGAAAGGGGGGGGGGGGTAATTGATGCAAACTGGAACACTTGTTGACATTATAATAGACCTTTTCATAACTATTGGATTTCAATTAAATCCAGAAGCCCTCGCGACACGATAGTGGGCTATTTCACGCCAGGCGTTACCTTTTCTAGAATTCATTAAGTTGACATGAATAATGTAAAGCGACTTTTGTATCATAAGCGAACATTTATCATTTTCGTATCCCAACAAACGCGTTTGGCAACAGTTGGCCCTGTGTAACATGTAACATTTGTCAGTGGCCTATCCAGGGATGTAATAATCTGCATTTATTATAGAAAAAAGGAATTCGAAACAAAAGAGAGTCTGAGAGTTTTGACCCCCCCCCCTTTTTTTTTTGCTCCTATTGTAACTATCTGCTTTTATCTAACGCTGATTTCCAACCACTTTATCAAATATACAGCAAATGATTGATGTTGGATTCTACGAAGAACAAAATAACCTGGATTCGCCGATGATGAATTGAAAAAAAGGTTGCCTGGATCAGCCATTAAAAAAAACCTGGATCAGCCACTTTAAAAAACTACTTTCTTTCAAAGGAAAAGGTTTTAGTAGGTGTACGATGGTATACCTACGGTAATAGGATTTCTGTGAAAAGTCAACGCTCTGTCCCTATAATGACATTGTCTTATGCAAACTGCATAAAAGTCACAGGACTTGAATCTCTCTTCAAAGTGTTCCTTTAATATTCATATTTCCCTAAAATTCCTGAATTTTTTGGGAGCACATACCTATAGGGGAAAAAGGGATTCAAGTCCCTGTGTGTGAGCGTGAGAAAGATTTGTAACATCAGAGGTCATTCGAGCTATTACTTCGAACAAAGATGTGAAATAAAGAATTTATACATTTCAGTTTTTCTCCAATAAATGCAGTTTTTGGTAAGTAATCCCAAAAATATATAAACAGGCTTGCCAATCATATTATATACTCATATAGGTTATTTCAGTTACCAACCCTTGTTTCAGCGACCTTGACCTGGTTTCCATGGTAACAGGTATGGCTAAAGTAAGCTTTTTTTAGCAATTCTGCACAAATTGGAGTCTATAGTCCAAAAGCAGTAATTGTTCTGCAAAGTACAGACTTACATACGACTTCGACTTATGAATTAACTATTTAGATAATTTTGATCTTTGACCCCAAAAAATTACCGACTGGAATAGAGGGTTGCAGTTTACTTATGATTTTGATCTTATATACTATATTCAGATTTAGTTTGTTACATATATATCATATATTTATATAACCCGGTATCAGATTTTGTTTCTAAACCTTATTGGAACATTATATATTGTCATGACCTGTAACCATGGTAACGTTTTTACAATAAGTAGAGTTAGATACTTTTAGGTGGATGCAGAATATATCCTAGTATTGTATACATTGTGTATGTAGACGATTCTGTCACTTATTCAGAATAATTCGATACATTCACCAATGCACTAGCTGAGGAAAGGTTCCACTATGGTACACGTACTTCTGGTTTTTATCCCTTTTTGGAGATTTTCTTTTTGGTAATGGTTGAATTTTTAAAGAATTTTAAGCGATTTTTTTTTTAACATTCAAAGAATGAATTTCAGTCACAAAGATATTTAGATATTTTTTCCGAATAAAAAGTTTTGCCGAATTAGTTTTGCTCTGTCAACTGTATTCAGGCAAGTGCGCTTATTCTCGCCATGAAACAACAAGAAAAAAATTCCTCGTTTCATTTGTTTTCGAGTCAATTCCTGATTCAAATTCCGTCATCTTCGCCTAGAACCAGTTTCAAGACAGAAATTTGAACGTAATGAATTGCCGTTAGTCCGTCCGTCTGTCTGTCTAACTTAACAAGTTGTGTACATGTAAGATATTTAGGAATGTATATATATACCATCAAATGTCACGTGATATTTACATATCCTGCACGATTTTAATAATTAAATTACACATGTAAATAAATTATGCAGCGCCTAACTACATGTACATATTTTGATATCCATTCAAGCAATAAAATTTAAAATTTGCATTTTGCTCTTTTAATAGCTTATTAGTTCCACATTAGCAAAAAATTTCAAACAGTGAAACATTGAACGATGTAATGCTTGAATTTTAGTTTTATTGGAGCAGTAATTATCGTCTGTGTTTATATCCAATTATAGAAATCTTTAATGAAAACCATTTGGATTTTTTCACTCTAGCAAATTGGAAATCAAAATATATAAAACTGCAGTATTTTCATAAACTTGGCCCCAAGAAATATAATATGCAGTAAGTGATATGAATAAAATCTTAATTGTAGAATCAATTTTGATTGGATAATATTTTTATAAGGTCGATAGACATGATTGTACACGAACAGAGAACACAGTTTAGTTTATTGGAACCTTGAAACATATAGTTCATTGGTATGACAAATATTTCAAATAAGATATTACAATATGATATTCAAGTGAGAGCATCAGAGTGATTACAGAGAAATAATATTATGGAGGATGGGCATATGATTTTTATATTATGAATTTCTAAGCAAAAGTGCATTAACAAGATATCTAGAAAGGTTACATAGTGCTTTTCTGTTCCTAACTGAAAAAAGTTGAACTAATTTGAACATCGATGGCCTTCTCCAATAGTAACATTTGATATATTTTTTACGTAAATCTGAATACAAAGGACAAGATAAAACAAAATGAAACTCATCTTCTATGTCATTACTATTACATTTTACACATTTCCTCTGTGATCTATCAGTATTATTATATCTACCTTTTTCAATTAGCAGTTCATGTGATGATGTTCTAAATTTACTCAAAATAGTCGTAAAATTTTCTGGCAAACCTTTTCTTAAATAATATTGTAAACAGAAACTATCTGGCAGGTGCTTATACAACATACACTTGGGAGAATTATCAAAATAAGAGTGCATTTCTTGAATGAATGAATCAGTTAATAATTGTGAGCAAGTAGATAAAAAATGTGTTTTATTCTCAATGTACTGATTTTCCCAAACATAGGCAAGTCCAAGTTTTTGCAGTAAATCTCTTACATCAGATAACCAATTATGATTAATTTCAATATTCTCATACATATATTTGTAAATAGTTTTCAATATACAATTATCTGTTTGTAATAATTTAACCCAATATTTCAAAATTTTTAGCTTTCTTTTAACAGACAATGGCAATCGCCCCAATTCTGCAAACACAACACAATTTGGGGTGTTCTTCTTTATATGCAAAATACGTTTACAAAAATCTGTGTGAACCCTCTCAATATCTTTGGCTTGGTGAAAGCCCCAGACTTCACAGCAATAATTGAGTACACTACTAACATATGTATCAAAAACGTGTAATTTTGTCTCAATATTCAACGAATTTTCATTACATATTTTCAAAATTTGAAACATACTTTTTTTACCTTGTAAAGCTAATACATGCTGAGTTCTATTAAATTTACCGTTGTACAATAAGTTCAATCCTAAATAACTAAAATTATCCACTACATCAATTATTTCCCCATTATAAAACCATTTATCAGATTTACTCAATTTTCCACCATTTCGAAAAACCACAATTTTTGTTTTATCAACATTTACATGTAAATTCCATTCATTACTATAAGAAGATAGTGTATCTAACATATTTTGCAAGCCACTTCTACTCTCTGAGAAAAGTACAGTATCATCTGCATACAGTAATAAAAACAATGACAGATCTTTCAGTTCTACATTTTCTACTGAATTTTCAATAAGGTAGTTTTCAAAGTCATTTACATACATAGAAAATAAAAAGGGGGATAACCCCTCACCCTGCATAAGCCCATTTTCTGAATCAAAGTAATCTGAAGTACAACCATTATATTTTACACATGTCCTTATATTTGTATAAATAGATTTAACAATAGAATGGAGTTTTCCTGTAATTCCATTTCTAGATAATTTCCATAGTAATTTTTGTCTATTAACACTGTCAAACGCCTTACGATAATCTACAAAACAGCAGTACAATTTTTGTCTTTTACTTAACATTTTATCAATTAAACCATGAAAAGCAAACACAGCATCCGAGGTTCCATACCCTGGTTTAAAACCAAATTGTGCATCTGATATGATATCATATTTTTGTGACCAACGTAATAATCTACAGTAATTACGTGCATTTGATTGGGTCAATAACTGAAATATTAGTCCTTAAAAATCATATTGACCTCGAACTTCCCTCGTGGTCAATATGATTTTTTTTTTCAGCTATCAACCGCATCAAAATGCTAGCTATAATTGTACAATATATATTTTCATAGAGCATTATATATACCTGTGTTCGTGATCGATACTCGAACTTAGAAAGAAAAAAATCCTGAATATCAATCTTGGCATTTATAAATCATATTAAACACAAATTATTTATCCTTTGACAGCCCAGTGATCTGTACTATAAATATTTGTGACGATAGGGCAGATTTAGAATTGAAAGAAAGCATCTTAACTTGGATAAAACTGCTAATATTGACTCATCTTAACTCATCTTTTCTAATTTAAAAAACCTCTGCACTGATAGATTATCCAAACAAAGACGATATCAAGCGCAGATATAGAAGGAGGAGGTAGGAATCAGGACCCAACTTCCCTTGAATTTGCAAAAAAAAATCATAATTGTCCCGTTTTTACGTATACATGTAACATTTTCTTCAAAGTCATAGCTCTCTTGATGGGCTGAACCCCTCCCTTCCCCACCCCCACCCCTGGACAATTTCTAAATCCGCCAAATGGGTATCATGTAAATAAGAGAACAAGAGGGGGCTTGTAATGGATGAATACATGATCTTATTTTTACGAAAGTAGATCAATTTTTGTTCGAGCTATGTGCCCCAACAAGTTACACTGACCACTGGTCAAACAGCTGACCACAAAGTACGCCTTCAGGATAAAATATGTATTATTAAAAGTGAAAAGATTAATTCCAAAAAAGGTATACCCTCAATAAAAAGCAAAAATGACAAAATGAGATAATAATGATATAGGCATAAAGCCATTAACCTACTTTAACACAAAATGAACCGATTTTTTTTTCTCGCAGCAATGCCTCATTAAATAGTTTCTTTTTTCCCTCGAATTTCGAAAATTACATTTTTAATCCGCTATGATAGGTTTGAATCCCCCCTTTCCCACACACCTCACCACCGTATACCGCACTCAACGGAGCTTTGAATACTAAATAGTGCATATTCAAATTTGCTGTCCAGTTGGGAATACACTATCATCATATTTCCCTTCAAAATTATTGGAATATGTTGAAAATGAATATTAGTAGTAAAATGTCAGAGCCATAATTAATGAAGTTAATGGATTATAGAAAATAGCTATAAGTGACACATTATTCAGGAATTATACAGATAAATAGGGCTGTTATTGGCATACCGACATTCATCGTATGAAAGGTCAAATCCATACCACAGTTTATATTAAATTAATTTGACATGCTGTTTTTATATAAATTATCAACAATATACGCTTTGTAAACTTAGAGTTACTTTTCTTGGCCAGTTTCGTCCTCCCCATTCCTCCCTTCTTCATTTCTCCTTCGTCACATCGCCTGCCTCTTTACCTCTCCCTCTTCCACCCTTTCTTCCCTCTCGCTTCCTCCTCTATCCCTCATTACCCCTCCCTAAATACTTTCTTCTTCACTTTCGACTAAACAACACCCCCCCACTTCAGTTTACCTTTTCTCCCTCCCTATTCCTATTTTCTACGCCTTATTCCATTCTCCTAGTAATTACCTTTTCTTGTTCCGCTCTACGTCCCCCTTACCTTTAACTTTCTCCTTCTGTCCCCCACAATCCTCCTTCTTCACCCCCCCCCCCCCCCTTCTCCTCCCTACCCTTCCCCCCCTTCTCTGATATCCTGCCCCCACTTTCCCCTCTCTCTTTGCCACAGTCATCCACCATTCATCCTTATTTCTCTGTCCCATCCTGTTCTCCCTCCTTCCTTTTGTATCATTCCCCTCACCCCCCCCCCCCCCTCCTTCCTTGCATGCCTCCCTGCCTCCCTCCACCTTCCACTACACAGAAAAGGAAAGGAATACAGAAATAAGAAATACTATAGTAAGTCGCAATATACTCTTTTTCAAATATTAAATAATTTTGAAATGCAATCTTGAATTCGATCTGAAATTAAAATTTTAAAGGCGCGAACAGAATTGAAATGCATATTGATAAATTACTAGTATGGTGTATTCATTTACATCATTTTGTATAGATCCGGTAAATTAAATGTATTTTGGGTGATTTTAATCCATGATTGGATAAAAAAATAATAATTGAAGGGGCGTTTTATTTTCTTTATATAGATAAAGTATTATCAAATGTGATTTGATTTTCGAATGGGTATCCGTATGTGAAATTACATATACTTGAATATTAACTACTACCATATCATTCCAATTCTCAGTCTAGTTCATACATGTTCATTTCTTAATTCTGTTGAAAAAAGTTGATTCACATTTGAAAACGTTCTAAATGGAAGGATATTTCTTTTCGAATAAGAGCAGTTGTCTTTGAGGGACATGGTCAATTCGTACCATAACCAGTTCGTAAAAAATATGTTTGATGCTACTTACTGCAAGCGCGGATCTACAGGACCTCCTAAAATGCTGCTTTCCATGTATTTACGTACATATTTTTTTTCAAAACCATATGCTAGAACCCCCTCCCCTCCCCCTATACCCCCCTCAAACGTTTGAAGGCAAGGACTCACAGGAATATTTTCAATTCTCCCCTACGATGCAGTCTGGTTTCGCTTTCTTATCTTATATCTTAAAAGAGATGTTGTACAGTAGAGGAGGAAATTTTCCCTGCTCACCTGGATTTGCTTCTTAAAGAATTTGTAATTTGGGTGACAAAAATCACTTGTCGTTACTCCTGAACAAAGAGACCTATTGTAGTGATAATACCCCAAATGTAAATCATGGCGTGAAAAATAAACATTCGCACCAAGCGGTTACAGAGCGCGGGCTTACACACTTGCAGTAAATCACGTAATGTATCTATATGAATAAACTGATTGTATGCATTTCATAAATTTTTGTGGATGATTTGACGGTGGCATGGGAGACGAGACAGAGTGACTTCAGACTGCATAATGTACAGCGTACTATGGTCAGGGGTCCACTGAAAATAAAAGAGCAATCGGATCGCTTCACTTTTTACACAGCGCACAACGGTCCTTTTTTGCGCGAAGTCTTGCTCGGAAGAACTTGTCCTTATACTTAGTATGCAGCACACATACGGTCCACTCTAGGTCATAATCACATTCGGAACAACTCGCCCGCACAACGAACCTTGGGACCAATGTAGTCGCGATTCGGAGCACTTCGCCCTTTTGCACAAGGTGCTACGATATTGTATCCGGGACCTCTCGCTATTTATGTTCAGGGTAGTTTCGATATCCCCTTACTCGGATCACCTCGCCATTTTACATCTGTTTTTTGATACATGTAATGTCGATAAGATCCTATAATAGGCGATGGACATAAAGCTTATAGGCAACATCATTTTTGCATGAAATGGGAAAAAACAGCTATTTTTTTAAGTATAAGACTTTTGATTCTGTAATAGAGACTTTGGGTCCGGGGGGGGGGGGGGGGGTCGGGCTGCAGTTATGTATGTCTACAACGTAGTTTTCGTATCCATATAACAAGTTCCTACACGAACAGAAAGGGAGATCCATGTGGGATCTTTAATATATTCTCCTGAGTGAAAATGAGGTATTATAACTCCGTAATGTAAACAAATATGGATTTATCTGCCAGCGCAAAAAATATTTTTATTACTTCTTTTCAAATGCCCCGGGATCTGAAATCAATCTTACTGTTATCGATTTTGTATCGAAAATTGAAAAACAGAATACCTTGTGTGTTGGGAATTTAAGGAGAGGCTCTAAGTGTATCCTTGGAGAGAAGATCCCCTACATGTGTATAAAATGAGGGGACCCATGACGTATTAGAGCATACATTAGTCTCTATAAACTTTACGTCAAATTACTTCATCTGAAACAAATTTGGAGATTGTGTTTGATAGTGCAATTGAGTCCGCAAAAATTTATGTCTCTTCTAGATTTTGAAATCACTCGATTTGTAGAGTGTAAGGAACTAGAAACGCAAACATATATGGAAGAAATATAAATCTAACCTGGTTGCACTAAAAAAAGTACGAAATAGAATTAGGTCGACATGATTTGTAAGAGGTGACACCTACATGTGGATAATGTTAATTTTGACTTTTGTAATTATTTCAGGGGCGACATCTATAATTGTAGTGCGATTGTATTTGTCTTAAACTGAATTTTGATAAAATGAAATAGAATGAAGTCGATTTGCTTAAGCTTTACAAGTGGCGACACCTATACGAATTCAGTTTTGGATTAGTGGCGACATCTTTGACCCCACGGAGACTTGCGAAGCGATATTTTTCTTATCTTGCGCATTAATTAATATGACGACATGTTGCGTTTGTACAAAATATACAGCTGTCAGTGATTCTATTTCTATTGAATGGCCTTTATGCAATTTCTCCATCTCCGAATTGCATATTATTTCAGATTTTATTGATCGTTCAATGTGATGCAAAATGACAAAATCGACATCCATCTCTGTAATTAGGTCACAGAAATCAGCATATGGTCCATATTATTTGATACTGGGGTGGGATTATAAGGCATCCTGAGCGTCTGTGTTTATATAGGTCACAGGGAAATCGTAATTACAGGTAAATTACAGGTGATAAAATACCCAGGTAGATAGCAAAGAGTATAGGCGTAATCCCTATCATCTTCAATGGGAGGCGCCGATGGGATACGTTTGTATAAAAAAAAAAGGAGCAACCTATAGTCATTAGTCATGGGCGGATCTAGAGAAAAAGCCAGGGGGAGAAGGGGCTCCAGCCAAGCCGTCAGGTTGACTCTATTTTTTTTTAATTATATGTACAAACAGGGAAATTTTCGTTTTTTGGTTAGTTCAGGGGAGGGGGGGGGGTCAGGCAAAGGGGTCCTATCCCTGTCCCCGCCCAATCTAGACCCACGTTATATGCTACATATATGAATATGATATACATGTAGGTGTGTTGCGGTGTAAATGGGATGGATGGAAAAGGGAGGGGTGCTCCCATATTCTATTTTCTATAGTATTGGTCATTTTAAGAGCTAGTCCTGCACTCTGTGTACCTGCGTGATTAGCTCAACCCTTTCTAGTCTAATGTCCAAAGCAATTTGGATCATTTATATACATCTGATATAAGCATACACATATGTATCCTGGGCTCTTTGCTTGATGTGCAAAATGTGACCAAATAAAGACTAATTACATAAAATCTACTAATATGGCGGGAAAATTCGCTAAAGGCTGAATGTCGACCCTCATTCAGTCTCGTTACTGCAATACAACATATATATGTAGCTACTTATGTTTGATGATGGGCGACAATAGACCGTGACGTTAGTACATACATGTATGCTGTATCCATGACTCAGACAGACTTACTATGGTGGATCCAAAAAAATCCATGTGTACAATACGTACATTCGCGCACGAAAAAGGCAAGATTATGAAGGGTGGATCCAAAAAATCCATATGTACAAAATTGCATCATGGCCACTATCCATGGTGAGAGGGTCCTGCCCCCCCCCCCCTCCCCCTTCCCCGTGATGTATCAAAAGTATGAATTTAACTATCCAACGATGTCAGAATTAAGACCCATCCGTATCTTACCCTATCTCCTCCCCCTTCTCTCTCCCCCCCCCCACCTCACCTTCATGATGTGCATGTAGTCATTGTAGTTATTTCTGACCGTCTGAAGACTGATTCATGATCATTACACTGTGATTTCTAGGATCTCAATTGATCCGTCAAATTCGGTATTTAGTATTGGATTATGCAATCCGAGTCAATCGGATACGAAAACAAACTTTATCATGCGCTCATTTGGCAAAGGATCTTTGAAATTCGAAATTAGGCATGAAATATTGGCCCATCTTCAGTGGTTGTAAGATAGAGTGATCTCACGCAGTTATCCCCCTTAGTTAAGTGATATCCTCCTACGTCCGTCTATTTCAAATGTTGAGTCATTCACTGTACTATTACATCTTCTGGATGTTTGAGAAGTGCATGTATGGGGAGGGGATGATAATTGAGGATGAAAAGGGCGGGAGGATGAAGGTGGGAGGGGGGGGGGGGGGGTTAGTCAAGATGAATTTACTGAGGAGTCAAAAGGGACAACACCCGGCTGTCCCTGAGTCCGGAAGAAATGACGCTTAGTTAGTTTTTCCTAAAATCGTCGTTTAATGTTAAAAATGCGCCCTGACCAAAATGTTTGCTAGAAATGCACTTGTTATGGTTTTATGTGCAGAACTCAACTTCTATTGGCCTTGTGAACCCAAAACTTGGGAAGGGTGGGGGTGTGAAAACATAACATTGAATGATCATTTTTACGAGTATCGGACATTGGGTTAGTCTTCTCTCTACTTGAAGGAGCAGATAAAGACAAACCGACTGACTGATTTACAGGTAGACCTATCGAAGTTTTGTTCATATCTTACTGTAATCTTCAAAATGAGGGGGCTCCTAATTGTGTTTGAAATTGAAATATAAATCATAAAAGTCTAAAAGTATACATTATGACACTTTTTCAGTTTAATTCAATTGAATTGAATTATTACACTTAAAAAGGCAAGAGAACTTGCGCTGAGCATTTCTTTGTTTAATCACCCGGCAATTAAATACTTTTCTCTAGACCAACCTACCGTCAGAAACGCTTAAGCTTGGTATAAGGAAATGAATGACTCGCCTGCACCATCGCTCAAGCTTCCGCCTTTCACGTGCTATTTACCGTCATTCCTTCACCGACTTCCTGTCCTCGCGCTATCCACTTCCGGAACCGGAAAGCGATAGGAAAATCAGCGTCCGGTACCTGTTTGTTGTACGTATTACTTTGAGCGTGTCAAACCTGAGAGAGAGAGGGAGAGAGAGAGGGAGAAGGAGAGAGAGAGAGCTTTCTCTTCTTGGGAGAATGAAACAAAGATTCACTGCACAATTTCTCCATTGACGACTTTCCCTGCTTTCGGTTGATTTTCTGTGATAGAAATAAACATTCTGTTTTTATTTTTTGCACAAAGCTTAAATGTTTATACTTGCATAAACTCTTTATATTTTGTAAACAAGGGGACCTGTTTCTGTGATCAGATATACTCTCTTTACTGCCCCGGCTCGTGCTTTTCTAATAGATGACAATCTTTATGGTTTTTATCCCTCCCTTTTGACCCCTCCCATACAAATTCGCTCAAGAATTTTGACAAAGTCGTTAACTTGAAGAAAGATCGACTGTTATCTACACTTCTTTTCGTCGAGTTAAGTAGTACAAGAATCCCAGTCTTTGTTTTAAGGCTAAAAAAGATAAATGGGTACAGAAAATGGGCGTTGACACTTCATAAAATCCCTGCTGTGTCGAAACTAAGGGTAGACTGTTCAAGTTAAGACATTTCGCCAGAAGAATTATCAAGAATAGACTGTTTTATCTGTGCTCATATTATCGCGAAGTAGGCGGAGGTCGAATGCAATTCCATAAAATGCAGGTACCAGTTATGCCCCTTGAATGATTAGCTTCGCTTTTATATTCTGTCAATATTTGCGCATATTTACCCCGATAAGGTACCCGTATTAAATTCAGGTCTATAACTATTTTGCGAGAAGTTTAAGACCATATATGAGTAAATATTTGAATTTTCATCCATAGATAGTAGGCAAGTTGGATGATACTTCAGTCGCTCCATATCATTATTGGCAAATTTACTACTGTTAATAAGGCGACGCTTTCTGGAGACAGAAAGGTGAATCTTTGACGCACTTTATCCCACAGCTTACTTAGGAATAAATCTTATGTGGTGAGAAAGGAATGAAGAAAAAACGATGTTGACATACTACTAAAAGTTGTAAGTCGTGGTTGGTAGGCGAGAAATTGAAGTGTAGAAAAGAATTCAATATGGAATCTGAAGACATCTTGAAATTTTAAGTGCATAATGTATTCATCGCTCATCTGTAAATTTAAAGATCAAATTAAACGACAAATGGCCATTTTGATATATTTCTGATTTTGGAACGAATTTGCTTTAATCCGAGTTGTCTTCCTTTAAAATACAAGCATCACATGAAAAACAAAACACAAACAACCGCATGAATTCACTGTAAATTTATGCAATTAAATATGCTTATGAAATTATGCAAAAACGAAATTGTGTAGCATATTTTAAACATGTGAGATATTACATCATATTTTAAGGATACGTGCACTTGTCATTTCAAATACTTTTAATGTTGAATTTAACGGACTACATGTATATATGTTCTACAGTGAAGTAATTGAATTTACTAAGAACTATTTTTGTTACTAAGACTTGATGTAAATAGAATTAGGGGGACAGGAAAAGATATACTATATTCTACCCCAAAAAGAGCCAATGTAATACCAATATGATACTGGATACCATAAATTAAATAAGATGTAATAAGACACATGTATCTATATGATTCCAAATGGTACAATAATATGCTATGGAAATCCATATGATACAAAAAGACACTATAGGATATACAATAAGATGCAATAAGTTACTATGTATGATACAATAGTGTACCATGGAATACCATATGTTAGAATAAGATAATAAGCGATACCATATGATACAATTAGATGCTTTAGGATATCATATGATATATTTAAATCCGATAAAATACCATATTATATAATTAGATCCGATAGGGACCATATGATACAATTAGATGCGATAGGATATACCATATAATACAATTAGGTCCGATAGGATACCATATGATATAATTAGATGCTTTAGGATATCATATGATATATTTAGATCCGATAGGATACCATATGATATAATTAGATCCGAAATGGACCAGATGATACAATTAGATCCGATAGGAAATACCATATAATACAATAATTAGATCCGATAGGATATCATATGATATGATAAGATATGTTGCTAAAAGGATACAATATATGACACAGAGGGGTTCTTTAAAATGTATGAAGTAAGACTCTATGATATACCATATGATATAATAAAATGATATAGGATATCATATGTTAAAATAATAGGATTTAGAATACCATATGATATAATAGACAAAAAGATATCAAATGTTACAATCATATGATATAGGATACCATATGATACAATAAGATGACAATTGATATCAAATGTTACGATAATATGATATTGAATACCTTATGATACAATAATGAAGGTACGATTCTCCGTATGATACAATAAGCAGCTATATGATATTCTATGATACAATACGAATTCATATGATACAAATATACAATAAAATAGTACATTAACCCATATGATATAATAATATGCTATATGATACCAAATAAGATACAATACGATATTTGATGGTGCGATAATCCCTTATTACACAATAAGATACTATATGATCTCATGTGATACAGTAAATATTATATAATGATTTTATGATACAATATGATATCATATGATAAAATAAGATCCGACGTGATCACATATGATACAATAAGATAATATATGATAACATGATACAATAGATCTAAAAGGATACCATATGATACAAATATATGCTAAAAGATGCCATAGGATACTATGATACAATAAGATATCATATGACACAAGAATATGCATTAGGATAACATGATACAATAAGATTCTATATGATACCATATGAATATAGGATATGATATGAAACAGTAAGATGCAAAACCAAGTATGTTTCAATATTTTATATTTAAAAGATTCGATTGAATAGAATTACAAAAGAGATGTCATGATACGCTATTGTGCGATCGAAATTCTTCCTGGATCCACTACTTTTTTCTAGATTTCTATCCAGTCTTAAGGAGTTGTTAACTTCTGAGAAGTGATGTAAGCAGATATCAAAAGCACAGGAAATTAAATATTCACCTTTTTATCTTTTTTATCTGGCAAAGTTCGATTTATCTCGGGGAAATATTTTATCAACTCTGACTCGCTAAACTTAAGGTAAAACTTTCTGACCAAAGTTGACCTCGATCCCGATCCTTTACGTCATCTTATCGGGGAAGTTGGATGGTTTCAGTTTTCTGTGGAAAAAAATATGTTGAGTTGAAAAGTCGGATTCAATTTTTTTTTTTAAGACGGAAGGAATACAAAGGTACGTATGTAAGAAATCAATATTTATATCCAGAAGTTTAAGTTCAGAAAAATGCAGAAAGGGGTCACGGTAGTTTGGTCAAACTTTGTGTGGTTGTGGAAAAAAAATAGCAAAAAAGGACATCGATAAAATGGACCCTCAAAATTCCCACTTCGTAACGTATACGCGCCTGATAATATCCTTCCCGTTTCCCTTGCTAAATCTGGATACGCCTCTGCTGCGCTCGTATCTCTCAAGAAATCACCAGGAATAAACCAAAAATCAATGCTAGAAAATTAGGTTTACAAATCACCTAGCAAGTTCTCTTTGATCTGTAGGGAATCCCTTTAAAGTGTCTAATCAATGAAAGATACTACAGCGACAGGTTTTAAAACCCCCTAGATTGCTCCTCCTTTAAATTTCTCGTGACCCCCTACGCGAATAATAACTGGTCCCTTAGCTAACCCCCTCTATCGGTCACGTGACATACTTTACTCATTCAGGCGGTCCGTATATCAAGTTGTTAGATCAGTGATCTGTGCACATGGGTCCGTGTACGAGTAGTTTATAGAAAATAGCGAGTCATATAATAGTATACTCCACTCCATACCTCGTTTCTGTCGGAAAATTAAAAATTAATGGTGTATATAGGCAGGACACATTTTAGTTGACGACCCCACCCCCTGAGGATTTTACGTTTGACACCCTCCTTGAAGCACAGGTAGGTCGGTTTGTTTGTATTAATTTTCGGGGGAATTCGGGGCATTTTTTCACATTGATAGGCAAAAGTAGGGCAAACCGGTGAACCGACTCGCCGATCTTTAATGGGTGTGATTTTCATGTTTGTTTAGTACATCTATACCTCGTAGATATGTACTTCATAAATAAATATAATGGTTTCTTATCGTTGAATATTATATAGATTTTTGTAATATTATTTTTTGTGTGCGATAGCGGGTGTTATTGACAGGTCTATCGCGGGTACCACCCTAGATATTTAAATTCCATTCATACTAAATATATATAAATAAAGTATTCCATCATTACCGCTTGAATGAAAACTTGAGTAATTATGATAAAGTACAAAATGGAAGAAAAAAGAAAAAGAAATGTAGGTATTTAGATGTGGTTTAGAATGTTTGACACCAGAGATTGAATTACACGATCAAAATCTTGTATTCTTCCTCTCCCGTAGGAGAAACCCATCCCCACCCCCGTTCCAACGTTTAAAGTTTTCACCCTTGCCCTAATTCCCACACTCCCTCTACCATAGGATATGTGGCTTTATGGAGAAGCCATGTAACTAGTCGAGTTTTTATGTTTAGAGTAGTTTCTGCTTCTACCAGTAAATAGCAAGCCCTGGTCTCGTTAAACCAGTGACAGCTAATTAATCTGTAAAGGAAAACACATATGAAGTACTTTCCGGTACAGTATGGCTTACTCAAGTACTTCACTGTACTGTATGTACAAAACTCCTAGTGACATGACTAATCAGTATTTGAAAGTGTCTCTCTGGGGGAGGGGATGTATCATGGCCCTATTCGTTCAGAGGGTCGGGAAATGGCAGGTTTAGTACTTATAGGATAAGAAATCTTTAATTTCTTTAAAAAATATGTAGAACGTATATTAAGTATGGTTTTAGAATTAAAAGAGGTGGCGAGTAAGTAGGGTGTCTTCGTCATCTTACTAATACTATTTTCATTTTTGAGAAATTTGTATTTTATGCATCCTTAAACTAATTACAGTTCAATAACAATCATTGTAATATGTACATGTGGATAGATATTGTTAAAGGTGCTTGCTGTTTGACCGTATGATTTTCTCCATGCTACATCATGTACATGGCCTTACTTTGAAATGCCCATGAGCTGATCAAGGAGTTCGTTTAGGGGTAAGGAACGATGGAGGTTCGTTTACGTTCTAATTGGCCCCTCAAACTTTGCTGAATTCTTTCGTTCTTTGGATGAATTTTTGATATATATTGTGATTTTACACGGTACGTAGAATTGACCCTCAGACTCGAAACTGGAGGGAGGGCGTACGGTGACCCTCCTCTCCCCGGATCCCCCACATGGAACGAATCCTGGCTCGGCTTATGACAGACATGCAGATGAAATTTGCTATCAGAGCGCACAAGAATGCACGTGTGACAGAGTTTGATTGATTTAGGCTGGTTGGATATAAACACACATTCGCTTTGTCAGCCGACCGAGCGCGGCAAAACGAAACTTGTTACTCTAACGTTAGTATTAAATTAACTGTGTGGCGGATCTAATAAAATCATAACGTTACAGCGACCATCAGGTTGCGTTGGATGAACGGCGGATCCATAATGGCGCGAATAGCAATAATATAAATTTATAAGTCACCAAAAAAATGTAATTTAATGTTTTATTCTACGTGAAAGGTCCCCAACATCTTGCTTTTCATTTAATAAAGGGGCGTATAAGGACGTTTATGATTGAAAGTTAAATCATTTATTATGTTTGCTTTAAAAATGTCAATTATATTTGCTCAAAAATGCTCCAGAATTGTAATTTCAGAAATAATTTCTCGCAAAAACACGAATTTGGGTCACATTATGCATTTTAAGCTGAAAACATAAATCTTAATAGCTTTGATTCGTCTCTTTACAATTGATGCCTTCTATTCCACAATTTAATTAAGTAGAACTTGAGAATGAAGTTGTGAAAACACAGTTTCTCTTTACTTAGCTCGTTTGATTCAGGTTTTTGATTCATGTTATTAATGGAGCGAATAGATGGATGTGTGTAGCGCTGCAGGTTCATTTCAGGTCAAAGGTCATGGGAGCCGAGAGAGGCCCACATAGGGCTTTTGCCATGTACTAGTATTGAGTTTAAAAATGGTCATAGCTATTATTTAATTATTTTCTCCAAGAAACTTCAACTCGCTCAGCCACCCACCTCCTTTTTTCTCCGCTCTCGACATCTAGCTGCCACTGATAGCATGGCCCTGTTCTCTTTCATGGTAAGACTAGGATTAGAAACACCCCTCCCCTTTCTCAAAGCAAGTGCAGCTGCACCAATTTACACTTTGATTTATAGATAAGTTAGGATGGATGGGTGTATGACAAGAGTAGAAATTCTTCTTGTAATTCACTGAAGCTTCTTAGGCAACAGATTACAAATCTCCAGAAGAATGTCTTTTGAAATCCCGTCTCCTTTTGTCTGGAGTCCGGAGAGATCCAACTTTACCTTCAGTTTGTAAGTTCAAGTTGGCAGCTGAAGTCTTGAACTTTTTACTAGCTTTACATTCCAGTAATGTTGTGAGGGCATATGCCACGAAATTCCGCCAGTTAACCACATGGCATACTTTGTGTGGAATACAGTGTTGATTCGTAGGGTGGCAGGTGAATAAGGGGGGTGGGGGGGGGGGGGGGGGGGGGAGGTGTTGAAGAGAAGACTTGTATACGAATACTTCTTAATCATGGCGTGGTGGACCCAATGCGCAGTTAAACCAGTTTAACTGCATACACGAAAGTAGGAAAACCTTTTTAATGCCAATCACTACTGCATGTAAATATCGACTTAATAACTGAAATTAAGAGGATTTAAAACGGATCATTGACCCATATTTTCCTACATCGGTCAACTGAAGTCCCCCCCCCCCCCCATCAATTTCTCAATTAATATAGCATTTCATTCTACATCGCCTATGAGTCTGAACCAAAATGACGGATCCCATTCAGTACAATGTAAATACTGGTGAAAAGAAATGAAGTTCATTCATATATACACTCTGCGCCTACCTCACAAACGAAACAATACCCATCTCATCCACGGGAGATAACACATATCAAAGTCTGTATTGATCAGGACAAATCATGTATACAACATATAGCTCACGATCAAATAGAGACGGCCAAACGCTCGTAACAAATCAAACTTTCTCATTTGTTGGAAAGGCTCACACTTGTCGGTTATAAGCCAGTTTGCATGCAAAAACGGAATTACTGACCGGCCCGTTTTGGGTTCTTTATACTCTTCACCGCCTGTTGCCGAGATAGCTTTTTCTCTCTTTTATTCTTTGCGTTGTAAATTGCCATGTCATTACGAGGAAGAATTCGCTAGGAGGAAATTGTTGTGATCAATCCCCTCTCATACAGTTTTTTTTTGCTTTCTAAGAATTGTATTTGCAACCGTTCTCATGACTCCGGTATTTGGACTATGTCCTGTATCCGTTATAGGTTCTCTCAAATTACGTATGAACTAAAAGTTTGCAGAGCTTAAGTCACTTGAAAGTTTTTGAGTAACTTCCGTCACGGACTTGAAACTGAAGTAGAAATATGTGATTTTATCATTTAGCTTTCGACTTTTTCCAAGGCCAAACATATTTCTAATGGCTTACCAACTTCTTAAGGTGCCTCGTTCATTCTCATTCTCTAGATTACAGAAGAGAAATAGAGATTTATTTTGAGATCTTTGTCAATGTTTTGCTTACGAACATACTCTCACGAATGTTATCAACGAAAAGCATTATATGCAGTAAAGAAACAAGATTATTACATAATCTATGTTGAGATTTTAGACGTGTGAAAGAGAATCCTAAATGCGATCTTTATGTTGTATGTATCAATATACCACATCCTTCTCAGGCTTATCGACGATTACGCGCGATTAGTGGAGTTCTTTAGTGTGAAGGAGGAGATATTTTCAATGGTGACATCCTCCTTAAAGTTCTATAGTATAATGCAAGCAGGATGCAGTCCTGAAGTAGCGACGATTGTTCGAGTAGTTTGACCCGTCGCGTATGACGTAGTTATGACGTAACCAATCCGGATTCTGTGGTCAAAATTTCGAACTCTATTTTCTCACTCGAGTCAGCATTTCATGATAACAATTGTTACAGTAGCTGATATACTTTTTGTATGCTCAAAGTAATCTACTAAAATCGATGGTACGGACGAAAAACTGGCAAAATCGCTTAGATTACTTATGAATGACCTTACCATATCAAAAAGCACCTGTCATCTATTTGTAGACGATCAAAATGATGAATGTATCGATGATTTCTAGCAGATATCACATTATTTATGAGATAAGTGTACATGATAATTACGCTAAACAGATAAGCACCAACTTTATCACTGGCTTCCGTCCGGATCTTAATGGTTCGTTACAGTTCGACCGGAAATGGTATACAGCACCTGATGCTGAATGCACGAACATTTTCGTATAAAATACAATATGGCATTGCTTTAGGGACACAACGTGCTGGATGTTTATGCCAAACATTTGCCTCCTTCAATCTTCCAAAGTTTTTAAGGAAAATACTTTTTAAAAATACACCCTGTCGTAATCGCTTTGACGGAAAAGCCGTCTCTCAACTCAAGGACCAAGTAGTGGGGAAAATATGCACTTAAAATTGTTCGTATCTGCCACATCATTTGGTCTTGTGATTCGTATCTATGATCCATCGTCATACCGAGAAAAGTGTGAAGTTAACAGTTCCCTGTAAGATCATTGAAGACCGGTTTTCATGAAGACTGATGAGGCGCAGTTCTAGAATGAGTTAAGGGGGGGGGGGGGGTCAGGACCGAGTCCCCTCTGGAATTTTTTTAAATGTTGACTGTTTTTCGTATATATTCTTTTAATCAAAATCATACGTTGGACCCCCTGCCCTCTGGATAAAATCTTAGATAACCGCCAATCAAGATATTTTTTCATTGCTTCATTCATTCGTTCTTCCCATTCTGTACATTTGTCTGTTCTTCGCAAAAAAGTGAAACGTGTATGATCTAGCCAAAAGTTTTATTTGATTTTGTAATGGAAATCTATTTTCGAAATATTCTTTTAAAAAATGAGATGTAAAAATGAAAATAAGTCGATACGACTAATCTAGATCTACTTGATAAGATACCGTTCGTGGTATCCATCTGCAAGTGGCACTCTTCTGTTTAGAGGGTTTTATTTACCCGCACCGCAAGCAATCCTTGAAAATAGAACGTTTTTAAACTTCACTTTCAAAACATTTGATCATGGCATTAAATCATACGGGATCAACAATGTTGACTTTGTGTATAAGCCTTGCGTTATAAAAGTTAGAATTCCATTATTCTTTTTGTAAGCTTTATTACTTCAATTCCGTTAAAAAGATCAAACGTGGAGGCAAAGGACTTTTCGTTCCTACGCTAGGTCAAGAGCTCATGGGATTAAGATTCCTTAGTTCAAGCCTTGACATGACTTTGATTATAGTACATGTATTTTTTAAAAGCTGCTAAAAGAGTTGATCTTTTATTAAATTCAATTAGTAAAAGTACGATTCGAATGCGAATATGTCGGTCAAAAATTTTCAATGGTGGTCCACCAAGATGAGAAAAGGCGCAGGTCCACATTTTCTCCACGTGAGGAATATGCGCGAATCTAGATTTTTTTTCCATAGGCAGGAGGAATGGGGGATGTTAGAATTTTACGAAAATCACACCTTGAAATAAGAAAATCTGTTGGTTTTTTCTTAGCAATTCAAAAGTGTAAGGGGGTGTTGGTTCCTACACCTGTTACACCCTCTAGGCCCTTGCGTAAGGAAGCGGACTACATTACATGTAACTAATTTTCAGTGAATTCTGATAATCTCCTAAGCGGGAAAAGAAACGGGGAGGGGGGGGGGGGGGGGTCAAAACAGTGAAATGAGGTAAATTATTAGCAGCTCTGTCCTTCGGAAAGAAATTGAAATCCACCTTCGGGTGACGATTAACCTGAACTCTCCATCCTTGTAAGCGAAAATTCTTTAAAGTTTTGACAAAGTTGAGAGAAAGAGAGAGGAAAAGGGGGAGGGGGGTGGTCACAATCCATACTCAATACACGTACTAGTGAATGTAAAAATAATCTCCAGACCTGTATTTCCATCAACTGTTGGGGAGTACCTCCTGATATTTAGGTAGATAATTGAGACAATCGGTTTGATGCATTTGGCGTCCTGACCTGAAGTTGGCAGTCAGTGTTATCTACGTATCACATGTATGACCAGGTAGGCATGTCAGATTTAATTATACCTGCACATTCCCCTCACCGTCTATATCACTTATATAACACAAGTTAAATATAATTATCGGTCAATATTGCAGGTATACCAATAATTGCAGGTCAAATATGTCATATGTACATGTTCCTTTTCTGTCGGTCGATATAAACCTTTTATGCATGTAAAGTTCCAGAAATATATATAATTGATATCACTTCAATTATTAAATAACTTGAAAAATGAATAATTTTGATTAAAATTTGCAGAGAGGGGTTTGGGGGAGGGGGGTGATTACATAGTTATGTTTTGTAAAAGTGAAAGAAAATCAGAATATTTGATGTAAAGATGACCGGTCCACCCTGTCTGCCTATTCCCTCAACTTTTATCAATCTCAAAGTCAACACATCGTTAAATGAGTTTAGAAAATAATAAGACATCAATAAGCAATGAACTGCTGACTTATAAGAATTCTTTTTATTTTTCTCTTCAAACATTTAAAGTTCACCCACAATGCTAAAGGTACATGTATGACCCTCCTGGAATCCGTATCATTTCCTTTGAAGGCAGCTCATCCCAGGAAACCTGTGTGGACACGTACATACCAAGTGCCATTAAAATCCAACAAAATTTCTCTCTCGTCAAACTTTTATTATGAGAACTGTGGACTCTTCATTTTCTCTTATCTGGTCATATTTATTTTACAGCATACACTGTCCTGTCAAGATACCCGAATATTTGTAAGGGACCATCTCAAAATCAATATCTGAACAAGAAGGGACTATATAAAAACAACTTCGATACATATACTAGTATATTTATTTCAAAATCAACTTCGTTAACAAATAATGTCGATATGCCTTCAGGATGTTGAAATTAAAATGATCAAGAAAGAAGCGGTACAAGGTATATTTAAACGACACCCATCAATATGTAGTAAAATCAGTTTTCGCTTGTGCAAATATTTTAGCAACTGCTTCAAGTATGTTCACCCCGTAATGCATTTGTTTATTTTGGCACGATTGATATTGGCTTAAGAATAGTTGAAAGGTCAATTTATCGATTCACCTGGCTTTATAATAAGATATGTATGTCCAACACGAAATCTGCCGGCTTATAGCGCGGTATTCCGCTGTTGTTAAAGAAGGAATCCAAACATTGCAAGGGAATTTGATATTTTGGTTGTCATTATTTTACATTCAAACGCAAGTCAGAGTTTACTTTTTGGAAAAAGTTTAATAAAAACCTTCAACGGTGAACGACAGTCTAATCATAAATTATCCGGGCTTTGGTGATTTTGACATGGATGAAAAGAGAAGATTTTGATCCCAGATTTGATAAGTTTTCCTCATCAAAATTGCTGTATAATTTATATGTATACTAGGACATAGGCATTTATATATAGAGGAAAAATATCGAATAAATAATGATGAATTTTGGGTGGGTATATGGATTCTGAGTAAGCTCCCCTTGTTCATGCTTGAAACAATTCTTGCTAGAGGTCGCCACTTGTAACGCGTATGACATTTGTGATTAAGCTCAAGTTTATGTTAAAAAAATTCCTAAACTTTCAGAATTAATGAAAATAGAACCTCGCCTCAGAACAATGTCGGGTTTATCATATGATCTATTTACTTGTGGTGTCAAATTATAGAATCTGAGCGCCAGTCGGCTGTACAAAAACATAAAATTTTACAATAGAGGAATTCGAGAAAGTCACTAAGGAGGGTTTTAAAGTTAATTAACTGTAAGGAAAATTTCTCTGTCTTTTGTTTTCGGAACATTCAAGGACGTGTATACGTTCATTAGTTTATTTTGATCGTGTATTTTTAACTTTTTTTATGTTACATGGGGCTTTTATTGTCATTTTGCTCTAGCATGGACTTTACCAGTATCCTCATATCTATCCTTTCATCCAACAAAATCTAGATCCAACCATGATAATCAATCGAAGAGTGTCAAAAAATGCTGAATTTTCCCGTTATTTCCCGGTATTTGACACAATTTTCTCAAAGCCAAACGTTGGACCCCCCTTTCCTTGACGACTTGCCCCCCCCCCCCCCCCCTCCGACAAAAAATCTTGATCTGCCCGTGTACAGAAAATGGTAAGACAATGGAAAATCCCAAGAATAGAAAAAAAAGTTTTAAATTGATAAATTCAAGATGAAGCCCATACAGACAGTGAAGTTTATAGTCTGGCGAGGATAAACTCTGGTTACTATGGTAATAGGTCTATTACACCATCAAAATTACAGGCCGCGTCACTGTATGTACAGATTATAGGAAGAAAAATGGATGGATAGAAGCTATTAGTCAAAATAACTATGTTGTCTACGAAAAATTACCCCTAATGTCCAATCATTTTATATGATTATATGGGGCGGTATGTATAAAGGGATCCAGAAAAATTGATGAGGATCTATGGTGATTCTAGGGAGGGTTTCCCAACCGTATGATTTTGAGAAAATTAAGAATATAAACGTGTAAAATTAGAGATACATTACTTCCTGTTTGTAAGAGAAAAGCTTGATTGCGTTAAGAATATTATGACCTCCACACCCATTCCCCACTGTCAATAGAGATAGGGCCAGGTAGCAGTTTTGAGAAGGAATAGGATTGGGGGGGGGGGGGGGGTTATGAGGCTATAAATAGGGGGGAGGGGCATGAAGACAATGAACTTTTATCATAGTATCTCATGTAGAAAAGAAAGAGGAAATGACTCGTTTTGTATTTCATAATTTAAGACCCTAAAATGATGAAGTCAGAGAATTTTCGTGTCTGTTTCCATTCTATAATAGATTTATATCCATTTCTATAGTAGTATACACGACCATTATGGGTACTGAACATGCGATGTCTGTAAGGGTCGACGTCCATTCCATACAATCACAGGCGCAGAACTAGATTAAATTCTGTCTTGAAATTCACTAATACATACATGTTGTATTTACTTTAGACTTTAAGAGACGCTTCCCTCGAAAAAATTCTGGATCCGCCTACGAACTTTATGTAGGTATAATGTGCTTCTTTTATGTTCCAGATAAATCACATCTCATCGGACGAGATATCGCGGGATTTGATTATTGTGAGTTATACAATAGTACATTCTCTGATTTGTTTTGGCTGTAACCGACCAGTCTGGTCACTTCAGGTCACCGCAGCCAGCTCGACCGAAACATCAATCGATCACCAACTCGTCCACGTGCTACATGTATTGTTTGATTTCCTACACTAGTATTTCTTTCCTCTATTGTATATCAACAATCTGCCCTTTACTATTTTCTTTTTAATTTAACAAATAAGTGCAAGTAGAACAAAAATGTTTCACAATGAATGGGAGACCCTCAAAGATTTTTCATCCCACCCATCTCCAATTCCTCTTATTTACATATAACACGAATTATACATGATACATTTGTAAACTAAGGCACGGTCCATTTGATATTCTGGGGGGGGCTTGGGTTTTTTTCGAAAAAAATAATTTTGTTCTCAATTTTGATGAAAAAAATAAATTTGCTTATGGTGTGACAGAAAAAAATAATCTTGCTCTTACAAATAATCTGAATTTGAAGAATTACCATAAAATTTCGCTAAAATTCTTGAAAATTTTCCGGCTCGCTTCGCTCGCCGCAGTTCTCAAATTATATAAAAATTTTTGGCTCGCTTCGCTCGCCATAGTTTTCTATCGAAACATTATTTACAAATAGCATTTTTTTAAGTTCAGATATATGAAGATATCAAAAGTTATACATGTATGTGAATGAAATAGGGCTTCCTTAAAAGCTTAAATATATTACCAAATTATCAATATTTATGTATTGCTATTAATACATGTTGCATGTATCCCATAGAGTCATGTTCTTGTAAGCTTAGAAGAAGAACTTCAGTTATTCACCAATTTACAATTCTTAGCAACATTTAAAAATTGTCTAGGTGACCTTCCCCTCAGACCCTCTTATACATGTTATATACATGTATCTTATATAAAATATTGAGAATTGTATTGTAAAAATCTTTTATCTCTCTGTTTAAAAGTGAATTGAATACTTGCATAAAAATAAACTAATTTATTAATATTTAGAGTTTTGAGTAAAAATATTAATAATTTTTATTGATAAAACACAAACATTCTTAATATGCGCATCACTTTGTTAAAAAAAATTCCTTGCTCCAACTTTGCCAGAAAAAAATAATTTTGCCCCGGTCCGGGGCGAAAAAAATAATCTTGCTCCGACAAAAAACCCAAGCCCCCCCCTGAATATCAAATGGACCATGCCTAAGTACAGATCGGTCACCAGTATCTTCCTTCAGTCCCTAGCTTCAACATTTCGCCCGTCTCGCACGTTGTAACCGAATAGGAACGACGTGTGAGAAGGGCGAAATATTGAAGCTATCCTTTCCCCTAACCTCTTCTCCCTCCCTCCACTGTCCCCATCTCTTTTCCATCTGTCGTGACACTAAGATTAATACACGTGTACTGAATTGAACTTACGGGGTTGGGGTTGAATTTGCTATTAAACTGACAAATGTTGAAATTTGCATGACGCTTGACCGTTGGTCAGTTGTCTTTCTTGACCACAGTGACCTGTTTAAAAATACACACGTATAGTATGAACGTTGTAATCCTAATCAAGGTTTATTTACGCATGGATTCGTTGATTCTTGACCATGGCTTTACGATGACACTTGCGTTTAAAAATCGGGGGATTAAAGGGGGATTACTCAAATGGTCAACTGATCTCCGATAAGTTCGGGACGGTATTTTTGTTTCTAGAGGGGCACAAAGAGGGGAACTGCATTTAAGACTTAATTTTTTTTTTCGTAAGATTAACTGTATACTTCACATAATTCGGAGGATTTTAATTTTTGGCTAGAATTTTTGTGTTTTAAACTTTCTCATAACATGTCACTAGAATTATATATTTCGAAAAGGTGGGATGGATCGTCGAGGGGCATTTAGAACCACTTCTCAGACTTTTTGTCCATCCTGAACCTCCGGAACAGCCCTTTTCCTCAGTCGTAAATATCCCTATATTCGTCAGAGAAAATTAGTTACTCAAATTTGCACTTGTCGACTTTTCCCACCCGTGATCTTTGAGTCACCTGTTTAAATAACCTACCCCACTGACCCAATACAAAGACCATGTTGTTATATTATACCCACGGGATAACACTCAATCTATAATAACATCGTTAGAGATTATCTATTATACACACCAGATAAAACACCTCTCTTAACAATGTTTATTTCCTCAGAATTCACTTAATCTGTTACATGTACTTTCAGCATAGTGAGTGGGGGTGTTTATTTTCTTCAAACTGATACTTTTCGCAATTTTTGGTACGGATTTTAGTATTTAAAATTGAAAGTAACACTGCGTAAACTGGACACTCTTTTTACCTTGGAATTTGTAATAGTTGTAATAAACTCCTCTGGAATGTGAAATAATTTGCAAAATCCTGTCTAAATGTTGTAAATCAAAATTTTCAAAGTATTAATTTGCCAAAGGATTGGACAGCAACAACGATGCCTCTGATTATGCCTCTTACTTTCGTTTTAAATTAAAGAAAAAATATAATTTGCAATGTTTGTAAGATTCGGATTTTGAGTTTTGTTATCATAATATGGTATAAGTATTAGATATTTGTAGACAATAACAAGTATAAGGGGAGAGCACTGTGCCTTGACAAGTTGTTCATGTTATAGTAGTCCGGCTATGGTCAGATTAACGAGTATGACCTGTCCACTATACGTCCAGATTTTGACCACGTAATGGATATTTTATGTCATACCAAGGTACACTATAGACATGTATATAGGTGTGGGCGGTCACAATCCTCATTAGTGCACATATTTGATATACATGTACACCTAAGTGACATGGCATTTTTGTCATATACTAGTATGTACAGTATGTTAGGATCGAAAAAAAAAGGGGGGGAGGGGGGTGGATGTCTCCAGATATCATCTAAAAGGAACGGTTTATTTTCGAAGTTTTACAGAAAAAAAAACATAGGTTGAGACACTACATCCACCCATCCTGAAGGGCTTGACCCATGGACACATCCCGCTGGAAAAATTAAAGGCCCGTAAATGTGCAAATCTATGTTTCGTATCATTGAAAATCGAAATCAGTAAGGGGATCCCCTTCCTTCTTCGCGGTGTCTTATTTTACATTATTACATAATAAAGTTCCTCAAGTTCCTGCTTGTACGCATTACAGATCACTTGATGTATTAATTTACTCCTCGTCTTACAAATAAAATCGAACAAGGTAGAATTATCAACAATAGTTTCCTGAAATGGTAGAATCATTGTTTATTTCCCTTAAATTACTGATATTTCTCTACATTGAACATTCTGAAATCAAAATAACATATTTAAATAAATTGAATATACGCTCTACATGTAAGTTCCAAGCTATTTATAGACATGCGCATTACAATCACCAAATTTAATTAACAAAGTGGCGACACCTTGTGCTGAGCCAGATATATACTAACAGCGCCCCCTTGTGGCGATACGCGTTTCTATCGGCTCAGGGGAGATCATAATCACAAAGTGCTGACTTCTAGAACCTATTTATCGGTAGAAGTAATCTCTTCTCCCTACAACATAGAAGACTTGTGACATATTTGAGTCGAGGCAGATCGTAGTTTGCGCTTATTCTCATCGCCTTTAAATGAGTAACAGATGGTTTCAATCAGAATTTTTCAAGGTTATGTGAATTGCAGGCAATATAGAGAGAAGATGCATCTTTTGTGAAATGTCTAAATGGAGGATCCAAACGGGAGAGGGGCGGATGGAGATGGTAAGGGTGGGGGGCGGGGGGGGGGCTGGGAGCAAGATGGCCCAAACGGTGAGGGGGGGGGGTCTAAATGGCAGAGGGAGATTGCAAGATGGTCAAATGGGGAAAGGGAAGGAGGGGGCAAGATGATCCAAACGGAAAAAGGGAGGGAACCAGATGGTCCATATGGGGCAGGGAGGGAGCAAGATTGTTCAATCGGGAGAGACGGGGAGAAAGATTTCCAAACGAAAAAGGGAGGGGACAAGGAAGAGGGAGACGTGTTTATAGAACGTGGTTTCTTCTTCATTTTGTTGTTTCCGTTTACATGATTTAGGAAATTTGCTTGCTTGGATAATTTCAACTTAAGGCGTTTCTTGTGAAAATAAGTTGGCAATTATGATGAATAAGATAATGTAATTATAGTACAATATATCTTCATGTTTCACATATGATATAAAGTTAAAATAATAATCGATCTTAATTGGGATGGATGATATTGAACTGCGCATACTTTTTTCGCACGTTAATGGTATTTTATGAGCGATCTGGATCGAAATGTTTGAGGTTCGGATGTAACTTATTTTGGGATAGTTAGTGCCCATTAATAGAGTCATTGTTGTAAAGTTGTGACTTGAAGTGATGTTTTAAAACAGGTTTCAGGAAGCCGGTATTGCGCACCAAGTGGAGCAAATAGATAAATACGATAGTACGATGAGTTTATCAGATATACATGGGACGATCTGCACAGATGATGGCGCGAAAAGTCTTCAGTCGATATAACGCTTTGGCACTTCCTGTGCTGCGCAGCGGGGAACGTCTTTAAGTTTACGGACGATAAGAGAAGGGTACTTACTGAGATTTTATATTTTCTGTATTTAATCAAACCATTTCTTTTTCTGTACCGTGCGTTCGGACGATTTGTTTAAAGTCCCTCCTTATAAAAACGACATATAGATCTGTGAATTTAGTCTCACTTGACACGGGTGTTTGAAGGAGAAATTCAAAGCAAGTGTCATTAGATTTTTTTTGTTTTCGAACACAAAAGGGGACCTTCTTTCGACTAGAGAAGAAGAAAAGCTATCAGACCTTCCCTTTTCCCCACTCTATAACTCGTATTCATTATATACTTAAACATTTTAAAAGGAATTTTAAAATCCACAATGACAGTTTGAAAGTGTGGTACGGCCGATTAAGCTACGATATTCAAAATTTGGAGTGCTCAAAACCTAGTATATGTGCTTGTTAAATGCGCTCATAAAAAGCCATAGGAAAATAATTAGCTGATCGAACTTTGAAAAATATTGATTTTGAATTTTTCGCCATTCAGAATTGCGCACTGAAACCTCATTAATAGAGAATTCGGTAAAGGCTTGAAACGGGAGTGACTGTTTGTGGGCACTTGGAATTTTTCATAACAAGTTTACATTTAGGGACCTTACTGTGCTTTGAAAGCCATTTTTCGAACCAATGGTAAATAATAATAATCTTCTTCTTCTCCTCCTCCTCATCCTTCTTCTTCTTCTTCTCCTCCTCCTCCTCCTCCTCCTCCTCCTCCTCATTCTTCTTCTTCTTCTTCTTCTTCTTCTTCTTCTTCTTCTTCTTCTTCTTCTTCTTCTTCTTCTTCTTCTTCTTCTTCTTCTTCTCCTCTTTCTTCTTCTTCTTCTTCTTCTTCTTCTTCTTCTTCTCCTCCTCCTCCTCCTTCTTCTCTCATCATACTCGTATATATCAAATTCTTGCGATTAAATTATAAATTGCTATTTTTGATATTTGCATATTTACATGTATATTACGTAAATTTGTGTGAAATTTGTGCTTTGGGAAGGTCTAGCTAGGTCGCGCAGAAAATTCCTAGCATTCTGTCATCCTCAAACAATGGGAAGAAATACGAGTTTTATTTTCTAATTTGATAAAGAGTTGACTTCATTTCTGGGGTGGGGCACAATACTTGAGATCCTCTCTTCTGTTTGACGTGTATAACAATAGCGTAATAGATAAAACCAGAAACGGAATTCTCCGTATTTCATTTCAGTGATAACGTCGCAACTTTTTTGTTCGTGTTATCTATGAGAATGAAACGAAAATGAAATTGGACAGTTTAAGTGGCTCATTTTTATGAAATGTCTGAAAATTGGATACTGGTTTACAAATGTGTGTGGTATTTCTGATAATGCCATAGACAAAAGGAGTCAGGGGCTTTTCAAACGCGGATGCAGCAACTTTTGTCGTAGGGTCCAGTTTTAAGGTCCATGTCGCTTTACATGACATAGTGTTATAGAAAGAGGGGGGGGGGGGGGGGGCTGTTATTAAGTTCGGATAAATTCTCTTGGTTTTAATAGAAAATATATTATATGACATAAATAATTCAGTAGCTTTGACTAACTTCCTGGATTAGGGGAGGGGGGATTAAACCACAACCCTCATTGATCTACACATGGAATTATATCAACTAGGCTTTGACGCTTAATAAGAACACATTTTTTTCTCCGTCCCCAAACACTATCGGCCTGTGCATTTGTTATGTATCGCCTGTGAATTTGTATATTTATCTATGCATTTTTATCATGGCGTGCGTGCACTTTTGGTAACTATGCTATGTAGCTCCGACATAAGTGATAAAAGGGTCTTTTCTGTTGGGAGAGAAAACTTTATAATAGAGTGTGAAAGAGGGGAATGTCATCGTCCGCCCGATACGGTATCTTGTACCAGGTAGGTTGATTATCTCGTGTTTTATTTATACCTATTTCGGTTGTACATTTTAGATCGATTTGTTTTTATTGCATACTGAATAAATTTTGTACGTTTTCAGTTTGTCCGCTTACACATTTATTGAAGAAACAAAAAGCTATCGTCATCGCATAGAAACAAAAGAAAGAAATATAAGAATGCCCTCAGGGTCAAATTAATTCAACACTTTACCCTCCTCGTTCATCCAATTCGGCATTCCTCGTCTCTAATCATGGGCATCGGTAAACTCGGGAGACACCGTAGTCAGGCGCGGAAATAAGGCTCTTTTATAAGGAAGGGAGGGGTAGGGGCGAAGGATACATTTACATCGAAGTAGATGAAAACTTAAACGATAATGCTTTCAACCCCTCCTCATCCTTCATAAGAGAAATCAAATTTATCTTTACCTTTTGATTGGCTAGATTTGGTCGGGTCTTTTATGAAGACATCCGGTTCTACGCCTGAAGTTTTGAAAATGAGGAGGCGCGACAAGTAAAAGTTTCCGCTTTTAGCGAAACGCGGTCATCGACCTAAAAATCTGCATATAATGCCTTAACAATGGACATTTGCTTTGTGTATTGAGACATTGTAGGAGAATTGATCCGTAATGGATGGTCATTAAACCCTTTAAGGTCACTAACACGAATGTTATTCCGTGGTTAGACTCCCTTTATGTATGTGGAACCAGCTTACATTTTGGGATTTCGGAGAAGTATTTCTGGACATTAGGTCAAAGAAAGATTTTTTTTCTTAGTTACAGAATTACAGAATTGTTACAAAATCAGCATTGTAGACAAATTCCAGGGCGTCCTGACACCCCTACGTCTAAATCCGCGCTTGATGTTCGCAGACTTCATCCGCCATATCAAGTGATACCCGGATAAAACCTTTATTTTCGTTATGATTACAGAGAAAGCTTATCTATATTTTCTAAAGACCTGCGATGCGGGTAGAAATTCTGAAACATGATGCCTCATTCACGAAGTTGTCGTGGATATTATCACTTGTTGATAGCGCCATCTGGGGACTTATCCAGAACAAAGGGGAGATAAAACAGATCATATTGTAAAACTTGATACCACGCTGTCGTAGAATTACTCTCTCAGTAGATTCTTGGAGTGTTTTTAATTTTCTCTTCGGATCATTCTGCGGACATTACGTACATAAATTACAGTAACGAAAAAAGAGGTTAACATGGGCGGATCTAGATTTTTCAGAGGATGGATCCAATTGATGGATCCTGTCCGTCCTCGAAAGGAAGTTAATTGTATGGGACAAACCAATGCTTCCTAAGAACGATAAAAAACCCAATTTTGTGAAATTGTTGAGAAAATTGGTGGGGTTGGGATATGGGGGTTGGATGGAGGTTGTAGCCTAGTTCCTTTTGAGCACTCTTTCTAGTTCCGCGCCTGGGTACATGTACGTGCACGTGTAGTAAGTAACGAATCCACGGATAGGTCGTTAAAGCTATGTCATTAAAGGGGTCTAGGGGCATGGTAGTCGAGGAGAAATATTTAGTTTACATGCCTGAGGACTGAGGCAACGTAATACTGCATTCTGAAATTTTAATGTGTCTGTGACCTAGATCTTTATTATAGACATCTTGTTCATTATCATGTGCATGTACATTTACTCACTTTCCGGTAGTTCGTTTCAAATGCACATGAAAATGAGAGATTTTCCTCTATTACGTAAATATATTTTACATGTAAAAGGGGGGAGGGGGGAGGGGGGATATTTACCGACAATGTTAGGCTAAACTTTTTTAGATAAAACGTACATGGTTGTGAAGAACAAGTATGACTGAGAGGATTATCAAACCAAAAAAAACCCCAAAAAAAACAAAAAAAAACAAAAAGCAACAAAAATTTACAAAAATAAGTTGAAGAGCGTGAGTTTTATTCCTTTCCCTTCCCGTGACCTTTTCCTTTACCCCCCCCCCCCCCGCCCCCTTATTCTCTTCATATACTTGTATTATAAACATCATAAGTCCCCGAGGGCACATGTGGCCAAGTTCGATCAATTTTGGTTGATCGGCTGTCTCTTCAACGCATTTGAAATTTTCTGTTACAAAATTTCTTGAAATTTCTAAAACGTGGGTCCTGTAGCATCATATCCCACCCATTCTGCTACGTCTTTTGGTACATTTTGGACATAATACGTTTCATAATTTTTGGCCATATTACATTGTTTAGACTGAGGATCACTGACGAGGGTTTAGTACCCGAAACGTGCATGTCTGGTCCATGCTGTAAATTTATCAGATTTTAAATGATGCTATTGAAGTTAAAGACGTTTAACATTTGAACTACTTGGTGAGTGTCACTGCTGGTGGACCAAGAGTCCCCGAGGGCACATGTGGCCAAGTTCGATCAATTTTGGTTGATCGGCTGTCTCTTCAACGCATTTGAAATTTTCTGTTACAAAATTTCTTGAAATTTCTAAAACGTGGGTCCTGTAGCATCATATCCCACCCATTCTGCTACGTCTTTTGGTACATTTTGGACATAATACGTTTCATAATTTTTGGCCATATTACATTGTTTAGACTGAGGATCACTGACGAGGGTTTAGTACCCGAAACGTGCATGTCTGGTCCATGCTGTAAATTTATCAGATTTTAAATGATGCTATTGAAGTTAAAGACGTTTAACATTTGAACTACTTGGTGAGTGTCACTGCTGGTGGACCAAGAGTCCCCGAGGGCACATGTGGCCAAGTTCGATCAATTTTGGTTGATCGGCTGTCTCTTCAACGCATTTGAAATTTTCTGTTACAAAATTTCTTGAAATTTCTAAAACGTGGGTCCTGTAGCATCATATCCCACCCATTCTGCTACGTCTTTTGGTACATTTTGGACATAATACGTTTCATAATTTTTGGCCATATTACATTGTTTAGACTGAGGATCACTGACGAGGGTTTAGTACCCGAAACGTGCATGTCTGGTCCATGCTGTAAATTTATCAGATTTTAAATGATGCTATTGAAGTTAAAGACGTTTAACATCATAGCCAGTTTCACCGTTTCCAATCATAAAACACAGGAAAATGAAAATTAAGTAAGCACACTGACGGAAGAATTATTGGCGATAAAAAGAACAAATCAGCTAACAAACCCCCTATCAATATATTGTTTAAGGTGAACAAAGCGTTACAGGCATCAACGTTATATACGAACAGAAGCCAAAGTTAATAAGTATAAATAGACAGAAGCTCGAGGTAAAGATTTAAAACAGATTTAAGAACTTTGATGTAGGAATTCTTGATTTATATAATTAACCCCTGGGCCTGCTTCTTCTCAACGGGAATGAATATGTCTTTCTGATAAATCAACGTAAACGAGAAAGCAAGATGGGCCATTTTGATGGGCCTTCTCTACTTCCGGAAGATGGAGAGTTCCAATTGTTGCATCTGCTGAAAAGATAGAAAAATCACCAGCAAATTAAGAGTGCAGATCGAGGAAGAATCGCAGTTATGAATTGAAATTAAAACACAGATTTTGATGTTTTAGCGCTAATTATCACGGTTTTGCAGTTGCTGTTAGTTTTCAAGGAATGAAGCATTTCCATTGTAACAGCTAGAATTGGTACTGGTAGCTTATTAGATTTGTTAATTCGAATTCATTCGTATTTACAAAACTTCCTTAGTATATACCTTGCATAAATTTCTTTCTATTAGGTCACAAAAAGGTCTGCTTGAACCTTCCGTGTAAAATTGTCTCTTCTCAAATATTTGATATTTGAAAATGTTTCCGATGTTGACATAACCATGCAACTGATATACTGGGAGTAAAAATACCATACGTTTCGTAGACTTAAAGGAATTTTGTTTGTTCACATTTGATTCAAAGTATTACAGTCAGGGTTTTATCTTTTTGGCAAGGTCAAGGACACGTTACTTCTGTGATTTTTCCAATTTCAGACTTATTCAAAGAATATATCGTGAAAATTTTCGATTTGATTCAATTTTTACACCAGACAGACTAATTTGACTTATTAAGAAATAATCTTTTATTGCAAATTGCGTGATATTTGGGGTTTTAAAAGAACAGGTGCGAAGTTAAAGTGCAGCGGTCCACTCGACTATAAAATGATTAGAATTTCGAAAGGTGAAATTTACATTACCAACCAGTTTCCCGCATGCGCATCGCATTTTCTGGTCTTAGAGCACGACAATCTACCACATGATGAAAGGAAATACCAAGTATGCCCCACGACTTTTTTTTTATTTAAAAGCCATATAAGTTTTAGTCAATAACCGCCGAAGCATCATATTCTGATGAATTATTTAACGTCATATGATAAGTAACTCTTCCCATATAAAGTAAAATCGAGATCGGATGAACACGTAATTCTAACTCGTTTTAGTTGAACACGCTCACTTGGGCATGGCGACCCCGAAATTTTTATCAAGGAATCGAGACGGCTCTCATTTCTTAAAATCCAGGTATAGGAAGAAATATAGTATGTTATATTGAAATTTTAATACACCTCTCACTGTGAATATTTTATCATACTTTGACGGATCTCTCTTCCCACCTACACTACCCACTTGGTGTTTAGCTATCAAAGTAATTTATCTCTGGATATTTATACGAAGTGCTCGTTTTAAGTAAGTAAATTCTGGTTTCTTCTACGTCGTTCTATCCATGGTTTTGATAAAGTTTTTTCTTCCTTCTGTATTCTTTTCTTATATCATGTTACTAAACTACGTGCACTTAAGAACAATTGGGTTTATATTTTCAGACTTATAGATTTTATGAAAATTTAAATATTTATTTGAATTCATGGACGGAAAATTTCCATGCAGTATATTATCGAGAATATAGATTTTTAGATTTTCAGAAAATAATGACGTCCATTATAGTAATACATATATATACAAAATTAATATCTGGGAACAATGAGGGAAAAAAACTTGCGAATTATTATTTCGATAGGTGCGGAATTTTATGTGCATGTTTGGAGAATAGTTGGGGAACGATTATCAACCTAATTATACCCAATTTTCATTCGTCGATTTGTATAGTGATCGGAGAAAACGATTTTACACGCGATAAGCAGCCTGACGTGATTTGCATTATGGGTAGGTAATCAGGTGGAAGGGTTATATGGTAGGAAGTGCTTACCGGACGAACTGAACAAAACGCAAGTTGTCTCCTGAAAGAAAAACCAAAGAATGCCCTTAATGTTGTCAAAATTAAGTATGCTACATGAGCAAACATGTGCTCTATTTTTCTTATAAGGCAAAAGAAAACTCCGTTGCTAGAAGAATAAGGACTTTTACTTTTGGGAAGAGGACTAAAGAGGGGGAAACGTTTGTACACTGATAATTTTGAAAATTTTATGAGAAAAATAAGTGAGACTGAGTTATGATAGATACATGTAATTGGTTGATTTTTGTTGTGTATGACTATAGGAGTGAGTCACCAGAGATTTTTAGTGTTGGTCCATCGATTGTCGTAACTGTTTCCATTGTATCCTTGCCGTTGGCGGTCCAACATTGAACGATAGGTGCAGGCTAAGTAATGCTCAATGCGGGCTGGTGTAACATCACCGTTAAAAGGAAGTCCGTAATAATCAGTAGAGACTTGTAGTGGGGGACTTGAAGTGATTCTAAGTGTTTACGACAGATTAATGGATTGAAACCTTTTGCTTCTAGTGTCGTTAATTAGTTCATTAGGTGAAAAGGAGCTTTTTTTTTTAAATTCAATTATTTTTACTTCAAAGCATGTGACATATTTTATACACGGGAAAAGCACATTTGAACAGGGATTTAATTGTTGGCTGTTGAAATATATATATATTCCAATCGTATTGATGAATGGAATTCTTACAAAATGTAATGTTTCAACTCTGATGGAGAAAAAAAAAGACTCTACTTTCCATTTCAGGAAAATGTATATAAATAGCACATCTATAAATAGTCTACTTTCGTTTTCAGACGTACACACCACGCAGCATGCCTGCGGCCAGTCCCAATACGACGAGTAGTCAGTCCAGTAACCAGAGTCAATCCGGGGATCAACTTAGCAGAACTAATTTATATATACGAGGGCTTAATCCTAATACAACAGATAAAGATTTAGTCAATTTATGCCAACCGTAAGTTATTACACTTTTATTTCATATTTATGATAATGATACAATGTGACGAAAATTTACATTTTGTGTAAATGGTATTTTTCATCAAACAATCAATTTCTTCATCCTGAATGCCACCTGTTTAATCTGGTTTGAAAGTTAATTTATCATGACTTCTAATATCACTTACATTGCACACCGAATGACTATGAAGACTCGACTCTGTTAAGGTCAATGCCGAAATGAAACTTTTAAATTTCACCAATTTCGTAAAAAAACCCTTTTCATCTATTTCATAAAAAAAGGTTTCAAACATGATTTCTTGAATCTGGACGACCGCATAATCTCAGTTTTAACTATCAGCCCAAAATGTTTTGTCTTTATACTTTACATGTATGGTCAGAGCAAATACACGTTATGTTTCAGTTTGTGTGTGTTTGATTATGGATCCTGAGTTGTTAATTATTTATATAGAAGACTTTCTTGGTAACAATAAAGAATTTTTTTCTGATATAGCCGTACCTGTTGACAGAACTGACGGTCTGAGACTTCGATTTAGGAAGCGAGGAGCAAGAAAATGAATGTTTATTGTTGAATTATTGTTGATATAAACGCGCACTAGACAAGTAATTGATCTTTATTGTGGTTTGCCATTTGATGCCCTGTTTCAATTATACAGCAGACGATCCCCTCCTCTAGTCGTCTGCAAGGCTCTCCAGAATTTTGTCGTCTGCAGTGACCGAGTGCGTTCTGTAAACTCCTGAGAAATCTTTCCCTCGTCATAATTCATAGTGATGGAAGTTGACAACGATGTCCCGGTATCATACTACAGCAGACTCATTTTATTTGGCGAGTGTTCGAATAGTTACATAATTCAAGATGCACAAATGTTGCACCAAGTTACGTCTGACAAACACATGGTAATGACTCTGTCAAGTCGTGCACAATCAGAGTGTTTGAATGGAGGTTGACTGGCATGGCGCGCTTTATTCGAGGACGTGTTCGATTAGAATGTTGTTAATCAGTGTCATGACAGCCTACAGTAATGAGAAATGCGATGCATATGTATTTTTTCATCTCTTTCTTAAGCATCGAAGAATTGGGAGCAAATTGCTTCTGCGTTTCTGTCTAAATGAATCTCAAATTCTAAGAGAGAGTTGTTAAAAAGCAATCCGATTGCTGTAAACGATCAGTTTGATTTCTGGAAAGCTATATACATAACACAAACACAGTGGTGGAAATCAATTTCTTCAACTGTATAAAATTTTGCTCACCCTGAGGTCGAAATGTGATAAGAGAGGAAAACAAAATTCTTTATTTTAGCTTTAAACATTCTTTGAAAAAAATAGTTATTGGGTTCTATTCTCTAACCCCCCCCCCCCCCCCCACTATCTGCCATCTTGTACTTTAGGTCGTCACGTGACTTATTTATTTTATGTCTTTTTCTTAATCGGAAGTTGGATATAATACCATCTGTAACAACAATGTAATCGAAGTTTTCTGGTCGATAGTTTTTTTTTTTACAAATCATGTGACACAAATATTGCTCAACATGTGTGAGAGGACCTCTGAACTTAGGCAATCGAACTCAGCAAAAGATGCAATTGAGTACAGAGTACACCCCATCCTTCTTTTCAGCACATGCAAAGGCTCTATATCCGCACACGAGAACTACTGAACACTTGCTCCAAGGTGTTACTTGAGACAGAATCTTTCAGCGCTATAAAGATAGAAAGTAAAAATGTGAATAAACTTCCTAACACGCTGTCACATAAAACCCAGACAGGAACAAATCTTATAACATCTGTTACACGGATTATAATAAAACGTTACAACTTCTGTACAAAGTGGCAAAGTGACTTTTCTTAGCTGCAGGGGAGCTCATATGATCTTTTTTACAGGGGGGGGGGGGGGGGGGTTAGCGGTTGACATTGATGGCAATAATAAGGTTTTGTCGTTTCTCTTGAAAACATATAGTAAGGATATTTTTGCCGCATATACACCAAAATTATGAAAACCTCCTACCTACCCCACGGCCACCTCCTACCTAGTACCCCACGGCCACCTCCTACCTACCCCACGGCCACACAATAACCTCGATCTTAGGCAATATCTTTATCCGTTTATATTTCATTTTCACTGATGAAAAAGATGTTCAGATCAAATATGTATTAAGGTAACGTAAATAAGTTAATAGTGAAAGAATAGGAAGTCACAATGTTTAAGTCTACAGAATCAAAGAGCCCCCTTCCCCTTATTCCCCCGAAAAATTAATTATCGTGAAGAAACTATCTGAAATTTAAAAAATACTGAACATAAAAACACATAGCAATGAATATGTATCAAATGGGAGAAAAACCTGTTACCGAAAATTACTTCATTTATCTTTTGGTGATAGATAACATTTCTGTTAATGCGCGAGTGCAAAAAACTCGGTAGGAAAAAAAAGGTTGTTTGCTTTATTTGATGTAGATACCATTCCTTCATTGTATAATAGATTCGTTGTCTTAGAGCACTCGGGCAAAACAGTAAATAAACGCCGCGCAGAAGAAATGAAAACCAAAAGTTAGCCAGAATTATCTCCGTTCGACATCGCGATGGCGCGACTTCGTTAAGTCGGTTCTTTGTGGAAAGATCTTTCATTCACTAGCTACTTATCCGTATCTTATACGTGTAATGACTTTAACAAATGATGTTATTTCTAGTAGAAATGAAATCAGATTTAGAATTTAGATATAGGGCAGCCGAACAATTTTTTTTTCTTCTCTCCGGGATATTTCAGCATGTTTTCAGCAAGGGAATGAACCCAGATACCTCAGACAACAAAACGAGACATTCTGCAACATTTTGTGCATTTTTATTTGGAACTCGACTCTCGATTCCATATAATCGAATCTAGTCAGTGGTCACCAGAGTTCGAGCGGAAATGATTTAAGGTTGGCACGCAATTGAAAATTATGGCAATTCCTTACACAGAGGGCGCTGTATTGCCGTCTCATTCTGGAAAAACAGGAAGTTACACAGCGCCCTCTGTGTCAGCAGCCGGAACGCCAGTCGGCACTTGTCTTTGAAATTTAAAAACGAAGTCACGTGACAAATGTTTTGAATATGACGACATTGTACCACGTCATCAAAAACGCGTCATACTGACTGTGCTGCATGTGTAAACAAGAATGACACAGGTGATTTTGATGGCAATAGAGATACCGTTTCAAGTCATAACACTTAATCAGGTAAATTTTGTGGCATTTTGAAATAAATCGGGCGTTGTCAAGGGCAGTTTTTCGCCAGCGATCTGTTTACTTGCATTTTATTGCTTATTTTCTTTTAAAATCCCGGCTGGGAATGATTGGGAACAGTCTGAATGTAAACTTTATATATCACCGAAGTCACCAAAATCAAAAATACTATGCCAATCTTTGCCTTAAGGGGTTTGTGTCACCTTTCAAACTTCGATATGCTGTTCGGGCGTCCATCTTCCATGTCAACGTATGGAAACTCGTTTGTAAACAGCGAGTACACGAGTACACATGTACCCAAGTCGGTGCTGCGAAGTGGTTAGATTTGCCAAAATGAAACATTGCATTGGCACAAAATCATCTACGAGGTATCAAACCATAAAACAAATGTTAAAAATTCCATTGCCACTTGAATTTGGTGCATTCTGAGTCCGAATGATGAATTTTAATTAAAGTCTGGTCCTCGTTATAGCGTTTTTATTCCTATTTATAGAGTACTTACCGACTAAAATTCTATATAGGTATCATAATTGGGATTCTGTTGAAAAGATTATCATTGAATTTTGACCAGAAGTGCAAAGGGGAGCATTTGTGTCAGCTTTTAAAACCAACGGTGTATGCACAATTTTCGTTGGATCTTTAGCAGGGCTGAAAAATATCAAAAATCCCTTTCAGAGGAATTTCAGTTATATGTAGTGAATTATATCCGAGTATCATTTGTTGTATAATAATATTTAAAATTTGAGATAAACAATTAAGGTCGTTTAGCCAAATTTATTCTTATTCTGCTACTTTTTGTGTCAAGAGTTATCCGCCCCTTTAAGAAACAATGCTTCCAACCGTCAAAATAGGGATTGGCGTTCCGGCTGGTCAGGGACTGGTGTTCAGACCCTCGTCACAAAGTGCATGCTCCAACATTTAGGTGAATCCTAAAGGAACATCTCGTCATTTCGTTCCTCGGAGCACACTGCGGATTTTTGTGTCGCCTGCGAAGCTTAGCGACACTTAGGGATCACTTTGTTCGTTGTCCGTCTGTCTGGCTGTCACACTTGGATGTCACACCCTTTATAACAGTATTTCCTGAGTGTCGCTATGTTTCGCGGGCGACACATGCATTCTTTGGAATGATTTTTTCTACAGACGAGTAGTGGCTATGTGAAAGGACATTTGTATTACAAAAGCGGCTTATGTTGTGGGAAATATATTCAACAATGTCCTCTTCCACCCGTTTTAAGCTTAGATCCGCCACTGAACCACTGCATTGATAAAATCAAGTACTGTTACAAGCTCATTCAATCCAATTATCTGCAGTATTGCAGCCACCCTGCTCTACCTTTAAGTGGTTTAATTATTAATTACGTTTCTCACTAATCGTTAAATTTTGCATGGAGAAATCATTTGCTTTCCATTGTTCAATAAATGATCCATTGATCAGTCTAATGGATGGTCCCTCAGCGTCGCGGATCTTGCAGTTAGCCTTTTGTCTGGTTTCAGCGGGGATTTGTTTAGGAACTACCGTGCAATCATTGACCGATTCTTAATTATTCATTTGTTATGTAGAGAACATTTTATGCATTGTGTTGGCAGGTTAATGGCGGACATTAATACATGTCTTGTATATGGGATTGGTACGGGGAATTATGTGTACCATCTCGGTCCGGTACCCGCTCCTTTTACTTGTTACAGCTCGGATGCAACAATAGTTGAGATCTAGTTACAAAATAAAAAGAACCAAAAAAAGAAAGGGGGGGGGGGATTACTAGTAGCGTAGAGGCAAAACATAGAGGGTATATTTAGAAAAAAAACTAAGAGTGCAGTAATATGCGATCCACACGATCATTGGCGGATTCAGGGGGTGCGGAGGGGGCGCCCCCCCCGGCACTGACCCAAAATTTTCCAAAAACAGGTATATTTTGGCCCACATTCAGTCAAAATCGGCAAAATTCGCCCCTTGACCCCCGGCAAAGGGAGCGCTGGATCCGCCACTGACGATACAGACTGCTCGGTGACTTTGTATGTCTTCTACTGACTTGACCATAACTTTACGTCCACTATGCAACGTAACATACATTCCTTTTGAATGACATTAAACTTTAAAAAACACAATGTCCAAAAGGAGCTTCTCTTTCCTGCTATATATCAGCGATATAAATAGGCCTCAATATTCATTATTGCCCCGGAAAGCAACACAGAATTTGAGAAAGGTTGGCACAACGAGGGGCGTATTAATAGGCCACGAGTTACCAGTTTTAAGATCAGTCTCTGCTCTATGAATGCAGCCCATGTGCACTTTTACATAGGTAATTTTCATCACTATCGGCTTCGTTTGATGTTGATGATATAGATACCTTTACCTGTGCAATTTACATCGCTCAGCAGGTATTGCGTTGGGTGTTATTAGGATCTGAAAAGATCAAAGACGACACCGCCAACAGGTTGACCTTGTGTTAGGCACAGATATACGGTATGTATCTGTAGTTTATTGACACGTTGCAAACATCGTATAGTATGTATACTAACTATACATGTACATATACTCTCTAAAATTTATTAAAGCTGGGTAGGCAGCCTTGGAGTAGAGCCGATGGAAAGAGGGTTGGTTTCATGCTCAGATTTATCAGGCATCCCTCAACTTGTTCATTGAAATGCTTGTTTGTCCATCGGTCCGTCCTGCTGCAACTTTAATTCGTATTTCCAAGTCCCGGGAAAAGTCAAAGCCAGTTTGGCTCTGCCCAGTGAATATTGAGAATTTTATGCCAAACCAACTAGAACTTTTCAATTTCATAATGTTGTTCTGGGATTGTCATTCTTTTGTCAGAGTTGCCGGCCCCTTGATGACACGTCATAGGTGTGGAGTACTGGTTTTGAGTGGATCACTTTGTGGTTGCCTTAAGTTTCATATTTTGTACTTCTCCTCCTCTTCTAACATTCGTCATCGGCGGCAGATGTGGGTGTACATTGTTACATAAGAAATATGATAGAAAAACCTAACATCCAGCGACGTCGTCTGACTTTTGTTAATCTAATTTTTTTGTCTCATGTTTCTTTTCTTGATTATTTCTTATGAAGAAGAAATAATATTTTTCATATAATGCGGGGATATTGGGGGAGGGGAGGAGCTTTTGGCGAACGAAGGGAGTACATGTATGATCAAAATTAAATATTCTGATATTTTAGCTTAAGTAGTAAAAGTGACTGAATAGATCAAGTTTGATCACAGGGTCGACACAACAGGACGTGCCAACGCCCACCCCACCCATCCTCAACCAGCCCACCTCTCAACCCGCACACGCCCCGCCCTACCTTAATCTGCAATCACATTCATTTAAAAAGTCAGTTTTCAATAATGCAAGATATCTTAAGACATTATATTGGATGTACAGAGGCAAAGTCATGTTAAGTGAAGAGATATAGGGGCCGCTTTTGCTCTTGACCGTCAAAAGGGTGACTTTTCAATAGTTCGAGTCCCCCTTTAAGGTACCTCAACACCTCAGCAGTATATATATATCACTCTTTGGTTCAATAAATTCCAATATATATTTCTTATTTAAGATTTAAATAACTCTAGGTCTAATGACGGTTATATAACCATTCACAAATTTAGCAAAATCACCAGAGTCAGTGCTCAATACGGCACCCTGCCAACCTGAGATTTACTAGCTTCTTAACTCAAGTGACAGAATTAGTTGTTCTGCCGTGACCCATGGCCCAAATCTCGTCATAATCTCGTCATATCTCGCGGACTCTGAATATCTGTAATGATTCTCGCTTGATGTGATCTAGCAGTGTTGAGTAGGGAATTTCTAGATGATCGGTTTGATAATTTTGATTTGTGTGTATTTACTATAGAAATAACAGAAATATTTTGGGGTCTCCCTCACAATAGGTTTAAATCCCAAAGCTGACTTTTAAATCAATCATTCCGCAGTCAGAACAATAAAAAAAGTCACAATGAGCTACTGGTTTTTAATTACTGACCGATTTTCGTTTTTAAACTGTAATGTTTTTTCTACGTTACGGATAATGAATTTAAAGTAGGGAATGATATCTTTTGACACGAACCTTTATCATTCGAAGACAGTGAGAATTTTTTACGAAATCTTGCATGCATGTTCATTTATTATGATATTATCATCTAGAAGAAAGGAAAAGAGGCGTGATTGCATGATAAATGGAAAAGAGTGATTTTTGTCTACATTTTTATCTAGAGATAGAGTGATTATGCCATTGTTATGGATTTTAAATACAATGCTTATCTAGAAACGTGCACTCTCATTGCCCATTTTACGAAACTACGGAGAGCTAATTTCGTCTTTGACGCCGCTTTATCGTAAAACGATATCTCTAATACTTGACATTTGCATTTGACGATCAGCGATTGAAATCCCGGATTGGTAAAGGGTTTCTCTTTTTCTATCGTTCTTAAACACTTAATTGATCTTGCAGGCTAATAATTTGCCAAATAAAGCCCGCTTAAGATCATGCAGTGCAATTGATTAAGTTGCGATAACTATAGAATGAAAAATGCGCGGAAGAAGGGTAGTCCCGTACTCGTATCAAGACCTGTGTATTAAAATAAAATAAAAGTGATCCCTAAGTGTCGCTATGCTTCGCAGGCGACACAAAAAGTAAGGTGCCTTTTCATTCAGCATATAAGTACGTAGACAAAGGAAAAAAAAACAAACAATTTAAAAAGAAACAAAGCCAAACCAAAAACATAAAAACTATGCAAATCAAAATTACACATAAAACCAAAAACAAATGGGCAGGGGTTGGGTTGAGTACTCCACCAGAAGGATTCAATTTGGAATCTTTCAGTGGGGAACAGACAGGGGATACCTCTCGCCCCCTCCCATCCCTTACCTCCCCACTCCCGCCGCCACCTCCCTCCCCTCCTTTTCAACCTTCCCTTACATCCCCCTCCCACCCCCTTCTCCCGTCCCCTTCTCTCCCTCCTCCCGCCCCCTTTCTCCATTCCCTCCCATTTCCCCTTCCCTCCCTCCCCCTTTCTCCCTCCTCCCGCTCCCTTCCTCCCACCTCCCTTTCACCTGTCCACCCTCTCTTCAGAGTTAACACACTTTTCTGAAAGTGAAAAAATTGTCGCAGATAAGGGACTTCAAGTCATCTTATATTCTTAATTTAAATTATGAAAAATTGCTCTGTTGGGAATTCAATGATTGGGTTCCAGATCTCTTCCAACCATTTAACATAGATCCTTGCTTGGAAAAGAAGTACTGACTTGTACATTGTTAGGTACTCTCGGGTACTATTGTTGGTCCTTTGGACATGTTCAATAAAAACCAAGACATATGTTTAAAACAAAAATCAAAATTGTTTTCTATAACGCTCCTTATATAAACATCCATTCATCCAACAGGATTCTTTACTTGAATCATTGCGTCTTCGATCCAATATGACCATTAGAATAAAGCCAAGAGATTGCTCCAGACAATGTCACCGTCTTAGAAAAGTGATTTCCCATTTCGCTTCTCCTCTCGTGCCCCGCCATTATCGAGTGTGAAAAGATAATATGAACCAATCTATCATCTTAGTCATAATACCGCCGTGCAGATCGTTTCCCGCGTTTTCAAGCAGCACATGTGTTGCTGTGCAAAGGAAATACGACAAAAGAAATCTCATTTCAAGGCCAAGTCATTGTTCTATTTGTTTGTTGTGTTGAATGTTAGTGTAGGAGCAACGTAAGGCTGCTTACAGGCACTGTATGAAATGTCTTATATGGATAGTTCCTTGATTTGATGTCGCTTTTGCGTCATTGGTTTAGATTAATCAGTTAGTCTGTCCGATCGTCTTATGTATTTTGACATTAATTACGATGGATTCCTGACGGTACTCGTACTAAACATGCTTATAAAATTTGCTTAATATAGTGTACGTACGTCTGTCTGTCGCTTTGAATTGTCTTAAAAAGTTTATTTTCTTTGGGTAAAGGTCTGCATGATGGTCAAGCTAGCAGTCTGCAAATTGTGTCACTCAATATTTTATTGTGAAATAGGGGTAATCAAGGAGGGGTCGGTGTGTGGTCTCACAGTCTATATTTAGATCATATAGTCAAACTTTATTTGTATGCTCGAGACTTGTGCGAGAGTTGAAACGAACATGACACGAACAGACATTGTATTCGAAGCAGCTCATTTTGGGTGACTTCAAAGAAACTACGCAGCCATTCTTTCAGAAAAGCGGATTTTCCGTCTATCTGATTTCTGCAGCACATTGCATAATGGCATGTAAACTTTTACATCAGTTTTGTAACAACAAAATATCCCACATTGATTCTCTACAGGAGATACCGGGGGCAGAAACGTGTCAACGTTTTGTCGACTGTTTGTCCGGAAATGAGCGAATCGATATCGGTTTCCCCATAATGACGTCCCTTGTTGCATCACGACCTTAAACATGATGTTTTCTTGCTCCCTGACGAATTCAGCAGTGAACATTGTAAATAGACAAAATAGCTTTCCGTAGAAGATATCAGCCTCGGAGGAGGGGCGAAGTCAGATAGTTGTCACTTTACTACTTTGTCGTTTGAGTGGCGGATCCAAGAAGAGAGAGCTTGCGTGCAATTCAGCAACATGTGATTTTTCCTTCATACTTTCTCTCTTATCTATTTTACTGTGTACATTTTATTAAATTTGCTTGCGAAATTGCCGTATAAATTTGACTGTCGGTCATGCAGACTTGATCAGTTAGTGGAAAAAATATACCAACTTTACTTACAAACGAATGCTTTAGACCCCCCTCTTCTTTTTGTCTCATTCCCTGCCCGTTCAGTGATTTACTCAGTTAACACCTGGTTCCGACCTTGCCTTAATTCTACAAGTGGTTCTCCTTTGCTGACAACAGATGCTACGGATCAATATGACTTGATAGCTTTGTCTCGCTGGAATAAAGCTTAATTTCAAATTAGATTGCCTCCAACTTCACTTTGCCTAGCAGTACCCCACTATTTTTTTAAGATAAGAGAAAATATCTTGTTGTGTGACGTCTGTATTTGCAATAGGTTTTCCCATAATCCCTAGTTGTCTCGAACCAAAGACAACTCATTCCAAGCAGTTAATCGATGGCGATTTTCATGAATGAAGCATCTGGCATATCACTCTTTATTGTATTTTATTGGAAAATTGATCATATTTAATGTCCTTAATAATTGTTCTCAGACAATAAAGAACAGTTTTGCTGTCTGTCCTTTAGTCTGACTGTCCATTTGTCTTACTATTTTCTCATCGATGCAACTAAGATTCGTTGTCACATTTGGCATATCACATGTGTCACGATCTTGGTTGTGGGCATGTGATCCGGATTACTACGCTTATTGATATAAGGTAGAAGTATATTGAGACCGTTTACACATTTGTCTTTCTGTTTATTTATTATCATTTGTGCGTTATAATCCAATGTTGCCAGTGCAAGCGATTAAGAATTTTAATTGTTGATGTCTTCAAACTTGGTGTTTTTGTTAGTATTTTCTAGTACAGTATTTGCAAAAGTCAATGTTGAACGCGGTGTCAATGATTCATTTATGTATCAGATTAACATTTTGTCTTTTTTCCATTAGTACCGCATACATATTGACCTTGACATTTGACATTTGACGACCTTTGAATATACGTTTGCTTCTGAAAACCTTCACTACGTGCGTCTTAGATGAATATTTCACAAATATTTACCAACTTTTGTATCTTTTCTTTGCAGATATGGCAAAATTATTTCCACGAAAGCTATATTAGACCAAACAACTAATAAATGTAAAGGTAAGTGTATTAATAATTGGTTTGGCCTAAGTTTACCATCAATTACTGTTACCAGGAATCTGATAAAACCGTAATTATGTGGGTGCAAGTTTTCCTCGTAATTCTTCCAACTTTTTGTTGGTCTGTTAGGCGAACGCACCGGAAGTTACAGAAAATAGCCCAAAATGTAACATATTTCTTAAATTCATACATTTTCTGAACAAATAGGCTTTGTACGTGCGCTATATAATCATTGTTAATAAAATCAAGAAAGAGAAGAAAATTCTTCCAAGTTTAAAAGATATAGCTGCTAAGCAGAATAAGAGGTCAAAACCAACTGCCAGAAATAACACATGTATACCAGAGGAAGAAAAAAATGTAAGCATCTGCGTATTTCATATATTTGTAAAGTGAACGACTTAAGGAGTATTACCCTTGAATTCTGTCCTTGAATGACTTTGATAGGATACCTAATACATGGGATATTATCTTACTCTCTCACATTGACAGACAATGGATGTACCCCTATCACGTTCCTAAAGGGAGGACGCCGGTGTCATAGTTCAGCTCATTTAGAACATTCTAATTTATCGTTAATTATTAGGATCCCATTATATTCTATAATATTTTCAGCTTCTATATTATGGATATAAAGTTACATATCCTTGACCTTTATATTTGTATCAACCAAGTTGTTCGTACACGAATGTTATCATGATTATGACAGTTTAAAATTTAGATCAAAGAGTATCATGTGATCGCAATTCTTCTGAAAATATGTACTTTTCTCGGTCTTAATTAACTCGATTTTCCATGAACAAAAACTTTGAAAAATGAACAATGACCAATTTCATGTTGCTTATTATTTTTTTTACCTTGGGCTTGGTTGTGACCTACTTTTAACTAATTAGGTCATTATTTTGTAGGTTATGGCTTTGTCGACTTCGAATCTCCCAATGCAGCAGAAGTTGCCGTCCAGGCTTTACAATCACAAGGAATTCAAGCTCAGATGGCCAAGGTAAATGTATGTCCGTCTGTCAGTTTGTTTTATTTATTTTCCCCGATTTAAATTGTATGATTTGTCTGTCTGTCCTTCCACCCTCAAACGCCGTTTACTAGGGCAGAGTATGAAAATGTCTTTTGGTCTGTCTGTCCGATTGTCTGTCTGTCTGTTGGTGAGACATGTTCTGGTACTGTCGTCTGTTAGCCAAGTAACCTCACCCACAATGCACATTAAACATGTCGGCTGCCTGCAAATATTTAAAAGATAAAGATCAATCCCGAAATTTGCTCGCCAGAGTTCAAAACAAGTCTCATCTAGATCATAAAACATAATCCTGCCTGTAATTTGTGTCACGGATGAAGAGGCCCTGGAAGCTTCAGGATCAGAAGGAAAAACATAAAGATCCACGATCAATGGCAATTAGGGAGGGCTCCCGCTAGACATTAAGTCAAAAACGACTGGTGCCGACTCCACGACTACGATTGTCCCTTAATGGTTTAATAAGTACGCGATCTATTATCTATGACAACTTAGTATTCAATTTGTCTCTCAGAAAGCCTGCTGCTTGTCTTGGTTAAACTGCAATCGAGACTTTTTTTCATCTTTTGAGTTGTGAATGGATGGGGTTAAGTTATGGTCAGGTGGAATCAAAGAGAAGGTTGATGGTCGAACCTATATGCTTTTATACAAAAAACATGTATACATTTGTAAATTGTTGCTGAATTTAGGGAAGGATTGGGGTTAAAAAGCGCTAATATCGTAGATTGCCACTTTGCCTGATTTTCACAGACAAATTCAGTTCTAGAGTATGAATTTCAAAGCCGAATTTCGCATTTGTTTGGAAAGGCAATTTGAAAAAAAAAAGAAATTAAAAATTTTATGTTTATTGCTATTCTAATTTCAAAACCTTTATTGAACTGCAACATGACTATGAATGACACAGCAAGATTCATTGATGTTGGAATGCAGGGAAAAAAATACCTTGACAACTGTATCTTGATATATTCAGAAGGAGATAGAAAAAATGCTGAAATATAAAACTTAAGAATGTTCGTGGATTTCAATCAACTTAACATATGATTTGTGGGCAACTCGTGTTAATAATAGATTTTAGCGAAAGATCAAGTAGGAATTTTTTGAAAATAAGATTTAAATGGGAAAGATCAAGTAGAAAATATCGGTATGAAATATTTGAAAGCGAAAGATCAAGTATATATGTTCTTCAGTTTTCATGGCTCATAGAGCCAAAATTGAGGATATCAAACAGGTGTTGTGCCAACCCCACACTGCAACCATAAATATTGTGGTATCGTCTGGCAGAGAAAATCCATATATACTTCTGTTCAAAATTAATATTTTATTCAAACGATACATTTTCGATTTTTTATCATCTTAAATACAATTTGAATAAAAAGTTGACATCGTTTTTACCAAAATCAGAAGGATATATTACATTTGTTTAAACATCTGGCAAAATTCGGAAAGAAGGGTGAATAATGAGGGGGAATGATCGGTCCACTAACCATAAAAAACTTTTAATATTTTATGTCACCGTCTATTTTACAGTATATCATACGATCCATTCATGGCCTTTCAGTGAAAATAGACACCCTGCGACGGTATTCAAACACCCACGTCTCTATAGTCTGATAAAATTCCCCGCCCTGAATTTTTGAGGTGCTCTCGTGTCGAGAGGTGTATATTTATAGTAAACGTACAGGTCAGAGGTCAAATGATGACAGCTAGATTTATAAGGAATGGAATACATTAACCCAAATACTCCAGATTGCGTATGACAGATGAATTTTAATTTTCCCGTCAATTGTGCATGTGTAATTAAAACTTACCAGTGGGTCTACGTCGTAGTTTGAAATTATCATAATTATTTGTCCAGGTTTTGCAATTTGAATAAATTCATTTGCCACGTCAAAAATGAGACTAAAAATCTTTTTTTTTTTTAATAAATATTTCTTCAATTTTGAAATTTTATTGAAGAAAACTTCATAAATATTTTCTGAAAAGGAGTCCGAAGTAGTAAACACTACGATTTAAATTGAACAAAATTTTATTTTGCATTTGAATACAAACGCTACATGTATGACCTCGTGCATCGTAATCTGTATCCGTAAGCATGACCTTGAACAATGTCAGTTGACCTGTAGCATTGAATCGTTGACCTTGAACAATATCAAATGACCTTGATTATTGTGTCCATGACCTTAAACTATGCCAGGTGAGGGGACAGTTTTTTCACTTTGCGATTTACAAATTTTTGTATATCAGCATCCCATATCGTCTTTCTTTTGAACTTGAATTTGACCTTTCATGACACGAAGAACTTTATCAGATGATCCCAATTTTGAGGTCAAAACTTTTAATCAAAGATTTTTAACCGGAGAGGAAGGGATTAAAATGTTATTTATTACAAATGATAAACACATATACACAAGTTATATAATACCCCACTAGCATATAGATAAAGTGTGATGTAGTAAGTTAATGGATAGATGAATACTATCTAATAGATAATTGAATTAATAAATAAAAAGAGTAATATTTATGTACACTATATCGGAGATCAAAAGGAAATTTTGTAATGAGATTCGACATGTCATTATTTTTACACTAGCTAATCACGGAGCGCTGCATGCCTTCACGCAACAACTGAACAAAAACCAGCAAATTGCCTTTTTCAAATCATCACAATTGACTCAATGTTCTCTAGAGTTTATTAGATCCATTGGTGGATCTAGATTTTTTTCAGGGGGTAAGGGGTCCAGCCCGTCGATGGGGGTGGGGAGTGGGGCTTTGCTGTTCTTCAAAAAAAATTATACGGAAAAAACGAGAAAATAAGGCTGGGGGAATTTCAGGAGGGGGTTCTTTTTTCCAAATGAAAAAAAAAGGGGGGGGGGATGTTCCATTCCGTCGAGGGGGGGGGGGCGCTAAGCTAGCTTAGCTATGATTTTTCAAAGAAAAATATATATAATATAAAAACGAGAAAAATTATTTTTTTTTTTTTGGGGGGGGAGGCAAATTTCAGGAGGGAGTCTGACCCCAAACCCCTCTCTAGAACCGCGCTCTGGATCATAGAAATAATCATGGAGTTAGTTAAATGAAAGGCTGCATGTATCGCAGGAGAAGGATTGTTTTATTGAACAAAAGCGTCTCGTGTTCAAGGAAAGCTGTTATTACAGATCAATCCTGATTATGCTTAATGAAAAAGTTATTGTAGAAGCAAAGTGAGCGAATTAGAGAGGAGAATATAGCAAATGAGCCTGGATGGAAAGTATTAAGGTAGCGCAAAGTGGCAGAAAAAAATGTTGTAAATGAAAGATGATTTATATTTAGATAATGATACGTATTTCTTGCAGATTAGCTCAAAATGAAATCACAATAATAAAAAAAAAATATCAGAATTGCGTCAGGATACCGGTATACAGTCAATTGTGCCTCATATGAAATTCATGTGAAATTTACATGAAAGTTCACATGAAATTTATGTTAAACGAGCACGAACATGAAGTTTACATGAATTTTTTTTCACATGAAATTCATGTGAAGATTTTTACATGGATGTAATGTGAATTCATTTTCCTGTGAAGGTCACTTAGAAAAATTCATGTGAAGGAAATTTATGTGAAATATTTTTCACATAAATCTTATGTGAAATTTATATGAATTTTACATGAACATGAACGTATCTAGTTTGTATCGATGATGCAACACTTGGTGACCCTGTGCCTCTTCGTATCAGTAGTCGAGAAGCCAAAATGTAAGATGGCTTAAGAGTTTCAAAGCATATATGGGTCATATTTAATATTCGTTTGTCATTTGGAAACCAATGCTTTCTCAAATCACCCTCAAAAATTGTCAGTGGGAGATGTATGTCGTGACATCGATACATGTACCATATTATACATGTACCATGGCCCTGTAGAAAGTCTTTCTCTACATAGTATTAGTATTTCACAAGCGCATCCAAATTTTCAAAAAAACTTCATTTTACAATATACTATATCAGTAAGATTTTTCTGAAGTTTACTGTCTCAATTTCTTTGTCTTGCAAGTTATATATAGAAATGTTACAAATTTGCTTACTAGAAGTTATATTCTTTATGAAAGAAAATGAGTTGCATTTATTTATTTTCTATTTATAGCAACAGGAACAGGACCCTACAAATCTATATATAGCCAATCTGCCTATTTATTTTGCTGAGACCAATTTAGAGAATATGTTCAAAGAATATGGAACTGTGATTTCAACCCGAATTTTACGGAAACCTGACGGAATTAGCCGAGGTGTCGGTTTCAGCCGAATGGAATCAAAAGAAAAATGCGAGCAAATTATCAACGCTTTCAACGGAAAAATTTTACCAGGTGAGAACCCTCTTTTTTTGGAGAGATGATGACAGAAAATTTAAAAAGTAAAAAGGATAAGGATCAGATGAGGTGAGGGAGGTTCCAAAATTTTTGGCGGGAAATTTGAAATTGCAGGAAAATTTAAAAGACGGGATCGAGATATCTCTGGAGGAGTTTCAAGGTTACAGCCCCCCCCCCCCCCCCTTCATAAGGAAAGGATCCAATTTTCTGACCAAGTATCAATACGATTACATGTATGTAGATGCCCATGTTTTAAATGTGCATGTACGAGGGCACATTTCCATCAGTTTAGGAAGGAAGTAGGGGAGATCATGTTCTTGGATCCCATTTGTTTGTGAAATTTATTTGGACGATGCGGTCATGTGCACAGTTCCTTATGGATATGTATTTTTGAATTTTTAAAAGAAAACTTCCCCATATGCTCTCTTTATACATATTAATCGTTTTCGGTTGTTTTCATGGTGTTACTTTCAAATGTTTTGTAAACTTTCAATAATGATTTTCCTTCAATAGCAATATCTCTTAATTAATTTTATATAATAAACAGAAACAGCCCTTCACTCCCGTATGGAAATTTCCTTTTCATAACTTTAATTTTCGCTATGTTTTGCTCAATGCTTTATTCTCTGTCAATTAAGAGAAAACTCAATTTGTGCTACTTGCAATTCAAACATTATCTTGTTCTATTTTTAGCGAATCTCTCGTAAAGTGCCTTGATAAAATGTATTTACACTAAAAAAATGTTCTGTTCCAATATTTACACAAACTTCACGCTCAATAGCGAAAGTGGCAGCTTTTTGATGATATTCTATTTTACAAGAATATCGATATCAAAGGTGAAAATATTTCGAGTAGAAAATAGAAAGTTTGTTTTGAGTATTGTACCACCCTCGCAATATTGGATACAGAAAAGAAGGGGCAGGGCGGGGGAACAGGGCGTGGACACGAGCTAAGACCCACCTGGGAGCAATAAAACATGTTCATGGGCGAAAAGTGACATTTATCAAAGGGGGATCCAAGCCGTCTGGGTGTGGTTTGGGGATGTTCCAGACTATGTTTTTGAAAAAAAAAAACAGTAATTTAGAAAAATTCCAGGGAGGGGTTCTGACCCCCTAATCTCCCCTCTTGATCCGCGCTTGATGTTGTACATACATTTATGTAGATTCATGCCTGAAACAAACACTTCCCCTTTTAACAGCCTTACTCTGCGCCTGTCATGCATCTTGATAAAAAAGTCTTTCGCAATGCGAAAAATATTTCTTTAAGTCGAGGTAGTATTTCGTCCTAGATTTTCCTAGTCGTGCCAGATGGTTGGATAAATTCGTACATTCCTGTCATTTAAGCCCGTACTAATGACTTTCACGGTCGTATAAATTTGCATAAATAATGCGACATTCACAAGGTCTATTTATTACGTTGACTCTTAGTTATGCATAATTTTACCGCTTTAATTTGTAATTGACATTGTAACTTTATTACTTTCCCAGTATGAAATCTCTGTATATCGTATTTAGATCACTGATCATGCTGATCACTCATTCTTTCATTGGGAGTAAATGAAGGAAATGTGACATTTGAAACAAAAGTTCTTTTGTTAAAAAATCGTAAAACTGATGGAGGGAGGGATGAAGAATGCGGGGGAGGGGGAGATATGGGGGAGATAACTTAATAATGTAAGGATTCTTAGAATAAGACGGTAGAATTTTTTTCTATATTTAATTGTGATTTCCGCTCACTCGAACATACATGTAGTATATTTCGATATAAAGCTTATTTTACTATGATTTTTTTTCGAAGTCATGTAAAAACATTACTTTTTTTCTTCACACAGGCTGCACGGAACCCTTATTAGTCAAATTCGCTGATGGCGGGAACAAGAAGAAAACCACATTTCAACAAATTAAATGGCCCGACGGTCGTACCACCGAGGTAAAAATATTCCCCACGTGATTGTCACGTGATGTTGATTTTAATTTTCCAAGAGCATTATAAACTGAATTTTTTACTACATGTACTAGCTTTATATTGTAATATGCAAATCACTTAGTTGGAGCTTTGTTGTACATATACTCAAGTACATTAATTTGTATCACAGGCACTTGTAGCGTAAAAATCAGTCACATAATGATGTCAGAATGACGTCATATTATGATGATACTGAACTTCGGCTTCCAAATTTTCGCGGCAAAATTGTATAATAATATGATTGAGTAAAGTTGAATGTTTCTCTTATTATAATAACATCTTTCTTTGATTGAAATTTTCATGCAAACATGTTTCAATAAAAACAGAAACCGGAACGAAACAAAACAAAACAAAACAAAACAAAAAAAAAAAAAAGGGGGGGGGGGGGAGGGGATCCATTACGAGACAAGTTCCTGTGGATCGAATGCCTTCCATTCTCTATTGAGATAAGTAGTTGGATTTTGGTGTACAGTTTATGTGGAAATGACGGTTTTGAAATAAAAGGATTTTTGTATCATTCAAACCAACAAGCATCAAATAAAGGAATAAAAAGAAATTATATGACACATTTTCCAGAGAGCCTCTAAATAAAGCAGGTCATAATTTTCCCCAATTTCTAATCAAAATAGAATCATTGTGTAATTTATTCCTCGTTATACGATTCCAAATTACACAGCACTGCAGATATTTTATTATTGAATTCCATTATTGCATGCTATAGTTCACTTTAAAGGGTAAATGGTGCATGGAAATGTGTATTGGATTTTTAGCCAATTTTATTCATAGAGTATTAGTGACAAATAATGGAAGACTGGTGGTTTTTGTTTATTTTATGCATATTGAGTCAATCTACATATATAAATGCTAAAACGATAGAGATGAAACAGGTCTGTAAGGATCCTTGGGGAAATCGGCGTCTGTTACAAGTATGGTGCGCCGCAAGGATCTTAATTCCCTAATTTAGTAGATAAATGTAATTTGCAAACGAGAAACAGAGAATGAAAGAACGAGAAAGCGTTATGGGGTTGTCCTTTCTGCACGGAACATACGTGTTATCAAAATTAAGTTTTTTCCATTGTAAAGAATCGCTAAACTAAAGGTATTTGTAAATTGTACAATTTCAACCCAACAATCTAAGTTAGTGGATCATATACAAAGTGCTTGACATTAAGGGCAGGATAAATAAGTTAACTAATAAGCAAAATATCAAATTAAGAACCCAGTATGTCGCTATAAATTTGGTCTTCCCTAAAAACTCTACTGACTTTCTTCAACTAAATAAAGGGAGAAATTCGTTCAAAGTATATTACAGCCAATCATATCTCGAGAATTGTATCATCAGCCAATCATATTTGAGAATTCAGTTAAACTGTAATATATGACGTTCCTTTCGCTACTTTTAATACAGGTTCTTCCAGGATTGGAAAAGAGTGGATCCCTACAAGCGTATTTCCAACAAATGGGAGATGTAATGATAATGTTTATGTTTAGATCCTTGCTCTGAAATTCCTCTAAAATCTCTCGATCTCAAAAAGTTTCCGAATTGTTACTATTTTTTCTGTCGATATTATTTCTGGTTCAAAATTTATTTTATATATTATGCATGGGTTAAAAGCATACACAGGGAATTTTCAATCTGCAATTATATGTATAGGCATGCAAAATTGTTTTGCGGACTAAGGCAGAGGGAGGGGTTGGGAGGGGCACATACGGGGTTCCATTCAGCTAAGCACACTCTGACAAACAATACTTTCATCTTTCATCTATCATTTTAACATTTTTCATTTCTAATTAACAATGTGTTCGCACGCTCTTTTAGCTAACATTGACTGACCATTATCCATAGCTTTGTCTACCGATTTCTTTGAGGCTCAGAGAGTTGCACTACTAGTTCGCAATCTTTCCGCTGCATGATGATGTGGTATATATAGTAAAAAAAATCGCTATTTTGCTAAATCAGATCAAATCATTTAAGGAATGCATGACAGCAGATTAAATTTCTTTCAGATCTGTATTTTCCTGTCCTCTTTTCTCCGTGTTTGTTTTGTGATTTAGTACTAACTTGTCACGTGACGTATGTGTATTTTACCGTAGTAGATAATTACTAACAAACGAGTTTCAACTAAATTTATTTAATAAAACCTTTAGCACAAATATTTGTTGAGATGTCCCATTGTAAATATTGTATCACCATCTTACACAATGAAAATTAATTCATCCAGTTCCATGTAATGGCAGATCATTTAATCATTTCATCCTAATTTGCAAAAAAAAAAAAAAGATAGTACACCAATTATTTTTGTTGTTCACATAACGGTTAGTGTTTGGATTTTGTTCTATCAAGTGTGCATTAAGAGTGTATTTTTCATTGTGTTTGCCCTTTAAGTACACTGTATGTAATATTTACACGCTTCAAACACAATCCTCGATCCATTTCGATTTTATCCAACCATTGTTTTTGTAACATATGAATAGTCATCCCACGTGATCTTTTCCAGCCATTCATATCAAACTTCACATCCATTCATTTTGATTTTGACCAATGAAATCTTCTTTCACAGGCCAGTCTGGCATTGGCAGCCTATGCAGATTCCGCGTCAGCTCTAGCTGCTCAAAGTGGGTGAGTAAACCTCAAACAAATATTTTTTTAATTTGCCCCCCCCCCTTTCCTCAAATTCCAACTCCCCCCCCCCCTTTCCTCAAATTCCAACTACATTCTGAGTAACTCTGTTTGAATTATGGATCCACTTACTTGAAACTAAAAAGTGAAAAATGAATATCGATTTTTTTTTACCGTAAAACAAAAAAAAAAAAACATGATCAAATGTTGATAATAAAATTTAGATGGTGTGTAATACATAATGCTGTGACATGCCATCTCATGATGGATTTTCCTTACTTTAAAATACTTGACATTCCTACGTACATAGATCAAAATGAAAAGTAAAGAATTCACGTACGGAACCAAACGTCAGGGGATTGTGCGTTTAAAATATATCCAGACCAATGTGGAAAAAGTGAAAATAGTTAAGGGATTTCTAACTTGAGCGTGATTTTTTTTTTACGAACAAGGAGGTTTTGTCGTGCCCCTGGGACTAAGCTCGTGTGCTTTCTGACAACTTTACCCTGTCTCTGCGCCTGTTGAGATTAATGCGCGGGTGATTATGACTGATGGAGCACATCATGATTTAATCATAAGTTTTATTTATGAGACTACTTCCTTCTACGAAAACGACCTCATACATTTTGAATTCCCTTGGTCTTGTTGTAACCCCGCCTTATATATGGTCCCGTCCCACCCCAACTGTTACACTCATAATAAAAGGGAAGCTACCGAGTAATTCATGTAAATTAACGACGTTGCATAAGTGTAAATCTTTGATATGAAAAAAAAAAACATTTTCACAAATGCCCAAGTGAAATCAACATGGTTGTTGGTACATGTTCGGATATTGAACTCGAAGGGTTTCACCTTCATGCATGGGCTAATCAAAAGATTCCCACCTGGTTATGCTAATTTTAAACACGCAATTTAGCAAAGAAATGAGACGACCAATGCCTCATGCAAATTAATCTTTATCACTTATAATTCCTGAATGAGACATGGGGTGAAATCGCAGGCAGGATCCAGATGAAAAAAAAAATCCCCCCCCCCCCAAAGAAACCCCGGATTGATCGGTGTTATTCTCAGTTCACTTAGGAGGAGGGGGTGGTTGTTAGGTTTTGTACGTTTTTTTTTTTTTTGCACATTACGCACGGAAGAAATGTTCCATCATTTTTTTGTGGGACTTCGGAAAAGTGAGGGATTGCAAAAATGGGGGAGGGGGGGGATTCAAGTGAATCTGAGTCCTGAGTCTCTAGATCCGCTTATGCATTGTTCTTTACCACCTTGCTTGATTCACGTAAGATTTTAGTTGACAACGATGCATGTTAAACGCCGAGACCTACACGTTATAGGTTTGTAAGATTAGTGTTTAACTAGTTGTTAATAAGGGGACTTTGTGTTAGGTTACAACAGGACGTTTTCTTGCTTTCATTGAAATTTGTAAAGTAGAATTTAATTAAACAGATGGTCCCATACAAAAAATAGGAAAAGGAACAAAGTGTAAGTTCTATTCTGACCGAATTGATATTGAGTCAAATTCTAGAATTTCACTTCAGAATTACATATGGTACTAAATGCACTTAAAAAGTAAACGATGATACTGAGGTCTGTAGAACATTTTATTAGGATCTGTAGAAGAATTCCAAAATTAAGAAAAAAAAAATGTTTGTTCACAGGAAACAACTTTATAATCTCTCCCTTTCCCAACCATTCATGAAGAAGACTTTTCTAGCTCATTCATCATAGTTAAGTTAACGATAGTATACTGAGGTCTTTAGAATATTTCATTAGGATCTGTAGAAGAATTCCAAATTTAAAAAAAATATTTTGTGTTTGTTCACAGGAAATAACTTTAATCTCTAAAGTCTTCCTTTCCCCATCCCCCCCCCCCCCCAGCATTGAAGAAGACTTTTCTAGCTCAGTCATCAAGTCTCTGATATACATGTATATTGCCACCTATATTCAATGTTAATGTACATTACAGATTATATCAATACTCATTTTATCTTCTGAAATATTTCAAATTAAATTTTTTCTTTTTTGGACATTTCATACATGTAATGCATGTATATGCCTTTAACTGAGCCCAATTTGGTAATAAAGTATCTTATAGAAGTTCCCTCCCGATGTTTGATTGATCATGTCTTCGTATAAATCGTTTACATGATAAATATGAAAACTGTATTTTTGTACATAAAACTTCGAAATTTCTTTTTGTCGTTGTCACTTGCACCCCTTTTGTGCATTTTGTCCTGATGAATATTAGCTCATTATTGTAGTAATTAATATAATATATATCTCATTTTTTTTTCAGGGCGGTGACCCCCCAGCTGCTTGCCACACCTACTATAATGCCCCGATCCTACGCCGTGGCCACGCCCCAAACATACCAAGTGGCAGCCCAGTCAACCAATCCCGCCGCCTGGGTACATCCGGGATACACCCTCGTTCAACCCCCTATGGCTCACGTAAGCCCTTACTCTTACTTTACAGGGCAATCCGGAATCGTCGATCCCTCCAATTAGAGACTTCCGTGATATAAAGAATTTATGAGTAGCCTCGTTTTGAACAAATAAGCCTCGTTTTGAAAACTTTTGACAGCAATTTCAGCAGACGACACAGGGACTTTTAGTCATGTGACACACAAGAGAGCTATTTATAGATTTCTTTTTTCCAATGAAAAACATTATGAATGTTTGAGATATTATTAACAGATTTGATACATTTTATAGGAATTTAGTGTTTTACAAGTAATATGAAAAGAGTTCCTATAAATTGATAGACTAGTAGTTTTTACTACAATATTTTGGGTGGGGCCAAAAAAAATTCACAAATCAGATCAAAATGGCCTTTTTTACGCAAATTTTATTTCTTCAAATTATATAATAAATGAATTTTGTACATATTTTTACCTTTCTTTTTTTCACATTTAGTGGGTAGAGAATTTGATTGTACATAGTCCACAATGTTTTTTTTTACTTTATATTTTCATTTTACGAAGAGTGGGGAAATCTTTTTATTGATGTGTTGCCATGGACATTAGACCAAAGAGAAATTATATACTTACAATATTCTCAGCTTCACATGCTGTGAATGAAATATTTTATCGTCAAATTTCTCTGATATTCAATGAAATCCATCATATAATGAAAGAAATTATTTAGCGTACAGTTTCAGCTTTGGACTAAAAGGGAAAATTTTGTTAAAAGGGAAAGGAGGTGGGGGAGATTGACAACATTTGTGAGAAACTTTGTGAAATTATTTTGGGCATTATTGTAATATGTCATCTTTATATAAGAAATATGAAAAATCTTTTATAAAAAAGATGAAAATAACATCTTTCATTTTGAAAAGTTATTTTGAAAATTTATGGAAATTTAGATAATCATTTTATTTGTTTGCAATTTCTACCTGGTGATTTACATATTTGTGAGATTTCTAGCATAATGGAGTTAAAGTTTTTATTATTTTACATGAAATAATTATATTTTGAAATAATATAATTTATTGGACTCTGATAGATGGCAGACATTAAACTTGCATGCTGCAAAATTAAAATCTACAAAAAGGGAATATATGTTTGTCTGCGTCCATGACAACAAGTCTGGGTTGTCAACACCGTTGTTATGGTAACCTTGTTTTGGTCTTGACAACCAGGATTACGCGAGTCAAAAACAATGTTCAGAAATATGACGTTAGTATGATAGTGTAGCATATTTGTTGAGAGTTTTTCTACTTTGTGAAATGTTTTATTTCTTTAAATGTTGATGATTTTTATGTGTTGCACAATTTGAATGTGGAAAATGTAAGTTTGCTCAAGATTTTAACATTAATATAATGGACAAAATGAATATAGTGCTACTTAATAGTCTTTAAGATATTTAGTTTGTAAAAAAATAGTGAACTTTATAGTTCTAATGATGTTGTAAGCGTTTACAGAAAGTAAACTGCTTAAAATTACTTGAGCAAGCTTACATTTTGACTTTTATGTGATTTTGTGTGGCTTGTGTGTCGACGATGTCGATTTCCATGCAAACATACATTTCATCGTGGTGGCTTGAGAGATTCACATCATTTCATGTTCCAATATACTATAAATTCAAACCATTTCATTGGATGGAATTTTAAGTGTATCTGCAGCCAATGTGAAGGGAAACTTACGATGTTGAAGTGTGAACATTTTTTAAAAAAACATGTAATCTGTTACTTGAAGAATAAATGTTCCATTTAACTTTTCCTATGCAACTTGACGAACAAATGTATATAATTGTAAATATCCATTTTTTTAATCTACAGATTTTATGTTTCATGCATTTCTTAGTTCAAATCTTTAGTGTTATGACTTTGAAGTATCATATTAATCTTAAAAATAGATATCTATCTTAAATTATGTATTTTAAAAAAAGTAATAGAGAATTTATGATTTTTCCTACATCTATAAATTGCATTTATGTCAGATGTCAGATATTTAAAAAAAGGGACCACAGTTATTATAAGTTATTTCCCTTATTAAGAGTATGAGGATCAAAACTTCAAAATGTTTTTGAATCCTTGGTGTACCTGATTAGAATAGCGAAATATAACGTCTATATACCATTATACAGCCAAAAAACTCGTACTAATTAAACATTGAAATATTTCTCAGGGTTTTCATGTAACAAATTCAAATTTCACCTCTGTACAGCTTTATTTTATGAAATTTTGATTTTCACAAATCAGTATGTATATTTTTAATTATCTTAAAATTTAAGAAACCAGCGATTGAAATCATGGAATGAAAAGACCATTTTAAATTTGTATATTGATAATTAAATCAAATATCTTTAGGGATGAAAAAGAGAATGCTCACAAATGCTAAAACTTGCCTACTCTCAAGGTTTTAAGATTTCAAGGCAAATAAATATAGGTTAAGTAGTAATAATTGCAATTTTTTAAATACAGTGGTATAGCAACTGCACACGATAGGCTATTACCATGGTAACAAAGTGATTTTAAAGGAATTAATATGTCAAAATCTCTAAATTGAAATGGAAAACTATTCCTAATCTTCAATGAGTGATAAAAAGGAAAGCATAGTAATTAGAACAATATGTTTGGATTTTTAAAGTAAAACTAATTGTGCATATATACATAGGAATATTGTGATTAATTTTGTGGTAGATTTGGGGCAAGGCCAGTGAAATTGAAAATGTGATGTTAAGAGTACTTAAAAACTACATGTACAGATATAAACGTTAAGAAGTGTGTTAAGTTGTTAGAAAAGTTTACTATAAAATTCGCTTAGAACATATTTACTGTACTAAACACTATTTTTCATGGTAAATGAAGAAAAAGTACATAGAAACTTAGCATTTACATCATAAAATGAGTAAAATTTTCAAAATGTTTACAGTAAAATAGGTAAATTGTACAGATATTTACGCAGTTGAATATGTAAATGTACAAAGATTTACTCAGTGAAATAAGTAAATTGTACAGATATTTACAAAAAGTAAGTAAAATGACCACTACCTCGTGATCTGAATTAATCCTTACCTATGTAACTTTATTTCATACTACCTTTTATTTTTGTGTTCTGTTTTTTTGAGACTTTTTTGTTTTTTTTTTCCGTTAATTATAAGATCCAAATATAATATATCGAGCATATAGTCGGGAATAGCTAGAGATTTATTGTATACCGCAGCTTGGGCGCCTTGAAAAGGAAGGCTCGGCTTATATGTAACCCTTTTGTAAAGAAAAAAAATCAATATCGTAGAAAAGTCAAAATGTATCTATTGCGAAGATGAGTATATCGTCCTTCGAGAGCATTTATACGAACGGTGCTATATTATTTATCCAATTAGTGCAAAGATTTAATCTCTACAGTACTATCGCAGAATTTTTTATGCAGGTTTTTTATAAACAAACATATGTAAAAAAGAAATTTCCCATTTTTAAATTTTCTCCTCTTATAACATTGGAGTTTATTCACAAACCAAATTAAATTTGATTAGTACATAGAAAACACACCGCACATCCAGACATACCAAAATTCAACAGTGTAGGTGAAAAATGGTAAACAACATTTAACTAAAAATGTGATCACATCTATTAATTTAATTTTTCTTTTGTACAGATTCTATTTTTAGCCTTCACTCCTTTAAATTTTGTATATCCTTAGCAATTTTAAATTGAATTTTTATTTGTTTTTGAAATTTGACTGCATTTGGTTTAGGGCTTTAGAGTAGTATATGTTGTGTTTGGGGTAGGGTTAGATGTTTTTAAAGTAGATGAAAAATAACACGTTAGAAATGTGGTGAAGGGAAATTATTGACTAACATGTAGCAATATTATTAGCAAAAGTAGTTTAAAAAAAATTGATTTTTTAATTGTTACTTTTTTCTAGATAATTTTTTTTATTACAGTTTAGTATAACCCTTTTATTTCAAATGCTTTATTTTTTACAAGATCACAGCGTTTGACTGTTACCATATTAGATAGTTACATTTTTACAGAGGGATTTTTTCGTTTATTTTTACACCGAGGCTGCATTGAGATTAGATATTGCAGTGTATAACTTACATGTTTTTTGCTTATTTGAATGTGGATGCAATTTCTTTCCTTTTTAAGATTGAGCATTTATGATAGTTATGTCTGGGCCAATCTATTCCATCTCTTTATATTTAATTTATACTTTTTACCTTTTACCGTTAGTCTTAACAGTGAATTTGGCTATTCATTCATTTTATGCATATTCAAACTTTAAGTTCTTTTCCTTTGTATTAAAAGTTTTTATAGAGTAGTTTTGGTCAATTTACTATTGAGATGTTATGAGAACTGATGCAAATGTACAAAAATTTGTCACCAAGAAGAATAAAAAGTCATTGTTCTTAAAAATAGAGTTTACTGTTCATTGAATGAAGAGTTATCTATCTGCCTTTGAATTGGTGTTGATGATCTTATACTTCTATTATCTTGGAAAATATAGAAGTGTACGTAAGGAATATCCTTCTTGGATGCTCAAACTATTTAAATTTGAAATACATGTCATTTGATTGGACAAGATGATAGAGGCCAAAAGAATGTAGCCAATCAAATACTCACACGCCAGAAATAATTTGATTGGACAGAAGCTAAAAGAATGTCATACTAGCCAATCAAAATAGCAGGGGACACACTAATTTAACAGAAGTGATTTGATTGGATAAGAAGCAAAGTGAAGATAACTATTCAAGAAAGCAGCTTTGAAAGAACTTGATACTTTTCTGGACAAACAACACAGTGGTAATATCTTTGGTGTTGGTACAGAATAATTTTTATAATTATAGCTTTTATCAGTACACTATATTCAAGCGTGATTAATATCTTCATTATTATATTAGTGCATGTTGTCCAAGGCTTATGTTGAAAGTGGCTTGATCTCTTGATTTCTTTTTTTTTCTCAGGTAAAACTGATTGAAATAAAACCCTCTTATCAATGAAATATTTACAATGTTTGTGAAAAGTCCCACCTTTATTTTCTGAACATTTATCCATATTTTACCTGGGAAATAATATGTATACTATTTTAATTCATAACCACAGATTTTGTATGTGATTTTTCTCTACTTATACCCTGAATATGGATGTAAATGTATCATATATGCTCTTTTTTATGATATTATATATATATATATATACCGTATACCTAGTGTTCACAAATATATCGTACATGTTTTAGGCTTGTAAATCTAATATTAGTTTCTCATCTTTGAGTTTAGTCCATTTAATTCTTCACCCAATTTTAGCCTTACTAACAAAATTCTTACTGTACTATATAAAATTGCTGGATTTCTAGATATCGAGAATAACACCTGCTGGCAGACTTTCGTATAATGACATCACAATCGAATTCTTAATTATGACATCACAATATGACATCATGATTAGAATAATTTGCCATTCCATAATGATGTCATAATGTATTTGTAGGCCAACCAGCAGGTGCAATGTTGAAGTTTGGCGATCCCTCAATAGATCTTTGATATGATTTGATAGAATAAGTCAAAAACATTGAAAAGAAAAACCCTGAAAAGAATGACAATTTGGACAAATTATGGATGGGAAACTGATGTTATATTCACCTTACCCATATGAAAATATCACTGTATTTATATCATACACTTACTTACATTGTCATATATATTATATATATAAGCTATGATGTTTGGTGTTTTACAATATTTATGCCTATTCAGACCTCTGTAGTTTTAAGCATATTCTTGAAGGGATCATCTCAAAACGTTAAAGTTGATATAAACAAGACAATTACTAATTAAAAGCAAGATTTCAAAAAAGGAGAAAAAATGAAAGAAAAAAAGAATGAAAAAGAAAAGAAAAAAATCTAAAATACATAAATGTTTAATTTAGTCCATTTCTATTTCTTCTTTTTTTTTGCAAAATTTTTGTGTTTCTTTTGAGATGGTCCCTTCACCAGCACAGTGTGTGATACTATATATTTCCTGAATGTATTGTATATATATATTATATTTGGACTATGTATATTATAAGTACTAATGCTTTTTGGGTAACTGAAGTCAATTGTTTCATTTCAAACTTTCTACCTTCATGGTATAAAATTTCGAAAAAATAGTTTGAAATGTTGTATTTTTAATTTTGCATCACATATTTTCTTCGATGAATGATATGTGATTATTATAAAGAAACAATTTCCTCAGTATTTATAGTATAATTGAAATGAAAAGAAAATGTGAGAAAAATATTAAGAATATTCTTTCTACATTTCAAACTTGGACTTGGTATTATGCAAGGAGCACCCTTTCACGCTTTGTTTTTTGCACTTGCAAGGAAAAGAAAGGCCATTTTGATGATTTTTTATGTTTTCTCTTTTCATTTACAAAATGAAAAAATGTGAATCTTAAATCGTATGTTAAGTTTGCCAATATATCATTATTACAATTTCTGAAAATTTGTTAATTTTATTATTATCTTAAAATGTATTATTATTTCATAAATCTCCATTTGATCAGATAAAGTATAAATATAATGATATTGACTTCTTGCGTTGTATATTCTTGTACAATAATATATGATATTGACTTTTGTAGTATCTGGCCAGTCAGCAAGCCGCATTGTCATCAGCTGCCTATCAACAACTTCCCTACCAGGCAGGTGGCGCCATGCTACAACTTGACGTAAGTTCAAAGTTTAAAATTACCTGTCTTCTATCAGACTCTTTAACTGATGAAAAAGATGTTACTTGTGAAATTTCAATTTTTTCTTATAATTTTAGATACTTTTAAAGGGAATTTGTCTATATATCTTGATTACTTAAATTTCAGCCTGAGCACGCAGCAGCTTTGATGGCCAGCACTGATGACCAAACACAACCACATCTACAAGCGGCCTACGCTGCACAGCAAGCCAAGTAAGGTGTGAGTAGGGTAGAATTATGTAACAAACAAAACATACAAACCAAACACAACCACATCTACAAGCGGCCTATGCTGCACAGCAAGCCAAGTAAGGTGTGAGTAGGGTAGAATTATGTAACAAACAAAACATACAAACCAAACACAACCACATCTACAAGTGGCCTATGCTGCACAGCAAGCCAAGTAAGGTGTGAGTAGGGTAGAATTATGTAACAAACAAAACATACAAACCAAACACAACCACATCTACAAGCGGCCTAGCTGCACAGCAAGCCAAGTAAGGTGTGAGTATGGTAGAATTATGTAACAAACCAAACACAACCACATCTACAAGCGGTCTGTGCTGCACAGCAAGCCTAGTAAGGTGTGAGTAGGGTAGAATAATGTAACAAACAAAACAGTACAAACCAAACACAACCACATCTACAAGCGGCCTATGCTGCACAGCAAGCCAAGTAAGGTGTGAGTAGGGTAGAATTATGTAACAAACCAAACACAACCACATCTACAAGCGGTCTATGCTGCACAGCAAGCCTAGTAAGGTGTGAGTAGGGTAGAATAATGTAACAAACAAAACAGTACAAACCAAACACAACCACATCTACAAGCGGCCTATGCTGCACAGCAAGCCAAGTAAGGTGTGAGTAGGGTAGAATTATGTAACAAACAAAACATACAAACCAAGCACAACCACATCTACAAGCGGTCTATGCTGCACAGCAAGCCTAGTAAGGTGTGAGTAGGGTAGAATAATGTAACAAACAAAACAGTACAAACCAAACACAACCAAATCTACAAGCGGCCTACGCTGCACAACAAGCCAAGTAAGGTGTGAGTAGGGTAGAATTATGTAACAAACAAAACATACAAACCAAACACAACCACATCTATAAGCGGCCTAGCTGCACAGCAAGCCAAGTAAGGTGTGAGTAGGGTAGAATTATGAATCAAACAAAACAGTACAAACCAAACAAGTCAAACCAAGTAAGGTGTGAGTAGGGTAGAATTATGTAACAAACAAAACAGTACAAACCAAACAAGTCAAACCAAGTAAGGTGTGAGTAGGGTAGAATTATGAATCAAACAAAACAGTACAAACCAAACAAGTCAAACCAAGTAAGGTGTGAGTAGGGTAGAATTATGAATCAAACAAAACAGTACAAACCAAACAAGTCAAACCAAGTAATGTGTGAGTAGGGTAGAATTATGAGACAAACAAAACAGTACAAACCAAACAAGTCAAACCAAGTAAGGTGTGAGTAGGGTAGAATTATGAGACAAACAAAACAGTACAAACCAAACAAGTCAAACCAAGTAAGGTGTGAGTAGGGTAGAATTATGAACAAACAAAACAGTACAAACCAAACAAGTCAAACCAAGTAAGGTGTGAGTAGGGTAGAATTATGAAACAAACAAAACAGTACAAACCAAACAAGTCAAACCAAGTAAGGTGTGAGTAGGATAGTTGTTCCAGAGAACAATTCAACATTGGCATGATTATGATGTTGTCAATGCATAATCACTGAGATTGAAAAGTATCTTCAGGGTTCGCACAAATTATAATAGTAATCTCCTGTGCAACTGTATAATAAATTAGATAATTTGATGTCAACATTTTTTTTTCCGAAATATTGTCTTTCTGTATGGCTGAAGATTTATTTTTATCAGACTGACCAGTGTTTTATTTTTTTTTATTGATTTTGATTTTTATTTTGGGGAAGGTGCCTGTGCCTGTCCTATTTGGGAAAATTTGCGACACTTTGCTGAAGTTTGGAAAATTTTTATTCAAATTCTCTCCAAAGTCTTGCTCTAAAGTATCATTTATTAACACTGCTAATCCATTGGTTTGCTTAACCTGAACTAGGGATGAATAAAAAAAAACCCCTTTAGAGTGCACTTAGAAATAGGGCATTTTGTGCTGATTTTCAAGTTTTTAGTCTTATTTTCTCAGTGTGATTTTTGCACAATTCCTCTTTGGGAATATCAGAGTGATATTTTGTGGAAACATAGAGGAAATTTGGCATTGGGAAGGGGCCGAAATTCGGCCCCGAACAAGGGAAAAAACACTGGTCACTCAGATTGACTGGAATTCTCTAATTCTTATGCACTTAGACTATACTGTTTATGGAATCTCCATATTGTTTTCTGGCCCCAGTTTTGCATCTCTGATTATACCCTTCTCAAAATTTGAGACTAAAAGTACTTACTTTAACATTGAGAAAATTCATTGACAATACAAATAGTACTTACTTTAACATTGAGAAAATTCATTGAGATCTCATATCTTTTTCAGCTATGCGTGATTTCACCAAGGTGCCAATAGTTACTTCAACTTGGAAGACTTTTAAACAAACTACAGATGACCTTAACAAATGTAGATTTTCATGAGAGGTCAAAGTTCAAGGATCATAGATCATTACATTTAGGTCAAGGACATAGATACATTCATTCATTGTAGTATGTCATTGTTTGTAAATTGGTTCATGAGCATGTTTTTATACATTCAAATCTGGTGGGAAATTTATGCATATTGATGAGCTCTTCCTTAATTTGAATATTCATGATTTTGTTATGCATACTAAATAGATCCTGCTGATGATAAAATTGTTGATTCTTATAGATATTTATTACATAATTAGATACCTAATGAATATTTAGATTAATATTTAGTATTAAGTACAATGACTTTTTTTTAAGTTTTAAATAACATATTGAATCTGTTTTTTTAATTGAATTCATTTTTCAAGTTTTTGCAACCAGTGACTTTAATTTTCACTACCTGATTATTTTTTCATTGAATATGCTTTTTACATAATATTTTCATGTTAACAATATTCTGTCAGTTATCTACAAATTTTCTGTAATTGAATTTTGCTACAAATAATGCAAGGGCATTTTATTATTTTTACTTTATGTTTTGTTTTACAAATTTCCTACGGTTGGATGACTAAGCACATAAACCTTTTTCTTGTACCTTGAAATTAATAAAATTTAATGTTCAAATTTTTTTTTTGAATTTTTGTAAGAAAAGTAAATTTAATCAAAATATTCATTGACTGCAAAGTTAAAAATCAATTGTCAATTTAAAAAAAAACCTGGTATGAATTTTTACAACTTTCAAAAGTTTTTAACACTGATATTAGAGTTGCTCCTCTTGTGACATTTATCTGCAATTTTAAATAACCTACCTACAATTTTATCCCTGCAACATTAGAAATTGACACTCAAATTTTTGTTTGATATGCAATTTATGAGATTAAATAATAGTAGAATTGGACGCAAGAAAAGCCTTTGAAACTACCTCAGATATCCCCTTACACTTTCCAGCAAATAAAGCGATTCAGACCCAATTGGGCCTCTTGTTTCAGCAAAGATTTGTATTCAATGAATAGATTTACACATGTTTGCTTTAGGTTATTTTTTACTTTTTCTACGTTCATCTTGTGTAATGAAGTTTTAAATGTTTGTGGAATACGTCTGTTTCAGAAAAGTATATACCCGCACGCTAAAATAGAATATTAGGCAATTAGCAATTCATACCCAGTACCGTAAGAGTCAGTTAGATTAATGTGTATTCAACCAATCATGTAGACATGAAATTTAGTGCTCAGATTGATTTCATATTTTTTTCATTTTCTGCATGTTTTTGTTATTTCTAAGTAACGTTTTATTATGTTGTACATAGTTTTATCTTCATTTGAAAGTTTTGTCATTTTACATAGTTTTTGCTTTATTTCTGTGTCGATTCATCTTTTTTTTATGATACAAGTTTCATTGTTATTAGAAAGTTTCATACACATAATTGAATACTTTAACAGATATTGAGATCAAATTTGAGTTTTTATTTTTCATTTAATGAATTCTAATTTTATCAGATTTTATTGATTGTTCAAAGGGAAGTTATTATTTTAAATCAACTTCCTGAACCTTAGCTACCTGATTTTTATAGGCCTACAAAATTGAAGTCTTTCTTTTAATAGGACTCATTTCTTCTCTTTATCTCAATTCAATGTTTACATTGAAATTTGAAATGTTTAGATTGAGAATCAGATATGATGTCCAGTATTAAAAGACACACTTTTATTTTGTATGGCCAAATGGTTCCCATGATAATTTCATTGTTATTGGATATATTTTGTCATGAAAGGTTAAGCACTTTTAAAGTAATTAAATTTTTGGTTTTCCAAACAGTATTTACATGTATTTAACAAAAAAACATTGCAGTAAATGTTGAAAATTCTTATGATAATGAGTAAATGTTTTCATTTATTTCAATAGTTGTTCTTATTTTGCAAGTTGTGCTAAATTTTTAAAACATTTAGATAATTTCATGTCATTTTTTATTATACTCATATACATGTAGTTAAGTGTTGAACACCTTATTCAATTCACTATGTTTTGTTTGTATAAATACGATCATTTTTACAAAATTTAAATCTTTACATGTCAAATGTAGATATTCCAGTGAAATGGTGTAATTGTCCTATAATCCAAAGAATGAATGTTTTTTTTCGTACCTCGATGTTTAGGCTAGAAAACAAAATGTTGAAAATTTCTCTCAGGGAGTATTCAAAAAGGCATACTCATCATTACAAAGAAATGGTATAATTTAGCATATAGACAATACTAAATATTTCAAACCTAAAATCCTTTTGAATGAAGGTATTCGTAAGATTTTCAACCATCCCAAAATTAAATTGAATTTATAAAAATCACTCCTTTAAAAAAAAGCAATAAATCAATTTTCTTATTTTCAAATTTTCAAACATTTTTTGCTTGAATCATTTTGATAAAGATTTCGAAATAATTGAAAAAAAAAAGAAACTTGTGAAACTTATGTGATGTGCCTTTTATCAGTTTGAGCAAAGTACATGTATTGAAGTTACAAAAATGTTTCTCATGAAAGTATGTTGCCCTCGGAAAAATACAAATCTACAGACCCAAAGTAAATTTGTAAATAGACAAGACAACCCCACATGTGGTAAAGCATTGTATATAGCCATTAACATTTTTAATGAAAAATCTGGATATTTTATTCATGTTGAGAGGAATTTAGTGTAGTTATTCATGTTAGAGATGGTGAAGATTTAAATTAGAGTAATCTAGATGTTGATTGGATAATGCATTTTGTTATGTCAGTTTTGATCGGATAAGGCTTGATGTTATGCGAGTATATGAGGTGTTCAATCCAACAAAGAAATGTTAAAATTTATTTTTTGTTGTTGTGAATACAAATCATAACAAATATATGCAATGAGTGAGAAAAGAGGATAGAATATTTCATTCAGTAGAAAAGGAAGATTTATGAAAAATGAAAGTAAATGTACACTACGATTTCAAAAGCATATCTGTTCACAAATATTTTCCTAAGTGTTCAAGTTCAGAAGAATAGGAAACAATATTTAAGGTTATCCATGATAAATGTCCATACCTTTTAATGATACTGAGACTCTTTTTTCCTTTTTATAAAAAAGGCTGAAACTATATGGAAAATGAAATATTTAATCACTCTACCTTTAGAAAAAATATCTTCTCTAACAGCTGCTCACTAGATTGTCAAATTTTTCATGAGGTAAACATCCATCTGTGGGTAACAATTTCCTTTGGAGTACACATGTTCAAAACACGTTATTGTTTTTGGATATGTTTCTGAAAGAAAAAAAGAAGATGATGCGAAAATTTGGAGAAAGTGATGTCATGTAGATAAGGAGTATGTACAAAATCATCTGAAAGAAAGATAAATAAATCATCATGGTGATAAAAAGATATTTGTTGTTTTTGATACCATTATGTTACATACATCTTTGATTCTGTTTCAAGAATTCAAATTAAAACAGGACATCTCTCATTAACACAGCCTAATTGTCAATTGCCTTTTTATTCACACAACTCCTTATTCAATGGTGGAATTTATTAAATTTTGCACAATGTTAAATATTTATGTTAAGATTTGCTGGAGCAAAATTACACCAGAACTACATGTATGTCCCTTGGGTAAGAGCTGAAGTATTTCTATGAGTTAAAGAAGACCCTGATGATAATCTCAACAGCATTCACAATAGAGCACAAAATTAAGCATCGACGGACCCCTAGCAAGCTAGAGGTTGGACCAGGTACCCAGGAGGAGAAAGCATCCCCTGTTGGCTAGCCGCAACCGCCGTCGATGTTAAAGCACGAAGATGAAAACAATATATAAAATTCATGCACTGTCTGACGTTATGTCTATGTAGAAAGTGCTATGGCGACAATGTCAGGGAAATATATTCAAAACACTTACTGTCAAACTCCTCGCGGGGAACTTTTTTACGAGCTCCACACGGCAAAGGGCATAAGTGTGACACAAATGAGTTAAAGAAGATTCAACAGCACTCACAACAGAGCACAAAATTAAGCATCGACGGACCCCTAGCAAGCTAGAGGTGGGACCAGGTGCCCGGGAGGAGTAAGCATCCCCTGTTGGCTAGCCGCACAAACCGTCGATGTTAAAGCACGAAGATGAAAACAATATATAAAATTCATGCACTGTCTGACGTTATGTCTATGTAGAAAGTGCTATGGCGACAATGTCTATGTCAAATCTTGTTATTGCATCTTCTTAGCAAATGGCTGCATTTCAATGACATTTCAACAGTATAAAAACCTTAATCTCTGATGCTCACTAGAGAACCGTGTAACCATCTAAACCTTAACACTTGGGAGTTATGTATCTTTTCCCTATGAATCAGTGAATGTCGAGAAAAACCCAAATTGGAATTCACAAATCTCATTCAATTGGCATACAGAGCCAAACAAAAAAACCCACACAAAAAGAAGAAAAGGAAGACGACCACAACTCCTGCAAAAAGGAGAAAACATGAATCCTCATTGGAGATGACATGCGCCCGGAGAAAGTCACAAGCGTGACAAATATGGATAGTGACTATATGCCCATACTTAGTACAAATGTTAAACGTCTTCAAATTCAATAGCATCATTTAAGAACATAAATTTTCAGCATGGACCAGACATGCACGTTTCGGGTACTTAATCCTCATCAGTAATCCTCAATCTAAACAATGTAATATTGCCAAAGAGTGTGAAAATTATTATGTCCCAAAATTTACCGAAAGTTGTGGCAGGATGGATGGGATATGATGCTATAGGACCCACGTTTTAGAAATTTTGATTACAGAAATTTGGAATGCGTTGAAGAGACGATCGACCGAAGTTGATCGAACTTGGCTACATGATCGATAATTAAGAAAATCATAAACCGAAGGCATACAAACCCATGTTAAAACAGGAACCAAAGCATTCTGTTATGGGTCAGAATACCCCAAAACGCCAGCAAAAATCAGACAAAGACAGAATATAAATTTACAAGTTTAATTATGTACAAAATATATAAATATAAAACGATTACAACTCACAATACAATGTCCGTATCAAAGTGTCCGTTACGGTCCACAAAGTCTATCGAATGTATGGTTTCCGGTAATCACAAACGTTCTCGAATGATCGTTGTCCAAGCGTTGTTAAATGGATTAAAGTCTCAACAAATAAAGTGTCCCAGTATATCAGAATAGATGAATGAATCGTGTCTACGAATGTGTACGAATGTCCCCTCAACACAGTTCCTCAGAGGTATTTATACTTAATACCAATGAATTAACCAGAAGCTTCTAGAACAATGACTCATTACAAATGATCAACAATAGAGTAAATTCTAGAAATCACAGTCATGTGATGATAATGATGTAACAAAGAACATACTGGAATATTCTCTAATGAAATAAACATGACATAGTAAAATCTAGAAAGAATGATTATGAAATCATAATACAACATGACTAAGTACATGTATACCTACACACAAAGTAAAACTAATATAACACATGACCCACAACACCTCCCCCCTTAAAAAAAGTTTGAATGTCAATGAAAACTTAGGTGGTAAATTCTGCAAAAATCACTCATGAAACTCTCGATAGTGCATCTGCAATCACATTGTCTTTGCCCTTGATATGGTTAATAATAATATTGTACTCTTGCAACAATAAACTCCACCTTGTAAGTCTTTGATTCTTGTTTGACATTTTGTGCAAAAATGTGAGAGGGTTGTGGTCAGTATATACAAGAATGGGATGTAAAGTAACATTCAAATACACATCAAAATGTTGTAAAGCTAACAATAATGCAAGACACTCTTTTTCAATAGTAGAGTAATTCTTTTGACATTTTGTCAATTTCTTTGAAAAATAACAAACAACTCTATCTACACCATCATCATTTTCTTGAAACAAAGCAGCCCCGATTCCTACGCCACTGGCATCAACAGTAAGCTTAAATTGCTTATCAAAATTTGGAGCTGACAGGACAGGACTATTCATAAGAACACATTTGATTTTCTTAAAAGATTCGTCACAGTCATTGGTCCATGCAAAATTCACTCTCTTTTGTAACAGATTGGTAAGTGGACCAACAACTGACGAGAAATTTGGACAAAATTTTCTGTAAAATCCTGCCATTCCCAAGAATCTCATTATCTCTTTCTTATTGGTAGGAATCGGGAACTTTGAAATAGCTTCCACCTTGGCCATAATAGGAGTAACAAAACCTTGACCTACTTTGTGACCCAAATATTCTACAGTTGCATGACAAAATTCACTTTTCGCAAGGTTCACTGTGAGGTTTGCTTTCGCCAGTATGTCGAAGAAGGTACGCATGATTCGGAGATGATCATCCCAGGTGTCGCTGTAGATGATGACGTCATCGATGTACGCCTCGCATCCTTTGAGATGATTTAGGAGCGAATGAATCATCCTCTGGAATGTGGCTGGTGCGTTTTTCATACCAAAGGGCATTACTTTATATTGGTATAGCCCATCTGGAGTCGCAAATGCCGATATTTCTCTGGCTCTCTCGGTAAGCGGGACCTGCCAATAGCCTTTAAGCAAGTCAAATTTACTGACAAATTTTGCACTGCCAATTTTATCGATACAGTCATCGATTCGTGGGATCGGATAAGAGTCAGTTTTGGTGACTGAATTGACTTTTCTAAAGTCCGTACACAATCGGTAAGTTCCGTCTGGCTTCGGAACAAGAATACATGGGGAACTCCAATCACTATTGCTGGGTTCAATAATGTCATTTTCAAGCATGTATTGAATTTCTTTCCGCATGTATTGAAGCTTTATCGGGTTTAACCGATAGGGATGCTGTTTGATAGGTGACGCATCACCCACAATGACGTCATGATGAGATGCATTCGTCTTTTTTGGAACGTCCGGAAAGATGGTCGTATATTCCCGCATTAATTGATGCACTTCCTCTTTTTGATGCACAGTCAGATGTCCGAGTTTCACTTCCGGATTTGTCAGAATTTCAGAATTCTTCAAACGGACACTTTGAGCGAAGTCTTTTTCGACAGTCTCTTCATTACATTCAGGTTCAACACAATTTTCTTTCGCTTGAAACAGGTTCAACAGGAAAATCGTATGACGAAAAGATTTCCTCAGCTAAAAGCTTTTTAGCCACAATATTTCTAATTTCTTGTTTTCTCATAGAAGATTTTACATCTAACTTCAAGTGAAGACCTAAACCAATCAAATCATCTTTTTTCAGTGATTCGAACTCATCTACAGTCGGCGATTTCAAAAATTCAGTGACCGAAAATACCATGATTGATTTCTGCTGGCAAAAGTTTTGAGAATTTTCCTTTTTTCAAAAAACGAACTTTACGTAAAAATGCAAATATGCAGAGATTACTATCCCGGACGAGCCCCCAATTCTGTTATGGGTCAGAATACCCCAAAACGCCAGCAAAAATCAGACAAAGACAGAATATAAATTTACAAGTTTAATTATGTACAAAATATATAAATATAAAACGATTACAACTCACAATACAATGTCCGTATCAAAGTGTCCGTTACGGTCCACAAAGTCTATCGAATGTATGGTTTCCGGTAATCACAAACGTTCTCGAATGATCGTTGTCCAAGCGTTGTTAAATGGATTAAAGTCTCAACAAATAAAGTGTCCCAGTATATCAGAATAGATGAATGAATCGTGTCTACGAATGTGTACGAATGTCCCCTCAACACAGTTCCTCAGAGGTATTTATACTTAATACCAATGAATTAACCAGAAGCTTCTAGAACAATGACTCATTACAAATGATCAACAATAGAGTAAATTCTAGAAATCACAGTCATGTGATGATAATGATGTAACAAAGAACATACTGGAATATTCTCTAATGAAATAAACATGACATAGTAAAATCTAGAAAGAATGATTATGAAATCATAATACAACATGACTAAGTACATGTATACCTACACACAAAGTAAAACTAATATAACTCATGACCCACAACAAAACAAACAAAAAAACTTTACCACATGATAAGAAGTGAAATCCCGATATGGGGTTTCACTAAATGCCCAGGGAGACTTCGTGTTGCAATATCGTTACATGTGGTCTTGAGATGAATAGGATGTCAGTTAATTAAACATTAAGGCTTTTTGAATAAATAAGATTATTTTAGTTGACTCATTTACTTTAATATTAATTTATTATTTATTATGACACAAGTGACAAATATGGACAATGACCATATCCCAATACACAGTACAAAAGCGATAATTTAGAAATTAGAGCCGAAGGCATACAAATGACAAATATAGATAATGACCATATCCCTATATACAGCACAAAATCGATAATTCAGAAAATCAGAAACCGAAGGCATACAAAATCAGGATAAAACAGGAACCAAAGCAAACAAACAAAACCCTCCATCACATGAAAAGAAGCGAACTATCGCACCAATAGAATACAGCAGATTGATATTAGTTCAATAGTCTTAGTTCTACATGGTACGACAACATAACCGTCTTTATTTGTATTTATTTAAACCAATTTGAATTTGTGCATCGATTGTGGAAGCTATAATACATACGTTGGTACGATGGGACTGAACAAGATATTTTTGTCTTCATTTTAGTTATTTATCAATATTCACTTTACGTAAGATGTAATCATTGAACTTATTTACGATTGTAAAGGAATGAGCAAAAAAAGCCATCTATAAAAAGAACGACGCATGAAAAAGGTTTGACAAAAGGAATCTTACTTTGTTTCGACAAAGTCTTCGATAATTCACAATTCAGTCGTAATTAGCATCAGTGAGTGAATATCCAACAATACGGATTGGAAAATTGAAATCACCTCGTAAATGATCTCAAACCAAATAACGCAGTCCTTCTAAGTTTGAGGTTCTGTGAAACATATCAGGCGATAACACTACTTTTTCAAAACCTTTCGTCATTGCTGTTTTCATCGCTACTGACAGTCATTTTCTTTAAAATGAAAGTGTATGTTATCAACAAGCCATTTCCACAATACCTGTGAGCAGAAACAAAAACTATATTCACTTTTATTAAATGATCGGGAATTATTGCCGATTTTGCTTATTTCTGATTGGCGGAGACGCTGTTTGATAAAGTGTACCTCAGAGTGAGTTGACCGTTAACGCTCGAAAGTGGTCTATGCTTGATAAGGCATGGTCCATTTGATATTCTGGGGGGGGGGGGGGGGGGGGGGGGGCTTGGGTTTTTTGTTGGAGCAAGATTATTTTTTTCGCCACGTACCGGGGCAAAATAATTTTTTCTTGCAAAGTTGGAGCAAGGAAATTTTTTTTACAACAATTGATGTGAATATTAAGAATGTTTGTGTTTTTTCAATAGAAATTCTTTATTTTTACTTAAATTACTCTGAACATTACTTTATTTTTATGTAAAACTTGTATTCACTTCTAAACTGAGAGAGATAAAAGATTTTTGCAATATGCTATATATTAAATTTTCAGTGAACAATATGTATATATTAGGTCATGTAACGTGCAAGAGGGCCTGAGGGGAGGGTCTTCTAGACAAGATTTTACATGCAGAAATGAAAACTCATGAAAAACTTAATTAAATTCTCCTTCCAAATTAGACACTTTGGTGATACATGTATCTAATAAGACTAAGTAATAGATTATATTGAATATATTTAAGCATTTAAGGAAGCCCCTTGTTTCAGTCACATGCATACTTTTGATATTTTAAATATCACCTTGCCATTACAGAAGAAAACTATGGCGAGCGAAGCAAGCCAAAAATTTTTCATAGACAGTTAAACCTGCGGCGAGCGAAGCGAGCCGAAAAATTTTCAGGAATTTTTAGCGAATTTTATGGTTATTCTTCAAATTCAGATTACTTGTAAGAGCAAGATTATTTTTTTCTGTCACATCATAAGCAAATTTATTTTTTTCATCAAAATTCAGAGCAAAATTATTTTTTTCGAAAAAAACCCAAGCCCCCCCCCAGAATATCAAATGGACCGTGCCTAAACGAGTGCGGTACCAGCGCGTGCGTTGATTTTTGTAGTGTTAGATCTTTGACTTCGCGTATCATTACAATGCAAATGTCAATGAAATCCTGATATTTAATAAAGCAGTTATTAACTTTTGATTTCGGTCTCGGTCAACCAATACCTGACCAGGTCTGTATAGTCACGAGTAGACCTCATCAAAAGTCAATAATTGTATAAAAATTCACAGTACGACCCTGTAGTGAGTACAGCTAAAACGTCGGAGGGGAGGATGAAGAGACGGAATCAATGAGAACAAAATATAAAAACAATAAAAGCAATATTGAAACATATAAGACGAGACAAAAAAAAGGAAGATATTAGAACGAACTTAAATGCAAGCGGTATTCCATTATGATTGTTTATGAATTTGTTCAAGACGGCAGAATATGATTTTATGCGCTTGATAGTCTATGTTGATACATATTTTCTATTTGTTTTCGAGGCAGTTGCATTTCATCATCATTCTAGAGGGTGAAAGCTACCATTCACGACAAATATATTAGTACATTGTACTTCCGGAACTAATAACCATTTGATAATCCACCTCTAGCTTGCTAGGGGTCCGTCGATGCTCAATGTGGTGCTCTATTGTTAGTGCTGTTGAGATTTTCGTCAGGATCTTCTTTAACTCACGAATATAGAAAGAGTAAAAACTTGCGTCCCTGTGTTTCGAACAGAGAATGCAAGAGAGATGCGCTTCGGAAAATATATTCACTACTGGGAAAGAACCCGAGCAAGCGCGGAAAAAAGATTGTCATATCAAGTGCCTGCAAATATGCTCGTTTTTCTCCCCCCTCCTTTTTTCTTTGACTTCACGGCTATTTTCAGACAGTCATGATTCGGAGAAAGAAAAGGGGGTTATCATATTTTCACATAGACGCTCGAAGTCATGGATCTACAATCGCATCCTCCTTCTCCTATCTTTAAAGGAAAGTGAAAGTATTGTAGAAATTGTTGGCGCCGAACTCCTGTGATTTCAAGCACCTATTGACATATTAATTATCTAGTTTCTACATATTTTTTTTCTTCTTATTAAGTATTGAAGTCTGAACGTGATTCTTTAAATCATTAGCAACAAAAAGTATACATTGTCACGGCTTGCGTTTCATTTAACACGATGTGCATTTGATTTACCCGTTGTTGTACATACATACGTGCATGACTACCTGCTATGAACAGGACCCCCCTCCTCCCCCCACACACAAATACATGGTCAGAATCTTTCTGAACTTTATTTTACATATATCTATGTATTATTTTCTGAAAAGTCTGATGTCGATCATCAAAGATTATAACGATGTCAAATACACATTGGTAATGCTTGCCATTGTGTACATTTCATAGTAAACACGTGGTAGCTCTGACGTCATTTTCAGTGACCTGATTTTGTTACAAAATTGATTAGCTTATACAGCCATATGACCTTTCAAGGGCTTTTCTCGAATTTTCTATATGCAAAATAAAATTGTAAAATTGTACGTTGTACATTTCAGAGAACGAATATGGAACTGGAGCAAAATATAGCCTCCTACTGACATTAGAAACGTCTTGCAAGAATAGTCTAACTTATTTAATGATACTTTAAAAGTCGGAGATTAGAATGGGAGCATAAATCAGTTGAAAATATGAAGTTAATAGTTAGTGTCCGTCGCCGGTTTTGAACTTTAGTTTTTCTAAGATTTGTTTTAGGAAAACGATGAGACATAAGTAATGATTACACGTTAATTAAAAATAACTGCTTCTCAAAAATTATCAAATTCACATTGTCATATCGGGTTAATCCCGTTTGTCCCACATTTGGAAAAAATCATATCCCGATTGTCCTACATTTTTAAACAAACACGCGCATAATGATAATGAAACATTCAGGTTATAGTCTATTTTATTGTTGTAATGTTTTGGTTATACGTTTGAAAATGATGTTAATATGATTAAATACAGATACATTCTTTATCATTTCTCATAAGAGACAACTCCCCTCCCTTGTTAACTTTTTTTCTGGCTAAATCTTCTTTTATAACACGTTTATATGGACATACATTTACTCTTTATATTTTCATAAATAAGCCTGATATCTTCTCAAAATAAGTAGCTTTTGCAAAAAAAAATATTTCACTCCAAAGACATGGACGATCTTCATTTTTGGCACCTGTATTGATTCAATTTATAGCTACTGGATATCATAATCAGGGTTTCTTTTTTTTGCATAAGGAATTTCATTTATTATGATCATGACCATGATTACATTTTTGGTTAAGCCCCTAGGTAAATCAAAAATGTAATCATGATAGTAGAGTATGGGATAACATGGATAACAACTGAAGATATTAAATATGAATCTACTATCGATAAATACAATCTAAGACTTATGGATTCTAAAGGATTGGTTTCGTATGCCGTATTTCATAGATTTCATACGTGATCAAGATTTATAACTATAGCTCAAAAATTGTACATTTCAACTGAAATAGCATATACATGTACTTTAAAAATTGTATCTGTAGAGAACATGAATTTCGAAACGTATGCAATATAGTGATGAAAAGATCTTTCTGTCAATGAAAAGAGGAGTCATACTGTTGTCACGTTACGTTCCACCAACAATTTAGGCATTTTCATTTTCAAATAGATTAGTATGACAAATATGGATATTTATTTCATTTATTTCTAAAACTCCATTAATTCTTAGTTTTCATAGGAATGTGACAATTCGGACAATTGTCAGACACCTTCATATAAGATTTTATGTTATTTCGTAACTGTCATTGATTGCACCTTCATCCTTTCACATTTTTTAACAATCACACGCAAAAACTTCGTTGTGATACTGTCATGATTCAAAAAGAAGTATGGTCATGAGCTATACTAGTGTCAGAACGGTTTCTAGACAGACGTCGTCCTTTTGAAGTAATTTGAAGAAACTTATTTTCAAAACTCTGTGACAATTTTGAAGTATTTTTAAAATGTTACATCTCAATTGCTTAATCACACCGCCTTTTGACCCCTCTCGTCCCTTTCAATTTGTCAATATTAAAATAAATGTTCTATAGTACCAATTTTATTGAACTAGACACATGTTTTGGATATTGAATCCTCGTCAGTAGTACTTCATGTCAAACAGTTTAAATAAAGCCAAAGTGAATTTTCCTGGCGCCATCTACAATGTCGCGCACAGGAGGAAGTCGCCGAGAACCATCCTTTGTTTAATCTATGTACATGATTTTTAATATCCAAAAATCATCCAGTTTTGCCTTAAATCGACATAGCTTTAAAATTCGGTGTCCCGAAAATGGTCTAGTAAATTGCAAAAAAAAACCTGCCAAAATATAGGGTCACAAAAATCGGTCTACAAATCACAACTTAGCAGATCTCATGGGCGGATCCAGGAGTTTTAGAGGAATGGTCCTAAATCCGAAAAAATTAATAAAAGAAATAAACAAATAAAAGGACACCAGAAAGTACAAAACATTCATGTCGTTAATAAAGAAATCATGAATCAGACTTTAACCTTCACCCTTTGATCTCTGAAGGAGATAATTGCCGCAATTACCTAATTGACCTGCACACCATATCCCGATTGTCCCACATGACTTTTATACCCTTTTTATATAAATGTGGGACAATCGGGATGACACCGTCGTATCATATGCTATATCTTCACATCACACCATTTATCTCTGTCCTCTTTGTTTCGACGGAGAATCGGCCAATTCGTTCCTTTCGTTTAACACTTTCCGGAAATGTACATTTATTCTGTGCATTCCTTTCAATCTTTTGAACAAGATTAGTAATAGAAAATGTATCATTAGAAAGCTCATGTAACTGTGTGATTCGCCGCGTTTTAGTGGCGGCACCTTTGATAATTATAAGAACAAGCTATTCTTATAATGACGTAAAATATATGCCAAAGAGCCAGCATGGTATACCGGAGTGATTTTCCTCAGGGTTGCCCGTTTTTGTTGCACCCTTGTGCATGTGTTTCAGATTGTATCGGATCCCCATACTTTTAAATGGAAGGTTTGCCTCGACAGTGAGAGTGTATTCGTTATCCTGTTAAATGTTTCAATATTCAGACTCACCGCATTTTAAACATTAGTTTTTATATAGAATAAACAGCTTCTGATTCATATTTAATCTTTGAGTCGTTTTGTAAAGAGGAAAATATATAACAGACTGAGAGAGTAAGATTCTGTTTTCTGTTCTGATATCATACAGAGTATATTACTTTGGGTATTTAACAACTGGCCTTTCATGGTGACATAATAAACAAAATAAGAAGGATCAAAGGTAGACAGAATTACCATCGAAATTGTGTTAGAATCATCAAATGTCTTTTATACCGTGGATATGACCCTGCTGTCACCGGACTTTGCATGGTACTCGACCAATCAACAGTCTTGTATCAGCGCAATCTAGGGAGTTGCACTCTAGACCGTGACGACTGGACTCTATGACGGGCCCTGTCCTAACCTTTATAGAGAAGACAGGCCTCCTCTAAATGTCATTCGGACTACGGTTGATATTATATGTATGAGCTCGCTAAAGCCGGCAGAACACGGACTGTATTTAGTAGGCCTTCTGTTTTTATATCCAATTACATTATCCATCTGTGTGTTTCTTCGGCGCCTGCGTCATGCTGTCTGTTTGTTTGTTAATCTCACAGTGAGGAGATTATTTTACACCACAATTATGCGTTCCTCGAGACCTCTGGATAATCGGAAGAGTGGGAGGGTTATGTGCACGTAATCAAGATAACTACACCGTCTGTTGATGGCGTAGCAGATGGCCGTCCTAAGTCGTCACCGATTGCCCATTGGTCTCCATGGTTTATGTGTATTTTTGTGTTTGATGTTTCTTTGATGTGATCTGGTGTTTCTTGTCCCTTTTGCGTATCTTTTTGTGCGTGTCTACTATGTGTTTTTGCATTGGGTGTTTTGGGGTTTTGCTGCGAGCATTGTCGGAGAGCCCCTTTTTTCTTTTGTAGGTCCGTAGATATCCGACAAAGGGACAATTATCCCAAAGGCTGATTATACTTGTTTTCGGGGATAATGAGAAATTGAAATGTTTCTCAAATATACATAATAACTGATGGGTACTTATTCGGTGTTAATAATAAAGATTGTCTCAAAACTTTTTTTTGACTGTATGGTTTTTTTTGCATATTACGATATCCTTCAAATAATATTTACATGTATTTGTAAATTCTTTGTAACCAAATTTTGATAAATCATTCTAAAACTGAATGTTACCCCCCTTTGTCCGCAGCTGTTTTTTTTAAACCAATAAGAAATTTGCTCTAAGTATAAATTCATTATTTTGATATACAAATATAATTTCCTATATTTGTGTCTCGAGCGTTTTTATAATAGAGCATACTCCGGTTAAAAGGAATAACTTCACCTGGTATGTTGAAACAATTAAAATGTTAATGACATTAATCAACAAAACATAAAAGTTATAAAATTCATTTCAAATTATACAAAGGTTTATCTCTCAAATTCAATTTGTTCTTTCTTCTCTGTGGATATCTGAGTATCAAAGAACAGGTGTTTAACGCTTGGTCTGAAATATGTACGTTTATTATCGGGTTAGTGATAACCATGTGTTTGTCCAATGTAAATTGTGTAAAGATACTTTAAGATAGACGTGGAATGTAACCCTAAATGTACAAAAAATTGATACTGTGAGAATGACCACGGCGGTAGACAAGAAGGAAGATTTGACAACTTGTTCAATTTGTTTTGAGAGGTTTAAAAACCCCCAATATCTTCCGTGTTTACATAGTTTTTGTGAAGGATGTATACAAACTTATATTACAAAGACTTTTGAGAAAGCTAAGGGCGGGGTTAATTGTCCTCTATGTCGGACGTTCGTATCGAAACCGGAAGATATCACAGTTGAGGAATGGTCGACAAAACTACCTACAAATCATATATTGGTGAGTCTTATTGACTTGAATGAAACAAAATCAGGTCAGAAACTTTGTGCGGCATGTTCAAGGGAAAACGAAACCGAAAGTGCCTTTTCTTGGTGTGCCAACTGTAGCGAGGCCCTTTGTAAGGCATGTGATCGAAGTCATCGGAGGAGTAAAGCGTCGTCAAATCATAAACTGATCGAATTAGGAGAGGACACCTCTAAAGATATTCCCTTGTACCATGCTGACGTATTCTGTACTGAACATCGAGAAAAGAAAGTAGAAGCGTATTGCAACGACCACTCCACCGTATGCTGTATGACATGCGTAATGTTAAGGAAAGGAGGGGATCTCCAACAACACGAGGTTGCAGCACCCACAGCAAAATCCCAAAACACCCATGCAAAAAACACAGAACAGATACCCACAGAAAGAGACTCAAAAGGGACAAGGAACACCAACTCACAACATAGAAACATAAAAGACTACACATAAACCAACGAGACCAATGGGCAACCGGTGCCGACTTTGGACGGCCATTTGTCACGCAAGTAGCAAATGGTGTGGTTATCCTGGATTACGCGCGCACAACCCTCTCACTTCTCCAGTTACCTAGAGGTCTCGAAGAACGCACAAATGTGGTGTAAAACAACCTCCTCACTGTAAGATGACGTCACACAAACAAGACCGCGAAACGCAGAGGCCCCAGAGACACAGATGAATATGTAAATGGATATAAAAAGAGGGCATGCGTAATACAGTCCGTGCTCTGCCGGCTGTAGCGAGCTCATGTATGTAATCACCCGAGGAGTCCGACTGACATTCAGAGAGGACAGGTGGTCGGGGCCCTGTTTTCTCTAAAGAGGTTTGGACAGGGCCCGTCATGGAGTCCCGTCGTCACAGTCAGTCAGAGTGCAAGTCTTAAGAATGCGCTCGTACAAGACTGTATATTGGTCAAGTACCAAGCTTAGTGTCCGTCTGGTGACATTAGGATCATATCCACGGTATAAAAGGCGTTTGATGACTCTGACGCATTTTCGATACATATGCTGTCTACCTTTGATCCTTCTTATTTTGTTAATTATGTCACCATAAAATGCAGGTTGTGAAATACCTAAAGTAATATACTCCGTTGCTTTTATGGGTCCGAATTTCAAAAGAAGTTGATCATAATTTTTGTAAAATTTCCAGAAAGTCTTTACTAGTTTGTGAAAGCGAAAACCTTGACCTAAAAGTTTCTTTGTAATTTGTAGATTTCTATTATGAAAATCCAAAACATCAGTACATGCTCTAGCATACCGGATGAGCTGTGAAATATAGATACCGTATGACGGTAATCTAGGGACATCACCGTCAAGCCAGGGGAAATTTACTATGTTGAATCCAAAATCATCTCGTTTGTCATATACACTTGTATGAATTTCTCCATTGACAATTTTGATATTTAGGTCCAAAAATGGTGTTTCAGTGTCTGTAAAGTTTGCCTTGTTTAGAGTCAAATCTTGTGGATAAATAACATCTTTATACTTTTCAAAAACAGGATTATCGATAGTAAGAATATCATCCAGGTACCTAGAAGTACTAATGAAGCATTTCACATCATCATGTTTTCTTTGCTTTTGAAGATTTTGAATAAATTCCTTTTCATATGTGTATAAAAATAAATCTGCAACAAGAGGCGCACAATTTGTACCCATAGGAATCCCTACAACCTGCTTGTAGAGATTCTCACCAAATCTTACATAAATGTTGTCCAAGAGGAAGGACAAGGCACTACACAGGTCGCTACATGTCCATGATTTGTATGATTTGTATTCTGTAGCGGAAAAGAAACCCTTTGATTCAGATGTACAAATATAAATTTTCCCCTCTCGATTATAGCACCATTTAATGAGTTTGGACAATTGATCATTGATCTTGTCGTGAGGAAGCGTGGTGTACATATTTGAAAAATCGTATGAAGCAATCGTATTGGCTTGAAAATTTCTAGATTTTATTTTGTCAATCACATCCCCGGAATTTTTTATAGACCAAAATAAATTTACATCATTCCTGTTAAGAACAGTTTCACAATATTTTGCAACGTGTTCCTTTACCGCCGTGAGGGCTGACGTCAGATGTCTAGACAAACTTGTAGTTGAGCAGTTCCTAGAATTAGCAATGTATCTAAATTTGTAAGGAGATTTGTGCAGTTTTGGTATGCAGTATATTGTAGGAAGATCCAATTTAGAAATAGGGATGTTGAATGAAGAAATTTCACTGCTATGTTTGCTCAAAATGTTAGGGACACTTTCATTGCTTTTGATATAAGTATTTGTAGACGAAAGTTCCGAAACTAAAGTTGATATATAGTAAAGTTTTCATATGATTATGGTGTTGTTGGCTGCTTTATCTGCAGGAGCGAAGACAAATTTTTCTTGTAAATTACGTAATTTGGATTTAAAATATCTTTCAGATCTAGAACTTGGATTTTCAAAAAGATGAGGATTTTTGTGGAAGTTGTCTATTCGAATGTCAGTAATGTCCAAAATGAGGTTTTTCCAGTCATTCAGAGAATGCGATTCGACTCCTTCCGATTTACACCATCGTTTGGTATAGTTATCTAAGGCTTCCTTTAGTACTTCGCGACATTTAATAAAATCTATCTTGGACGGGATTCTATACTTAGGTCCTTTTTTGAGAAGACCACGGAGCTGCCTGTCTTGGATAATTGAAAAGTCACCTGTAATAATATGACCAGCTGGTTTATATAGATATTCAGATGTTGCACATTCTCAAGAAGCAGGACATGATTCAAGTATTTTAGGATCTGATGTAACTTTGTTGTAGTTAAAAACGAAATTTCGAATAGGTCTCTTGTATTTGTAACAAATAAGAGGAGGTTCTAAATTTTCAAAATATTGAGGAATAGCACTTTGTACACGATGATCCCGAAAAATATTAGAGATGTTAAGAAGGTCGAATCCTTTGTTAATAAATGGAATTTTTAAGAATCGTTTTTTAGGTGGGATGTTTTTAACAACTGGATAAAGTTTATTCTGTGCGAATGCAACAATGATATTAAGTCTGAATCAATCCGTATTTCTTAAGAATGCAACCAGTGCTTCATCCAAGATAGATTTCAATTGAACTGCTGGAACTGATGAGAGAGCATGAAGCAGTTCATGTCTGCCGCCGTTGCGAGCAATGATCAGAAGATCGTTGAGGGTACGGTGTAATCTAGATCTTATTCTGAGTTTTCGGTTTCGTCGTCTTCCGTGAGACCTATGCTTCCGTTTAGTGTTTGGGCGGATTGAAAATACATTAATATTAGTTGACGTCGAGGAAATGTTGCCTTGTCCATAAATTTGATCGTTTAGACCAAGGGGGTACGCAGTTTGGAGTTTTGTGATCCAGGCAAGTTCAGCTTGAAGTCGGCGTTTTTTAATTTCCGTTTTACTAAGATTTTTAAGTTTAGAAAAAGACTGAACCGGTGTAATAGTTATATCCGAAATGGAATGATTGTATTTAACGAAGTGATTATAAAGGAAATTTCTTTGTTTTTTGTGATGTGAGTTTCTTATCTGATACGAATGACTTCTAAAACGAGATTTTAAGGCCTGACCTGTTTCTCCAACATATTGGGCGCCACATCCCCTAGCGTTTCATGTTATAACATAAATGACATCTTGGCACGATCAATCGATGTCGTTTTCAATCTCAATTTTAAAAGTCTGCCCGTTAACACTTGATTTAATTGTGGAATTGCAATTGATGAGCGGACACATACCGCATCTTTTCCCTTTGCACGTAGAAACTGCTGAGAACCCTCTATGTTTGTTGTTAAATGTAGAGCCTGCAGATGGAGAAGTAGGTGTAATACGTCTACGGGATTTCAATTTAAGAGGTGAAAGAAGTACTCTGGGTGAGGAAAAAAGTTTATTACTGTTAAAAGTCGATGATGGGAAAGTTACTGTAGTGATAGAGGGTAATCTCAAAGGAGTAAGTTTAATACGAGGCGACCTTAAAAATGCCATAGTGAGATGATCAAAGAAGGGTGAGTAGAGATCCTGCATGGAAGACACTACAACAAAGTCAAGTTAGAGAACGAAATGGAATTAAAACACTTCAAACATCGGGTCACGGGGAATTGTATTACCAACTCCACACTGCAACACGAAATAAGTGTAGATATAAAAGAAAGGAGGGGATCTCCAACAACACGAGGTTGCAGCACCCACAGCAAAATCCCAAAACACCCATGCAAAAAACACAGAACAGATACCCACAGAAAGAGACTCAAAAGGGACAAGGAACACCAACTCACAACATAGAAACATAAAAGACTACACATAAACCAACGAGACCAATGGGCAACCGGTGCCGACTTTGGACGGCCATTTGTCACGCAAGTAGCAAATGGTGTGGTTATCCTGGATTACGCGCGCACAACCCTCTCACTTCTCCAGTTACCTAGAGGTCTCGAAGAACGCACAAATGTGGTGTAAAACAACCTCCTCACTGTAAGATGACGTCACACAAACAAGACCGCGAAACGCAGAGGCCCCAGAGACACAGATGAATATGTAAATGGATATAAAAAGAGGGCATGCGTAATACAGTCCGTGCTCTGCCGGCTGTAGCGAGCTCATGTATGTAATCACCCGAGGAGTCCGACTGACATTCAGAGAGGACAGGTGGTCGGGGCCCTGTTTTCTCTAAAGAGGTTTGGACAGGGCCCGTCATGGAGTCCCGTCGTCACAGTCAGTCAGAGTGCAAGTCTTAAGAATGCGCTCGTACAAGACTGTATATTGGTCAAGTACCAAGCTTAGTGTCCGTCTAGTGACATTAGGATCATATCCACGGTATAAAAGGCGTTTGATGACTCTGACGCATTTTCGATACATATGCTGTCTACCTTTGATCCTTCTTATTTTGTTAATTATGTCACCATAAAATGCAGGTTGTGAAATACCTAAAGTAATATACTCCGTTGCTTTTATGGGTCCGAATTTCAAAAGAAGTTGATCATAATTTTTGTAAAATTTCCAGAAAGTCTTTACTAGTTTGTGAAAGCGAAAACCTTGACCTAAAAGTTTCTTTGTAATTTGTAGATTTCTATTATGAAAATCCAAAACATCAGTACATGCTCTAGCATACCGGATGAGCTGTGAAATATAGATACCGTATGACGGTAATCTAGGGACATCACCGTCAAGCCAGGGGAAATTTACTATGTTGAATCCAAAATCATCTCGTTTGTCATATACACTTGTATGAATTTCTCCATTGACAATTTTGATATTTAGGTCCAAAAATGGTGTTTCAGTGTCTGTAAAGTTTGCCTTGTTTAGAGTCAAATCTTGTGGATAAATAACATCTTTATACTTTTCAAAAACAGGATTATCGATAGTAAGAATATCATCCAGGTACCTAGAAGTACTAATGAAGCATTTCACATCATCATGTTTTCTTTGCTTTTGAAGATTTTGAATAAATTCCTTTTCATATGTGTATAAAAATAAATCTGCAACAAGAGGCGCACAATTTGTACCCATAGGAATCCCTACAACCTGCTTGTAGAGATTCTCACCAAATCTTACATAAATGTTGTCCAAGAGGAAGGACAAGGCACTACACAGGTCGCTACATGTCCATGATTTGTATGATTTGTATTCTGTAGCGGAAAAGAAACCCTTTGATTCAGATGTACAAATATAAATTTTCCCCTCTCGATTATAGCACCATTTAATGAGTTTGGACAATTGATCATTGATCTTGTCGTGAGGAAGCGTGGTGTACATATTTGAAAAATCGTATGAAGCAATCGTATTGGCTTGAAAATTTCTAGATTTTATTTTGTCAATCACATCCCCGGAATTTTTTATAGACCAAAATAAATTTACATCATTCCTGTTAAGAACAGTTTCACAATATTTTGCAACGTGTTCCTTTACCGCCGTGAGGGCTGACGTCAGATGTCTAGACAAACTTGTAGTTGAGCAGTTCCTAGAATTAGCAATGTATCTAAATTTGTAAGGAGATTTGTGCAGTTTTGGTATGCAGTATATTGTAGGAAGATCCAATTTAGAAATAGGGATGTTGAATGAAGAAATTTCACTGCTATGTTTGCTCAAAATGTTAGGGACACTTTCATTGCTTTTGATATAAGTATTTGTAGACGAAAGTTCCGAAACTAAAGTTGATATATAGTAAAGTTTTCATATGATTATGGTGTTGTTGGCTGCTTTATCTGCAGGAGCGAAGACAAATTTTTCTTGTAAATTACGTAATTTGGATTTAAAATATCTTTCAGATCTAGAACTTGGATTTTCAAAAAGATGAGGATTTTTGTGGAAGTTGTCTAAAAGATGAGGATTTTTGTGGAAGTTGTCTGTTAAAGCACAGAAAATGTGACAATGTTGGATCGATTGAAGATGCGGCCGAAGAGAAAAAGAAATCAAAGGAAATACAAGAATTTTCACAAAACCTTCAAAATCTTAAAGCGTCCTTGGAGAAATTATGCAAAAACAGGACAGAAAACTTGAAGACATTTGAAAACGATATCAAAAAGATGAGAGCAGACGTTGAAACTTTATTCAAGCAGCTTTCCGAACACTTAAACAAACTAAAAACAAACATTATGTCCGAGATATCTAAGGTTAAACAAGAACTCAATCCAGAGATACAGAATAAGCATTTTGAAATGAGGTGCAGAATGTCCGCAGTAGAAAACGACCTGTCCTTATTTGAGACCAACATGAAGCACGCCCCACCAGCGCAATTCATACAAGCAATGGAAAAGTTAGAGAAGCAAAAAGAAATACTAGAAAACTTTGTGAGAGATCAAAGTCAAAATCTCAGAGAAATAAAAGTTACTTTCAAAGCGAACGAGAAACTACTAGAACTGAGTAGAGGGATACAGGAATGTGGAGAAGTGAAAGTCAGTAGGGCAGACTATGGACCCCAGCATTCTGTTATCACTAAGGTCAACATGCTGACAGCAGTACCAACTCTTACCTCAGAAGTTAAAACAGGCTTCTCTGTGAGCGGAATAGCTTTATTAGATAATGGAAAAGTATTACTTTCAAATGGTTACAAGAAAATGATAGAGTTGCGGGATCCTCGATGTTCCATGGTACTGTCATCTTTGGCATTACCAGGATATTCTTGGGGAATCAAGGTGACCAGTGACACAGAGGGCGCTGTAGCTGTTGAACGATACGGATTGGTCCTATTCAAAATACAAAACAATAAGATACTAAAGATAAGAGAACTGAAGACAGACGTGAATGTAGACTTTGTATATCATCGGGGTCTATACTATGTAGGGTGCGATAACAAAATAATTGTTTATGATAGCAACTATCATAAAGTTAGAGACATATCAGTGAATACCAAAGTGAGTTATTTGTGTTTACGTGGTGACAACTCGCTTTGTTATACAGCATTCAATAAACCTACTTTTGAAAAATATTTGTACTGTGTTCTTATGGATGGTTCCTCGGTGTTCACATACTCACATGACAAACTTGTCGATGCGTCAGGTGTCACTGTGGATCATTCCGGTCATATATATGTATGTGATATCAATTACAAAAAGGTGCATCAGCTGAGTCATGACGGGAAGCTACAAAGGATTATATTTGACAATCTACCTGCTCGACCTTACTGTATTAGCTTTAATACACAAGGTGACAAGGCTGTATTCGGATGTTATGGCACAGTTCTCATGTACGATATAAAATAACTTCCATAACATCATTTGAAACGCAAAGAGTGCCATTTGTTGACCTTTTATTGCGTTTTCAATTATTTTGACCAATCAAGTTCCAAAGTCGACATTGAAAACAGTCGTGTAAATCTGCACTTGTCTTTTCAAACATGTATAGAAGAATATACATATACTTATGTTTAATGTATTGCAGGGATAAAAAGACGAACAGCTTTTGCTGTTGATGAAAATTGCTGACATTTTAATTATGCATTTAGACAAAATCAGAATCTTTCATTTTAAAAACATATAATGTGTTTATACAGGGAATAATATGTAATATATGTATTCATTATTTACTTCTATATTTATCATTCATTATTTATTAATCATTGATATATTTACTATTTATTACTAATATATTCATCTATTTATTATTCCGTCTTGACATAAGTACATGTACGTGTGTCCAGACGGAATAATGGATGTACTACCCCTTCCGCTGGATTTAAACACGTTTTTCAAACTTAAATGAAAACCAATTATGTAACACACACACACACACACACCCTCACACACATAAAATAACCTGCAAAATGCAAAAACTAGTGATGTGTTGATTAGTAAGGTGAAATTATGTAACTCACATCATCTAGAAGATGCCAAATCAAGTAAGGTGTGAGGAAAAATGAATTTTGTGGTACACGAAAAATGAACACAATATTTTTATATAAATCAATGAGGCATCTAGAAAGGACAAGCCAAGTAAGGAGTGCGTTGGATAGCTATTTCAGAAAACAATTTAACATTGGCATGATTATGATGTTGTCAATGCATAATCACCGAGTGCCTGTCCCATTCGGGAAAATATGCGACGTTTTGCTGAAGTTGGGACAATTTTCATTCAAATTCTCTCCAAAGTCCAGCCCTAAAGTATCATTTATTAACACTGCTAATCCATGGGTTTGCTTGAAGTGAACAAGTGATGAATAAAAAAAAAACCCTTAGAAATAGGACATTTTGTGCTGACTTCCAAGTTTTGAGTCTTATTTTCTCATGTTATTTTTTTCACAATTCCTCTTTGGGATTTTTGTTGGTAAAATAGAGGAAATTTGGCATTGGGAAGAGGGCAAAATTCGGCTCAAAAACAATGGAAAAAACACTGTTTTATTAAGTTTTAAAGAAGATATTGAATCTGATTTTCAATTGAATTCATTTTTTAAGTTTTTGCAACCAGTGACTGTAATTTTCAATACCTGATGATTTTATTTTCATTGAATATATTTTTTTACATAATATTTTCATGCTAACAATATTCCGTCAGTTATCTACAAATTTTCTGTAATTGAATTTTGCTACAAATAATGCAAGGGCATTTTATTATTTTTCCTTTATGTTCTGTTTTACAAATTTCCTACGGTTGGATTACTAAGCACATAGGCCTTTTTCTCGTATCTTGAAATATTAATCAAATTTAATGTTCAAATTTACAATTCTTGTACTGTTGGAAGAAATGTAAATTTAATCAGAATATGCATCGACTGCATAGTTTAAAATCAATATCAATTAAAAAAAAAACCTGGTGTGAATTTTTTACGACTTTCAAAAGTTTTAGACACTGATATTAGAGTTGCTCCTCTTGTGACATTAATCAGTATCTCTTTTCTGCCATTCTAAATAAACTACCTACAATTTTATCCCTGCAACATTAGAAATTGACACTCAAATTTTTGTTTGATATGCAATTTATTAATTTTTTTAGTAGAATTGGACGCAAGAAAAGCCTTTGAAACTACCTCAGATATCCCCTTACACTTTCCAGCAAATAGAGCGATTCAGACCCAATTTGGCCTCTTGTTTCAGCAAAGATTTGTATTCAATGAATAGATTGACACATGTTTGCTTTAGGTTATTTTTTACTTTTTCTACGTTCATCTTGTGTAATGAAGTTTTAAATGTTTGTGGAATACGTCTGTTTCAGAAAAGTATATACCCGCACGCTAAAAATAGAATATTAGGCAATTAGCAATTCATACCCAATACCGTAAGAGTCTGTTAGATTAATGTGTATTCAACCAATCATGTAGACATGAAATTTAGTGCTCAGATTGATTTCATTTTTTTCATTTTCTGCATGTTTTTGTTATTTCTAAGTAACGTTTTATTATGTTGTACATAGTTTTATCTTCATTTGAACGTTTTGTCATTTTACATAGTTTTTGCTTTATTTCTGTGCCGTTTCATATTTTTTTTTTTATACAAGTTTCATTGTTCTTAGAAAGATTCATACACATAATTGAATACTTTAACAGATATTGAGATCAAATTTGAGTTTTTATTTTTCATTTAATGAATTCTAATTTTATCAGATTTTATTGATTGTTCAGAGGGAAGTTATTATTTTAAATCAACTTCCTGAACCTTAGCTACCTGATTTTTATAGGCCTACAAAACTGAAGTCTTTCTTTTAATAGGACTCATTTCTTCTCTTTATCTCAATTCAATGTTTACATTGAAATTTGAAATGTTTAGATTGAGAATCAGATATGATGTCCAGTATTAAAAGACACACTTTTATTTTGTATGGCCAAATGGTTCCCTGATAATTTCATTGTTATTGGATATATTTTGTCATGAAAGGTTAAGCACTTTTAAAGTAATTAAATTTTTGGTTTTCCAAACAGTATTTACATGTATTTAACAAAAAAAGAAACATTGCAGTAAATGTTGAAAATTCTTATGATAATGAGTAAATGTTTTCATTTATTTCAATAGTTGTTCTTATTTTGCAAGTTGTGCTAAATTTTTAAAACATTTAGATAATTTCATGTCATTTTTGATTATACTCATATACATGTAGTTAAGTGTTGAACACCTTATTCAATTCACTATGTTTTGTTTGTATAAATCCGATCATTTTACAAAATTTAAATCTTTACATGTCAAATGTAGATATTCCAGTGAAATGGTGTAATTGTCCTATAATCCAAAGAATGAATGTTTTTTTTGTACCTCGATGTTTAGGCTAGAAAACAAAATGTTGAAAATTTCTCTCAGGGAGTATTCAAAAAGGCATACTCATCATTACAAAGAAATGGTATAATTTAGCATATAGACAATACTAAATATTTCAAATCTAAAACCCTTTTGAATGAAGGTATTCGTAAGATTTTCAACCATCCCAAAATTAAATTAAATTTATAAAAATCACTCCTTTAAAAAAAGCAATAATTCAATTTTCTTATTTTCAAATTTTCAAACATTTTTTGCTTGAATCATTTTGATAAAGATTTCGAAATAATTGAAAAAAAGAAACTTGTGAAACTTATGTGATGTGCCTTTTATCAGTTTGAGCAAAGTATTGAAGTTACAAAAATGTTTCTCATGAAAGTATGTTGCCCTCGGAAAAATACAAATCTACAGACCCAAAGTAAATTTGTAAATAGACAAAACAACCCCGCATGTGGAAAAGCATTGTATATAGCCATTAACATTTTTAATGAAAAATCTGGATATTTTATTCATGTTGAGAGGAATTTAGTGTAGTTATTCATGTTAGAGATGGTGAATATTTAAATTAGAGTAATCTAGATGTTGATTGGATAATGCATTTTGTTATGTCAGTTTTGATTGGATAAGGCTTGATGTTAAGCGAGTATATGAGGTGTTCAATCCAACAAAGAAATGTTTAAATTTATTTTTTGTTGTTGTGAATACAAATCATAACAAATATATGCAATGAGTGAAAAAAGAGGATAGAATATTTCATTCAGAAGAATAGGAAGACTCATGAAAAATGAAAGTAAATGTACACTACGATTTCAAAAGCATATTTGTTCACAAATATTTTCCTATGTGTTCAAGTTCAGAAGAATGGGAAACAATATTTAAGGTTATCCATGATAAAAGTACATACCTTTTAATGATATTGAAACTCTTTTTTCCTTTTTATAAAAAATGCTGAAACTATATAGAAAATGAAATATTTAATCACTCTACCTTTAGAAAAAATATCTTCTCTAACAGCTGCTCACTAGATTGTCAAATTTTTCATGAGGTAAACATCCATCTGTGGGTAACAATTTCCTTTGGAGTACACATGTTCAATACACGTTCTTGTTTTTGGATATGTTTCTGAAAGAAAAAAAAAGAAGATGATGCGAAAATTTGGAGAAAGTGATGTCATGTAGATCTATGTCAAATCTTGTTGCATCTTCTTTGCATTTCAATGACATTTCAGCAGTATAAGATCCTTAATCTCTGATGCTCACTAGAGAATCGTGTAACTAAACCTTAATACTTAGGAGTTCTGTATCTTTTCCCTATAAATCAGTAAATGTTGAGAAAAACCCAAATTGGAATTCACAAATCTTATTCAACTGGCATACGGAGCTAAAATATAAAAATTACACACAAAAAAGAGAGAAAAACTCGCACAAAAATGAAAAAAAGGAAGATGACCACAACTCCTGCAAAATAGAGAAAATATGAATCCTCATTTGAGATGATGTGCGCCCGGATAAATTGTCAATATTGAAATATATGTTCTATAGTACCAATTTTGTTGTATTAGACGCGTGTTTCAGATAGTTTAATCCTCGTCAATAGTACTTCATGTCAAACAGTTTAAATAAAGTCAAAGTTAATTTTCCTTGCGCCATTTACAATACATAACTTTATTTCTTCAAAGTCATGTAAGCGTGCCAAGTATGGGTAGTGACCATATCCCAATACACAGTACAGAATCGATAATTCAGAAAATCATAAACACAAGGCATACAAAATCAGGATAAAACAGTCACCAAAGCAAACAAACAAAAATCCACCACATGAAAAGAAGGGAACTCCCGATATGGGAGTGAGACCAGATGCCCTGGAAGACTCCGCATCTCCTGCTTGCATGCAAGATTCGATTTGTGCTAATGCAAATTGTTCAACTGGTAAATGTATCAAAGTCGGCCTTTGTTGATGGTTCTGAACTCTAACCAGGACAACCGTACATTAAATAAGTGTTACTACCTCGACAAGATGTATCTTATTCCGTGTTGCAATGACATTACATCTGGTCTTGAGATAAATAGGATGTCAATCAATTAAACATTAAGGTTTTTTGAATAACTAAGAGTATTTCTAGTTGACCCATTTACTTTAATATTTATATCTAAATATTCAGTTCTTCAATCACCTTATAATGACACAAGTGACAAATATGGACAATGCCCATATCCCAATACACAGTACAAAATCGATGATTTAGAAAATCATAAACCGAAGGCATGTAAAATCAGGAAAAAACAAGAACCTAAGCAAACAAACAAACAAGCCATCCACCACATGAAAAGAAGGGAACTCCCGATATGGGAGTGAGACCAGATGCCCTGGAAGACACCGCATCTCCTGCTTGCATAAAAAGAAGCGAACTATCGCACCAATAGAATACAGCAGACTGAGTCCGTATTAGTTCAATATTCTGAGTTCATGGTACGACAACATATATGTCTTTTTTGTATCTATTGAGGTCAATTTGAATTTGTGCATCGATTGAGAAAGCTATAATACATACGTTGTTACGACTCCATGCGTCTCGTTGGGGGTCACCTCCTTATCTTAAATAGATGGAAGAAACATACTGTTGAGATACACGTAAATGCTTATAGAAAATTTACCATTAGCAAGAAATATTTGTCTTCATTTTAGTTATTTATTAATATTCACTTTCCATTAGATGTAATCATTTAACTTCTTCACTATTGTAAAGGAATGGACAAACTGGTCATAAAAAGAACGAAGCATGAAAACGTTTTAATAAAAGCACTTTTTATCTAGACATAACCTCAGACAGTGCAGTGCATGTATTCTAAAGATTGTTTTCATTTTCATGCATGGACATCGACGGCGGGTGCGGCTAGCCAACATGGGATGCTTACTCCTTCCGGGCACCTGGTCCCACCTCTAGCTTGCAAGGGGTCCGTCGATGCTCAGTTTGATGCTCTATTGTGAGTGCCGTTGAGATTATCGTCAGGATTCATTTGTCCTGTAGCATCATATCCCACCCATCCTGCTACGTCTTTCGGAAAATTTCTAAACATAACAATTTCAAATTCTTTTGGCAATATTACATTATTTAGATTGAGGATCACTGAGGAGGGTTAAGTACCCGAAAAGTACATGTCTGGTCCATGCTGAAAAGTTATCTGTTATTAAATGAAGCTATTGAATTTGAAGACGCTTAGCATTTGTTTCGACATAGTCTTCGATGATACACAGTTCAGTCGTAATGTATGAATTTAATTTTCACCAGTGAGTGAATATCCAACAATACGGATTGGAAAATTGTAATCGTCTTCAACATGATCTCAAACCAAATAGTACAGTTCTTCTAAGTTTGAGGTTCTGTGAAACATACCAGTTAATAACTCTACTCTTTCAAAACCATTTGTCATTGCTGTTTTCATCGCTACTGACAGTCATTTTCGTTAAAATGAAAGTGTATGTTATCAACAAGCCGTTTCCACAATACATGTAAGCAGAAACAAAAATATAATAACTAAAATTCACAATACGACCCTGCATTGAGTACAGCTAAACTGTTGGAGGAGAGGACAAAGAGACGGAATCAACGAGAAAAAAATTATAAAAAACAGCAAAAGCTATATTGAAAATAAGACGAGACAAAAAAGAAAGAGATGAGAACGAACTTAAAAGCAAGCGGTATTTTATTATGAATGCTTATAAATTTGTTCAAGACGGCAAAATATAATTTTATGCTTTTGATAGTCTATGTTAATTTATCTGCTCTAAAATGATGCTAATGAATTTGAAGACATTCAACATTTGTACCACTTGGTGGGTGTCACTGCTGGTGGACCAGGAGTCCCCGAGGGCACATGTAGCTAAGTTCGATCAATTTCTGTGGGTTCTTTCTTCAAACGCATTTGAAAATTTCTGTTAACAAACTTTTTTCTAATTTCTAAAACCTGGGTCCATTAGCATCATATGCCAGCCATTTTCTACGTCTTTCGGTATATTTAGGACATAATTTTCAGATCTTGGTCATATTACATTGTTTAGATTGAGGATCACAGACGATGGTTTTATTACCCGAAATGTGCATGTTGGTCCATGCTGTAAATTTTCTTTATCTGCTCTAAAATAAGACGAGACAAAAAAGAGAAAGATGAGAACGAACTTAAAAGCAAGCGGTATTTTATTATGAATGACAAATATGGATAATGACCATATCCCTCGTTTAAAGGGACCCTATCTACAGTACAAAATCGATAATTCAGAAAATCAGAAACCGAAGGCATACAAAATCAGGATAAAACAGGAACCAAAGCAAACAAAAACAAAAACCTCCACCATATGAAAAGAAGCGAACTCCCGATATGAGAGTGAGATCAGGTGCCAAGGAAGAGTAAGCATCTCCTGCTTGCATGCAACACCCGTCGCTTCAGTTAAGACTTTCTGGAAATTTTACAAAAATTACAGTCAACTTCTTTTAAAATTCGGATCTATACATGCAACAGAGTACATTACTATGGGTATCACACAACCTGTCTTTTATGGTGATATGATAAACAAAATAAAAAGGATCAAAGGTAGGCAGCATAACCATCGAAAATGCGTCAGAATCATCAAACGCCTTTTATACCGTGGGTATGATCCTAATGTCACCAAACGGACACTAGGCTTGGTACTTGACCAATCTACAGTCTTGTACAAGCGCATCCTTGAGACTTGCACTCTGACTGACTGTGACGACAGGACTCCATGACGGGCCCTGTCCAAACCTCTTTAGAGAAGACAGGGCCCCGACCACCTGTCCTCTCTGAATGTCAGTCGGACTCCTCGGGTGATTACATACATGAGCTCGCTACAGCCGGCAGAGCACGGACTGTATTACGCATGCCCCCTTTTTATATCCATTTACATATTCATCTGTGTCTATGGGGCCTCTGCGTTTCGCGGTCTTGTTTGTGTGATGTCATCTTACAGTGAGGAGGTTGTTTTACACCACAATTGTACGTTCCTCGAGACCTCTGGGTAATTGGAGAAGTGAGAGGGTTGTGCGCACGTAATCCAGGATAACCACACCATTTGCTACTTGACAGATGGCCGTCCAAAGTCGGCACCGGTTACCCATTGGTCTCGTCGGTTTATGTGTAGTCTTTTGTGTTTGATGTATACATGTAGTGTCTCTTTTCCGTCTCGTGCTGTACTCGTCTTTTGTGTTTTTGCATCGGGTGTTTTGGTGTTTTACTGTTGATGCTGCAACGGGGTCTTGTTTGAGATCTCCTCCCTTCTTTTTTCAATTCGGTAGAACTGTCACATCCGGTTACTTCCATTTTGGAAGGTATAGAGTACAATCTTTGGTTGGATGGTTCAAATGGTCTATGACAGAATATCATCCACCATTCTGGATAGTGGGACATCATAGTGTATGACGAGTTCCCCATATCGACCGTAGAACTTATAAATTTGTTTAAGACGGAAAAATATAATTTTATGCTCTTGGCAGTCTATGTAAATTTATCTGCTCTAAAATGATGCTAATGAATTTGAAGCATTGGTGGACCAAGAGTCCCCGAGGGCACATGTAGCTAAGTTCGATCAATTTCGGTATGTCGTTTCTTCAAACGCATTTGAAAATTTCGGTTAACAAAATTTTCTCATATGTCTAAACCTGGTCCTGTAGCATTATATCCCAGCCATTTTGCTACGTCTTTCGGTATATTAAAAGACATAATTTTCACAGATTTTGGTCATATTACATAGTTTAGATTGAGGATCACTGACGAGGGTTTATTACCCGAAACGTGCATGTTGGTCAATGCTATAAATTTATCTGCTCTTAAATGATTTGGAGACTGTAAACATTGATACATATTTTCTATTTGTTTCCGAGGCAATTGCGTTTCATTCTCCCTTTTGAATGATCATCATCCTTGAGGGCGAAAGCTACCATTAACGACAAATATACTAGTACATTGTACTTCCGGAACTACTGACCATTTGATTACCAACCTCTAGCTTGCTAGGGGTCAGTTGATGCTCAATTTCGTGCTCTATTGTGAGTGCTGTAGATCATCGTCAGGATCTTCTTTAACTCACGAATATAGAAAGAGTAAAAACTTGCGTTTCTGTGTTTCGAATAGAGAATGCAAAAAGGAAGCACTACTGAAAATGTATTCACTAATTGTAACAATTTCCGGAAATGTACATTGATTCTTTGCATTCCTTTCACATTTCTAACTTTTGAACAAGCTGATTAATAGAAAATGTATCATTAGAAAGTTCGCCGCATTCGTTTTAGTGACGGCACCTTTGATAATTATAAGAACAAGTTATTCTTATAATGACGTAAAATATATGCCAAAGAGTCAGCTTGGTGTACCGGAGTGATTTCCTTCAAGGGTGCCCGTTTTTGCTGCACTCTTGTGCATATGTTTCAGATTTTATCGGATCCCTATACTTTTAAACAACCGTGAAAGTGGAAAGTTTGCTTCGACAGTGAGAGTGTATTCGTTATCCTGTTAAATGTTTCAATTTACAGACTTACCACATTTTTGTCCCCCGCTTTCGCGAAAGCGCGGGGACATTAACACCGGTTCGTTTGTCCGTCCGTCTGTCCGTCAGTCATAAAAATTTTAACATTTGAATGGTAAGTGATATTTCACATGTGTATTCTTTGTGACAAGACCTATCCATGGATACCAATATTTTTGACTTTGTGTCCTTGACCTACGACTTTGACCTACTTATTAAAAACTTTAACCTTGACCATAACTGTTGAATGGAAAGTGATTGGGCTTTCATATTACACATGTCATTCCTTGTGACAAGACCTTTCCATGGATACCAAAATTTTTTTACCTTTTGACCTTGACGTTGGACTTTGACCTACTTTTCAAAAAACTGTAAACTTGTCCATAACTTTTTAATGGAAAGTATAAGGGCATTGATTTTTCACATGTGTATTCCTTTTGACAAGTCCTTTCTAGGATACCAAAATTTTTGACCTTGTGACTTGACCTTAGAGTTTGACATTCCTTTCAAAAACTTTTACCTTTACCATAACTTCTGAACGGAAAATGATGGGGATTTCACATTTCACATGTGTATTCCTTGTGACAAGACCTTTCTGTTGGTAACAACATTCTGACCTTGTTACCTCATCCTTGGATGTTGACCCACATTTAAAAACTTCAACTTCGACCATAAGTTTTGGATGGTAATTTAAATGATAGGACTTTAATATTTCACATTTGCATACCTTTTCATTAACCCTGTCTCTTGGTAACAAAACAAAAGTTTGGACCCTTTGACCTTTTCTTGGAGTTTAATCTTTCATATTTAGAATGTTGATAATATCTGAGATATATTATGAAAACTTAAGAATGGGGGGGGGGGGGGGGTTGGTGTCTGGAAGCATTTCTTTGAAGACAAACACCCAAAAGCGGGGGACCAAAATTCCTTGAATTTTATCTTAAACATAATTTATTATATAGAATCAACAGCTTCTGATTCATATAGTTATCTTTGAGTCGTTTTGTAAAGAGGAAAATATATAACAGACTGAGAAAGTAAGATTCTGTTTTCTGTTCTGATATCATACAGAGTATATTACTTTGGGTATTTAACAACCTGCCTTTTATGATGACATAATAAACAAAATTAAGAAGGATCAAAGGTAGACAGAATTACAATCGAAATTGTGTTAGAATCATCAAACCACTTTTATACTGTGGATATGACCCTGCTTTCACCGGACTTTGCATGGTACTTGACCAATCTACAGTCTTGTATCAGCGCATTCTAAGGAGTTGCACTCTGACAGACAGTGACGACAAGACTTTATGACGGGCCCTGTCCAAACCTTTTTAGAGAAGACAGGCCCCCTCTGAATGTCATTCGGACTACGGTTGATTATATACATGCGTTCGCTACAGCCGTTAGAGCACGTACTGTATTTCGTAGGCATTTTATATCCATTTACATTATCTATCTGTGTGTTTCTTGGACCCCTGCGTCATGCTGTCTGTTTGTATGTTCATCTAACATTGAGGCGGTTATTTTACACCACAATTATGCGTTCCTCGAGACGAGAGGGTAATCGGAAGAGCGAGAGGGTTGTGCGCACGTTATCCAGATGACCACACCGTCTGTTGATGGCGTAGCAAATGACCGTCCAGAGTAGGCACCGGTTGCCCATTGGTCTGCTTGGTTTATGTGTAGTTTTTTGTGTTTGATGTTTCTTTGATGTAATTTGGTGTTTCTTGTCCCTTTTGCATCTCTTTCTGTGCGTGTCTACTATGTGTTGTTGCATTGGGTGTTTTGCTGCGAGTATTGTCGAAGAGCCCCTTTTTCCTTTTGTAGGTAGGTAGATATCCGACAAAGGAACAATTATTCCCAAAGGCTGATAATACTTCTTTTCGGAGATAATGAGAAATTGAAAAGTTTCTTAAATAGGCTGAATAACTAATGGGTATTTGTTCGGTGTTTATGATAAAGATGGTCTCAAAACTTTTTTTGTATGATTTTTTGCATATTACGATATCCTTTAAATGGTATTTACATGTATTTGTAAATTCCTCGATACCAAATTTTGATAAATCATTCTAAAACTAAGTGTTTTGCCCCTTTGTGGGCAGCTGTTTTTCTTTTACATCAATGAGAAATTTGCTCTCAATCTAAATCTATAATTTTGATATAATTTCCTCTATTTCGATCTCGAGTACCACAGATTGAAATGTGCCTGATGTACTGAATATCATATGATGGATCATTTATTAGAATATACTTTGCTAATATATTAGGTATTCCGATCAAAGAGAGATAACTTCAACGGGTATGTTGAACCTGTGCACTTTTTAATGACCATAATCAACAAAAAATTCATTATAAAATTCAGGAAAAAAAATATATCTCGCAAATTCAATTTGAACTTAATTCTTTGTAGATTTCTGTGCATCAAAGAACAGGATGTTCAACGATTGTTCTGAAATATGTATGCTCATTATCGCGTTAGTGATAACCATGTGTTTGTTCAATGTAAATTGTGTAAAGATAGACGTGGAATGTAACCCTAAATGTAAAAATCATTGATACTGTGAGAATGGCCACGGCGGTAGACAAAAAGGAAGATTTAACAACTTGTTCAATTTGTTTTGAGACGTTTAAAAAACCCAAACATTTTCCGTGTTTACACAGTTTTTGTGAAGGATGTATACAAACTTATATTAGAAAAACTTTTGCGAAAGGAAAGGGCGGGGTTAATTGTCCTCTTTGTCGGATGTTCGTAACAAAACCTGGTGATATCAAAGTTGAGGGATGGTCGTCCAAACTACCTACAAATCATATATTGGCGAGTCTTATTGATTTGAATGAAACGAAATCAGGTCAGAAACTTCGTGCCGCATGTTCAAGGGAAAACGAAACCGAAAGTGCCTTTTCGTGGTGTGCCAACTGTAGTGAAGCCCTTTGTAAGGTATGTGATAGAAGTCATCGGAGGAATAAAGCGTCGTCAAATCACAAACTTATTGAGCTAAGTGAGGGCTTTTCCAAAGATATTCCCTTGCATCATGCTGACGTATTTTGTTCTGAACATCCAGAAAAGAAAGTAGAAGCATATTGTAACGACCACTCCACCGTATGCTGTATGACATGCGTAATGTTAAAACACAGAAAATGTGACAATGTTGGATCGATTGAAGATGCCGCCGAAGAGAAAAAGAAATCACGAGAAATAAAAGAATTTTCTAAAAACCTTCAGGATCTGAAGACGTCTTTGGAAAAATTATGCAAAAACAGGACAGAAAATGTAAAGACGTTTGAAAGCGATATAAAGAAGATAAGAGGTGATGTAGAAACATTATTCCAGCAGCTTTCTGGCCATTTGAACAAACTGAAAATAAACGTCATGTCGGAAATATCAAAGGTTGAAAAAGAACTCAAACCAGAGATAGAGAATGAACATTTTGAAATAAAGTGCAGAATTCCTGCTGTAGAAAACGACCTGTCCTTATTTGAGACCAACATGAAGCACGCCCCACCAGCCCAGTTCATACAAGCAATGGAAAAGTTAAAAAAGCAAACAGAAATACTAGAAAACTTTGTGAGAGATCAAAGTCAAAATCTCAGAGAAATAAGAATTACTTTCAAAGCGAACGAGAAACTACTAGAACTGAGTAGAGGGATACAGGAATGTGGAGAAGTGAAAGTCAGTAGAATAGAAAACGAACTTCAACATTTTGTAACGTCAAAGGTCAACATGCTGACAGCTGTACCCAGTCTTACCTCAGTAGTCAACACAGGATTTCTCGTGAGGGGAATAGCTTTATTAGAGAATGGAAATGTAGTACTTTCAAATGGTTACAAGAAAATGATAGAGTTGCGGGATCCTCGATGTTCCATGGTACTGTCATCCTTGGCATTACCAGGAAATTCTTGGGGAATCAAAATGACCAGTGACAAAGAGGGCACTGTAGCTGTAGAACGATACGGATTGGTCCTATTCAAAATACAAAACAATCAGATATTAAAGATAAGAGAACTGAAGACAGATGTGAATGTAGACTTTGTTTATCATCGGGGTCTATACTATGTAGGATGTGATAACAAAATAGCTGTTTATGATAGCAATTATCTTAAAGTTAGAGACATATCAGTGCACACCAGAGTGAGTTATATGTGTTTGCGTGGTGACAACTCGCTTTGTTATACAGCATTCAATATAAAATCTTATGAAAATTCTTTGTATTGTGTTCTTATGGATGGTTCCTCGGTGTTCACATACTCACATGACAAACTTTACGATGCGTCAGGTGTCACTGTGGATCATTCCGGTCATATATATGTATGTGATAACGGTTACAAAAAGTTACATCAGCTAAGTCATGACGGGACGCTACAAAGGATTATATTTAATAATCTACCTGCTGAACCTTACTGTATCAGCTTGAATACACAAGGTGACAAAGCTGTGATTGGATGTAATCGCACAGTTCTCATGTACGATATACAATAACTTCCGTAACACCATTTGAAACGCAAAGAGTGACATTTTTGTCCTTTTATTGCGTTTTCAATCATTTTGATCCATCAAGTTACAAAGCCGACATTCAAAACAGCCATGTAAATCTGTACTTTTCTTTTCAACATGCATAGAAGAATATACATATATTTATGTTTAATGTATTGCAGGGATAAAAAGATGAACAGCTTTTGTCGTTGATGAAAATTGCTGACATTTTAATTATGCATTTTGACAAAATCAGAATCTACACTTCTAATCCATGGGTTTGCTTGAAGTGAACAAGTGATGAATAAAAAAAAAAAACCCTTAGAAATAGGGCATTTTATGCTGACTTCCAAGTTTTGAGTCTCATTTTCTCATGTGATTTTTTTCACAATTCCTCTTTGGGAATTTCAGAGTGATTTTTGTTGGAAAAATAGAGGAAATTTGGCATTGGGAAGGGGCCAAAATTTGGCTCAAAAACAATGGAAAAAACACTGTTTTTTTAAGTTTTAAAGAAGATATTGAATCTGATTTTCAATTGAATTCATTTTTTAAGTTTTTGCAACCAGTGACTGTAATTTTCAATACCTGATGATTTTATTTTCATTGAATATGTTTTTTTTACATAATATTTTCATATTAACAATATTCTGTCAGTTATCTGTAATTGAATTTTGCTACAAATTATGCAAGGGCATTTTATTATTTTTACTTTATGTTCTGTTTTACAAATTTCCTACGGTTGGATTACTTAGCACATAGACCTTTTTCTCGTATCTTGAAATATTAATCAAATTTAATGTTCAAATTTACAATTCTTGTACTCTTGTTAGAAATGTAAATTTAATCAGAATATGCATCGACTGATTAGATTAAAATCGATATCAATTAAAAAAAAACTGGTGTGATTTTTTTACGACTTTCAAAAGTTTTTGACACTGATATTAGAGTTGCTCCTCTTGTGACATTTATCAGTATATCTTTTCTGCAATTCTAAATAAATTACCTACAATTTTATCCCTGCAACATTAGAAATTGACACTCAAATTATTGTTTGATATGCAATTAATGAGATATAAAATAGTAGAATTGGACGCAAGAAAAGCCTTTGAAACTACATCAGATGTCCCCATACACTTTCCAGCAAATAAAGCGATTCAGACCCGATTGGGCCTCTTGTTTCAGCAAAGATTTGTATTCAATGAATAGATTTACACATGTTTGCTTTAGGTTATTTTTTACTTTTTCTACATTCATCTTGTGTAATGAAGTTTTAAATGTTTGTGGAATACGTCTGTTTCAGAAAAGTATATACCCGCACGCTAAAATAGAATATTAGGCAATTAGCAATTCATACCCAATACCGTAAGAGTCAGTTAGATTAATGTTTATTCAACCAATCATGTAGACATGAAATTTAGTGCTCAGATTGATTTCATTTTTTTTTCATTTTCTGCATGTTTTTTGTTATTTCTAAGTAACGTTTTATTATGTTGTACATAGTTTTATCTTCATTTGAACGTTTTGTCATTTTATATAGTTTTTGCTTTATTTCTGTGTCGATTCATCTTTTTTTATGATACAAGTTTCATTGTTATTAGAAAGTTTCATACACATAATTGAATACTTTAACAGATATTGAGATCAAATTTGAGTTTTCATTTTACATTTAATGAATTCTAATTTTATCAGATTTTATTGATTGTTCAAAGGGAAAATATTATTTTACATCAACTTCCTGAACCTTAGCAACCTGATTTTTATAGGCCTACAAAACTGAAGTCTTTCTTTTAATAGGACTCATTGCTTCTCTTTTATCTCAAATCAGTTTTTACATTGAAATTTGAAATGTTTAGATTGAGAATCAGATACGATGTCCAGTATTAAAAGACACACTTTTATTTTGTATGGCAAAATGGTTCCCAGATAATTTCATTGTTATTGGATATATTTTGTCATGAAAGGTTAAGCACTTTTAAAGTAATTAAATTTTTGGTTTTCCAAACAGTATTTACATGTATTTAACAAAAAAACATTGCAGTAAATGTTGAAAATTCTTATGATAATGAGTAAATGTTTTCATTTATTTCAATAGTTGTTCTTATTTTGCAAGTTGTGCTAAATTTTTAAAACATTTAGATAATTTCATGTCATTTTTAGCTCGCCGGGACGAATGTCCGGAGAGCTATTGTCATACCCCCGGCGTCGGCGTCTGCGTCTGCGTCTGCGTCTGCGTGCGCGTGCACAAAAACTTTAACCTTGCTTATAACTTTTAAACCAATACAGATTGGGCTTTCATATTTCACATGTGCATTCCTTGTGACAAGACCTTTCCATGGATACCAAAATTTTTGACCTTGTGACCTTGACCTTGGAGATTGACCTTCTTTTGAAAAACTTTAACCTTGGCCATATTTTTGGAATGGTAAGTGATAGGGCTTTGATATTTCACATGTGTATTCCTTGTGACAAGACCTTTCCATGGATACCAAAATTTTTGACCTTGTGACCTTGACCTTGGAGATTGACCTACTTTTGAAAAACTTTAACCTTGGCCATATTTTTGGAATGGTAAGTGATAGGGCTTTGATATTTCACATGTGCATTCCTTGTGATAAGACCTTTTTTATTGTTGTTGTTGCAATTTACATATGGTTGCCACCGGCGAGCTATGTTGTCATTCTGACAAGTCTGGTTTATTATACTCATATACATGTAGTTAAGTGTTGAACACCTTATTCAATTCACTATGTTTTGTTTGTATAAATCCGATCATTTTTACAAAATTTAAATCTTTACATGTCAAATGTAGATATTCCAGTGAAATGGTGTAATTGTCCTATAATCCAAAGAATGAATGTTTTTTTTGTACCTCGATGTTTAGGCTAGAAAACAAGATGTTGAAAATTTCTCTCAGGGAGTATTCAAAAAGGCATACTCATCATTACAAAGAAATGGTATAATTTAGCATATAGACAATACTAAATATTTCAAACCTAAAACCCTTTTGAATGAAGGTATTCGTAAGATTTTCAACCATCCCAAAATTAAATTGAATTTATAAAAATCACTCCTTTAAAAAAAAAGCAATAATTCAATTTTCTTATTTTCAAATTTTCAAACATTTTTTGCTTGAATCATTTTGATAAAGATTTCGTAATAATTGAAAAAAAGAAACTTGTGAAACTTATGTGATGTGCCTTTTATCAGTTTGAGCAAAGTACATGTATTGAAGTTACAAAAATGTTTCTCATGAAAGTATGTTGCCCTCGGAAAAATACAAATCTACAGACCCAAAGTAAATTTGTAAATAGACAAGACAACCCCACATGTGGTAAAGCATTGTATATAGCCATTAACATTTTAATGAAAAATCTGGATATTTTATTCATGTTGAGAGGAATTTAGTGTAGTTATTCATGTTAGAGATGGTGAAGATTTAAATTAGAGTAATCTAGATGTTGATTGGATAATGCATTTTGTTATGTCAGTTTTGATTGGATAAGGCTTGATGTTAAGCGAGTATATGAGGTGTTCAATCCAACAAAGAAATGTTTAAATTTATTTTTTGTTGTTGTGAATACAAATCATAACAAATATATGCAATGAGTGAGAAAAGAGGATAGAATATTTCATTCAGTAGAAAAGGAAGATTTATGAAAAATGAAAGTAAATGTACACTACGATTTCAAAAGCATATCTGTTCACAAATATTTTCCTAAGTGTTCAAGTTCAGAAGAATAGGAAACAATATTTAAGGTTATCCATGATAAATGTCCATACCTTTTAATGATACTGAGACTCTTTTTTCCTTTTTATAAAAAAGGCTGAAACTATATGGAAAATGAAATATTTAATCACTCTACCTTTAGAAAAAATATCTTCTCTAACAGCTGCTCACTAGATTGTCAAATTTTTCATGAGGTAAACATCCATCTGTGGGTAACAATTTCCTTTGGAGTACACATGTTCAAAACACGTTATTGTTTTTGGATATGTTTCTGAAAGAAAAAAAGAAGATGATGCGAAAATTTGGAGAAAGTGATGTCATGTAGATAAGAAGTATGTACAAAATCATCTGAAAGAAAGATAAATAAATCATCATGGTCATAAAAAGATATTTGTTGTTTTTGATACCATTATGTTACATACATCTTTGATTCTGTTTCAAGAATTCAAATTAAAACAGGACATCTCTCATTAACACAGCCTAATTGTCAATTGCCTTTTTATTCACACAACTCCTTATTCAATGGTGGAATTTATTAAATTTTGCACAATGTTAAATATTTATGTTAAGATTTGCTGGAGCAAAATTACACCAGAACTACATGTATGTCCCTTGGGTAAGAGCTGAAGTATTTCTATGAGTTAAAGAAGACCCTGATGATAATCTCAACAGCATTCACAATAGAGCACAAAATTAAGCATCGACGGACCCCTAGCAAGCTAGAGGTTGGACCAGGTACCCGGGAGGAGAAAGCATCCCCTGTTGGCTAGCCGCAACCGCCGTCGATGTTAAAGCACGAAGATTAAAACAATATATAAAATTCATGCACTGTCTGACGTTATGTCTATGTAGAAAGTGCTATGGCGACAATGTCAGGGAAATATATTCAAAACACTTACTGTCAAACTCCTCGCGGGGAACTTTTTTACGAGCTCCACACGGCAAAGGGCATAAGTGTGACACAAATGAGTTAAAGAAGATTCAACAGCACTCACAACAGAGCACAAAATTAAGCATCGACGGACCCCTAGCAAGCTAGAGGTGGGACCAGGTGCCCGGGAGGAGTAAGCATCCCCTGTTGGCTAGCCGCACAAACCGTCGATGTTAAAGCACGAAGATGAAAACAATATATAAAATTCATGCACTGTCTGACGTTATGTCTATGTAGAAAGTGCTATGGCGACAATGTCTATGTCAAATCTTGTTATTGCATCTTCTTAGCAAATGGCTGCATTTCAATGACATTTCAACAGTATAAAAACCTTAATCTCTGATGCTCACTAGAGAACCGTGTAACCATCTAAACCTTAACACTTGGGAGTTATGTATCTTTTCCCTATGAATCAGTGAATGTCGAGAAAAACCCAAATTGGAATTCACAAATCTCATTCAATTGGCATACAGAGCCAAACAAAAAAACCCACACAAAAAGAAGAAAAGGAAGACGACCACAACTCCTGCAAAAAGGAGAAAACATGAATCCTCATTGGAGATGACATGCGCCCGGAGAAAGTCACAAGCGTGACAAATATGGATAGTGACTATATGCCCATACTTAGTACAAATGTTAAACGTCTTCAAATTCAATAGCATCATTTAAGAACATAAATTTTCAGCATGGACCAGACATGCACGTTTCGGGTACTTAATCCTCATCAGTAATCCTCAATCTAAACAATGTAATATTGCCAAAGAGTGTGAAAATTATTATGTCCCAAAATTTACCGAAAGTTGTGGCAGGATGGATGGGATATGATGCTATAGGACCCACGTTTTAGAAATTTTGATTACAGAAATTTGGAATGCGTTGAAGAGACGATCGACCGAAGTTGATCGAACTTGGCTACATGATCGATAATTAAGAAAATCATAAACCGAAGGCATACAAACCCATGTTAAAACAGGAACCAAAGCAAACAAACAAAAAAACTTTACCACATGATAAGAAGTGAAATCCCGATATGGGGTTTCACTAAATGCCCAGGGAGACTTCGTGTTGCAATATCGTTACATGTGGTCTTGAGATGAATAGGATGTCAGTTAATTAAACATTAAGGCTTTTTGAATAAATAAGATTATTTTAGTTGACTCATTTACTTTAATATTAATTTATTATTTATTATGACACAAGTGACAAATATGGACAATGACCATATCCCAATACACAGTACAAAAGCGATAATTTAGAAATTAGAGCCGAAGGCATACAAATGACAAATATAGATAATGACCATATCCCTATATACAGCACAAAATCGATAATTCAGAAAATCAGAAACCGAAGGCATACAAAATCAGGATAAAACAGGAACCAAAGCAAACAAACAAAACCCTCCATCACATGAAAAGAAGCGAACTATCGCACCAATAGAATACAGCAGATTGATATTAGTTCAATAGTCTTAGTTCTACATGGTACGACAACATAACCGTCTTTATTTGTATTTATTTAAACCAATTTGAATTTGTGCATCGATTGTGGAAGCTATAATACATACGTTGGTACGATGGGACTGAACAAGATATTTTTGTCTTCATTTTAGTTATTTATCAATATTCACTTTACGTAAGATGTAATCATTGAACTTATTTACGATTGTAAAGGAATGAGCAAAAAAAGCCATCTATAAAAAGAACGACGCATGAAAAAGGTTTGACAAAAGGAATCTTACTTTGTTTCGACAAAGTCTTCGATAATTCACAATTCAGTCGTAATTAGCATCAGTGAGTGAATATCCAACAATACGGATTGGAAAATTGAAATCACCTCGTAAATGATCTCAAACCAAATAACGCAGTCCTTCTAAGTTTGAGGTTCTGTGAAACATATCAGTCGATAACACTACTTTTTCAAAACCTTTCGTCATTGCTGTTTTCATCGCTACTGACAGTCATTTTCTTTAAAATGAAAGTGTATGTTATCAACAAGCCATTTCCACAATACCTGTGAGCAGAAACAAAAACTATATTCACTTTTATTAAATGATCGGGAATTATTGCCGATTTTGCTTATTTCTGATTGGCGGAGACGCTGTTTGATAAAGTGTACCTCAGAGTGAGTTGACCGTTAACGCTCGAAAGTGGTCTATGCTTGATAAACGAGTGCGGTACCAGCGCGTGCGTTGATTTTTGTAGTGTTAGATCTTTGACTTCGCGTATCATTACAATGCAAATGTCAATGAAATCCTGATATTTAATAAAGCAGTTATTAACTTTTGATTTCGGTCTCGGTCAACCAATACCTGACCAGGTCTGTATAGTCACGAGTAGACCTCATCAAAAGTCAATAATTGTATAAAAATTCACAGTACGACCCTGTAGTGAGTACAGCTAAAACGTCGGAGGGGAGGATGAAGAGACGGAATCAATGAGAACAAAATATAAAAAACAATAAAAGCAATATTGAAACATATAAGACGAGACAAAAAAAAAGGAAGATATTAGAACGAACTTAAATGCAAGCGGTATTCCATTATGATTGTTTATGAATTTGTTCAAGACGGCAGAATATGATTTTATGCGCTTGATAGTCTATGTTGATACATATTTTCTATTTGTTTTCGAGGCAGTTGCATTTCATCATCATTCTAGAGGGTGAAAGCTACCATTCACGACAAATATATTAGTACATTGTACTTCCGGAACTAATAACCATTTGATAATCCACCTCTAGCTTGCTAGGGGTCCGTCGATGCTCAATGTGGTGCTCTATTGTTAGTGCTGTTGAGATTTTCGTCAGGATCTTCTTTAACTCACGAATATAGAAAGAGTAAAAACTTGCGTCCCTGTGTTTCGAACAGAGAATGCAAGAGAGATGCGCTTCGGAAAATATATTCACTACTGGGAAAGAACCCGAGCAAGCGCGGAAAAAAGATTGTCATATCAAGTGCCTGCAAATATACTCGTTTTTCTCCCCCCTCCTTTTTTCTTTGACTTCACGGCTATTTTCAGACAGTCATGATTCGGAGAAAGAAAAGGGGGTTATCATATTTTCACATAGACGCTCGAAGTCATGGATCTACAATCGCATCCTCCTTCTCCTATCTTTAAAGGAAAGTGAAAGTATTGTAGAAATTGTTGGCGCCGAACTCCTGTGATTTCAAGCACCTATTGACATATTAATTATCTAGTTTCTACATATTTTTTTCTTCTTATTAAGTATTGAAGTCTGAACGTGATTCTTTAAATCATTAGCAACAAAAAGTATACATTGTCACGGCTTGCGTTTCATTTAACACGATGTGCATTTGATTTACCCGTTGTTGTACATACATACGTGCATGACTACCTGCTATGAACAGGACCCCCCTCCTCCCCCCACACACAAATACATGGTCAGAATCTTTCTGAACTTTATTTTACATATATCTATGTATTATTTTCTGAAAAGTCTGATGTCGATCATCAAAGATTATAACGATGTCAAATACACATTGGTAATGCTTGCCATTGTGTACATTTCATAGTAAACACGTGGTAGCTCTGACGTCATTTTCAGTGACCTGATTTTGTTACAAAATTGATTAGCTTATACAGCCATATGACCTTTCAAGGGCTTTTCTCGAATGTTCTATATGCAAAATAAAATTGTAAAATTGTACGTTGTACATTTCAGAGAACGAATATGGAACTGGAGCGAAATATAGCCTCCTACTGACATTAGAAACGTCTTGCAAGAATAGTCTTACTTATTTAATGATACTTTAAAAGTCGGAGATTAGAATGGGAGCATAAATCAGTTGAAAATATGAAGTTAATAGTTAGTGTCCGTCGCCGGTTTTGAACTATAGTTTTTCTAAGATTTGTTTTAGGAAAACGATGAGACATAAGTAATGATTACACGTTAATTAAAAATAACTGCTTCTCAAAAATTTTCAAATTCACATTGTCATATCGGGTTAATCCCGCTTGTCCCACATTTGGAAAAAATCATATCCCGATTGTCCTACATTTTTAAACAAACACGCGCATAATGATAATGAAACATTCAGGTTATAGTCTATTTTATTGTTGTAATGTTTTGGTTATACGTTTGAAAATGATGTTAATATGATTAAATACAGATACATTCTTTATCACTTCTCATAAGAGACAACTCCCCTCCCTTGTTAACTTTTTTTCTGGCTAAATCTTCTTTTATAACACACACATACATTTACTCTTTATATTTTCATAAATAAGCCTGATATCTTCTCAAAATAAGTAGCTTTTGCAAAAAAAAATATTTCACTCCAAAGACATGGACGATCTTCATTTTTGGCACCTGTATTGATTCAATTTATAGCTACTGGATATCATAATCAGGGTTTCTTTTTTTGCATAAGGAATTTCATTTATTATGATCATGACCATGATTACATTTTTGGTTAAGCCCCTAGGTAAATCAAAAATGTAATCATGATAGTAGAGTATGGGATAACATGGATAACAACTGAAGATATTAAATATGAATCTACTATCGATAAATACAATCTAAGACTTATGGATTCTAAAGGATTGGTTTCGTATGCCGTATTTCATAGATTTCATACGTGATCAAGATTTATAACTATAGCTCAAAAATTGTACATTTCAACTGAAATAGCATATACATGTACTTGAAAAATTGTATCTGTAGAGAACATGAATTTCGAAACGTATGCAATATAGTGATGAAAAGATCTTTCTGTCAATGAAAAGAGGAGTCATACTGTTGTCACGTTACGTTCCACCAACAATTTAGGCATTTTCATTTTCAAATAGATTAGTATGACAAATATGGATATTTATTTCATTTATTTCTAAAACTCCATTAATTCTTAGTTTTCATAGGAATGTGACAATTCGGACAATTGTCAGACACCTTCATATAAGATTTTATGTTATTTCGTAACTGTCATTGATTGCACCTTCATCCTTTCACATTTTTTAACAATCACACGCAAAAACTTCGTTGTGATACTGTCATGATTCAAAAAGAAGTATGGTCATGAGCTATACTAGTGTCAGAACGGTTTCTAGACAGACGTCGTCCTTTTGAAGTAATTTGAAGAAACTTATTTTCAAAACTCTGTGACAATTTTGAAGTATTTTTAAAATGTTACATCTCAATTGCTTAATCACACCGCCTTTTGACCCCTCTCGTCCCTTTCAATTTGTCAATATTAAAATAAATGTTCTATAGTACCAATTTTATTGAACTAGACACATGTTTTGGATATTGAATCCTCGTCAGTAGTACTTCATGTCAAACAGTTTAAATAAAGCCAAAGTGAATTTTCCTGGCGCCATCTACAATGTCGCGCACAGGAGGAAGTCGCCGAGAACCGTCCTTTGTTTAATCTATGTACATGATTTTTAATATCCAAAAATCATCCAGTTTTGCCTTAAATCGACATAGCTTTAAAATTCGGTGTCCCGAAAATGGTCTAGTAAATTGCAAAAAAAAAACCTGCCAAAATATAGGGTCACAAAAATCGGTCTACAAATCACAACTTAGCAGATCTCATGGGCGGATCCAGGAGTTTTAGAGGAATGGTCCTAAAGTCCGAAAAAATTAATAAAAGAAATAAACAAATAAAAGGACACCAGAAAGTACAAAACATTCATGTCGTTAATAAAGAAATCATGAATCAGACTTTAACCTTCACCCTTTGATCTCTGAAGGAGATAATTGCCGCAATTACCTAATTGACCTGCACACCATATCCCGATTGTCCCACATGACTTTTATACCCTTTTTATATAAATGTGGGACAATCGGGATGACACCGTCGTATCATATGCTATATCTTCACATCACACCATTTATCTCTGTCCTCTTTGTTTCGACGGAGAATCGGCCAATTCGTTCCTTTCGTTTAACACTTTCCGGAAATGTACATTTATTCTGTGCATTCCTTTCAATCTTTTGAACAAGATTAGTAATAGAAAATGTATCATTAGAAAGCTCATGTAACTGTGTGATTCGCCGCGTTTTAGTGGCGGCACCTTTGATAATTATAAGAACAAGCTATTCTTATAATGACGTAAAATATATGCCAAAGAGCCAGCATGGTATACCGGAGTGATTTTCCTCAGGGTTGCCCGTTTTTGTTGCACCCTTGTGCATGTGTTTCAGATTGTATCGGATCCCCATACTTTTAAATGGAAGGTTTGCCTCGACAGTGAGAGTGTATTCGTTATCCTGTTAAATGTTTCAATATTCAGACTCACCGCATTTTAAACATTAGTTTTTATATAGAATAAACAGCTTCTGATTCATATTTAATCTTTGAGTCGTTTTGTAAAGAGGAAAATATATAACAGACTGAGAGAGTAAGATTCTGTTTTCTGTTCTGATATCATACAGAGTATATTACTTTGGGTATTTAACAACTGGCCTTTCATGGTGACATAATAAACAAAATAAGAAGGATCAAAGGTAGACAGAATTACCATCGAAATTGTGTTAGAATCATCAAATGTCTTTTATACCGTGGATATGACCCTGCTGTCACCGGACTTTGCATGGTACTCGACCAATCAACAGTCTTGTATCAGCGCAATCTAGGGAGTTGCACTCTAGACCGTGACGACTGGACTCTATGACGGGCCCTGTCCTAACCTTTATAGAGAAGACAGGCCTCCTCTAAATGTCATTCGGACTACGGTTGATATTATATGTATGAGCTCGCTAAAGCCGGCAGAACACGGACTGTATTTAGTAGGCCTTCTGTTTTTATATCCAATTACATTATCCATCTGTGTGTTTCTTCGGCGCCTGCGTCATGCTGTCTGTTTGTTTGTTAATCTCACAGTGAGGAGATTATTTTACACCACAATTATGCGTTCCTCGAGACCTCTGGATAATCGGAAGAGTGGGAGGGTTATGTGCACGTAATCAAGATAACTACACCGTCTGTTGATGGCGTAGCAGATGGCCGTCCTAAGTCGTCACCGATTGCCCATTGGTCTCCATGGTTTATGTGTATTTTTGTGTTTGATGTTTCTTTGATGTGATCTGGTGTTTCTTGTCCCTTTTGCGTATCTTTTTGTGCGTGTCTACTATGTGTTTTTGCATTGGGTGTTTTGGGGTTTTGCTGCGAGCATTGTCGGAGAGCCCCTTTTTTCTTTTGTAGGTCCGTAGATATCCGACAAAGGGACAATTATCCCAAAGGCTGATTATACTTGTTTTCGGGGATAATGAGAAATTGAAATGTTTCTTAAATATACATAATAACTGATGGGTACTTATTCGGTGTTAATAATAAAGATTGTCTCAAAACTTTTTTTTGACTGTATGATTTTTTTTGCATATTACGATATCCTTCAAATAATATTTACATGTATTTGTAAATTCTTCGTAACCAAATTTTGATAAATCATTCTAAAACTGAATGTTACCCCCCTTTGTCCGCAGCTGTTTTTTTTAAACCAATAAGAAATTTGCTCTAAGTATAAATTCATTATTTTGATATACAAATATAATTTCCTATATTTGTGTCTCGAGCGTTTTTATAATAGAGCATACTCCGGTTAAAAGGAATAACTTCACCTGGTATGTTGAAACAATTAAAATGTTAATGACATTAATCAACAAAACATAAAAGTTATAAAATTCATTTCAAAGTATACAAAGGTTTATCTCTCAAATTCAATTTGTTCTTTCTTCTCTGTGGATATCTGAGTATCAAAGAACAGGTGTTTAACGCTTGGTCTGAAATATGTACGTTTATTATCGGGTTAGTGATAACCATGTGTTTGTCCAATGTAAATTGTGTAAAGATACTTTAGATAGACGTGGAATGTAACCCTAAATGTACAAAAAATTGATACTGTGAGAATGACCACGGCGGTAGACAAGAAGGAAGATTTGACAACTTGTTCAATTTGTTTTGAGAGGTTTAAAAACCCCCAATATCTTCCGTGTTTACATAGTTTTTGTGAAGGATGTATACAAACTTATATTACAAAGACTTTTGAGAAAGCTAAGGGCGGGGTTAATTGTCCTCTATGTCGGACGTTCGTATCGAAACCGGAAGATATCACAGTTGAGGAATGGTCGACAAAACTACCTACAAATCATATATTGGTGAGTCTTATTGACTTGAATGAAACAAAATCAGGTCAGAAACTTTGTGCGGCATGTTCAAGGGAAAACGAAACCGAAAGTGCCTTTTCTTGGTGTGCCAACTGTAGCGAGGCCCTTTGTAAGGCATGTGATCGAAGTCATCGGAGGAGTAAAGCGTCGTCAAATCATAAACTGATCGAATTAGGAGAGGACACCTCTAAAGATATTCCCTTGTACCATGCTGACGTATTCTGTACTGAACATCGAGAAAAGAAAGTAGAAGCGTATTGCAACGACCACTCCACCGTATGCTGTATGACATGCGTAATGTTAAAGCACAGAAAATGTGACAATGTTGGATCGATTGAAGATGCGGCCGAAGAGAAAAAGAAATCAAAGGAAATACAAGAATTTTCACAAAACCTTCAAAATCTTAAAGCGTCCTTGGAGAAATTATGCAAAAACAGGACAGAAAACTTGAAGACATTTGAAAACGATATCAAAAAGATGAGAGCAGACGTTGAAACTTTATTCAAGCAGCTTTCCGAACACTTAAACAAACTAAAAACAAACATTATGTCCGAGATATCTAAGGTTAAACAAGAACTCAATCCAGAGATACAGAATAAGCATTTTGAAATGAGGTGCAGAATGTCCGCAGTAGAAAACGACCTGTCCTTATTTGAGACCAACATGAAGCACGCCCCACCAGCGCAATTCATACAAGCAATGGAAAAGTTAGAGAAGCAAAAAGAAATACTAGAAAACTTTGTGAGAGATCAAAGTCAAAATCTCAGAGAAATAAAAGTTACTTTCAAAGCGAACGAGAAACTACTAGAACTGAGTAGAGGGATAAAGGAATGTGGAGAAGTGAAAGTCAGTAGAGCAGACTATGGACCCCAGCATTCTGTTATCACTAAGGTCAACATGCTGACAGCAGTACCAACTCTTACCTCAGAAGTTAAAACAGGCTTCTCTGTGAGCGGAATAGCTTTATTAGATAATGGAAAAGTATTACTTTCAAATGGTTACAAGAAAATGATAGAGTTGCGGGATCCTCGATATTCCATGGTACTGTCATCTTTGGCATTACCAGGATATTCTTGGGGAATCAAGGTGACCAGTGACACAGAGGGCGCTGTAGCTGTTGAACGATACGGATTGGTCCTATTCAAAATACAAAACAATAAGATACTAAAGATAAGAGAACTGAAGACAGACGTGAATGTAGACTTTGTATATCATCGGGGTCTATACTATGTAGGGTGCGATAACAAAATAATTGTTTATGATAGCAACTATCATAAAGTTAGAGACATATCAGTGAATACCAAAGTGAGTTATTTGTGTTTACGTGGTGACAACTCGCTTTGTTATACAGCATTCAATAAACCTACTTTTGAAAAATATTTGTACTGTGTTCTTATGGATGGTTCCTCGGTGTTCACATACTCACATGACAAACTTGTCGATGCGTCAGGTGTCACTGTGGATCATTCCGGTCATATATATGTATGTGATATCAATTACAAAAAGGTGCATCAGCTGAGTCATGACGGGAAGCTATTATATTTGACAATCTACCTGCTCGACCTTACTGTATTAGCTTTAATACACAAGGTGACAAGGCTGTATTCGGATGTTATGGCACAGTTCTCATGTACGATATAAAATAACTTCCATAACATCATTTGAAACGCAAAGAGTGCCATTTGTTGACCTTTTATTGCGTTTTCAATTATTTTGACCAATCAAGTTCCAAAGTCGACATTGAAAACAGTCGTGTAAATCTGCACTTGTCTTTTCAAACATGTATAGAAGAATATACATATACTTATGTTTAATGTATTGCAGGGATAAAAAGACGAACAGCTTTTGCTGTTGATGAAAATTGCTGACATTTTAATTATGCATTTAGACAAAATCAGAATCTTTCGTTTTAAAAACATATAATGTGTTTATACAGGGAATAATATGTAATATATGTATTCATTATTTACTTCTATATTTATCATTCATTATTTATTAATCATTGATATATTTACTATTTATTACTAATATATTCATCTATTTATTATTCCGTCTTGACATAAGTACATGTACGTGTGTCCAGACGGAATAATGGATGTACTACCCCTTCCGCTGGATTTAAACACGTTTTTCAAACTTAAATGAAAACCAATTATGTAACACACACACACACACACCCTCACACACATAAAATAACCTGCAAAATGCAAAAACTAGTGATGTGTTGATTAGTAAGGTGAAATTATGTAACTCACATCATCTAGAAGATGCCAAATCAAGTAAGGTGTGAGGAAAAATGAATTTTGTGGTACACGAAAAATGAACACAATATTTTTATATAAATCAATGAGGCATCTAGAAAGGACAAGCCAAGTAAGGAGTGCGTTGGATAGCTATTTCAGAAAACAATTTAACATTGGCATGATTATGATGTTGTCAATGCATAATCACCGAGTGCCTGTCCCATTCGGGAAAATATGCGACGTTTTGCTGAAGTTGGGACAATTTTCATTCAAATTCTCTCCAAAGTCCAGCCCTAAAGTATCATTTATTAACACTGCTAATCCATGGGTTTGCTTGAAGTGAACAAGTGATGAATAAAAAAAAAACCCTTAGAAATAGGACATTTTGTGCTGACTTCCAAGTTTTGAGTCTTATTTTCTCATGTTATTTTTTTCACAATTCCTCTTTGGGATTTTTGTTGGTAAAATAGAGGAAATTTGGCATTGGGAAGAGGGCAAAATTCGGCTCAAAAACAATGGAAAAAACACTGTTTTATTAAGTTTTAAAGAAGATATTGAATCTGATTTTCAATTGAATTCATTTTTTAAGTTTTTGCAACCAGTGACTGTAATTTTCAATACCTGATGATTTTATTTTCATTGAATATATTTTTTTACATAATATTTTCATGCTAACAATATTCCGTCAGTTATCTACAAATTTTCTGTAATTGAATTTTGCTACAAATAATGCAAGGGCATTTTATTATTTTTCCTTTATGTTCTGTTTTACAAATTTCCTACGGTTGGATTACTAAGCACATAGGCCTTTTTCTCGTATCTTGAAATATTAATCAAATTTAATGTTCAAATTTACAATTCTTGTACTGTTGGAAGAAATGTAAATTTAATCAGAATATGCATCGACTGCATAGTTTAAAATCAATATCAATTAAAAAAAAAACCTGGTGTGAATTTTTTACGACTTTCAAAAGTTTTAGACACTGATATTAGAGTTGCTCCTCTTGTGACATTAATCAGTATCTCTTTTCTGCCATTCTAAATAAACTACCTACAATTTTATCCCTGCAACATTAGAAATTGACACTCAAATTTTTGTTTGATATGCAATTTATTAATTTTTTTTAGTAGAATTGGACGCAAGAAAAGCCTTTGAAACTACCTCAGATATCCCCTTACACTTTCCAGCAAATAAAGCGATTCAGACCCAATTGGGCCTCTTGTTTCAGCAAAGATTTGTATTCAATGAATAGATTTACACATGTTTGCTTTAGGTTATTTTTTACTTTTTCTACGTTCATCTTGTGTAATGAAGTTTTAAATGTTTGTGGAATACGTCTGTTTCAGAAAAGTATATACCCGCACGCTAAAATAGAATATTAGGCAATTAGCAATTCATACCCAATACCGTAAGAGTCAGTTAGATTAATGTGTATTCAACCAATCATGTAGACATGAAATTTAGTGCTCAGATTGATTTCATTTTTTTCATTTTCTGCATGTTTTTGTTATTTCTAAGTAACGTTTTATTATGTTGTACATAGTTTTATCTTCATTTGAACGTTTTGTCATTTTACATAGTTTTTGCTTTATTTCTGTGTCGATTCATCTTTTTTTTTATGATACAAGTTTCATTGTTATTAGAAAGTTTTATACACATAATTGAATACTTTAACAGATATTGAGATCAAATTTGAGTTTTCATTTTACATTTAATGAATTCTAATTTTATCAGATTTTATTGATTGTTCAAAGGGAAGTTATTATTTTAAATCAACTTCCTGAACCTTAGCTACCTGATTTTTATAGACCTACAAAACTGAAGTCTTTTTTTTAATAGGACTCATTTCTTCTCTTTATCTCAATTCAATTTTTACATTGAAATTTGAAATGTTTAGATTGAGAATCAGATATGATGTCCAGTATTAAAAGACACACTTTTATTTTGTATGGCCATATGGTTCCCTGATAATTTCATTGTTATTGGATATATTTTGTCATGAAATGTTAAGCACTTTTAAAGTAATCAAATTTTTGGTTTTCCAAACAGTATTTACATGTATTTAACAAAAAAACATTGCAGTAAATGTTGAAAATTCTTATGATAATGAGTAAATGTTTTCATTTATTTCAATAGTTATTCTTATTTTGCAAGTTGTGCCTAATTTTTAAAACATTTAGATAATTTCATGTCATTTTTTATTATACTCATATACATGTAGTTAAGTGTTGAACACCTTATTCAATTCACTATGTTTTGTTTGTATAAATCCGATCATTTTTACAAAATTTAAATCTTTACATGTCAAATGTAGATATTCCAGTGAAATGGTGTAATTGTCCTATAATCCAAAGAATGAATGTTTTTTTTTTGTACCTCGATGTTTAGGCTAGAAAACAAAATGTTGAAAATTTCTCTCAGGGAGTATTCAAAAAGGCATACTCATCATTACAAAGAAATGGTATAATTTAGCATATAGACAATACTAAATATTTCAAACCTAAAACCCTTTTGAATGAAGGTATTCGTAAGATTTTCAACCATCCCAAAATTAAATTGAATTTATAAAAATCACTCCTTTAAAAAAAAAGCAATAATTCAATTTTCTTATTTTCAAATTTTCAAACATTTTTTGCTTGAATCATTTCGATAAAGATTTCGATATAATGGAAATAACTAAACTTGTGAAACTTATGTGATGTGCCTTTTATCAGTTTGAGCAAAGTATTGAAGTTACAAAAATGTTTCTCATGAAAGTATGTTGCCCTCGGAAAAATACAAATCTACAGACCCAAAGTAAATTTGTAAATAGACAAAACAACCCCACATGTGGTAAAGCATTGTATATAGCCATTAACATTTTTAATGAAAAATCTGGATATTTTATTCATGTTGAGAGGAATTTAGTGTAGTTATTCATGTTAGAGATGGTGAAGATTTAAATTAGAGTAATCTAGATGTTGATTGGATAATGCATTTTGTTATGACAGTTTTGATTGGATAAGGCTTGATGTTATGCGAGTATATGAGGTGTTCAATCCAACAAAGAAATGTTTAAATTTATTTTTTTTTGTTGTGAATACAAATCATAACAAATATATGCAATGAGTGAGAAAAGAGGATAGAATATTTCATTCAGAAGAGAAAAGGAAGATTTATGAAAAATGAAAGTAAATGTACACTACGATTTCAAAAGCATATCTGTTCACAAATATTTTCCTAAGTGTTCAAGTTCAGAAGAATGGGAAACAATATTTAAGGTTATCCATGATAAATGTCCATTCCTTTTAATGATACTGAGTCTCTTTTTTCCTTTTTATAAAAAAGGCTGAAACTATATGGAAAATGAAATATGTAATCACTATACCTTTAGAAAAAATATCTTCTCTAACGGCTGCTCACTAGATTGTCAAATTTTTCATGAGGTAAACATCCATCTGTGGGTAACAATTTCCTTTGGAGTACACGTGTTCAATATACGTTCTTGTTTTTGGATATGTTTCTGAAAGAAAAAAAAGAAGATGATGCAAAAATTTGGAAAAAGTGATGTCATGTAGATAAGGAGTATGTACAAAATCATCTGAAAGAAAGACAAATAAATCATCATCGTGATAAAAAGATATTTCTTGTTTTCTTTACCATTATGTTACATACATCTTTGATTCTGTTTCAAGAATTCTATTTAAAACAGGGCATCTCTCATCAACACAGCCTAATTGTCAATTGCCTTTTTATTCACGCAACCCCTTATTCAATGGAGGAATTTACTAAATTTTGCACAATGTTAAATATTTAAACTAAGATTTGCTGGAGCAAAATCACACCAGAACTACATGTATATCCCTTGGGTAAGAGCTGAAGTATTTTCTATGTCAAATCTTGTTATTGCATCTTCTTTGCATTTCAATGACATGTCAACAGTATAAAATCCTTAATCTCTGATGCTCACTAGAGAATCATGTAACTAAACCTTAAGACTTAGGAGTCATGTATCTTTTTCCTATGAATCAGTAAATGTTGAGAAAAACCCAAATTGGAATTCACAAATCTCATTCAACTGGCATACAGAGCTAAAATATAAAAACTACACACAAAAAAGAGAGAAAAACTCGCACAAAAATGAAAAAAGGAAGATGATCACAACTCCTGCAAAATAGAGAAAATATGAATCCTCATTGGAGATGATGTGCGCCCGGATATATTGTCAATATTGAAATATATGTTCTATAATACCAATTTTGTTGTACTAGACACGTGTTTCGGATATTTTAATCCTCGTCAATAGTACTTCATGTCAAACAGTTTAAATAAAGTCAAAGTTAATTTTCCTTGCGCCATTTACAATACATAACTTTATTTCTTCAAAGTCATGTAAGCGTGCCAAGTATGGATAGTGACCATAAACAGTACAAAATCGATAATTCAGAAAATCATAAACCGAAGGCTACAAAATCGAGATAAAACAGGAACCAAAGCAAACAAACAAAAAACCCACCACATAAAAAGAAGGGAAATCCCAATATGGGAGTGAGACCAGATGTCCTGGAAGACTACGCATCTCCTGCTTGCATGCAAGCATCGTTTCATTCAAGATCTCATTCAAGATTGACACTGTAGCCATTCACAAATTGTTCAACTGGTAAATATATCAAAGTCGGTCTTGGTGGATGGTTCTGAACTCTAACCAGGACAACCGTACATTAAATAAGTGTTACTACTTCGACAAGATTTACCGGTATCTTATTCCGTGTTACGATGTCCTTACAACTGGTCTTGAGATAAAAGGATGTCCATCAATTAAACATTAAGGCTTTTTGAATAACTAAGATTATTTCTATTTGACTCATTTACTTTAATATTTATATCTATATATTCCGTTCTTCAATCACCTTATAATGACACAAGTGACAAATATGGACAATGTCCATATCCCAATACACAGTACAAAATCGATAATTTAGAAAATCATAAACCGAAGGCGTGCAAAATCAGGATAAAACAAGAACCAAAGCAAACAAACAAACCCTCCACCACATGAAAAGAAGGGAACTCCCGATATGGGAGTGAGACCAGATGCCCTGGAAGACCCCGCATCTCCTGCTTGCATGAAAAGAAGCGAACTATCGCACCAATAGAATACAACAGATTGAGTCCGTATTAGTTCACTATTCTGAATTCTACATGGTACGACAACATATCTGTCTTTTTTTTTTTGTTTTTATTGAGGCCAATTTGAATTTGTGCATCGATCGAGGAAGCTATAATACATACGTTGTTACGACTCCATGCGTCTCGTTGGGGTTCACCTCCTTATCTTAGATAGATGGAAGAAACATACTGTTGAGATACACGTAAATGCTTATAGAAAATTTACCATTAGCAAGAAATATTTGTCTTCATTTTAGTTATTTATTAATATTCACTTTCCATTAGATGTAATCATTTAACTTATTCACTATTGTAAATGAATGGACAAACTGGTCATAAAAAGAACGAAGCATGAAAACGTTATAGCAAAAGCACTTTCTATTTAGACATAACCTCAGACAGTGCAGTGCATGTATTTTAAATATTGTTTTCATTTTCATGTGTGGACATCGATATGCGGGTGCGGCTAGCCAACAGGGGATGCTTACTCCTCCCGGGCACCTAGTCCCACCTCTAGCTTGCTTGGGGTCCGTCGATGCGCAATTTGGTGCTCTACTGTGAGTGCTGTTGAGATAATCGTCAGGATTCATTTGTCCTGTAGCATCATATCCCACCCATCCCGCTACGTCTTTCGGTAAATTTCTAAACATAACAATTTCAAATTCTTTTTGCAATATTACATTGTTTAGATTGAGGATCACTGAGGAGGGTTAAGTACCCGAAAAGTGCATGTCTGGTCCATGCTGAAAAGTTATCTGTTATTAAATGAAGCTATTGAATTTGAAGACGCTTAGCATTTGTTTCGACAAAGTCTTCGATGATTCACAATTCAGTCGTAATGTATGAATGTAATTTTCACCAGTGAGTGAATATCCAACAATACGGATTGGAAAATTGTAATCGTCTTCAATATGATCTCAAACCAAATAGTACAGTTCTTCTAAGTTTGAGGTTCGGTGAAACATGCCAGTTAATAACTTTACTTTTTCAAAGCCTTTTGTCATTGCTGTTTTCATCGCCACTGACAGTGATTTTCGTTAAAATGAAAGTGAATGTTATCAACAAGCCGTTTCCACAATACATATATGTAGAAACAAAAACATAATTACTAAAATTCACAATACGACCCTGCAGTTAGTACAGCTAAACTGTTGGAGGAGAGGACAAAGAGACGGAATAAGAGACGGAATCAACGAGAAAAAAAATTATGAAAAACAGCTAAAGCCATATTGAAAATAAGACGAGACAAAAAAGAAAGAGATGAGAACGAACTTAAAAGCAAGCGGTAATTTATTATGAATGCTTATAAATTAATTCAAGACGGCAAAATATAATTTTATGCTCTTGATAGTCTATGTAAATTTATCTGCTCTAAAATGATGCTAATGAATTTGAAGACATTCAACATTTGTACCACTTGGTGAGTGTCACTTCTGGTGGACCAAGAGTCCCCGAGGGCACATGTAGCTAAGTTCGATCAATTTCTGTTGGTTCTTTCTTCAAACGCATTTGAAATATTCTGTTAACAAACTTTTTTCGAATTTCTAAAACCTGGGTCCATTAGCATCATATCCCAGCCATTTTCTACGTCTTTCGGTATATATAGAACATAATTTTCAGATCTTGGTCATATTACATTGTTTAGATTGAGGATCACAGACGAGGGTTTTATTACCAGAAATATGCATGTTGGTCCATGCTGTAAATTTATCTTTATCTGCTCTAAAATAAGACGAGACAAAAAAGAAAGAGATGAGATCGAATTTAAAAGCAAGCGATATTTTATTATGAATGCTTATAAATTTGTTTAAGACGGCAGAATATAATCTTATGCTCTTGGCAGTCTATGTAAATTTATCTGCTCTAAATGAGTTAAAGAAGATCCTGACGATAATCTTAACAGCACTCACAATAGAGCACAAAACTAGCATGATGCTAATGAATTTGAAGACGTTTACCATTTGTACCACTTGATGTGTGTCACTGCTGGTGGACCAAGAGTCCCAGAGGGCACATGTAGCTAAGTTCGATCAATTTCGATATGTCGTTTCTTCAAACGCATTTGAAAATTTCTGTTAACAAAATTTTCTCAAATGTCTAAAACGTGGTCCTGTAGCATTAAATCCCAGCCATTTTGCTACGTCTTTCGGTATATTAAGGACATAATTTTCACAGATTTTGGTCATATTACATAGTTTAGATTGAGGATCACTGACGAGGGTTTATTACCCGAAACGTGCATGTTGGTCAATGCTGTAAATTTATCTGCTCTTAAATGATTTGGAGACTCTAAACATTGATACATATTTTGTATTTGTTTCCGAGGCAGTTGCGAAACATTCTTTCTTTTGAATGATCATCATCCTTGAGGGCGAAAGCTACCATTAACGACAAATATACTAGTACATTGTACTTCCGGAACTACTAACCATTTTATAACCAACCTCTAGCTTGCTAGGGGTCAGTCGATGCTCAATTTGGTGCTCTATTGTGAGTGCTGTAGATCATCGTCAGGATCTTCTTTAACTCACGAATATAGAAAGAGTAAAAACTTGCGTTTCTGTGTTTCGAATAGAGAATGCAAGAAGGAAGCACTACTGAAAATGTATTCACTAATTGTAACAATTTCCGGAAATGTACATTTATTCTTTGCATTCCTTTCACATTTCTAACTTTTGAACAAGGTGATTAATAGAAAATGTATCATTAGAAAGTTCGCCGCATTCGTTTTAGTGACGGCACCTTTGATAATTATAAGAAGAAGTTATTCTTATAATGACGTAAAATATATGCCAAAGAGTCAGCTTGGTGTACCGGAGTGATTTTCCCCAAGGGTGACCGTTTTTGCTGCACTTTTGTTCATATGTTTCAGATTTTATCGGATTCCTATACATTTAAACAACCGTGAAAGTGGAAAGTTTGCTTCAACAGTGAGAGTGTATTCGTTATCCTGTTAAATGTTTCAATTTTCAGACTTACCACATTTTTGTCCCCCGCTTTCGCGAAAGCGCGGGGACATTTAAACCGGTTCGTTTGTCCGTCCGTCTGTCCGTCAGTCATATAAACTTTAACCTTTGAATGGTAAGTGATAGGGCTTTGATATTTCACATGTGTATTCTTTGTGACAAGACCTATCCATGGATACCAATATTTTTGACTTTGTGTCCTTGACCTACGACTTTGACCTACTTATTAAAAACTTTAACCTCGACCATAACTTTTGAATGGAAAGTGATTGGGCTTTCATATTACACATGTGATTCCTTGTGACAAGACCTTTCCATGGATACCAAACATTTTGACCTGTTGACCTTGACGTTGGACTTTGACATACTTTTCAAAAAACTGTAAACTTGTCCATAACTTTTTAATGGAAAGTAATAGGGCATTGATTTTTCACATGTGTATTCTTTTTGACAAGTCCTTTCTAGGATACCAAAATTTTTGACCATGTGACCTTGACCTTGGAGTTTAACATACTTTTCAATACCATAACTTCTGAACGGAAAATGATGGGGCTTTCACATATCACATGTGTATTCCTTGTGACAAGACCTTTCTGTTGGCAACATCATTCTGACCTTGTGACCTCATCCTTGAATGTTGACCCACATTTAAAAACTTCAACTTCGACCATAAGTTTTTGATGGTAATTTAAATGATAGGACTTTAATATTTCACATTTGCATACCTTTCCATTAACCCTGTCCCTTGGTAACAAAACAAAAGTTTGGACCATTTGACCTTTTCTTGGAGTTTAATCTTTCATATTTAGAATGTTGATAATATCTGAGATATATTATGAAAACTTAAGAATGGGAGGGGGGTGTGTGTCTGTAAGCATTTCTTTAAAAACAAACACACAGAAGCGGGGGACCACAATTCCTTGAATTTGATTTTAAACATAATTTATTATATAGAATCAACAGCTTCTGATTCATGTAGTTATCTTTGAGTCGTTTTGTAAAGAGGAAAATATATAACAGACTGAGAAAGTAAGATTCTGTTTTCTGTTCTGATATCATACAGAGTATATTACTTTGGGTAGTTAACAATCTGTCTTTTATGATGACATAATAAACAAAATTAAGAAGGATCAAAGATAGACAGAATTACCATCGAAATTGTGTTAGAATCATCAAACCACTTTTATACTGTGGATATGACCCTGCTGTCACCGGACTTTGCATGGTACTTGACCAATCTACAGTCTTGTATCAGCGCATTCTAAGGAGTTGCACTCTAACAGACCGTGACGACAAGACTTTATGACGGGCCCTGTCCAAACCTTTTTAGAGAAGACAGGCCCTCTCTGAATGTCATTCGGACTACGGTTGATTATATGCATGCGTTCGCTACAGCCGGCAGAGCACGTACTGTATTTCGTAGGCATTCTGTTTTTATATCCATTTACATTATCTATCTGTGTGTTTCTTGGACCCCTGCGTCATGCTATCTGTTTGTTTGTTCATCTAACAGTGAGGAGGTTATTTTACACCACAATTATGCGTTCCTCGAGACCTCTGGGTAATCGGAAGAATGAGAGGGTTGTGCGCACGTTATCCATATAACCACACCGTCTGTTGATGGCGTAGCAGATGGCCGTCCTAAGTAGGCACCGATTGCCCATTGCTCTCCTTGGTTTATGTGTAGTGTAGTTTTTTGTGTTTGATGTTTCTTTGATGTAATTTGGTGTTTCTTGTCCATTTTGCGTCTCTTTCTGTGCGGGTCTACTATGTGTTGTTGCATTGGGTGTTTTGCTGCGAGTATTGTCGAAGAGCCCCTTTTTCCTTTTGTAGGTAGGTAGATATCCGACAAAGGAACAATTATTCCCAAAGGCTGATAATACTTCTTTTCGGGGATAATGAGAAATTGAAAAGTTTCTTAAATAGACTGAATAAGTAATGGGTATTTGTTCGGTGTTTATGATAAAGATGGTCTCAAAACTCTTTTTTGTATGATTTTTTGCATATTAGGTTATCCTTTAAATGGTATTTACATGTATTTGTAAATTCCTCGATACCAAATTTTGATAAATCACTCTAAAACTAAGTGTTACTCCCCTTTGTGGGCAGCTGTTATTCTTTTACATCAATAAGAAATTTGCTCTCAATCTAAATCTATAATTTTGATATAATTTCCTCTATTTCGATCTCGAGTACCAAAGATTGAAATGTGCCTGATGTACTGATTTTTATATGATGGATCATGTATTAAAATATACTTTGCGAATATATTAGGTATTCCGGTCAAAGGGAGATAACTTCAACGGGTATGTTGAACATGTTTACGTTTTAATGAATATAATCAACAAAACGTAAAAGTATTAAAATTCATAATAAAATCCTGAAAAAAAATATCGCAAATTCAATTTGAACTCAATTCTTTGTTGATATCTGTGCATCAAAGAACAGGATGTTCAACGATTGATGTGAAATATGTATGCTTATTATCGGGTTAGTGATAACCATGTGTTTGTCCAATGTAAATTGTGTAAGGTATACAGGTAGTAATTCTTTCGAACGAGTCGCTTCCCTTCTGAGGCCACCCAAAGTTTGACAAGGAGTAAAAGATAGCGCTTCTGTGATTGGATAATATTCATTAATACAGATATGAAAGAAAAGTACTGATTTTGGACTTTCATTGCATGTACAGCATTTTCATGAAATTTATTTAAGATAGAAATATTTAGGGGTGCCAAATGGGGGTAATTTTTTTAGTTGAAACAGTTCATTTCATCCCCCCTTTTTTCAATCAAAATTTAAGGGGAAAAAAGCAACGTTAACCCCCAATTTTTTTTGGTCAAAAGTAAGATAATTTATTAATCTCTGTTATGATGATTAGCATATTTTTCAAATCAACTTTTTTACTGAGTTATGGAGGCCCAATGGGGATAACCCCTTCCCATAGAACTCTATGTTAAAGGGACCGAATAAATAATTACTACCTTCATACCTAAAAAAGGGTGTCAATTTGGCAAATGTAGTTCCAGAATGTACTGCTGATATTATTTTATCATCCAAAATTCAAATTGGCTCCATTCAAGACGGACTTTTTAATATATAGACAATTTGAATAAAATGTTGGAAAAAAGGGGGGAGGGGCTCCGTAAAATAATTAAAATCTTACTTAAGTAATTAGCTGAAAGGATTATGTGTTTATTTGAATGAATTGATGTGTAAAAGCATATGAAATCGATAAACTTCCTCTGGAATGACATATAAACGTATCTAGGCACTTAAAGTTTTGCCGTCATATGCAGCTGAAAATTTGCTATGGATCTATAGAAATGCCCGCTTGTAAGCAGGAGAGTAGTAATCCTGGCAGCTCTCGCACGAGGAATTGTTCACTGAGTCTTTATCGCTATTTATGTTCAGACATATTTCATAACTTCCTTTAAAATCTTAAGATTTTGCAACATGTTCACATAAATGTAATAGATTTCAAATTTCATTAAGTTTTATAGAGTTATTCCCCTTTGGATCCTTATACATGCCCTTTTCGTTACCTTGGTTGATTCTGAAAGTTTCCTTGTTACTCAATGAAAGAATTGATACGTCAAACATAGACATCTAATTAATGTTCTTCATCTCAGAGAATTTTTTGTAAGTATACCCCCTAAAATTGGATGTAATTTAACAAGGGGGTCACCTGCATTGATGACCTTTACTGCAAATACTTTGTTCATGGAGACGTATTTCTGTAAAGAATGTGAAAGTACACACTTTAATCTTCTGAAATAATGCCAATTCAAATCCAACGTTGAGATAGGATAAGAGCACAGGCCTAATTCTTGAAATTGGGTGTAAAAACACCACCAAAACTTTTCAAGAACAGATAACTCCTGCAATGATGCTCTTTTCGTCTTTATCATACCGTGAGTATGTTAAGATAAGATTGAATATTGTGTTGATTGAGCTATATACAACACAATTCCTTGACAAATGGATTTAAATTCCTTTTTAAATCAAAATTTTCTGTATTTTGAACGAGTCAGAAAAACGTAAGGTTCCAGTTAGGGGGTTGGGTACTTTCGTATCCCAAAATTTTCATCCATCAAAGAGTTTCACGACAAATGATGATGTTATAGATAGAAAATAGAATAATCTTTCCAGTAGGACCACATTTGCCAAATTCAAGACATTTTAAATTTCATTATTATGCTTCCTTTAGGTATACAGGTAGTAATTATTTCGAACGAGTCGCTTCCCTTCTGAGGCCACCCAAAGTTTGACAAGGAGTAAAAGATAGCGCTTCTGTGATTGGATAATATTCATTAATACAGATATGAAAGAAAAGTACTGATTTTGGACTTTCATTGCATGTACAGCATTTTCATGAAATTTATTTAAGATAGAAATATTTAGGGGTGCCAAATGGGGGTAATTTTTTTAGTTGAAACAGTTCATTTCATCCCCCCTTTTTTCAATCAAAATTTAAGGGGAGAAAAGCAACGTTAACCCCCAAATTTTTTTTGGTCAAAAGTAAGATAATTTATTAATCTCTGTTATGATGATTAGCATATTTTTCAAATCAACTTTTTTACTGAGTTATGGAGGCCCAATGGGGATAACCCCTTCCCATAGAACTCTATGTTAAAGGGACCGAATAAATAATTACTACCTTCATACCTAAAAAAGGGTGTCAATTTGGCAAATGTAGTTCCAGAATGTACTGCTGATATTATTTTATCATCCAAAATTCAAATTGGCTCCATTCAAGACGGACTTTTTAATATATAGACAATTTGAATAAAATGTTGGAAAAAAGGGGGGAGGGGCTCCGTAAAATAATTAAAATCTTACTTAAGTAATTAGCTGAAAGGATTATGTGTTTATTTGAATGAATTGATGTGTAAAAGCATATGAAATCGATAAACTTCCTCTGGAATGACATATAAACGTATCTAGGCACTTAAAGTTTTGCCGTCATATGCAGCTGAAAATTTGCTATGGATCTATAGAAATGCCCGCTTGTAAGCAGGAGAGTAGTAATCCTGGCAGCTCTCGCACGAGGAATTGTTCACTGAGTCTTTATCGCTATTTATGTTCAGACATATTTCATAACTTCCTTTAAAATCTTAAGATTTTGCAACATGTTCACATAAATGTAATAGATTTCAAATTTCATTAAGTTTTATAGAGTTATTCCCCTTTGGATCCTTATACATGCCCTTTTCGTTACCTTGGTTGATTCTGAAAGTTTCCTTGTTACTCAATGAAAGAATTGATACGTCAAACATAGACATCTAATTAATGTTCTTCATCTCAGAGAATTTTTTGTAAGTATACCCCCTAAAATTGGATGTCATTTAACAAGGGGGTCACCTGCATTGATGACCTTTACTGCAAATACTTTGTTCATGGAGACGTATTTCTGTAAAGAATGTGAAAGTACACACTTTAATCTTCTGAAATAATGCCAATTCAAATCCAACGTTGAGATAGGATAAGAGCACAGGCCTAATTCTTGAAATTGGGTGTAAAAACACCACCAAAACTTTTCAAGAACAGATAACTCCTGCAATGATACTCTTTTCGTCTTTATCATACCGTGATTATGTTAAGATAAGATTGAATATTGTGTTGATTGAGCTATATACAACACAATTCCTTGACAAATGGCTTTAAATTCCTTTTTAAATCAAAATTTTCTGTATTTTGAACGAGTCAGAAAAACGTAAGGTTCCAGTTAGGGGGTTGGGTACTTTCGTATCCCAAAATTTTCATCCATCAGAGAGTTTCACGACAAATGATGATGTTATAGATAGAAAATAGAATAATCTTTCCAGTAGGACCACATTTGCCAAATTCAAGACATTTTAAATTTCATTATTATGCTTCCTTTAGGTATACAGGTAGTAATTATTTCGAACGAGTCGCTTCCCTTCTGAGGCCACCCAAAGTTTGACAAGGAGTAAAAGATAGCGCTTCTGTGATTGGATAATATTCATTAATACAGATATGAAAGAAAAGTACTGATTGTGGACTTTCATTGCATGTACAGCATTTTCATGAAATTTATTTAAGATAGAAATATTTAGGGGTGCCAAATGGGGGTAATTTTTTTAGTTGAAACAGTTCATTTCATCCCCCCTTTTTTCAATCAAAATTTAAGGGGAGAAAAGCAACGTTAACCCCCAATTTTTTTTGGTCAAAAGTAAGATAATTTATTAATCTCTGTTATGATGATTAGCATATTTTTCAAATCAACTTTTTTACTGAGTTATGGAGGCCCAATGGGGATAACCCCTTCCCATAGAACTCTATGTTAAAGGGACCGAATAAATAATTACTACCTTCATACCTAAAAAAGGGTGTCAATTTGGCAAATGTAGTTCCAGAATGTACTGCTGATATTATTTTATCATCCAAAATTCAAATTTGCTCCATTCAAGACGGACTTTTTAATATATAGACAATTTGAATAAAATGTTGGAAAAAAGGGGGAGGGGCTCCGTAAAATAATTAAAATCTTACTTAAGTAATTAGCTGAAAGGATTATGTGTTTATTTGAATGAATTGATGTGTAAAAGCATATGAAATCGATAAACTTCCTCTGGAATGACATATAAATGTATCTAGGCACTTAAAGTTTTGCCGTCATATGCAGCTGAAAATTTGCTATGGATCTATAGAAATGCCCGCTTGTAAGCAGGAGAGTAGTAATCCTGGCAGCTCTCGCACGAGGAATTGTTCACTGAGTCTTTATCGCTATTTATGTTCAAACATATTTCATAACTTCCTTTAAAATCTTAAGATTTTGTAACATGTTCACATAAATGTAATAGATTTCAAATTTCATTAAGTTTTATAGAGTTATTCCCCTTTGGATCCTTATACATGCCCTTTTCGTTACCTTGGTTGATTCTGAAAGTTTCCTTGTTACTCAATGAAAGAATTGATACGTCAAACATAGACATCTAATTAATGTTCTTCATCTCAGAGAATTTTTTGTAAGTATACCCCCTAAAATTGGATGTAATTTAACAAGGGGGTCACCTGCATTGATGACCTTTACTGCAAATACTTTGTTCATGGAGACGTATTTCTGTAAAGAATGTGAAAGTACACACTTTAATCTTCTGAAATAATGCCAATTCAAATCCAACGTTGAGATAGGATAAGAGCACAGGCCTAATTCTTGAAATTGGGTGTAAAAACACCACAAAAAACTTTTCAAGAACAGATAACTCCTGCAATGATACTCTTTTCGTCTTTATCATACCGTGATGATGTTAAGATAAGATTGAATATTGTGTTGATTGAGCTATATACAACACAATTCCTTGACAAATGGCTTTAAATTCCTTTTTAAATCAAAATTTTCTGTATTTTGAACGAGTCAGAAAAACGTAAGGTTCCAGTTAGGGGGTTGGGTACTTTCGTATCCCAAAATTTTCATCCATCAAAGAGTTTCACGACAAATGATGATGTTATAGATAGAAAATAGAATAATCTTTCCAGTAGGACCACATTTGCCAAATTCAAGACATTTTAAATTTCATTATTATGCTTCCTTTAAAAAAGGGTGTCAATTTGGCAAATGTAGTTCCAGAATGTACTGCTGATATTATTTTATCATCCAAAATTCAAATTGGCTCCATTCAAGACGGACTTTTTAATATATAGACAATTTGAATAAAATGTTGGAAAAAAGGGGGGAGGGGCTCCGTAAAATAATTAAAATCTTACTTAAGTAATTAGCTGAAAGGATTATGTGTTTATTTGAATGAATTGATGTGTAAAAGCATATGAAATCGATAAACTTCCTCTGGAATGACATATAAACGTATCTAGGCACTTAAAGTTTTGCCGTCATATGCAGCTGAAAATTTGCTATGGATCTATAGAAATGCCCGCTTGTAAGCAGGAGAGTAGTAATCCTGGCAGCTCTCGCACGAGGAATTGTTCACTGAGTCTTTATCGCTATTTATGTTCAGACATATTTCATAACTTCCTTTAAAATCTTAAGATTTTGCAACATGTTCACATAAATGTAATAGATTTCAAATTTCATTAAGTTTTATAGAGTTATTCCCCTTTGGATCCTTATACATGCCCTTTTCGTTACCTTGGTTGATTCTGAAAGTTTCCTTGTTACTCAATGAAAGAATTGATACGTCAAACATAGACATCTAATTAATGTTCTTCATCTCAGAGAATTTTTTGTAAGTATACCCCCTAAAATTGGATGTCATTTAACAAGGGGGTCACCTGCATTGATGACCTTTACTGCAAATACTTTGTTCATGGAGACGTATTTCTGTAAAGAATGTGAAAGTACACACTTTAATCTTCTGAAATAATGCCAATTCAAATCCAACGTTGAGATAGGATAAGAGCACAGGCCTAATTCTTGAAATTGGGTGTAAAAACACCACCAAAACTTTTCAAGAACAGATAACTCCTGCAATGATACTCTTTTCGTCTTTATCATACCGTGATTATGTTAAGATAAGATTGAATATTGTGTTGATTGAGCTATATACAACACAATTCCTTGACAAATGGCTTTAAATTCCTTTTTAAATCAAAATTTTCTGTATTTTGAACGAGTCAGAAAAACGTAAGGTTCCAGTTAGGGGGTTGGGTACTTTCGTATCCCAAAATTTTCATCCATCAAAGAGTTTCACGACAAATGATGATGTTATAGATAGAAAATAGAATAATCTTTCCAGTAGGACCACATTTGCCAAATTCAAGACATTTTAAATTTCATTATTATGCTTCCTTTAGGTATACAGGTAGTAATTATTTCGAACGAGTCGCTTCCCTTCTGAGGCCACCCAAAGTTTGACAAGGAGTAAAAGATAGCGCTTCTGTGATTGGATAATATTCATTAATACAGATATGAAAGAAAAGTACTGATTTTGGACTTTCATTGCATGTACAGCATTTTCATGAAATTTATTTAAGATAGAAATATTTAGGGGTGCCAAATGGGGGTAATTTTTTTAGTTGAAACAGTTCATTTCATCCCCCCTTTTTTCAATCAAAATTTAAGGGGAGAAAAGCAACGTTAACCCCCAAATTTTTTTGGTCAAAAGTAAGATAATTTATTAATCTCTGTTATGATGATTAGCATATTTTTCAAATCAACTTTTTTACTGAGTTATGGAGGCCCAATGGGGATAACCCCTTCCCATAGAACTCTATGTTAAAGGGACCGAATAAATAATTACTACCTTCATACCGTAAGGATAGATGTGGAATGTTACCCTAAATGTAAAAATCATTGATACTGTGAGAATGGCCACGGCGGCAGACAAGAAGGAAGATTTTTACAACTTGTTCAATTTGTTTTGAGACTTTTGTAAAACCCAAACATTTTCCGTGTTTACATAGTTTTTGTGAAGGATGTATACAAACTTATATTACAAAAAATTTTGAGAAAGGTAAGGGTGGGGTACATTGTCCTCTATGTCGGATGTTCGTATCGAAACCATGTGATATCAAAGTTGAGGAATGGTCATCCAAACTACCTACAAATCATATATTGGTTAGTCTGATTGACTTGAATGAAACGAAATCAGGTCAGAAACTTTGTGCGGCATGTTCGAGGGAAAACGAAACCGAAAGTGCCTTTTCTTGGTGTGCAAATTGTAGTGAGGCACTTTGTAAGATATGTGATCGAAGTCATCGGAGAAATAAAGCGTCGTCAAATCATAAACTTATTGAGTTACGTGAGGACTTTTCCAAAGATATCCCCTTGTATCATGCTGACGTATTCTGTACTGAACATTCAGAAGAGAAAGTAAAAGCGTATTGTAACGATCACTCCATCGTTTGCTGTATGACATGCGTAATGTTAAAACACAGAAAATGTGACAATGTTGGATCAATTGAAGATGCAGCCGAAGAGAAAAAGAAATCAAAAGAAATAAAAGAATTTGCTCAAAATCTCAAGGATTTGAAAGCATCTCTGGAGAAATTATGCAAAAACAGGATAGACAATTTAAACACATTCGAAATCGATATAAAGAAGATAAGAGGCGATGTAGAAACTTTATTCAAACAGGTAACGAACCACTTGAACAAAATGAAAACAAGCATCATGTCGGAAATATCAAAGGTCGAAGAGGAAATCAAACCAGAGATAGAAAATGAACATTTTGTGGTGAAGTGCAGAATTCCCGCTGTAGAAAACGACCTGTCCTTATTTCAGACAATTATGACACATGCACCACCAGCGCAATTAATACAAGCAATGGAGAAATTAGCACAGCAAAAAGAAATACTAGAAAACTTTGTGAGAGATCAAAGTCAAAATCTCAGAGAAGTAAGAGTAACTTTCAACGCAAACGAGAAGCTACTGGAACTGAGTAGAGTGATACAGGAATGTGGAGAAGTGAAAGTCAGTAGAACAACTACCGATGGACCCAAGCATTCTGTTATCCACAAAGGTCAACATGCTGACAACAGTGCCAAACCTATTCGTATCAGCTGAGACAGGATATTTTAATACAGGAATAGCTTTATTAGAGAATGGACAAGTTGTGCTATCAAACAGCAGCAACAACAACAACAAAAACATCGAATTACATGATACTCAGTGTTCCACTATCCTGTCATCGCTATCATTACCACCACTGGCTATATGGAGTCAAAATGACCAGTGACATAGAGGGCGCTGTAGCTGTATCTGGATATGGATTGATCCTCTTTATGATACAAAACGATCAGATAGTGAAGGTTACAGAAATAAAAACTAAAATCAATTATGACTTTGTGTATCATCGGGGTCAATATTATATAGGGTGCAATTTGAAGAAATTGCAAGATATGACAAACGTCTTCGTAGGTTAAGTGACATTAAAGTCAATAATAACGTCGGCTATATGGCTGTCCGAGACGACAACTCACTGTGTTACACAAGTGCTGAATGGAGAGGACGCGAATTGTTCTGTATAACTATGGACGGTACCCCAGTGTTCACGTACTCACATGACAAGCTACAGTACACAACCGGAGTTACAGTGGATCATGCCGGCTTTATCTATGTCTGTGGCCGGGGACTCTAGGAACATACATCAGCTGAGTGATGACGGGAAGCTACAGAGAATTATGTTTGACAATCTACCTGCTGGTCCTTACTGTATCAGCTTTAATACACAAGGTGACAAGGCTGTCATGGGATGTGAGGGAAAAGTACTACTATACGATCTGAAATAAACTATTCTATCTAATTCTAATAAAACTTTCTGGTCTGTTAGCAACATTTGTTTTGTTGATCATAAAATATGTATTAGTTTTATTTGACCGTAAATTAGATAAAGGTTTATTTTAGTGTACATGTACTTGTAATATAGATGAATGAAATAATCAACATTTTCAAAGTTGTACACATCATTATCCTCTCATTATTTCGGCTAGTAGTTTGACAAATGTTTATTATCGTGCATATCTGCGTATTCCTTACTTGTTCTCTTTTAATCAATGACAAATATGGATAATGACCATATCCCTGTATACAGCACAAAATCGATAATTCAGAAAATCGGAAACCGAAGGCATACAAAATCAGGATAAAACAGGAACCAAAGCAAACGAAAAAAAAAAAAAAAACTTCCACCATATGAAAAGAAGCGAACATCCGATATGGAAGTGAGACCAGGTTCCCAGGAAGAGTAAGCATTTTAGACTGAGGATCACTGACAAGGGTTAAGTACTCGAAACGTGCATGTCTGGTCCATGCTGCAAATTCATCTGGTTTTAAATGATGTTATCGAATTTGAAGACGTTTAACAACTCCTGATTGCATGCAACACCCGCCGCTTCTATTCGGTAGAACTGTCACATCCGGTTACTTCCATTTCGGAAGACATAGAGTACAATCTTTGATTGGATGTTTCAAATGGTCTATGACAGAATATCATCCACCATTCTGGAGAGTGGGACATCATAGTGTATGACGAGTTCCCCATATCGACCGTAGAAATTTCCTCAATGACGATGTAAGTCGGTCATAAACATATCCCTGACTGAGAAGCTTATCTGAAAGACGCCTAGCTCTCAGAACAAAATCCGTATATTTGGTACTTACTCTGGCATAGCGTATCAACTGAGATATGAACACACCATAAGCAGGCGATGAAGGGATGTTGCTACTCAGAAAAGGAAAGTTTGTAATGCTGAAATTGAAGTCCTCACGTTTGTCATAGAGTGAGGTGTTCATGTGACCATCAGTGTCGTAGAACAACATTATGTCCAAATATGATGCTGAATTATTTGTCTCTGTACATGCTGTAGTTTCTTTGACTTCAAGCTCCGAAGGATAGATGCTGCTCAGGTAATCCGCAAATTTTGAATTATATATGGACAACACATCATTTATGCATCTCTAAGTGAAGTTGATGTCAGAAGCTAAGTATCTTTTCCCTTCAGAGACCAATGATTGAATGAATTCAGCTTCGTAAGAGTAAAGGAACATGTCGGCAAGGAGTGGGGTACAATTGGTCCCCATTGGAATTCCGACAATGTTCAATTATACGTTATCATACAATTATACGTTATCATATGATTTGAAACAAGAGGAAATAATATACTAGCGGACTCTTTACCTTCCTTTTTGCAATATATTGTGTACACAGAAACTTCATGGAATAGAGAGCGATGTCATTGCTGAAATGGAGCAAAGTACAATGTAATAAAATAAGGACTTAATTTAAATCAAAATTTTATACGCCTCCGGTCTTTTGTCAGGAGAGTGATATTATTATATAGTTATACAGTGTTTTACAGGGGGGGGGGGGGGTACGGAAATATATCGGGTTGATGAAAAAGTTGTATTGGGCGAGGCGAATCCGAGCGAAATGCAACGTTTTTCATCGACCAAATATACTTTTGTATTCGCCCTGTAAAACACTGTGTAACGAATGTATCCCGCCGATGACTTTTGGTTTTTGTATGTTACCTCAACATATTTTAAAGCATCTCGGAGACGTCAAAAGCGTAAAATATCTTGAACGCATTCGAAAATTTCTGTTACCAAATTTCTTGAAATTTATAAAATGTGGGTCCTAGATCATCGTATCCCACCCATCCTGCTACGTCTTTTGGTTGAGTTTTGGACATCTTTAGCCATATTACATTGTTTAGATTCAGGATCACTGACGAGGGTTAAGAATCCAAAACGTGCATGTCTGGTCCATGGTGCAAATTCATCTGTGTTCAATCGAACAAAGAAATGTTTAAATTTATTTGTTTGTTGTTGTGATAACAAATTATAAAAAATATATGCAATGAGTGAAAAAAGAGGATAGAATATTTCATTCAGAAGAAAAGGAACTTATGAAAAATGAAAGTAAATGTACACTACGATATCGATTTCAAAAGCATTTCTGTTCACAAACATTTTCCTAAGTGTTCAAGTTCAGAAGAATGGGAAACAATATTAAAGGTTATCCATGATGAATGTCCATACCTTTTAATGAAATGAAACTCGTTTTTCCTTTTTATAAAAAAAGGCTGAAACTTTCTGGAAAATGAAAAATGGAATATTTAATCACTCAACCTTTAAAAAAAAATTTTCTCCAACAGCTGCTCACTAAATTGTCAAATGTTACATGAGGTAAACATCCATCTATGGGTAACAATTTCCTTTGGAATACACATGTTCAATACACGTTCTTATTTTTTGGATATGTTTCTGAAAGAAAAAAGAAGATGATGCAGAACTTTGGATAAAGTAATGTCATGTAGATAAGGAGTAGGTACAAAATCATCTCAAAGAAAGACAAATAAATCATCATGGTGATAAAAAGATATTTGTTGTTTTCGATACCACCAAAATAAACCAGAACTACATGTATGTCCCTTGGGTAAGAGCTGAAGTATTTTCTATGTCAAATCTTGTTATTGCATCTTCTTAGCAAATGGCTGCATTTCAATGACATTTCAGCAGTATAAAAACCTTAATCTCTGATGCTCACTAGAGAATCGTGTAACTATCTAGACCTTTTAACACACTTGGGAGTTATATATGTTTTCCCTATGGATCAGCGAATGTCGAGAAAAACCCAAATTGGAATTCACAAATCTCGTTCAATTGGCCTACAGAGCCAAAAAAAAAAAAACCACACACACACAAAGAAAAAAAAAAGGAAGACGACCACAACTCCTGCAAAAAGGAGAAATATGAATCCTCATTGGAGATGACATGCGCCCGGAGAAAGGCACAACCGTGACAAGTATGGATAGTGATTATATGCCCATACACAGTACAAATGTTAAACGTCTTCAAATTCAATAGTATCATTTAAGAATATAAATTTTCAGCATGGACCAGACATGAACGTTTCGGGTACTTAATCCTCATCAGTGATCCTCAATCTAAACAATGTAATTTAACCAAAGAGTGTGAAAATTATTGTGTCCCAAAATTTACCAAAAGACGTAGCAGGATGGATGGGGTATGATGCAATAGGACCAACGCTTTAGAAATTTCAAGAAATTTTGATTACAGAAATTTTGGAATGCGTTGAAAAGACGATCGACCGAAGTTGATCTAACTTGGCTACATGATCGATAATTAAGAAAATCATAAACCGAAGGCATACAAAACCAAGTTAAAACAGGAACCAAAGCAAACAAACAAACCATTCACCACATGAAAAGAAGTTAACTCCCGATATGGGAATGAGACTAGATGCCCAGGGAGACTCCGCATCTCCTGCTTGCATGCAAGCAGCGTTTTATTCAAAATCTTAGTCAAGATAGCACAGTTGACACTGTAGCCATTCACAAATTGTTCAACTGGTAAATGTATCAAAGTCGGTCTTAGTGGATGGTTCTGAACTCTACCAAGACAACCGTCCATTCAATAAGTACCACTACTTCGACGGCATATATCCTTATTCCGTGTTGCAATGTCATTACATCTGGTCTTGAGATGAGTAGGATGTCAGTTAATTAAACATTAAGGCTTTTTAAATAACTAAGATTATTTCAGTTGACTCATTTACTTTAATATTAATTTATTATGACACAAGTGACAAATATGGACAATGACCATATCCCAATACAAAGTACAAAATCGATAATTTAGAAAATCATAAACCGAAGGCATACAAAACCGGGATAAAACAGGAACCAAAGCAAACAAACAAAACCCTCCACCATATGAAAAGAAGCGAACTATCGCACCAATAGAATACAGCAGATTGAGTCCGTATTAGTTTAATATTCTGAGTTCTACATGGTACGACAACATATGTCTTAATTTGTATTTAATGAAGCCAGTTTGAATTTGTGCATCGATTGAGGAAGTTATAGTATATAAGTTGTTACGATGGTACTCCATGCGTCTAGTTGGGGATCACCTCCTTATCTTTAATAAGCAAACAAACAAAACCCTCCACCACAGATAATAGATGAAAGAAACATAATGTTGAGATACACGTAAATGCTTACAGAAAATGTATCATTAGCAAGAAAACTTTGTCTTCAAAGGAACAGGAACCCTACAGGAAATTTGGAGCTACGCACTCTCTGTAAAGTAAATATACAAATCTAAATTCAAAACATCAAAGAGGGCGCTACTGAAATGAATTTTGGTGGCTCCGCTGGAAGCATCACTGTTGAGAATTCAATATTCGAAACACGTGTCTGCTGCAGGAAAAATTGGTTTGGAATTTTTTCTTCGTGAAGGTATAGAGTTGAAACACTTCCGTATTTTCATTTTAGTTATTAGTCCCCTACCGGCTAGCCGGAGGGGACTTATAGTTTCCACTCCGTTTGTCTGTCCGTCCGTCCGTCCGTCTGTCCGTCACACTTTAGTTTTCCAGACTTTTTTTCGCTGTCAATGCATATATTGAACTCATTTTTGGTATATGAGTATATCTCAATATGATACAGATCAAATTTGTGTTTGGTCCCGATTGACCTATATTTACAAGAGTTATGGCCCTTGGACTTATAAAATATTTATGAAATTTCTCAGTTTCTGGACTTCTCTTAGCTGTAAAATTGTAGATATTGAGCTGTTTTTGGTATGTAATATACATTATAGTATGATACATATTAAGTTAAAGTTGGATTTGATTGACCTGTTTCTTACAAAAGGTACGGCCTCTTAGCAAATTTGATGAATTTTCTGTTTTCCATACCTTTTCTAATGCACAAATTGAACTTATTTTGATTTGGGATTCATCTTTTGGTGTAAGTACAGGTCAAGGCAGAGTTGCAGGACATAGATTAATGCCGGTAGGGGACTTATATCGCTTGCAATTCATAAATTTATTTTCCATGAGATGTAATCATTTAACTTCTTCACTATTGTAAAGGAACGAACAAACTGGGCATAAAAAGAACGACGTATGAAAACGTTTTAACAAAAGGAATCTTACTTTGTCCTGTAGCATCATATCCCACCCATCCTGCTACGTCTTTCTGTAAATTTTTGGACATAACAATTTCACATTCTTTTGGCAATATTACATTGTTTAGATTGAGGATCACTGACGAGGGTTATGCACCCGAAACGTGCATGTCTGGTCCATGCTGAAAAGTTATCTGTTCTCAAACGATGCTATTGAATTTGAAGACGTTTAGCTTTTGTTTCGACATAGTCACAATTCAGTCGTAATGTATGAATTTAATTTTCACCAGTGAGTGAATATCCAACAATACGGATTAGAAAATTGTAATCGTCTTCAATGTGATCTCAAACCAAATAGTACAGTTCTTCTAAGTTTGAGGTTCTGTGAAACAATTATCAATTAATAACTCTACTTTTTCAAAACCTTTTGTCATTGCTGTTTTCATAGCTACTGACAGTCATTTTCGTTAAAATGATAGTGTATGTTATCAACAAGCCGTTTCCACAATACATGTAAGCAGACACAAAAAATATAATTACTAAAATTCACAATAAGACCCTGCAGTGAATGCAGCTAAAATGTTGGAGGAGAGGACAAAGAGACGGAATCAACGAGAAAAAAATTATAAAAAAGCAAAAGCAATATTGAAAATAAGACGAGACAAAAAAGGAAGGGATGAGAACGAACTTAAATGCGAGCGGTATCCCATTATGAATTCCTATAAATTTGTGTAAGACGGCAGAATATAATTTTATGCTCTTGATAGTCTATGTAAATTAATCTGCTCTAAAATGATGCTAATGAATTTGAAGACGTGAAACATTTGTATCACTTGATGTGTGTCACTGCTGGTGGACCAAGAGTCCCGAGGGCACATGTAGCTACGTACGATCAATTTCGGTAGGTCGTTTCTTCAAATGAATTTGAAAATTTCTGTTAACAAAATTTTCTCAAATTTCTAAAACCTGGGTTCTGTAGCATAATATCCCAGCCATTTTGCTACGTCTTTCGGTATATTTAAGACATGATTTTCACAGATTTTTGTCATATTACAATGTTCAGATTGAGATTGAGATCACTGACGAGGGTTTATTACCCGAAACGTGCATGTTGATCCATGCTGTAAATTTATCTGCTCTAAAATGATTTGGAGACTTTAACATTGATACATATTTTCTATTTGTTTCCGAGGCAGTTGCATTTCATTCTCCCATTTGAATCATCATCATCCTAGAGGGTGAAAGCTACCATTCACGACAAATATAATAGTACTACATTGTACTTCCGGAAATACTAACCATTAGATAACCCACCTCTAGCTTGCTAGGGGTCAGTCGATGCTCAATTTGGTGCTATATTGTGAGTGCTGTTGATATTGTAGTCAGGATCTTCTTTAAGTCACAAATATAGAAAGAGTCAAACCTTGCTTTCTATGTTTCGAACAGAGAATGCAAGAGGGAAGCACTACGGAAAAAATATTCACTATTGTAACAATTTCCGGAAATGCACATTGATTCTGTGCATTTCTTTCAAACTTTGAACAAGATGATTAATAGAAAATGTATCATTAGATAGTTCATGTAAACTGTCTGTGATTCGCCGCATTCGTTTAAATGGCGGCACTTTTGATAATTATAAGAACAAGTTATTCTTATAATGACGTAATATATATGCCAAATAGCAAGCTTGGTGTACAGGAGTGATTTTCTTCAGGGGTGCCCGTTTTTGTTCACTCTTGTGCAAGTGTTTCAGATTGTATCGGATCCCCGTACTTTTAAACAACCGTGAAAGTGGATGGTTTGCTTCGACAGAGAGAATGTATTCGTTACCCTGTTAAATGTTTCAATATTCAGACTTACCGCATTTTAAGTTATTACATAGAATCCACTGCTTCTGATTCATATATATTTATCTTTGAGTCGTTTTGTAAAGAGGACAATATATAACAGACTGAGAAAGCAAGTTTCTGTTCTGTTCTGATATCATACAGAGTAAATTACTTTGGGTATTTAACAACCTGCCTTTATGGTGACATTATAAACAAAATAAGGAGGATCAATGGTAGACAGAATAACCATCGAAATTGTGTTAAAATCATCAAACGCCTTTCATACCGTGGATATGACCCTGCTGTCACCAGACGTTGCATGATACTTGATCAATCTACAGTCTTGTATCAGCGCATTTTAAGGAGTTGCACTCTGACAGACCATGACGACAGGACTCTATGACGGACCCTGTCCAAACCTTTTTAGAGATGACAGACCCCCTCTGAATGTCATTCGTACTACGGTTGATTATATGCATGAGCTCGCTACAGCCAGCAGAGCACGGACTGTATTTCGTAGGCCTTCTGTTTTTATATCCATTTACAATATCCATCTCTGTGTTTCTTCGGCCCCTGCGTCATGTTGTCTGTTTGTATGTTAATCTTACATTGAGGAGATTATTTTACATCACAATTATGCGTTCCTCGAGACCTCTGAATAATCGGAAAATTCATAGGGTGGTGCGCAAGTAACCCAGATAACGTTGATGGCGTAGCAGATGGCCGTCCTAAGTCGGCACCGATTGCCCATTGGTCTCCTTGGTTTATATGTAGTTTTTTGTGTTTGATGTTTCTCTGATGTGATTTGGAGTATCTTGTCCCTTTTGCGTCTCTTTCTGTGCGTGTGTACTATGTGTTTTTGCGTTGGGTGTTTTGGGATTTTGCTGCGGGCATTGCGGGTAGCCCCGTTTTTTTTTTTGTTTGTAGCTCCGTAGATATCCGACAAAGGAACAATTATTCCCAAACGATGATAATACTTGTGTTCGGAGATAATAAAAAATTGAGAAGTTTCTTAAATAGACTGAATAACTGATGGATATTTATTCGGTGTTTATGATAAAGATTGTCTCAAAACTTTTTTTGGTATGATTTTTTTTTTGCATATTACGATATCTTTTAAATGGCATTTACATGTATTTGTAAATTCCTCGTAACCAAATTTTGATAAATTATTTTAAAACTAAGTGTTACCCCCCTTTGTCCGCAGCTGGTTTTTTTTTTAAATCAATAAGAAATTTTCTCTCAACATAAATTCATTATTTTGATATATGTCGCGAGCATTTTATAAAAGAGCATACTCCGGTCAAAGAGAGATAACTTCAACTGGTATGTTGAAAGAGTTAACTTGTTAATGACCATAATCAACAAAACATAAAAGTAATTAAATTCATTTCAAAGTCTACAAAGGTTTATCTCTCAAATTCAATGTGTTCTTTCTTCTCTGTGGATATCGGAATATCAAAGAACAGGGTGTTCATAGCTTTGTCTGAAATGTGTACGCTATGAATCGGGTTAGCGATACGCATCTGTTTGTACAATGTCAATTAAGTAAAGATAGACGGGGACTGTTACCCTTTATGTACAAATCATTGATGATGTGAGAATGGCCACGGCGGTAGACAAGAAGGAAGATTTAACAACTTGTTCAATTTGTTTTGAGACGTTTAAAAGACCAAAACATTTTCCGTGTTTACATAGTTTTTGTGAAGGATGTATACAAACTTATATAACAAAGAATTTTGAGCAGGCTAGGGGCGGGGTTAATTGTCCCCTGTGTCGGATGTTCGTATCGAAACCATGTGATGTCACAGTGGAGGAATGGTCGACAAAACTACCTACAAATCATATATTGGTCAGTCTTATTGATTTGAATGAAACAAAATCAGGTCAGAAACTTTGTGCGGCATGTTCAAGGGAAAACGAAACCGAAAGTGCCTTTTCGTGGTGTGGAAATTGTTGTGAAGCCCTTTGTAAGGCATGTGATCGAAGTCATCGGAGGAATAAAACGTCTTCAAATCATAAACTGATCGAATTAGGAGAGGACACCTCTAAAGATATTCCCTTGTACCATGCTGACGTATTCTGTATTGAACATCCAGAAAAGAAAGTAGAAGCGTATTGTAACGACCACTCAACCGTATGCTGTATGACATGCGTAATGTTAAAACACAGAAAATGTGATAATGTTGGATCGATTGAAGATGCGGCCGAAGAGAAAAAGAAATCAAAGAACATACAAGAATTTTCACAAAACCTCCAAAATCTGAAAGCGTCTTTGGAAAAATTATGCAAAAACAGGACAGAAAACTTGAAGACATTTGAAAACGATATCAAAAAGATGAGAGCGGACGTTGAAACTTTATTCAAGCAGCTTTCCGACCACTTACACAAACTAAAAGCAAACATTATGTCCGAGATATCTAAGGTTGAGAAAGATCTCAAACCAGAGATAGAGTATGAGCATTTTGAAATGAAGTGCAGAATGCCCGCAGTAGAAAACGACCTGTCCTTATTTGAGACCAACATGAAGCACGCCCCACCAGCGCAATTCATACAAGCAATGGAAAATTTAGAGAAGCAAAAAGAAATACTAGAAAACTTTGTGAGAGATCAAAGGCAAAATCTCAGAGAAATAAAAGTTACTTTCAAAGCGAACGAAAAACTTCTGGAACTGAGTAGTGTTATACAGGAATGTGGAGAAGTGAAAGTCAGTAGAACAAACTATGTACCCCAGCATTCTGTTATCACAAAGGTAAACATGCTGACAGCAGTACCCACTCTTACCTCAAAAGTTAAAACAGGATTCGATGTGAGAGGAATAGCTTTATTAGACAATGGAAAAGTAGTACTTTCAAGTGAAAACAAAAGTATAGAGTTGCGGGATCCTCAATGTTCCATAGTACTGTCATCTTTGTCATTACCAGGACATGCTTGGGGAATCAAGATGACCAGTGACACAGAGGGCGCTGTAGCTGTGAAAGGATATGGATTGGTCCTATTCAAAATAGAAAACAATCAGATGGAAAAGATAAGAGAACTGAAGACAGATGTGAATGTAGACTTTGTATATCATCAGGGTCTATACTATGTAGGGTGTAATAAAAAAATAACTGTTTATGATAGCAACTTTCGTAAAGTTAGAGACATATCAGTGAACACCAGAGTGAGTTATATGTGTTTACGTGGTGACAACGCGCTTTGTTATACAGCATTCAATCAATATTCTCATGCAAAATATTTGTATTGTATTCTTATGGATGGTTCCTCTGTGCTCACATACTCACATGACAAACTTTACGGTGCGTCAGGTGTCACTGTGGATCATTCCGGTCATATATATGTATGTGATAACTTTTACAGAAATAAGAACGTGCATCAGCTGAGTCATGACGGGAAGCTACAGAGGATTATATTTGACAATCTACCTGCTGGACCTTACTGTATAAGCTTTAATACTCAAGGTGACAAAGCTGTGATAGGATGTAATGGCACAGTTCTCATGTACGATATGAAATAACTTCCATAACACCATTGGAAACACAAAGAGTGACATTTATTGACCTGTTATTGCGTTTTCAATTATTTTGATCCATCAAGTTACAAAGTCGACATTCAAAACAGCCATGTAAATCTGTACTTTTCTTTTCAAACATGCATAGAAGAATATACACATATTTATGTTTGATGTATTGTAGAGATAAAGAGATGAACAACTTTTGTTGTTGATGAAAATTGCTGACATTTTTATTATGCATTTTGACAAAATCAGAATCTTTCATTTTAAAAACATACGATGTGTTTATACAGGGAATAATATTTAATATATGTATTCATTATTTACTTATATATTTATCATTCATTATTTATTAATCATTGATATATTTACTATTTATTATTTATATATTCATCTATTCATTATTCCGTATTGACATAAGTACATGTTCGTGTGTCCAGACGGGATGTACTGTCCCTTCCGCTGGATTTAAGCACGTTTTTCAAACTTAAATGAAAACCAATTATGTAACACACACACACACCCTCACACACACACCCTCACACACACACACACTCACCCTCCCTCCCTCTCACACACACACACACCCTCTCACACTCACCCTCCCTCCCTCACACACACACACACCCTCACACACATAAATTAACCTGCAAAATGCAAAAACTAGTGATGTGTTAATTAGTAAGGTGAAATTATGTAACGCACATCATCTAGAAGATGCCAAATCAAGTAAGGTGTGAGGAAAAATGAAGAACAAAGAATGAACACAATATCTTTATATAAATCAATGAGGCATCTAGAAAAGACAAGCCAAGTAAGGAGTGCGTTGGATAGCTATTTCAGAAAACAATTCAACATTGGCATGATTATGATGTTGTCAATGCATAATCACCGAGTGCCTGTCCCATTCGGGAAAATTTGCGACGTTTTGCTGAAGTTGGGACAATTTTCATTCACATTCTCTCCAAAGTCTAACCCTAAAGTATCATTTATTAACACTGCTAATCCATGGGTTTGCTTGAAGTGAACAAAAAAAAAACCCTTAGAAATAGGACATTTTGTGCTGACTTCCAATTTTTGAGTCTTATTTTCTCATGTGATTTTTTCACAATTCCTCTTTGGGAATTTCAGAGTGATTTTTGTTGGAAAAATAGAGGAGATTTGGCATTGGGAAGGGGTCAAAATTCGGCTCAAAAACAAGGGAAAAACACTCTTTTTTAAGTTTTAAAGAAGATATTGAATCTGTTTTTAATTGAATTCATTTTTCAAGTTTTTGCAACCAGTGACTTTAATTTTCAATACCTGATTATTTTTTCATTGAATATGTTTTTTACATAATATTTTCATGTTAACAATATTCTGTCAGTTATCTACAAAGTTTCTGTAATTGAATTTTGCTACAAATAATGCAAGGGCATTTTATTATTTTTACTTTATGTTTTGTTTTACAAATTTCCTACGGTTGGATGACTAAGCACATTAACCTTTTTCTTGTACCTTGAAAATTAATAAAATTTAATGTTCAAATTTTTAATTTTTGTAAGAAAAGTAAATTTAATCAAAATATGCATTGTTAAAAATCAATTATCAATTGAAAAAAAACCTGGTATGAATTTTTACAACTTTCAAAAGTTTTTAGCACTGATATTAGAGTTGCTCCTCTTCTGACATTTATCTGCAATTTTAAATAACCTACTTACAATTTTATCCCTGCAATATTAGAAATTGACACTCAAATTTTTGTTTGATATGCAATTTATGAGATTAAATAATAGTAGAATTGGACGCAAGAAAAGCCTTTGAAACTTCCTCAGATATCCCCTTACACTTTCCAGCAAATAAAGCGATTCAGACCCAATTGGGCCTCTTGTTTCAGCAAAGATTTTTATTCAATGAATAGATTTACACATGTTTGCTTTAGGTTATTTTTTACTTTTTCTACGTTCATCTTGTGTAATGAAGTTTTAAATGTTTGTGGAATACGTCTGTTTCAGAAAAGTATATACCCGCACGCTAAAAATAGAATATTAGGCAATTAGCAATTCATACCCAATACCGTAAGAGTCAGTTAGATTAATGTGTATTCAACCAATCATGTAGACATGAAATTTAGTGCTCAGATTGATTTCATATTTTTTTTTCATTTTCTGCATGTTTTTGTTATTTCTAAGTAACGTTTTATTATGTTGTACATAGTTTTATCTTCATTTGAAAGTTTTGTCATTTTACATAGTTTTTGCTTTATTTCTGTGTCGATTCATCTTTTTTTATGATACAAGTTTCATTGTTATTAGAAAGTTTCATACACATAATTGAGTTTTTATTTTTCATTTAATGAATTCTAATTTTATCTGATTTTATTGATTGTTCAAAGGGAAGTTATTATTTTAAATCAACTTCCTGAACCTTAGCTACCTGATTTTTATAGGCCTACAAAACTGAAGTCTTTCTTTTAATAGGACTCATTTCTTCTCTTTATCTCAATTCAATTTTTACATTGAAATTTGAAATGTTTAGATTGAGAATCAGATATGATGTCCAGAATTAAAAGACACACTTTTATTTTGTATGGCCAAATGGTTCCCTGATAATTTCATTGTTATTGGATATATTTTGTCATGAAAGGTTAAGCACTTTTAAAGTAATTAAATTTTTGGTTTTCCAAACAGTATTTACATGTATTTAACAAAAAAACATTGCAGTAAATGTTGAAAATTCTTATGATAATGAGTAAATGTTTTCATTTATTTCAATAGTTGTTCTTATTTTGCAAGTTGTGCTAAATTTTTAAAACATTTAGATAATTTCATGTCATTTTTTATTATACTCATATACATGTAGTTAAGTGTTGAACACCTTATTCAATTCACTATGTTTTGTTTGTATAAATCCGATCATTTTTACAAAATTTAAATCTTTACATGTCAAATGTAGATATTCCAGTGAAATGGTGTAATTGTCCTATAATCCAAAGAATGAATGTTTTTTTTGTACCTCGATGTTTAGGCTAGAAAACAAAATGTTGAAAATTTCTCTCAGGGAGTATTCAAAAAGGCATACTCATCATTACAAAGAAATGGTATAATTTAGCATATAGACAATACTAAATATTTCAAACCTAAAACCCCTTTGAATGAAGGTATTCATAAGATTTTCAACCATCCCAAAATTAAAATGAATTAACAAAAATCACTCCTTTAAAAAAAAGCAATTATTCAATTTTCTTATTTTCAAATTTTCAAACATTTTTTGCTTGAATCATTTTGATAAAGATTTCGAAATAATTGAAAAAAAGAAACTTGTGAAACTTATGTGATGTGCCTTTTATCAGTTTGAGCAAAGTATTGAAGTTACAAAAATGTTTCTCATGAAAGTATGTTGCCCTCGGAAAAAAAAAATCTACAGACCCAAAGTAAATTTGTAAATAGACAAAACAACCCCACATGTGGTAAAGCATTGTACATAGCCATTAACATTTTTAATGAAAAATCTGGATATTTTATTCATGTTGAGAGGAATTTAGTGTAGTTATTCATGTTAGAGATGGTGAAGATTTAAATTAGAGTAATCTAGATGTTGATTGGATAATGCATTTTGTTATGTCAGTTTTGATTGGATAAGGCTTGATGTTAAGCGAGTATATGAGGTGTTCAATCCAACAAAGAAATGTTTAAATTTATTTTTTGTTGTTGTGAATACAAATCATAACAAATATATGCAATGAGTGAAAAAAAGAGGATAGAATATTTCTTACAGAAGAAAAGGAAGACTTATGAAAAATGAAAGTAAATGTACACTACGATTTCAAAAGCATATCTGTTCACAAACATTTTCCTAAGTGTTCAAGTTCAGAAGAATGGGAAACAATATTTAAGGTTTTCCATGAAAAATGTCCATACCTTTAAATGAAATTGAAACTCTTTTTCCTTTTTATAAAAAGGCTGAAACTATATTTAAAATGGAAAATGAAATATTTAATCACTCTACCTTTAAACATGAGGTGAACATCCATATGTGGGTAACAATTTCCTTTGGAGTACACATGTTCAATACACATTCTTGTTTTTGATATGTTTCTGAAAAAAAAGAAGATGATGCGAAAATTTGGAGAAAGTGATGTCATGTAGATAAGGAGTATGTACAAAATCATCTGAAAGAAAGACAAATAAATCATCATGGTGATAAAAAGATATTTCTTGTTTTCTTTACCATTATGTTCCATACATCTTTGATTCTGTTTCAAGAATTCTATTTAAAACAGGGCATTTCTCATCAACACAGCCGAATTATTTGTTTTGACCTTCGTCGTCCGTCTATCTGTCTGTCCGTCTGTCACACATCGTGTCCGGGCTGTATCTCCTGAACCGTTTGCCCGATCACTTTCATATTTTTTAGTATGTTGTTACTTATGACCCGAAGGTTTCACATCACCTTAACCCAAGGTCATATGACCAAGGTCAAGGTCACTTAGTGCATTTTTAATGAAATTATGCATACATTCCTGTCCGGACTATATCTCCTGAACCGTTTGCCGGATCACTTTCAAATTTTAGTATGTTGTTGCTTATGACCCGAAGGTTTCACATCACCTTGACCCAAGGTCATGTGACCAAGGTCAAGGTCACTTAGTGCATTTTTAATGAAATTATGCATACATTCCTGTCCGGGCTATATCTCTTGAACCGTTTGCCGGATAACTTTCATATTTTAGTATGTTGTTGCTTATGACCCATAGGTTTCACATCACCTTGACCCAAGGTCATGTGACCAAGGTCAAGGTCACTCAGTGCATTTTTAATGAAATTATGCATACATTCCTGTCCGGGCTATATCTCTTGAATCGTTTGCTGGATCACTTTCATATTTTAGTATATTGTTGCTTATGACCCGAAGGTTTCACATTACCATGACCCAAGGTCACCTAGTGCATTTTTATTGATATTGTGCATACATTGTTGTCCGGGCTATATCTCTTGAGCCGGATCACTTTCATATTTTAGTATGTTTTTGCTTATGACCCGAAGGCTTCACATCACCTTGACCCAAGGCCAAGGTCACTTACTACATTTTAAATGAAATTGTAGATCCATTCTTGTTTAGGCTTTATCCCTTGGACCGCACGATTGCTTTCAAGTTTAAGAATGTATTTAGTCATGACCAAAAGGTTTCACCTGGACCCATGGTCATATGATCAAGGTCAAAGTTACTTAGTACATTTTTATGAAATTGTACATGCTATCCTATTTGGGTTGTATCTCTTTTAACTATTTATCAGATCACTGTCATTTTTAGTATGTTGTTGCTTATCACGTAAAGGTTTCACATCACGTTGACTCAAGGTCATGTGACAAAAGTCAAGGTCAATTAGTATATTGTAAATGAAATTGTATTTGTTACATGTATTTTCTCCAGGCTTAATCTTTTGAACCGTTATCGGATCACGTCATATTTAAGTATGATGGTGCTGACGACCCAAAGGTTTCACACCACCTTGATCCAAGGTCATATGACTAAGGTCAAGTATTACATTTCTTAATGAAATTGTAAATGCTATTGAGTCTGGGCTATATGTGTGGAATCGTATACTGGATTACTCTTATACTATAGCATGCTGTTGCTCAGGATTGGAGGGTTTCTTATCATCTTGACCCAAGGTCATGTGCCCAAGGTCAAGATTATTTAGTTCTTTTTAATGAAATTGTACATACTAATATTGTCTGGGCTATATCTCCTGAACCTTTCATACAATTATTTTCATATTTTAGTATGTTGTTTCTAAGGACTAAATGTTTCTTATCACATTGTCCCAAGGTCACATGGTTGAGGTAGCTTCTTACTTTGGTAATGAAATTGTATATGCTAAGCATGTCCAGGCTGAAATTGTCTATGCTAATAATGTTTAGGCTTTATATTTTGAACCGTGTATCCAATCACTAATTCAGTTTTTTGTTGCTCATGATCCATACAATGTTAAAATCTTCAAATTCAATAGCATCATTTAAAAGCAGATAAATTTGCAGCATGGACCAGACATGCATGTTTTGGGTACTTAACCCTCGTCAGTGAGTGTAGGTTTCAGATCACCTATATCCAAGGTCATGTGACCAAAGTCAATTTCTTTAAATATGCTTATAATGAAATTGTATATGCCAAAGGAGGGGATCTCCAACAACACCAGATTGTAGCACCCACAGCAAAACTCCAAAAACACCCAATGCAAAAACACAAAGCAGACAAGCACAGAGAGAGACGCGTAAGGGACAAGGAACGTCAACGTACAACACAGAAACATCAAACACAAAGGACTACAAATAAACCAACGAGCCCAATGCCAATCATGTTTGGGCTTTACCTCAAACAATGTAATGAATCACTTTCATGTTTTAGTATGATGTTGCCCATGACTCAAAGGTTTCATATCATTTTGCATTTTGACCTAAGGTCAAAGTAACTTGGAGGGGGAGACATCTGTTTTTTTTATGAAAATCATTTTGTTTAATTGTCAATTGCCTTTTTATTCACGCAACCCCTTATTCAATGGAGGAATTTACTAAATTTTGCACAATGTTAAATATCTATACTAAGATTTGCTGGAGCAAAATCACACCAGAACTACATGTATGTCCCTTGGGTAAGAGCTGAAGTATTTTCTATGTCAAATCTTGTTATTGCATCTTCTTTGCATTTCAATGACATTTCAACAGTATAAAATCCTTAATCTCTGATGCTTACTAGAGAATCATGTATTTATCTAAACCTTAGACTTAGGAGTTATGCATCTTTTCCCTATGAATCAGTGAATGTTGAGAAAAACCCAAATTGGAATTCACAAATCTCATTCAACTGGCATAAAGAGCTAAAAAATAAAAACGAGAGAAAAACTCGCACAAAAATGAAAAAAAGGAAGATGATCACAACTCCTGCAAAATAGAGAAAATAAGAATCCTCATAGATAACGTGCGCCCGGATAAATTATCGATATTGAAATATATGTTCTATAGTACCATTTTCGTTGTACTAGACACATGTTTCGGATATTTTAATCCTTGTCAGTAGTACTTCATGTCAAACAGTTTATTTTTCAATAAACAAATAAACAAAAAGTTTATTTTCCTGGCGCCATCTACAATACAGAACTTTAATTTCTTCAAAGTCATGTAAGCGTGCCAAGTATGTATAGTGACCATATCCCCATACAGTAGTACAAAATCGATAATTCAGAAAATCATAAACACAAGACATACAAAATCAGGATAAAACAGGCACCAAAGCAAACAAACAAAAATCCACCACATGAAACGAAGGGAACTCCCGATATGGGAGTGAGACCAGATGCCCTGGAAGACTCCGCATCTCCTGCTTGCATAAAAAGAAGCGAACTATCGCGCCAATAGAATACAGCAGATTGAGTCGGAATTAGTTCACTATTCTGAGTTCTACATGGTACGACAACATATGTCTTAATTTGTATTTAATGTAGCCAGTTTGAATTTGTGCATCGATTGAGGAAGTTATAGTACATAAGTTGTTACGATGGTACTCCATGCGTCTAGTTGGGGATCACCTCCTTATCTTTGATAAGCAAACAAACAAAACCCTCCACCACAGATAAGATATGGAAGAAACATAATGTTGAGATACACGTAAATGCTTATAGAAAATGTATCATTAGCAAGAAAACTTTGTCTTCAAAGGAACAGGAACCCTACAGGAAATTTGGAGCCACGCACTCTCTGTAAAGTAAATATACAAATCTCAATTCAAAACATTAAAGAGGGCGCTACTGAAATGAATTTTGGTGGCTCCGCTGGAAGCATCACTGTTGAGAATTCAATATTCAAAACACGTGTCTGCTGCAGGAAATTAATTTGGAATTTTTTCTTCGTGAAGGTATAGAGTTGAAACACTTCCGTATTTTCATTTTAGTTATTAGTCCCCTACCGGCTCACCGGATGGGACTTATAGTTTCCACTCCGTTTGTCAGTCCGTCTGTCCGTCTGTCCGTCACACTTAAGTTTTCCAGACTTTTTTTCGCTGTCAATGCATATATTGAACTCATTTTTGGTAAATGAGCATATCTCAATGTGATACAGATCAAATTTGACTTTGGTCCCGATTGACCTATATTTACAAGAGTTATGGCCCTTGGACTTATCAAATTTTTATGAAATTTCTCAGTTTCTGGACATGATAATGACGTAATATATATGCCAAAGAGCAAGCTTGGTGTACAGGAGTGATTTTCTTCAGGGGTGCCCGTTTTGTTCACTCTTGTGCAAGTGCTTCAGACTGTATCGGATCCTTGAACTTTTAAACAACCGTGAAAGTGGATGGTTTGCTTCAACAGAGATAATGTATTCGTTACCCTGTTAAATGTTTCAATATTCAGACTTACCGCATTTAAAGTTATTACATAGAATCAACTGCTTCTGATTCATATATATTTATCTTTGAGTCGTTTTGTAAAGAGGAAAATAGATAACAGACTGAGAAAGTAAGTTTCTGTTCTGTTCTGATATCATGCAGAGTAAATTGCTTTGGGTATTTAACAACCTGCCTTTATGGTGACATTATAAACAAAATAAGAAGGATCAAGGGTAGACAGAATAACCATCGAAATTGTTTTAAAATCATCAAACGCCTTTCATACCGTGGATATGACCCTGCTGTCACCGGACGTTGCATGATACTTGACCTATCTACAGTCTTGTATCAGCGCATTCTAAGGAGTTGCACTCTGACAGACCATGACGACATGACTCTATGACGGGCCCTGTCCAAACCTTGTTAGAGATGACAGACCCCCTCTGAATGTCATTCGAACTACGGTTGATTATATGCATGAGCTCGATACAGCCAGTAGAGCACGGACTGTATTTCGTAGGCCTTCTGTTTTATATCCATTTACGATATCCATATCTGTGTTTCTTCGGCCCCTGCGTCATGCTGTCTGTTTGTATGTTAATCTTACATTGAGGAGATTATCTTACATCACAATTATGCGTTCCTCGAGACCTCTGGATAATCGGAAAATTCATAGGGTGGTGCGCAAGTAATCCAGATAACGTTGATGGCGTAGCAGATGGCCGTCCTAAGTCGGCACCGATTGCCCATTGGTCTCCTTGGTTTATATGTAGTGTTGTGTTTGATGTTTCTCTGATGTGATTTGGTGTTTCTTGTCCCTTTTGCGTCACTTTCTGTGCGTGTCTACTATGTGTTTTTGCGTTGGGTGTTTTGGGATTTTGCTGCGGACATTGTCGGGTAGTCCCGTTTTTTGTTTGTAGCTCCGTAGATATCCGACAAAGAAACAATTATTCCCAAACGATGATAATACTTGTGTTCGGAGATAATAAAAAATTGAAAAGTTTCTTGAAAAGACTGAATATCTGATGGATATTTATTCGGTGTTTATGATAAAGATTGTCTCAAAACTTTTTTTGGTATGATTTATTTTGCATTTTACGATATCTTTTAAATGGTATGTACATGTATTTGTAAATTCCTCGTAACCAAATTTTGATAAATTATTCTAAAACAAAGTGTTAACCCCCCCCCCCCCATTTGTCCGCAGCTGGTTATTTTTAAAATCAATAAGAAATGTTCTCTCAACATAAATTCATTATTTTGATATATGTCGCGAGCATTTTTATAAAAGAGCATACTCCGGTCAAAGAGAGATAACTTAAACTGGTATGTTGAACAGTTAACTTGTTAATGACCATAATCAACAAAACATAAAAGTAATAAAATTCATTTCAAAGTTTTCAAAGGTTTATCTCTCAAATCCAATGTGTTCTATCTTCTCTGTGGATATCTGAGTATCAAAGAAGAGGGTGGTCTGCAATATGTACGCTTATTATCGGGTTAGTGGTACGCATGTCATTGATAGACGTGGAATGTTACCCTAAATGTAAAAACCATTGATACTGTGAGAATGGCCACGGCGGTAGACAAGAAGGAAGATTTGACAACTTGTTCAATTTGTTTTGAGACGTTTAAAAAACCAAAACATTTTCCTTGTTTACATACTTTTTGTGAAGGATGTATACAAACTTATATAACAAAGACTTTTGAGCAAGCTAGGGGCGGGGTGAATTGTCCTCTATGTCGGATGTTCATATCAAAACCTGGTGATATCAAAGTTGAGGAATGGTCGACAAAACTACCTACAAATCATATATTGGTGAGTCTTATTGATTTGAATGAAACGAAATCGGGTCAGAAACTTTGCGCGGCATGTTCAAGGGAAAACGAAACCGAAAGTGCCTTTTCGTGGTGTGCAAATTGTAGTGAGGCCCTTTGTAAGGCATGTGACCGAAGTCATCGGAGGAATAAAGCGTCGTCAAATCACAAACTTATTGACTTAAGTGAGGACTTTTCCAAAGATATTCCCTTGTACCATGCTGACGTATTCTGTACTGAACATCCAGAAAAGAAAGTAGAAGCGTATTGTAACGATCACTCCACCGTTTGCTGTATGACATGCGTAATGTTAAAACACAGAAAATGTGACAATGTTGGATCAATTGAAGATGCAGCTGAAGAGAAAAAGAAATCAAAGGAAATACAAGAATTTTCACAAAACCTCCAAAATCTGAAAGCGTCTTTGGAGAAATTGTGCAAAAACAGGACAGAAAGCTTGAAGACATTTGAAAACGATATAAAAAAGATGAGAGCTGACGTTGAAACTTTATTCAAGCAGCTTTCCGACCATTTAAACAAACTAAAAACAAACATTACGTCCGAGATATGTAAGGTTGAAAAAGTAATCAAAACAGAGGTAGAGAGTGAGCATTTTGAAATGAAGTGCAGAATTCCCGCAGTAGAAAACGACCTGTCCTTATTTGAGACCAACATGAAGCACGCCCCACCAGCGCAATTCATAAAAGCAATGGAAAATTTAGAGAAGCAAAAAGAAATACTAGAAAACTTTGTGAGAGATCAAAGTCAAAATCTCAGAGAAATAAAAGTTACTTTCAAAGCGAACGAAAAACTACTGGAACTGAGTAGAGTGATACAGGAATGTGGAGAAGTGAAAGTCAGTAGAGCAAACTATGTACCCCAGCATTCTATTATCACAAATGTCAACATGCTGACAGCAGTACCCACTCTTACCTCAAAAGTTGAAACAGGCTTCAGTGTGAGAGGAATAGCTTTATTAGATAATGGAAAAGTAGTACTTTCAAATGACAACAACAAAAGGATAGAGTTGCGGGATCCTCGATATTCCATGGTACTGTCTTCTTTGTCATTACCAGGAGATTCTTGGGGAATCAAGATGACCAGTGACACTGAGGGAGCTGTAGTTGTTAAAGGATACGGATTGGTCCTATTCAAAATACAAAACAATAACATAGTAACGATAAGAGAAATGGAGACAGACGTGAATGCAGACTTTGTATATCATCAGGGTCTATACTATGTAGGGTGTGATAACAAAATAACTGTGTATGATAGCAACTGTCGTAAAGTTAGAGACATATCAGTGAATAACAAAGTGAGTTATATCTGTTTACGTGGTGACAACTCGCTTTGTTATACAGCATTCAATAACTTTTCTGTTGAAAAATCTTTGTACTGTGTTCATATGGATGGTTCCTCGGTGTACACATACTCACATGACAAACTCTGCGATGCGTCAGGTGTCACTGTGGATCATTCCGGTCATATATACGTATGTGATTACTCTTACGCAAATACGAACGTACATCAGCTGAGTCATGACGGGAAGCTACTGAGGATTATATTTGATAATCTACCTGCTCGACCTTACTGTATAAGTTTTAATACTCAAGGTGACAAAGCTGTGATTGGATGTAATGGCACAGTTCTCATGTACGATATGAAATAACTTCCGTAACACCATTGGAAACATAAAGAGTGACATTTATTGACCTGTTATTGCGTTTTCAATTATTTTGATCCATTAAGTTCCAAAGTCGACATTCAAAAAAGTCATATAAATCTGCACTTTTCTTTTCGAACATGCATGGAAGAATATACACATATTTATGTTTAATGTATTGTAGAGATAAAGAGAGGAACATATTTTGTTGTTGATGAAAATTGCTGACATTTTAATTATGCGTGTTGACAAATTCAGAATCTTTCATTTTAAAAACATACAATGCGTTTGTACAGGGAATAATATGTAATATATGTATTCATTATTTACTTATATATTTATCATTCATTATTTATTAATCATTGATATATTTGTTATTTATTATTTATATATTCATCTCTTTATTATTCCGTCTTCACATAAGTACATAAACGTGTGTCCAGACGGAATAAAGGATGTACTGTTCTTTCTGCTGGATTTAAACACGTTTTTCAAACTTAAATAAAAACCAATTATGTAACACACACACACACACATACCCTCACACACATAAGGTAACCTGCAAAATGCAAAAACTAGTGATGTGTTAATTAGTAAGGTGAAATTATGTAAGGCACATCATCTAGAAGATGCCAAATCAAGTAAGGTGTGAGGAAAAATGAATTTTGTGGTACACAAAGAATGAACACATTTTTTTTATATAAATCAATAAGGCATCTGGAAACGACAAGCCAAGTAAGGTGTGCGTTGGATAGCTATTTCAGAAAACAATTTAACATCGGCATGATTATGATGTTGTCAATGCATAATCACCGAGTGCCTGTCCCATTCGGGAAAATTTGCGACGTTTTGCTGAAGTTGGGACAGCTCTTGCGTCCTTTGGCTTCGACACTAACAATTTATATTTAGATTTGCCATACTTAAACTGCATACCTAAAATGCATAAGAATCCGTACAAACAACGTTTCATCGCTGGTTCCTCAAATGTTCTACCAAATCTGTATCGATCTTACTCACCAAAGTTTTATCTGAAATCACATCTGGGCTTCAAAAATATTGTTCGACAGTATATTCTCGCAGTGGTATCAACCAGATGTGGATTTTAAAGAATTCGAATGAATTTTTAGAACATCTGAAATCCACTCATTTTAGTAGAGTCCATTCGATCAAAGCCTTTGATTTTTCGACACTTTACACTACAAGTCCAAATTCTAAATTGAAAGAGAGACTCGCAAAAATTATAAGTTATGCGTTTACAAGTAAGAACGTTAATCGCAAATACAAATGTATTGTTGTTAACTATGACAAAACCTACTTTGTAAAAGAAAAGTCCGATTCTGAAAATAAGTACACTGAAACTGACATTATTCAGATGTTAAACATTCTGATCGACAACATTTTTGTTGTCTTTGGAGGAAAGATTTTCCAGCAAATTGTCGGAATCCCAATGGGGACCAATTGTGCCCCACTCCTTGGCGACATTTTCCTATACTCGTACGAAGCTGAATTCATTCAATCTTTGGTCTCTGAAGGGATAAGATACTTAGCTTCTGACTTCAACTTCACTTACAGATACATAGACGATGTGTTGGCTATCAATTATCCAAATTTCGCGGATTAGATGAGCAATAATAATTTCATACTTGTTGGCCTTTTTACATTGTTAAGACTGAGGATCACTGACGAGGGTTTAGTACCCGAAACGTCCATGTCTGGTCCATGCTGTAAATTAATCAGGTCTAAAATGATGCTATTGAATTTGAAGACGTTTTACATTTATCCTTCGAAGCTTGAAGTCAAAGAAACTACAGAGACAAATAATTCAGCATCCTATTTGGACATAATGTTGTCCTACGACACTGATGGTCACATGAACACCTCACTCTTTGACAAACGTGACGACTTCAATTTCAGCATTACAAACTTTCCTTTTCTGAGTAGCAACGTCCCTTCATCGCCTGCTTATGGCGTGTTCATATCTCAGTTGATACGCTATGCCAGAGCAAGTACAAAATATACGGATTTTGTATATAAATATATAATATATTAATAAATATATATATAAATATACGGAGATAATAAATATATATATAAATATACGGAGAGCTAGGCGTCTTTCAGATAGGCTTCTCAGTCAGGGATATGTTTGTGACCGACTAACATCGTCACTGAGATAGTTCTACGGTCGATATGGGGAACTCGTCATACACTATGATGTCCCACTCTCCAGAATGGTGGATGATATTCTGTCATAGACCATTTGAACCATCCAACCAAAGATTGCACTCTATGTCTTCCGAAATGGAAGTTACCGGATGAGACACTTCTACCGAATTGAAGCGGCGGGTGTTGCATGCAAGCAGGAGATGCTTACTCTTCCTGGGCACCTGGTCTCACTCTCATATCGAGAGTCCGCTTCTTTTTATATAGTGGAGGTTTTTGTTCGTTTGCTTTGGTTTCCGTTTTATCCTGATTTTGTATGCCTTCGGTTTCTGATTTTCTGAATTATCGATTTTGTGCTGTATACAGGGATATGGTCATTATCCATATTTGTCATTTCGTTCAAATTCTCTCCAAAGTCTAACCCTAAAAAATCATTTATAAACACTGCTAATCCATGGGTTTGCTTGAATTGAACAAGTGATGAATAAAAAAAAAAAACACTTAGAAATAGGACATTTTTTGCTGACTTCCAAGTTTCGAGTCTTATTTTCTCATGTGATTTTTTTTTCACAATTCCTCTTTGGGAATTTCAGAGTGATTTTGGTTTGAAAAATAGAGGAAATTTGGCATTGGGAAGGGGCCAAAATTCGGAAAAAAAAAAACAAGGGAAAAAAACGCTGGGTCACTCAGAATAAGTTAAATTCTTAAATGCATATGCACGTTCCCCAGAATACAGACTACAAGGAGTCATATTGGACATTTCTACTTTTCGTTTATTTCAAGCAGTTATTTCAACGTCCCGGTTGTCAATCGGTAAATGTGACTAGCTTATTCAACAGACAACAAAGAAGACCTCGAAGTCATGGCATTCGAAAATACAATAGGCCTGAGATACATAGTTTCTCCTTCGATGACTTGGTTCCATTTTTGAATGAGCCTCTAGGCCTGCATTATATTCGTACCAAATTATACTCTGTTCCTTTACGGAAGTTGCACGAAATCTACGATTATACGAAGGACCTCACATATACCGATACACGTTCCCCAGAATACAGACTACAAGGAGTCATATTGGACATTTCTACTTTTCGTTTATTTCTAGCAGTTAGATCAGATAAATCAGAGGAGAAAACAAACCGCCCTTTCATTAAAGTAAGATTTGCAAACAAAGGTATTGATAACTTGAATCTTGGTCAAATTTTGAATCACAAAACTGTCACAGAAAAAATCCCACCATATTTCAAAAGAAAAGAAACTCCTTGTATTTCCTATAGCTACACACCAACAGTTGCATCTAAAATTTACAATTACAAACGATTCCTGCAGTGTATTGATTTAAGTAATCCCTCACTTCATCCACTTCCCTGCGAATGTTCTTCATCGGATTTCAACTACTCTCCTTGTGGACACGTTATTACTGGTGACCTTAGTATAGTCAAGAACGACAAGTTGAGAGAATTGTTAAAAAAGGGTCCCAAATACAGAGAAAGTATGTCCTTTACATGGAACCAAAATGTCAAAATTATTATGGACTCTTGTGAGGAATATGCAAGACGTTGGGCAAAGAAAGAGGATGTACAGCTCGACACCCTTTCCGAATGGATAAAATCAATCAGAGGGTTACTTTTATCCAGAATTAACCGATTAAAATCAACTGTGAACACCAGATTCGTGTCTATATTTAAAGACCCTGATGTTATCACAGAGCTCACCTACCTCCAAGAACATTATGTCATCACACCAGCGGACAAAGCCTCAAATAATTACACATTTACTTGCAAAAAGTACTATTTCGACAGTCTAGTTAAAGAGTTTGGTTTAAATTCGACACCTGGAAATCCGACTTACACCCCAACAAACCTTTCTGCCTCTGAAATAATAGATAACCACAAATCAGCTCTTACTTCCTTTGGCTTCGACACTACCAATTTAGATTTAGATTTACCATACTTGTACTGCATACCTAAAATGCATAAGAATCCGTACAAACAACGTTTCATCGCTGGTTCCTCAAAATGTTCTACCAAATCTGTATCGATCTTACTCACCAAAGATTTATCTGAAATCAAATCTGGGCTTCAAAAATATTGTTCGACAGTGTATTCTCGCAGTGGTATCAACCATATGTGGATTTTAAAGAATTCGAAGGAACTTTTAGAACATCTGAAATCCACTCATTTTAGTAGAGTCCATTCGATCAAAGCCTTTGATTTTTCGACACTTTACACTACAATTCCACATTCTAAATTGAAAGAAAGACTCGCAAAAATTATAAGTAATGCGTTTACAAGTAAGAACGGTAATCGCAAATACAAATTTATTGTTGTTAACTATGACAAAACCTACTTTGTAAAAGAAAAGTCCGATTCTGAAAATAAGTACACTGAAGCAGACATTATTCAGATGATAAACTTTCTGATCGACAACATTTTTGTGGTGTTTGGAGGAAAGGTCTTCCAGCAAATTGTCGGAATTCCAATGGGGACCAATTGTGCCCCACTCCTTGCCGACATTTTCCTTTACTCGTACGAAGCTGAATTCATTCAATCTTTGGTCTCTGAAGGGATAAGATACTTAGCTTCTGACTTTAACTTCACTTACAGATACATAGACGATGTGTTGTCCATCAATAATCCAAAATTCGCGGATTACCTGAGCAGTATCTATCCTTCGGAGCTTGAAGTCAAAGAAACTACAGAGACAAATAATTCAGCATCCTATTTGGACATAATGTTGTCCTACGACACTGATGGTCACATGAACACCTCACTCTATGACAAACGTGACGACTTCAATTTCAGCATCACAAACTTTCCTTTTCTGAGTAGCAACATCCCTTCATCGCCTGCTTATGGCGTGTTCATATCTCAGTTGATACGCTATGCCAGAGCAAGTACCAAATATACGGATTTTGTTCTGAGAGCTAGGCGTCTTTCAGACAAGCTTCTCAGTCAGGGATATGTTTGTGACCGACTAACATCGTCACTGAGGAAGTTCTACGGTCGATATGGGGAACTCGTCATACAATATGGTGTTCCACTCTCAGGAATGGTGGATAATATTCTGTCATATACCATTTGGGCCATCCAACCAAGGATTGCACTCTATGTCTTCCAAAATGGAAGTAACCGGATGTGACAGTTCTACCGAATTGAAGCGACGGGTGTTGCATGCAAGCAGGAGATGCTTACTCTTCCTGGGCACCTGGTCTCACTCCCATATCGGGAGTTCGCTTCTTTTCATATGGTGGAGTTTTTTGTTTGTTTGCTTTTGTTCCTGTTTTGTCCTGGTTTTGTATGCCTTCGGTTTCTGATTTTTGAATTATCGATTTTGTGCTGTATGCAGGGATGTGGTCATTATCCATATTTGTCATCTACAAATTTTCTGTAATTGAATTTTGCTACAAATAATGCAAGGGCATTTTATTATTTTTACTTTATGTTTTGTTTTACAAATTTCCTACGGTTGGATTACTAAGCACATATACCTTTTCCTTGCATCTTGATACATTAAAAAAATTTAATATACAAATTTACAATTCTTGTAAGAAATGTAAATTTAATCAGGATAAGCATCGACTGATTAGATTAAAACCAATATCAATAAAAAAAAAACTGCTGTGAAGTTTTACGACTTTCAAAAGATTTTAACACTGATATTAGAGTTGCTCCTCTTGTGACATTTATCAGTATATCTTTTCTGCAATTTTAAATAACCTACCTACAATTTTATCCCTGCAACATTAGAAATTGACGCTCAAATTTTTGTTTGACATGCAATTTATGAGATTAGATAATAGTAGAATTGGACGCAAGAAAAGCCTTTGAAACTACCTCAGATATCCCCTTACACTTTCCAGCAAATAGAGCGATTAAGACCCAATCGGGCCTCTTGTTTCAGCAAAGATTTGTATTCAATGAATAGATTTTCACATGTTTGTTTTAGGTTATTTTTTTTTACATTTTCTACTTTCATCTTGTGTAATGAGGTTTTAAATGTTTGTGGAATACGTCTGTTTCAGAAAAGTATATACCCGCACGCTAAAATAGATTATACCACTTGGTGAGTGTCACTGCTGGTGGACCAGGAGTCCCCGAGGGCACATGTAGCCAAGTTCGATCAATTTCGGTTGATCGTTTCTTCAACGCATTCTAAAATTTCTGTTATCAAAATTTCTTGAAATTTCTAAAAAGTGGGTCCTACAGCATCATATCCCACCCATCCTGCTACGTATTTCGGTACCCTTTTTCGACATAGTAAATTTCATACTTTTTTGGCATATTACATTGTTTAGATTTGAGGATAACTGACGAGGGTTCAGTACCCGAAACGTGCATGTCTGGTCCATGCTGCCAATTTATCTGTGCTTAAATGATGCTATTCAATTTGAAGACGTTAAACATTTATACCACTTGGTGAGTGTCACTGCTGGTGGACCAGGAGTCCCCGAGGGCACATGTAGCCAAGTTCGATCAATTTCGGTTCAACTTCCTGAACCTTAGCTACCTTATTTATATACATGTAGGCCTACAAAATTAAAGTCCATCCTGCTACGTCTTTCGGTGTACTTTTTCGACATAGTAACTTTCATACTTCTTGGCATATTACATTGTTTAGATTTAGGATCACTGATGAGGGTTAAGTACCCGAAACGTGCATGTCTGGTCCACGTTGCCAATTTATCTGTTAATAAATGATGCTATTCAATTTGAAGACGTTTACATTTTAATAGGACTCATTTCTTCTCTTTATCTCAATTTTTCAACTTTTACATTTAAATTTGAATTGTTTAGAATGAGAATCAGATGTATTAAAAGACACACTTTTATTTTGGCTGGCCATATGATTCCCTGATAATTTCATTGTTATAGGATATATTGTGTTCTGAAATGTTTACAACTTAAATTTTAAAGTAATTAAATTGTTGGTTTCTCCAAACAGTATTTACATGTATTTGACAAACATTGCAGTAACTGTTGAAATTCTTACGATAATGAGTAAATGTTTTCATTTATTTTAATTCTTGGTCTTATTTTGCAAGTTGTGCTAAACATTTAAATAATTTCATGTCATTTTTTATTATACTCATATACATGTAGTTAAGTGTTGAACATTCAATTCAGTATGTTTTGTTTGTATAAATCCGATCATTTTTACAAGATTTAAATCTTTACATATCAAATGTAGATATTCCAGTGAAATGGTGTAATTGTCCTATAATCCAAAGAATGAATGTATTTTTTTGTACCTCGATGTTTAGGCTAGAAAACAAAATGTTGAAAATTTCTCTCAGGGAGTATTCAAAAAGGCATACTCATCATTACAAAGAAATGGTATAATTTAGCATATAGACAATACTAAATATTTCAAACCTAAAACCCTTTTGAATGAAGGTATTCGTAAGATTTTCAACCATCCCAAAATTATATTGAATTTATAAAAATCACTCCTATAAAAAAAAGCAATAATTCAATTTTCTTACTTTCAAATTTCAAACATTTTTTGCTTGAATCATTTCGATAAAGATTTCGATATAATGGAAAAAACTAAACTTGTGAAACTTATGTGATATGCCTTTTATCAGTTTGAGCAAAGTATTGAAGTTACAAAAATGTTTCTCATGAAAGTATGTTGCCCTCGGAAAAATACAAATCTACAGACCCAAAGTAAATTTGTAAATAGACAAAACAACCCCACATGTGGAAAAGCATTGTATATAGCCATTAACATTTTTAATGAAAAATCTGGATATTTTATTCATGTTGAGGGGAATTTAGTGTAGTTATTCATGTTAGAGATGGTGAAGATTTAAATTAGAGTAATCTAGATGTTGATTGGATAATGCATTTTGTTATGTCAGTTTTGATTGGATAAGGCTTGATGTTAAGCGAGTATATGAGGTGTTCGATCCAACAAAGAAATGTTTAAATTTATTTTTTGTTGTTGTGAATACAAATCATAACAAATATATGCAATGAGTGAGAAAAGAGGAGAGAATATTTCATTCAGAAGAAAAGGAAAATTTATGAAAAATGAAAGTAAATGTACACTATGATTTCAAAAGCATATCTGTTCACAAATATTTTCCTAGGTGTTCAAGTTCAGAAGAATGGGAAACAGTATTTAAGGTTATCCATGATAAATGTCCATACCTTTTAATGAGACTTTTTTTTTCCTTTTTATAAAAAAGGCTGAAACTTTATGAAAAATGGAATATTTATTCACTCTACCTTTAGAAAAATATCTTCTATAACAGCTGCTCACTAAATTGTCAAGTATTACATGAGGTAAACATCCATCTGTGGGTAACAATTTCCTGTGGAATACACATGTTCAGTACAAAATCTTGTTTTGGATATGTTTCTGAAAGAAAAAAAGAAGATGATGCGAAAATTTGGAAAAGTGATGTCATGTAGATAAGGAGTATGTACAAAATCATCTGAAAGAAAGATAAATAAATCATTATGGTGATAAAATGACATTTCTTGTTTTCTATACCATTATGTTACATACATCTTTGATTCTGTTTCTTTCAAGAATTCAAATTAAAACAGGGCATCTCTCATCAACACAGCCTAATTGTCAATTGCTTTTTGTTCACACAACTCCTTATTCAATGGAGGAATTTACTTAATATTGCACAATGTTAAATATTTATATTAAGATTTACTGGAACAAAATCACACCAGAACTACATGTATATCCCTTTGGTAAGAGCTAAAGTATTTTCTATGTCAGATTTTGATATTGAATCTACATCTACTTAACAAATGGCTGAATTTAATGGCATTTTAAAAGGAATTTAATGGCATTTTAAAAGTATAAAATCCTTAAACTCTGATGCTCTTGGGAGAATTATGTATTAATTATCTAAACCTTAAAACTTGGGAGTTATGTATCTTTTCCCTATGAGTGGGTGAAAGTTGAGAAAAAACTTAAATTAGATATCAGATTTTGATATTGAATCTACATCTACTTAACAAATGGCTGAATTTTAATGGCATTTTAAAAGTATAAAATCCTTAAACTCTGATGCTCATTGGAGAATTATGTATTAATTATCTAAACCTTAACACTTGGGAGTTATGTATCTTTTACCTATGAGTCAGTGAAAGTTGAGAAAAAACTTAAATTGGAATTCATTAATCTCAATCAATGGGAGTGCAGAGTAAAATGACCACACACACAAAAAGGAAGACGACCAAGACTCCTGCAAAAAAGCATGACAAATATCGATAATGATCATATCCCCATACACAGTACAAAATCGATAATTCAGAAAATCATAAATTGAAGGCATACAAATCAAGATAAAACAGGAACCAATGTAAACAAACAAAAAACTCTACCATATGAAAAGAAGTGAACTACCGATGTGGGAATGAGACCAGATGCCCAGGAAAAGTCAGCATCTCCTGCTTGCATGCAAGCAGCATTTAATTCAAGATCTCATTCAAGATAGCACAGCTGTCACTGTAGCCATTCACAAATTGTTTAACTGGTAAATGTACCAAAGTCGGCCTTTGTTGATGGTTCTGAACTCTAACCAGGACAACCGTACATTAAATAAGTGTTACTACTTCGACCAGATGTATCTTATTCCGTGTTACGATGTCCTTACAACTGGTCATGAGATAAATAGGATGTCAATCAATTAAACATTAAGGCTTTTTGAATAACTAAGAGTATTTCTAGTTGACCCATTTACTTTGATATTTATATCTAAATATTCAGTTCTTCAATCACCTTATAATGACACAAGTGACAAATATGGACAATGTCCATATCCCAATACACAGTACAAAATCGATGATTTAGAAAATCATAAACCGAAGGCATGCAAAATCAGGATAAAATGAACCAAATCAAACAAACAAAAACCCTCCACCACATGGAGAGAAATCCCGATATGGGAGTGAGACCAGATGCCCTGGAAGACCCCGCATCTCCTGCTTGCATGAAAGGAAGCGAACTATCGCACCAATAGAATACAGCAGATTGAGTCCGTATTAGGTCACTATTCTGAGTTCTACATGGTACGACAACATATCTGTCTTTATTTGTATTTATTGAAGCCAAGTTGAATTTGTGCATCGATTGAGGAAGAAAATAATACATACGTTGTTACGACTCCATGCGTCTCGTTGGGGATCACCTCCTTATCTTAAATAGATGGAAGAAACATAATGTTGAGATACACGTAAAAGCTTATAGAAAATTTACCATAAGCAAGAAAAATTTGTCTTCATTTTAGTTATTTATTAATATTCACTTTCCATTAGATGTATTCATTTAACTTCTTCATTATTGTAAAGGAATGGACAAACTGGTCATAAAAAGAACGAAGAATGAAAACGTTTAAACAAAAGCATTTTCTATATAGACAACCTCAGACATTGCAGTGCATGTATTTTAAAAAGTGTTTTCATTTTCATGCATGGGCATCGGCGGCTGGTGCGGCTAGCCAACAGGGGATGCTTATTCCTTCCGGGCACCTGGTCCCACCTCTAGCTTGCTAGGGGTCCGTCGATGCTCAATTTGGTGCTCTATTGTGAATGCTGTTGAGATTATAGTCAGGATCTTCTTTAACTCATTTGTCCTGTAGCATCATATCCCACCCATCCTGCTACGTCTTTCGGTAAATTTCTAAACATAACAATTTCAAATTCTTTTGGCAATATTACATTGTTTAGATTGAGGATCACTGACGGGGGTTAACTACCCGAGAAGTGCATGTCTGGTCCATGCTGAAAATTTATCTGTTTTTAAATGATATTGAATTTGAAGACGTTTAGCATTTGTTTCGACATAGTCTTCGTTGATATTCACAATTCAGTCGTAATGTCTCAATGAATTATCATCAATGAGTGAATATCCAACAATACGGATTGGACAATTGTAGTCACCTCGTAAATGATCTCAAAACAAATAGTACAATTCTTCTATTTTTGAGGTTCTATGAAACATATCAGTCAATAACTCTACTTTTTCAAAACTTTTCGTCATTGCTGTTTTCATCGCTACTGACAGTCATTTTCGTTAAAGTAAGTGTATGTTATCACTAAGCCTTTTCCACAATACATGTGAGCAGAAACAAAAAAAAATTATAATTACTAAAATTCACAGTACGACCCTGCAGTGAGTACAGCTAAAACATCGGAGGGGAGGACAAAGGGACGGAATCAACGAGAAAAGTAATATAAGAACAGCAAAAGCAATATTGATACATGTAAGACAAGACAAAAAAGGAAGAGATGAGAACGAACTTAAGGAGGTATTGAACACTTTTCTGTTACAAAATTTCTTATAATTTCTAAAACGTGGGTCCTGTGGCATCATATCTCACCCATTCTACTACGTCTTTTGGTATATTTTTGACATAATAGTTTTCATACTTTTTGTTCATATTACATTGTTTAGACTAAGGATCACTGACGAGGGTTTAGTACCCGAAACGTGCATGTCTGGTCCATGCTGTAAATTTATCAGGTTTTAAATGATGCTATTGAATTTAAAGACGTTTAACATTTGACGCCAAATTTCTGAAATTATATATTACTTGTCTGTCCTTGATTATACAAACTTACATTTGATTCTATCCACAGGAAAATTTTCTATGAGACTTTGAAATATGCATTTTTCAACCATTGTCGGAAACCCACGCTCGGTCACGCAAGCTCACCTCCCGTGGGTCATAATGGTAGATTTTTCGCTGGATAGCATTACAAATATCTAATGCGAGTACTTGTCGGTGAATGTGTTATCGATAGCAAAAGCATGATCTATTTTACATTTTTTATCAACAAAAGATGCTCTAATTAATGTTGACAGTGATTCATATTTGTTAATTTTAAGAGTTACAAAACAATATGATAGATTATGTTAGCTTTAAATAGCTCATTCACTGACATGTACTCGCATTAAATTTTTGTAATGATATCCAGCGAAAATTCTGCCGTTATGACCCACGGGAGGTGAGCTTGCGTGACCGAGCGTGGGTTTCCGACAATGTTTTTCAACGCGCTTCCGTGAATTTCTTGATGACGTCATAATATTAAGCGCGTCATTCCAGTTCTCGTAAAGCCATTGGAAATTAATTTCAATTTAACTTCCAAAATCTTCATAAATGTATTGCACTTACATATGGAAAAGATTATATATTGTATATGAATTGTGTTTTAAACAAAGGAAGTGTACCGGAATAAAATATGACACTATCGTTAAAAAAAGCAAATCTGAGCCAATTGACACTAGTTGATAGTTATTCATTCAGGAACTCTGTGAATGAATCTTTGTCAAAAACTAACAAATTGATCAACAATGTCCAGAGATGATTTCAAGATTAAATGAGAAAAATTGAATTTAGGATTAAGATATTACAAAGCTTTATATTTTCCATTTTTCTTTCCAAAATCGTTCATTTTCAATAGAGTGACATTCCCTTTCATGTAATGTAAATTTGTCAACGAATTCATTATGTTGAAGATTGAACTTTATATTTTAGACATGCGAACTTTCAATGCGATATATTTTGTATCAATGTTTTTATTGCATTTTGAAAGCGAAGGTTTGTGACGCCATTTTCCCCGATAACGTAAAATAACGTCGTTGTTTGCTCATGGATGAAAACTCCCAAAGTACAAAATTTCGAAAATCGCCATAATTTCTTCAAATGACGCCGGAAATTATTCAAACTTCATCTGGATTATCAAATGTGTATACCAAACAGCGTATCAAATGTTTTGAAAAGTTAAGACTGAACTTTCCGTAGGAAGTACAAAAAAAAAAAAAAAAAAAAAAACAACAAATAATGTTGCCGCCATCTTGGTGTTAAAACCCTCCTTAAATGCAAGCGGCATTTTATTATGATTGTTTATTAATTTGTTTAAGACGGCAGAATATGATTTTATGCTCTTGATAGTCTATGTTGATACTTATTTTCTATTTGTTTCCTATGCATTTGCGTTTCATTCTCCCCCTTGAATCAGCATCACCCTAGAGGGTGAAAGCTACCATTCACGACAAATATACTAGTACATTGTACTTCCGGAACTAGTAACCATTTGATAACCCACCACGGAAAAATATTCACTATTTGTAACAATTTCCGAAAATGTACATTGATTCTGTGCATTCCTTTCAAACTTTTGAACAAGATTAGTAATAGAAAATGTATCATTAGAAAGTTCATGTAAACTGTCTGTGATTCGCCGCATTCGTTTTTGATAATTATAAGAATAAGTTATTCTTATAATGACGTAAAATATATGCCAAAGAGCCAGCTTGGGGTAACGGAGTGATTTTCTTCAGGGGTACCCGTTTTTGTTGCACTCTTGTGCATGTGTTACAGATTGTTTCGGATCCCCATACTTTTAAACAACCGTGAAAGTGGAAGGTTTGCTTCGACAGTGAGAGTATATTCGTTATCCTGTTAAATGTTTCAATATTCAGACTTACCACATTTTAAACATAAGTTACCGGTATTATATAGAATCAACAGCTTCTGATTCATATTTAATCTTTTAGTCGTTTTGTAAAGAGGAAAATATATAACAGACTGAGAAAGTAAGATTCTGTTTTCTGTTCTGATATCATACAGAGTATATTACTTTGAGTATTTAACAACCTGCCTTTTATGGTGACATAATTTAAACGTAATAAGAGGGATGAAAGGTAGACAGAATTACCATCGAATCATCAAACGCCTTTTATACCGTGGACATGACCCTGCTGTCACAGGACTTGGCATGGTACTTGACTAATCTACTGTCTTGTATCAGCGCATTCTCAGGAGTTGCACTCTGATAGACCGTGACGACAGGACTCTCTGACGAGCCCTGTCCAAAACTTTTTAGAGAAGACAGGCCCCTCTGAATGTAATTCGGACTCTTCGGTTGATTATATGCATGAGCTCCCTACAGCCGGCAGAGCACGGACTGTAATTCGTAGGCCTTCTGTTTTTATATCCATTTACATGATCCATCTGTTTGTTTCTTTGGCCCCTGCGTCATGCTGTCTGTTTGTATGTTCATCTTAAAGTGAGGAGGTTATTTTACACCACAATTATGCGTTACCTCTGGGTAATCGGAAGAGTGGGAGGGTTGTGCGCACATAATCCAGATAACTACACCGTTTGTTGAAGGCATAGCAGATAGTTGTCACTGATTGCTCATTGGTCTCCTTTGTTTATCTGTAGTTCTTTGTGTTTGGTGTTTCTTTGACGTGATTTGGTGTTTCTTGTCCCTTTTACGTCTCTTTCTGTGCGCGTCTACTATGTGTTTTTGCAATGGGTGTAGTAGGTTTTGCTGCGAGTATTGTCGGAGATCCCCTTTTTTCTTTTGTAGGTCCGTATCCGACAAAGGAACAATTATTCCCAAAGGATTATAATACTTGTTTTCGGAGATAATGAAAAATTGGAAAGTTTCTTAAATAGACTGAATAGCTGATGGGCACTTATTCAGTGTTTATAATACAGATTGTCTCAAAACTTTTTTTGTATGAATTTTTTGCTTATAACGTTATCCTTTAAATGGTATTTACATTTACTAGGTATTTGTAAATTCTTTAGAACCAAATTTTGATAAATTATTCTAAAAAGTGTTTTCCCCTTTGTCCGCAGCTGTTTTTTTCTACACCAGTATGAAATTTGCTCTCAATATAAATTCGTATTATTTTGATATGCTCGAGACATAAATAAAGGAATTATTATAGAGCATACTCCGGTCAAAGAGAAATAACTTCAACTGATATGTTGAAACAGTTAACTTGTTAATGACCATAATCAAAAAACATATAAGTAATAAAGTTCATTTCAAAGTCTACAAAGGTTTATCTCTCAAATTCAATATGTTCTTTTTTCTCTACGGAAGAACAGGGTATTCATAGCTCTATCTGAAATGTGTACGCTATGAATCGGGTTAGTGATACGCATGTCTTTGTACAATGTCAATTGTGTAAAGATAGACGTGGAATGTTACCCTTAATGTACAAATCTTTGATACGGTAAGAATGGCCACGGTTGTGGACAAAAAGGAAGATTTAACAACTTGTTCAATTTGTTTTGAGGCGTTTAAAAAACCGAAGCATCTTCCGTGTTTACATAGTTTTTGTGAAGGATGTATACAAACTTATACAGTGAAACCTGTCTAAACCGATATCGACTCGGACCAAGAAAAAATATCGGTATAGACAGGTTATCGGATTACACAGGTTTAATATAATCAAGGCTACCCGATAATTTCTTCAAATTATCCTTATATTCCTATTGAAAAATTCATTATAAAACCGTGAAACAGCTAGTAATGCTTTCATGTTTACCATGAACTTTTAAAACTCTTATTTCTCATAAAAATTATACTCTCTGTGATAATAAGTTACATTAAATGTTTATTCAATGTAAAAGATTTTAAGTCAAATGGAATTGGCTTTGGAATTTTCATATTTGTACTTGGTGATAAGTTTACATACAAATTAATCTCATCATAATACAAACAATTAAGACACTGGCCATGGCTTGGGCAGGTTACTAATGAGAGAAATGGATTCCATTGAGCTATAGTTTCAATTGATCAGCTTAGGGTGATAATTAATCAAAACATGGGTTGGTCAAGGTAGGTGCTGTTTTAACATATCGGTTTAGACAGTGTAAAATACATCAATAAAATCTCACTGGGACCAAAAATGTATATCGGTATTCGGAGTAGGCAGTGTTCGGTTTACACAAGTTATTTTATATAGGAAAAGATAGAAAATTCTTTGGGACCAAAAAAAATCTATCGGAATAGACAGGTTATCGGATTAGACAGGTATCGGTTTAGACAGGTTTCACTGTATTACAAACACTTTTGAGAAAGGTAAGGATGGGGTGAATTGTCCTCTATGTCGAATGTTCGTTTTGAAACCTGCTGATATCAAAGTTGATGAATGGTCGTCCAAACTACCTACAAGTCATATATTGGTGAGTCTTATTGATTTGAATGAAACAAAATCAGGTCAGAAATTTTGTGCGGCATGTTCAAGGGAAAACGAAACCGAAAGTGCCTTTTCGTGGTGTGCCAATTGTAGTGAGGCACTTTGTAAGGCATGTGATCGAAGTCATCGGAGGAGTAAAATGTCGTCAAATCACAAACTTATTGAGTTAAGTGAGGACTTTTCCAAAGATATTCCCTTGTATTCTTTACTGAACATCCAGAAAAGAAAGTAGAAGCGTATTGTAACGACCACTATACCGTATGCTGTATGACATGCGTAATGTTAAAACACAGAAAATGTGACAATGTTGGGTCGATTGAAGATGCGGCCGAAGAGAAAAAGAAATCAAAAGAAATGAAAGAATTTTCTCAAAATCTCCAGAATATGAAAACATCTTTGGAGAAATTATGCAAAAACAGGACAGAAAACTTGAAGACATTTGAAAACGATATCAAAAATATGAGAGCGGACGTTGAAACTTTATTCAAGCAGCTTTCCGACCACTTAAACAAACTAAAAACAAACATTATGTCAGAGATATCTAAGGTTGAAAAAGAGCTCAAACCAGAGATAGAGAATGAACATTTTGAAATGAAGTGCAGAATTCCCGCAGTAGAAAACGACCTATCCTTATTTGAGACCAACATGAAGCACGCCCCACCAGCGCAATTCATACAAGCAATGGAAAAGTTAGAGAAGCAAAAAGAAATACTAGATAGATTTTTGGGAGATCAAAGTCAAAATCTCAGAGAAATAAGAATTACTTTCAAAGCTAATGAGAAACTACTAGAACTGAGTAGAGGGATACAGGAATGTGGAGAAGTGAAAGTCAGTAGAATAGAAAACAACCAACTTCAACATTTTGAAACGTCAAAGGTCAACATGCTGACAGCCGTACCCAGTCTGACCTCAGAAGTCAACACAGGATTTCATGTGAGGGGAATTGCTTTATAAGATAATGGAAAAGTAGTACTTTCAAATGATAACAAAAGTATAGAGTTGCGGGATCCTCAATGTTCCATAGTACTGTCATCTTTGGTATTACCAGGAGATGCTTGGGGAATCAAGATGACCAGTGACACAGAGGGCGCTGTAGCTGTAAAAGGATACGGATTGGTCCTATTCAAAATACAAAACAATCAGATAGTAAAGAGAAGAGAACTGAAGATAGATGTGAATGAAGACTTTGTATATCAACAGGGTCTATACTATGTAGGGTGTAATAATAAAATAACTGTTTATGATAGCAACTTTTGTAAAGTTAGAGACATATCAGTGAATACCAAAGTGAGTTATATGTGTTTACGTGGTGACAACGCGCTTTGTTATACAGCATTCGATCAATTTTCTTATGAAAAACCTTTGTATTGTGTTCTTATGGATGGTTCCTCGGTATTCACATACTCACATGACAAACTTTACGATGTGTCAGGTGTCACTGTTGATCATTCCGGTCATATATACTTATGTGATATTTTTTTTCAGAAATAAGAACGTACATCAGCTAAGTCATGACGAGAAGCTACAAAGGATTATATTTGACAATCTACCTGCTCGACCGTACTGTATCAGCTTTAATACACAAGGTGACAAAGCTGTGATTGGATGTGTTGGCACAGTTCTCATGTACGATATGAAATAACTTCCATAAGACCATTGGAAACGTAAAGAGTGACATTTATTGACCTGCTATTGCGTTTTCAATTATTTTAATCCATCAAGTTCCAAAGTCGACATTCAAAACAGTCATGCAAATCTGTACTTTTCTTTTCTAACATGCCTAGAAGAATATACATATATTTAATATGTTTAATACATTGTAGAGATAAAAAGACGAACAGCTTTTGTTGTTGATGAAAATTGCTGACATTTTAATTAAGCGTGTTGACAAAATCAGAATCTTTTATTTAAAAAAACATATAGCGTGTTTGTACAGGGAATAATATGTAATACATTTATCTATTTATTATTTACATATATATTTATCATTCATTATTTATTCATTATTGATATGTTTATCTATTTATTATCTATATATTCATCTATAAATAATTCCGTCTGAACATAAGTACATAAAGGTGTGTCCAGACGGAATAATGGATGTACTGTCCCTTCCGCTGGATTTAAACACGTTTTTCAAACTTAAATGAAAACCAATTATGTAACACACACACACACCCACCCTCACACCCTCTCACACATATAAAATAACCTGCAAAATGCAAAAAACTAGTGATGTGTTAATTAGTAAGGTGAAATTATGTAACGCACATCATCTAGAAGATGCCAAATCAAGTAAGGTGTGAGGAAAAATGAATTTTGTGGTACACAAAGAATGAACACAATATTTTTATATAAATCAATGAGGCATCTAGAAAGGACAAGCCAAGTAAGGAGTGCGTTGGATAGCTATTTCAGAAAACAATTTAACATTGGCATGATTATGATGTTGTCAATGCATAATCACCGAGTGTCTGTCCCATTCGGTAAAAATTTGCGACGTTTTGCTGAAGTTGGGACAATTTTCATTCAAATTCTCTCCAAAGTCTAACGCTAAAGTATCATTTATTAACACTGCTAATCCATTGGTTTGCTTGAAGTGAACAAGTGATGAATAAAAAAAACCCCTTAGAAATAGGACATTTTGTGCTGACTTCCAAGTTTTGAGTCGTATTTTCTCATGTGATTTTTTTCACAATTCCTCTTTGGGAATTTCAGAGTGATTTTTGTTGGAAAAAAAAGGAAATTTGGCATTGGGAAGGGGCCAAAATTCGGCTCAAAAACAATGGAGAAAACACTGTTTTTTAAGTTTTTAAGAAGATATTGAATCTGATTTTCAATTGAATTCATTTCTTAAGTTTTTGCAACCAGTGACTGTAATTTTCAATACCTGATGATTTTATTTTCATTGAATATGTTTTTTTACATAATATTTTCATGTTAACAATATTCTGTCAGTTATCTACAAATTTTCTGTAATTGAATTTTGCTACAAATAATGCAAGGGCATTTTATTATCTTTACTTTATGTTTTGTTTTACAAATTTCCTACGGTTGGATTACTAAGCACATAAAACTTTTTCTCGTACCTTGAAATATTAATAAAATTTGATGTTCAAATTTACAATTCTTGTACTGTTGTAAGAAATGTAAATTTAATCAGAATATGCATCGACTGCATAGTTTAAAATCAATATCAATTAAAAAAAAACCTGGTGTGAATTTTTTACGACTTTCAAAAGTTTTTGACACTGATATTAGAGTTGCTCCTCTTGTGACATTTATCAGTATCTCTTTTCTGCAATTGTAAATAAACTACCTACAATTTTATCCCTGCAACGTTAGAAATTGACACTCAATTTTTTGTTTGATATGCAATTAATGAGATATAAAATAGTAGAATTGGACGCAAGAGAAGCCTTTGAAACTACCTGAGATGTCCCCTTACACTTTCGAGCAAATAAAGCGATTCAGACCCAGTTGGGCCTCTTGTTTCAGCAAAGATTTGTATTCAATGAATAGATTTGCACATGTTTGCTTTAGGTTATTTTTTACTTTTTTCTACGTTCATCTTGTGTAATGAAGTTTTTTAATGTTTGTGGAATACGTCTGTTTCAGAAAAGTATATACCCGCACGCTAAAAATAGAATATTAGGCAATTAGCAATTCATACCCAATACCGTAAGAGTCAGTTAGATTAATGTGTATTCAACCAATCATGTAGACATGAAATTTAGTGCTCAGATTGATTTCATTTTTTTAAAAATTTTTTTGCATGTTTTTGTTATTTCTAAGTAACGTTTTATTATGTTGTACATAGTTTTATCTTCATTTGAACGTTTTGTCATTTTACATAGTTTTTGCTTTATTTCTGTGCCGTTTCATATTTTTTTTATATACAAGTTTCATTGTTATTAGAAAGTTTCATACACATAATTGAATACTTTAACAGATATTGAGATCAAATTTGAGTTTTTATTTTTCATTTAATGAATTCTAATTTTATCAGATTTTATTGATTGTTCAAAGGGAAGTTATTATTTTAAATCAACTTCCTGAACCTTAGCTACCTGATTTTTATAGGCCTACAAAACTGAAGTCTTTCTTTTAATAGGACTCATTTCTTCTCTTTATCTCAATTCAATTTTTACATTGAAATTTGAAATGTTTAGATTGAGAATCAGATATGATGTCCAGTATTAAAAGACACACTTTTATTTTGTATGGCCAAATGGTTCCCTGATAATTTCATTGTTATTGGATATATTTTGTCATGAAAGGTTAAGCACTTTTAAGTAATTAAATTTTTGGTTTTCCAAACAGTATTTACATGTATTTAACAAAAAACATTGCAGTAAATGTTGAAAATTCTTATGATAATGAGTAAATGTTTTCATTTATTTCAATAGTTGTTCTTATTTTGCAAGTTGTGCTAAATTTTTAAAACATTTAGATAATTTCATGTCATTTTTTATTATACTCATATACATGTAGTTAAGTATTGAACACCTTATTCAATTCACTATGTTTTGTTTGTATAAATCCGATCATTTTTACAAAATTTAAATCTTTACATGTCAAATGTAGATATTCCAGTGAAATGGTGTAATTGTCCTATAATCCAAAGAATGAATGTTTTTTTTTGTACCTCGATGTTTAGGCTAGAAAACAAAATGTTGAAAATTTCTCTCAGGGAGTATTCAAAAAAGGCATACTCATCATTACAAAGAAATGGTATAATTTAGCATATAGACAATACTAAATATTTCAAACCTAAAACCCTTTTGAATGAAGGTATTCGTAAGATTTTCTACCATCCCAAAATTAAATTGAATTTATAAAAATCACTCCTTTAAAAAAAAAAAAAAACAATAATTCAGTTTTCTTATTTTCAAATTTTCAAACATTTTTTGCTTGAATCATTTCGATAAAGATTTCGAAATAATTGAAAAAAAAAGAAACTTGTGAAACTTATGTGATGTGCCTTTTATCAGTTTGAGCAAAGTACATGTATTGAAGTTACAAAAATGTTTCTCATGAAAGTATGTTGCCCTCGGAAAAATACAAATCTACAGACCCAAAGTAAATTTGTAAATAGACAAGACAGCCCCACATGTGGTAAAGCATTGTATATAGCCATTAACATTTTAATGAAAATCTGGATATTTTATTCATGTTGAGAGGAATTTAGTGTAGTTATTCATGTTAGAGATGGTGAAGATTTAAATTAGAGTAATCTAGATGTTGATTGGATAATGCATTTTGTTATGTCAGTTTTGATTGGATAAGGCTTGATGTTAAGCGAGTATATGAGGTGTTCAATCCAACAAAGAAATGTTTAAATTTATTTTTTGTTGTTGTGAATACAAATCATAACAAATATATGCAATGAGTGAGAAAAGAGGATAGAATATTTCATTCAGTAGAAAAGGAAGATTTATGAAAAATGAAAGCAAATGTACACTACGATTTCAAATGCATATCTGTTCACAAATATTTTCCTAAGTGTTCAAGTTCAGAAGAATGGGAAACAATATTTAAGGTTATCCATGATAAATGTCCATACCTTTTAATGATACTGAGACTCTTTTTTCCTTTTTATAAAAAAGGCTGAAACTATATGGAAAATGAAATATTTAATCACTATACCTTTAGAAAAAATATCTTCTCTAACAGCTGCTCACTAGATTGTCAAATTTTTCATGAGGTAAACATCCATCTGTGGGTAACAATTTCCTTTGGAGAACACATGTTCAAAACACGTTATTGTTTTTGGATATGTTTCTGAAAGAAAAAAAGAAAATGATGCGAAAATTTGGAGAAAGTGATGTCATGTAGATAAGGAGTATGTACAAAATCATCTGAAAGAAAGATAAATAAATCATCATGGTGATAAAAAGATATTTGTTGTTTTTGATACCATTATGTTACATACATCTTTGATTCTGTTTCAAGAATTCAAATTAAAACAGGACATCTCTCATTAACACAGCCTAATTGTCAATTGCCTTTTTATTCACACAACTCCTTATTCAATGGTGGAATTTATTAAATTTTGCACAATGTTAAATATTTATGTTAAGATTTGCTGGAGCAAAATTACACCAGAACTACATGTATGTCCCTTGGGTAAGAGCTGAAGTATTTCTATGAGTTAAAGAAAACCCTGACGATAATCTCAACAGCATTCACAATAGAGCACAAAATTAAGCATCGACGGACCCCTAGCAAGCTAGAGGTGGGACCAGGTACCCGGGAGGAGTAAGCATCCCCTGTTGGCTAGCCGCACCCGCCGTCGATGTTAAAGCACGAAGATGAAAACAATATATAAAATTCATGCACTGTCTGACGTTATGTCTATGTAGAAAGTGCTATGGCGACAATGTCAGGGAAATATATTCAAAACACTTACTGTCAAACTCCTCGCGGGGAACTTTTTTACGAGCTCCACACGGCAAAGGGCATAAGTGTGACACAAATGAGTTAAAGAAGACTCAACAGCACTCACAATAGAGCACAAAATTAAGGATCGACGGACCCCTAGCAAGCTAGAGGTGGGACCAGGTGCCCGGGAGGAGTAAGCATCCCCTGTTGGCTTGCCGCACCAACCGTCGATGTTAAAGCACGAAGATGAAAACAATATATAAAATTCATGCACTGTCTGACGTTATGTCTATGTAGAAAGTGCTATGGCGACAATGTCTATGTCAAATCTTGTTATTGCATCTTCTTAGCAAATGGCTGCATTTCAATGACATTTCAACAGTATAAAAACCTTAATCTCTGATGCTCACTAGAGAATCGTGTAACCATCTAAACCTTAACACTTGGGAGTTATGTATCTTTTCCCTATGAATCAGTGAATGTCGAGAAAAACCCAAATTGGAATTCACAAATCTCATTCAATTGGCATACAGAGCCAAAAAAAACCCCACACAAAAAGAAAAAAAGGAAGACGACCACAACTCCTGCAAAAAGGAGAAAACATGAATCCTCATTGGGGATGACATGCGCCCGGAGAAAGTCACAAGCGTGACAAATATGGATAGTGACTATATGCCCATACTTAGTACAAATGTTAAACGTCTTCAAATTCAATAGCATCATTTAAGAACATAAATTTTCAGCATGGACCAGACATGCACGTTTCGGGTACTTAATCCTCATCAGTAATCCTCAATCTTAACAATGTAATATTGCCAAAGAGTGTGAAAATTATTATGTCCCAAAATTTACCGAAAGTTGTGACAGGATGGATGGGATATGATGCTATAGGACCCACGTTTTAGAAATTTTGATTACAGAAATTTGGAATGCGTTGAAGAGACGATCGACCGAAGTTGATCGAACTTGGCTACATGATCGATAATTAAGAAAATCATAAACCGAAGGCATACAAACCCAGGTTAAAACAGGAACCAAAGCAAACAAACAAAAAAAACTTTACCACATGATAAGAAGTGAAATCCCGATATGGGGGTTCACTAAATGCCCAGGGAGACTTCGTGTTGCAATGTCGTTACATCTGGTCTTGAGATGAATAGGATGTCAGTTAATTAAACATTAAGGCTTTTTGAATAAATAAGATTATTTTAGTTGACTCATTTACTTTAATATTATTTTATTATTTATTATGACACAAGTGACAAATATGGACAATGACCATATCCCAATACACAGTACAAAAGCGATAATTTAGAAAATCATGAGCCGAAGGCATACAAATGACAAATATGGATAATGACCATATCCATATATACAGCACAAAATCGATAATTCAGAAAATCAGAAACCGAAGGCATACAAAATCAGGATAAAACAGGAACCAAAGCAAACAAAAAAAAACCCTCCATCACATGAAAAGAAGCGAACTATCGCACCAATAGAATACAGCAGATTGATTCCGTATTAGTTCAATAGTCTTAGTTCTACATGGTACGACAACATAACCGTCTTTATTTGTATTTATTTAAACCAATTTGAATTTGTGCATCGATTGTGGAAGCTATAATACATACGTTGGTACGATGGGACTGAACAAGATATTTTTGTCTTCATTTTAGTTATTTATCAATATTCACTTTACGTAAGATGTAATCATTGAACTTATTTACGATTGTAAAGGAATGAACAAAAAAGCCATCTATAAAAAGAACGACGCATGAAAAAGGTTTGACAAAAGGAATCTTACTTTGTTTCGACAAAGTCTTCGATAATTCACAATTCAGTCGTAATTAGCATCAGTGAGTGAATATCCAACAATACGGATTGGAAAATTGAAATCGCCTCGTAAATGATCTCAAACCAAATAACGCAGTCCTTCTAAATTTGAGGTTCTGTGAAACATATCAGTCGATAACACTACTTTTTCAAAACCTTTCGTCATTGCTGTGTTCATCGCTACTGACAGTCATTTTCTTTAAAATGAAAGTGTATGTTATCAACAAGCCATTTCCACAATACCTGTGAGCAGAAACAAAAACTATATTCACTTGTATTAAATGATCGGGAATTATTGCCGATTTTGCTTATTTCTGATTGGCGGAGACGCTGTTTGATAAAGTGTACCTCAGAGTGAGTTGACCGTTAACGCTCGAAAGTGGTCTATGCTTGATAAACGAGTGCAGTACCAGCGCGTGCGTTGATTTTTGTAGTGTTAGATCTTTGACTTCGCGTATCATTACAATGCAAATGTCAATGAAATCCTGATAATTTAATAAAGCAGTTATTAACTTTTGATTTCGGTCTCGGTCAACCAATACCTGACCAGGTCTGTATAGTCACGAGTAGACCTCATCAAAAGTCAATAATTGTATAAAAATTCACAGTACGACCCTGTAGTGAGTACAGCTAAAACGTCGGAGGGGAGGATGAAGAGACGGAATCAATGAGAACAAAATATAAAAAACAATAAAAGCAATATTGAAACATATAAGACGAGACAAAAAAAAAGGAAGAGATTAGAACGAACTTAAATGCAAGCGGTATTCCATTATGATTGTTTATGAATTTGTTCAAGACGTCAGAATATGATTTTATGCGCTTGATAGTTTATGTTGATACATATTTTCTATTTGTTTTCGAGGCAGTTGCATTTCATCATCATTCTAGAGGGTGAAAGCTACCATTCACGACAAATATATTAGTACATTGTACTTCCGGAACTAATAACCATTTGATAATCCACCTCTAGCTTGCTAGGGGTCCGTCGATGCTCAATGTGGTGCTCTATTGTTAGTGCTGTTGAGATTTTCGTCAGGATCTTCTTTAACTCACGAATATAGAAAGAGTAAAAACTTGCGTCCCTGTGTTTCGAACAGAGAATGCAAGAGAGATGCGCTTCGGAAAATATATTCACTACTGGGAAAGAACCCGAGCAAGCGCGGAAAAAAGATTGTCATATCAAGTGCCTGCAAATATGCTCGTTTTTCTCCCCCCTCCTTTTTTCTTTGACTTCACGGCTATTTTCAGACAGTCATGATTCAGAGAAAGAAAAGGGGGTTATCATATTTTCACATAGACGCTCGAAGTCATGGATCTACAATCGCATCCTCCTTCTCCTATCTTTAAAGGAAAGTGAAAGTATTGTAGAAATTGTTGGCGCCGAACTCCTGTGATTTCAAGCACCTATTGACATATTAATTATCTAGTTTCTACATATTTTTTCCTTCTTATTAAGTATTGAAGTCTGAACGTGATTCTTTAAATCATTAGCAACAAAAAGTATACATTGTCACGGCTTGCGTTTCATTAAACACGATGTGCATTTGATTTACCCGTTGTTGTTCATACATACGTGCATGACTACCTGCTATGAACACGACCCCCCTCCTCCCCCCACACACAAATACATGGTCAGAATCTTTCTGAACTTTATTTTACATATAGCGATGTATTATTTTCTGAAAAGTCTTTGTCGATCATCAAAGATTATAACGATGTCAAATACACATTTGTAATGCTTGCCATTGTTTACATTTCATAGTAAACACGTGGTAGCTCTGACGTCATTTTCAGTGACCTGATTTTGTTACAAAATTGATTAGTTTATACAGCCATATGACCTTTCAAGGGCTTAAATTGTAAAATTGTACGTTGTACATTTCAGAGAACGAATATGGAACTGGAGCGAAATATAGCCTCCTACTGACATTAGAAACGTCTTGCAAGAATAGTCTTACTTATTTAATGATACTTTAAAAGTCGGAGATTAGAATGGGAGCATAAATCAGTTGAAAATATGAAGTTAATAGTTAGTGTCCGTCGCCGGTTTTGAACTTTAGTTTTTCTAAGATTTGTTTTAGGAAAACGATGAGACATAAGTAATGATTACACGTTAATTAAAAAAATTGCTTCTCAAAAATTATCAAATTCACATTGTCATATCATATGCTATATCTTCACATCACACCATTTATCTCTGTCCTCTTTGTTTCGACGGAGAATCGGACAATTCGTTCCTTTAGTTTAACACTTTCCGGAAATGTACATTTATTCTGTGCATTCCTTTCAATCTTTTGAACAAGATTAGTAATAGAAAATGTATCATTAGAAAGTTCATGTAACTATCTGTGATTCGCCGCATTCGTTTTAGTGGCGGCACCTTTGATAATTATAAGAACAAGCTATTCTTATAATGACGTAATATATATGCCAAAGAGCAAACTTGGTGTACCGGAGTGATTCTCATCAGGGGTACCCAATTTTGTTGCACTCTTGTGCATGTGTTTCAGATAGTATCGGATCCCAATACTTTTTTAAAAACAACCGTGAAAGTGGAAGGTTTGCTTCGACAGTGAGAGTATATTCGTTATCCTGTTAAATATTCAGAATCACAACATTTTAAACATTAGTTACCGGTATTATATAGATTCAACAGCTTCTGATTCATATTTAATCTTCGAGTCGTTTTGTAAAGAGGAAAATATATAACAGACTGAGAGAGTAAGATTCTGTTTTCTGTTCTGATATCATACAGAGTATATTACTTTGAGTATTTAACAACCTGCCTTTTATGGTGACATAATTTAAACATAATAAGAGGGATCAAAGGTAGACAGAATTACCATCGAAATTGTGTTCGAATCATCAAACGCCTTTTATACCGTGGATATGACCCTGCTGTCACAGGACTTGGCATTGTACTTGACTGATCTACAGTCTTGTATCAGCGCATTCTCAGGAGTTGCACTCTGTAGACCGTGACGACAGGACTCTCTGACGGGCCCATTCCAAACCTTTTTAGAGAAGACAGGCCCCTCTGAATGTCATTCGGACTCTTCGGTTGATTATATGCATGAACTCCCTACAGCCGGCAGAGCACGGACTGTAATTCGTAGGCCTTCTGTTTTTATATCCATTTACATGATCCATCTGTTTGTTTCTCTGGCCCCTGCGTCATGCTGTCTGTTTGTATGTTCATCTTAAAGTGAGGAGGTTATTTTACACCGCAATTATGCGTTTCCTCTGGGTAATCGGAAGAGTGGGAGGGTTGTTCGCGCGTAATCCAGATAACTACACAGCTTGTTGAAGGCATAGCAGATAGCTGTCCTAAGTCGGCACTGATTGCTCATTGGTCTCCTTTGTTTATGTGTAGTTCTTTGTGTTTCTTTGACGTGATTTGGTGTTTCTTGTCCCTTTTACTTCTCTTTCTGTGCGCGTCTACTATGTGTTTTTGCAATGGGTGTTGTTGGTTTTGCTGCGAGTATTGTCGGATATCCCCTTTTTTCTTTTGTAGGTCCGTATCCGACAAAGGAACAATTATTCCCAAAGGATTATAATACTTGTTTTCGGAGATAATGAAAAATTGAAAAGTTTCTTAAATAGACTGAATAGCTGATGGGTACTCATTCATTGTTTATAATAAAGATTGTCCCAAAACTTTTTTTGTATGAATTTTTTGCTTATAACGTTATCCTTTAAATGGTATTTACATGTACTAAGTATTTGTAAATTCTTCAGAACACAATCATTATAAATTATTCTAAAAAGTGTTTTCCCCCTTTGTCCGCAGCTGTTTTTTTTTTCTACACCAATAAGAAATTTGCGCTCAATATAAATTCGTATTATTTTGATATGCTCGAAACATAAATATAGGAAATCATTTTCATTATAGAGCATACTCCGGTCAAAGAGAGATAACTTCAACTGATATGTTGAAACAGTTAACTTGTTAATGACATTAATCAACAAAACATAAAAGTAATAAAATTCATTTCATAGTCTACAAAGTTTAATCTCTCAAATTCAATGTGTTCTTTTTTCTCTACGGAAGAACAGGTTGTTCATAGCTCTATCTGAAATGTGTACGCTATGAATCGGGTTAGTGATACGCATGTCTTTGTACAATGTCAATTGTGTAAAGATAGACGTGGAATGTTACCCTAAATGTACAAATCTTTGATACGGTAAGAATGGCCACGGCGGTAGAGAAAAAGGAAGATTTAACAACTTGTTCAATTTGTTTTGAGACGTTTAAAAAACCGAAACATTTTCCGTGTTTACATAGTTTTTGTGAAGGATGTATACAAACTTATATTACAAAAACTTTTGAGAAAGGTAAGGATGGGGTGAATTGTCCTCTATGTCGAATGTTCGTTTCGAAACCTGCTGATATCGAAGTTGATGAATGGTCGTCCAAACTACCTACAAATCATATATTGGTGAGTCTTATTGATCTGAATGAAACAAAATCAGGTCAGAAACTTTGTGCGGCATGTTCAAGGGAAAACGAAACCGAAATTGCCTTTTCGTGGTGTGCCAACTGTAGTGAAGCCCTTTGTAAGGTATGTGATCGAAGCCATCGGAGGAATAAAACGTCTTCAAATCACAAACTTATTGAGTTAAGTGAGGACTTTTCCAAAGATATTCCCTTGTACCATGCTGACGTATTCTGTACTGAACATCCAGAAAAGAAAGTAGAAGCGTATTGTAACGACCACTCCACTGTATGCTGTATGACATGCGTGATGTTAAAACACAGAAAATGTGACAATGTTGGGTCGATTGAAGATGCGGCCGAAGAGAAAAAGAAATCAAAAGAAATGAAAGAATTTTCTCAAAATCTCCAGAATATGAAAACATCTTTGGAGAATTTATGCAAAAACAGGACAGAAAATTTAAAAACATTCGAAAGAGATATAAAGGAGATAAGAGGTGATGTAGAAACTTTATTCCAGCAGCTTTCTGGCCTCTTGGACAAACTGAAAACAAACGTTATGTCGGAAATATCAAAAGTTGAAAAGGAAATCAAACCAGAGATAGAGAATGAACATTTTGAGATGAAGTGCAGAATTCCCGCTGTTGAAAACGACCTGTCCTTATTTGAGACCAACATGAAGCACGCTCCACCAGCCCAGTTCATACAAGCAATGGAAAACTTAGAGAAGCAAAAAGAAATACTAGAAAACTTCGTGAGAGATCAAAGTGAAAATCTCAGAGAAATAAGAGTAACTTTCAAAGCAAACGAGAAACTACTGGAACTGAATAGAATGATACAGGAATGTGGAGAAGTGAAAGTTAGTAGAACAAACTATGAACATCACCATTCTGTTAACACAAAGGTCAACATGCTTACAATGTTTCCAAACCTAACCGCATTAGCTCAGACAGGATTTCATGTGAGAGGAATAGTTTTATTAGAGAATGGACAAGTTGTGCTATCAAATTACAATAACAACAACATCGAATTATATGACACTCAGTGTTCCACTATCCTGTCATCGCTATCATTACCTTCCTGTCAATGGGGAAACAAGATGACAAGTGCCACAGATGGGGCTGTGACTGTAAAAGGACATGGATTAATCCTCTTCAAAATACAAAGCAACCAGATATATAAGGTTACAGAAAAAAAAATCCATATGAATCGTGACTTTGTGTATCACAGGGGCCAATATTACGTAGGATGCGATAAGAAAATTACAGTGTATGACAAAGGTCTTCGTACGTTACGGAATATAATAGTGAATGATGATGTGGGCTATATGGCTGTCCGTGATGACAACTCCTTGTGTTATACAAGTAAATATTGGAGGGGACGCGCGTTGTACTGTATTACTATGGACGGTTCCCAAGTGTTCACTTACTCACATGACAAACTACAGTGGGCTCTAAGTACAACAGTGGACCATGCCGGCTATATCTATGTCTGTGACCGGTACTCTAGGAACATACACCAGCTAAGTCATGACGGGAAGCTACTGAGAATTATATTTGACAATCTACCTGCTGAACCGCACTGTATCAGCTTTAATACACAAGGTGACAAGGCTGTGATAGGATGCGTAGACAAAGTGCTACAGTACGATTTGAAATAAACTATGCGTTATAATGCTTATTTCGCAGCATTTGTCGTCTGAAATAAAAAAATTACCATAATACGGAAAAGAAACTTATTATTATTGATGGTGTAGTCACTGAATGATATTCCAGATCACATACTGAGATTTAGTTTTTTTTAGCATTGGGTGGTTTGGGGTTTTGCTGTGGGTGCTGCAACAAGTGTTGTTGGAGATCCCCTCCTTTCGTTTTGATTTCAAATGAAATATTGATGTTTTTTCGTGGACAATTACAAACATCAGTGAATGAAAGTCAAATAAGATTTAATCCTGAAAAAATTATATATATCAGTAAATTCTCACGAGAAAAAAAAACCACATACGGAGACAATAACAGCTTTTTAAAAACACGAAGGACAACTATTAAAATCTAATGAAAAATATAAAGTATACAGTTCAAGTACAACATTGTAGATGACACTTTAAACGCGGTGCCGTATTAATTAGTACAGTATAATATTAAACGTCTTCAAATTCAATAGCATCATTTAAGTACAGGTACATTTTCAGCATGGACCAGACATTCACAGTTCGGGTACTTAACCCTCGTCAGTGATCCTGAATCTGAACAATGTAGTATGGCCAAAGAGTGTGAAAGTTGTTATGTCCAAAAATAATCCAAAAGACGTAGCAGGATGGGTGGGATATGATGCTACAGGACCCACGTTTTAGAGATTTCAAGAAATTTGATGACAGAGGTTTTCGAATGCGCTGAAGAAACGATCAACCGAAGTCGATCGAACTTGGCTACATGTACCATATAATATTCAAATATTATATGGTCATGTTATATATATGATACAAGTGGAAGTATCAAAGTTAGTAGTACCAAAAATGAAGCTTAAAGCTTTACATTTTTCTTTCGTATCACTTAAAATCAAGCGGGAGTATCGATCAATGGCCCCGTTCATGGGAACCTAGAGCAAGAAAGTATCTTTAATGATCGCAAGCTCCGATGAAGAAATTAGATTCACACTTCAATTGAAAAATGCAATTTAATTGATCTAAAAGCCTGTCAAACATAATAATTTCTTTTGGAATCTACTATTATACAAATATGGACTTGATTGAGGTCATTATGTCATTATAATGACGTAATGACCGAGGCCAAGTCCTTATTTGTTATATTATATAACGAATAGCAAGGCTATATATGATTAAAATAAAGATTCAAAACAATACCAACACATAATTTCTAATCAAGAATTCAACAATTAATTGCACCTTTTTGTGAAAAGTATATCTAAACTTTTGATATTTAACAAAATAACTATATTATCTTTTATCGTAGATACTAAAATCAAGACAAACACCACACCGAGTCATTATTTTCCGTCAGCGGTCATTATCGGAAAATAACGATTCGCGCGCCAGCCAATCAGAATCGACGTTACATCCCGGTTATATAATATTACAAAATATCATTAGAAAGTATTTCCAAAACAAATGAGAAATCAACTTAAACATTCCGTTTGTTCAAATAATTTTTAAAACTAAATACAAAATTTCAGACTTATCACAAAGACTTAGATCTATAGAAGTTTACATTTGTGCGGTGGCTCACAAATTAATCTTAACAGCACCACCTTCTATGAATGTTCAATTCACAAAGTATTCTACGAAGAATCAAATAATCATTCTTCAAATGAGTTTAGGAAGATCCTGACGATAATCTCAATAGCACTCACAACAGAGCACCAAATTGAGCATCGACGGACCCCTAGCAAGCTAGAGGTGGGACCAGGTGCCCGGGAGGAGTAAGCATCCCCTGTTTGGCTAGCCTCCAGCAATGTAGAAGCAATGTAGATGAGATCAGGTGTTCGGGGAGAGTATGTTTCTGTTGTTTGCTAGCAATAGTCGTCTCTTGATTATTTAGACCGTACGGAAAAGAAAGTCATATCCGGTTATTTTGTTGAATTCAGCGTTTTTGGATGGTTATAACCTAGAATATCCTCCAACATGGAAGATGTAGAGATGATGTAAAGTTTAGCCCGAAAAATTTTGACAAAGTCAGTCGCTTACGTATGTACCCTTGGTAAAGTAGTTTTTAGGATAGTCTCCTTGCCCTCAGAACAAAGCCGTTATAGTTTGAGCTTGCCCTGGAATAGCGTATCAATTTGGATATGAATTAACCATAGGCGGGGGACGAGGGAATGGCACTACTGAGGAAAGAGAAATTTGTATGAAGTTGAAGTCGTCACGTTTGTTATGAAAAGAAGTAATTAGATGACCATTTTTGTCGAAAGATGAAATGCGAAGAGATAATGCTATAAGTGATTTCTTGTACCTCTAGTTCACTAGGATATATTGTGCTAAGGTAATCTGCAAGATTTAGATTAATTGAGAGCACATCATAAATATATCTGTACGAGAATTGAATCGAGTGCTCGGTGGTTCATTCAGCAATGTATGAATATAGAAAAGTATCAGCAAGAAGCGTAGCACAATTGGTTCCAATGTGAATTCTAACGATTTGCTGAAGGAACATTCTTCCAAACACCCAAAATATACTATCGGTCAGATTCAACATTTTGATCACCTCTTCTTCTTTGCATATTATTATTAGAATCAGAACTTTCTCGCACGAAACAAGTATTATTGTAATCTACAACAATGTTCTTGTTTTTGCGACTGCCATTTTCCTGGTGAAGTCATTTGTAATGATTTGAAAGACTCTTTTATTTAGACTATGGAATCGTTGTATAAAAAGTCGAAAAATGGAATGATTCTATCGAAAATACATTATTGAAACCTGATTCCAATTATTCTAAAAGTTCCTCTACCTTTTTGAATAATCATATTTGGTTGACTTCGCTTCTAGAGTAAATTGTTTCAGATAAGGAGAAGGTAATTCAAATCCTGAAAATTTCCCATGTACCTGAATTCTTAGGGTTGTCCCAGTTCGGCTTCCATACTTCTGTGAAAATATGCGATTAAAAAAATGAGTCATTTATCGTTAGAATGAACAATGATTTATCTGTCTTTGGTCTGCCTTTGATGTTCTAAAATGGGGTAACCCTTGAAAACGTGAAAATGAAATTTTGATAAGTACCCACGTTTAAAAATCAATAGAATTTCTGTTAATGTGATAATCAATTAGAAATTTTAAATATATGAGGTGAAAGTCTATTTTTAGTACTTTCTCTCATGCATGTGAATACCAGTCACAGACGATGGTTAATTCAATCCGAGCTCTACTTTTAGGGGTAGCCAAAATCGGAACATAACTCGTTTTAAATCAATGGTATATTCATACCTTTCACAGTACTTTTGAATATAAGTTTTTCATTTCTGAAAGAATTTTGGTCAAAATGATCGATACAGATATGATGGTCCAGTTATAAAGCTTTGTTTGTTGCTTATTACACATTTCGACAAATGCATCAATGATGCATTTCGGACATTCATGAATACGACCTTTCAAATTAATCTCTTTTACCTATATTGACATAACCGAATTTGATACCTTTCTATTTTGCATTCGCGACTATTATTGCGTGTAGTCAGAGGACGCTCACTCCTCCCGTACACCTGGTCCTGCCTCCATTTTTGGGGAGGGGTATAGATAGCCTTTTTAAGGGGAATTTACGCAATAATGCAATATTCCCCCAGATATTTGACTCCTGAACTGCGATTATTCTTCTTCTCTTACATAATTGTATGGTGATTTGTGCATTTTGAAATATAGTACAGGTAAGTTAATTATTAGTCTAATTTGTTAAAGTCAATGACAAAACAGGAGAGAACAAATTTGCGATATTCAATAACTTTAAATGTAGAAGAATTAGAGATATTTTAGGCAGGATTCTTTTTGTTGATTCTATGCCTAATTCCTTTTTGAGACTGTCGAATTAATATTTTTTTTACATGTATAGTGTAGTTTTTTGGCATTTATACATAAACAGTCGGAGAGTAAACTGTTTGTGTTTTCTGCTTTACGATCCCAACGTCATCGAAAGAACACTGGACATGGTACTGGAACAATTTACAGTTCTGTACCAGTGTCTTTCCCAACGTTGCACACGGGCGAACCGTGACGACGAGACTCCATGACGGGCATTGTTTACATGTCACTAGAGAGGACTGGGTTCTGATTCTCTTTCCTATATGAAAGTTGGTTAGACTTTAGGGTGATTGATCTTGAGTTCGCTTCAGCCAGCAGAACAGAGACTGTTATACGAATGCCATAAAAATTGTTTAGATCCAGTTATATAGAATTTGTTTTACAGGAGGCTGCTGTGTTTAATTGTCTTGTTTGTGATGTCATCTTACAGTGAGACGTTTTATGCTTAAGCAACAATTGTGTGTCTATAAAGACCGATGAAGACCTCCATATATCCGGAAGTGGGAGGGTTGTGCGCGCGTAATCCGGATAACTATACCATTTGCTGTTGACAGATGGTCGTCCAAAGTCTGGGCCGTGTACACATTGGTCTCCTTCCTTTTATGCGTTGTCATTAATGTTTGATGTTTCTGCACGTCTGTTTCGTATGATGTTCTAGTGAATATTGTTGTTTCGTTTTTGCCGTTTTTAGTTTTGTCTGATGTCATTAATATATTTAACGTCTTCAAATTCATTAGCATCATTATATGTCACTTTCTTGTGGGTTTGTTTCGCTGGGTGAATGCAGGGTGGTCATGCTGGAGATAATTTCCATTCTTCTGTTCACTTTTCCGAATTGTTACACAGTTGTCAGACGTTTCTTCCTGTTTTGGCTTAAATGAAATCATTCGAAGGGTATTTTATTAAATGAATTAAAAGTGGTGGCATAGACAAGTGTGAGAGTAAATTGTATTAAGGGAAGAAAGAGAGATCAATGTTGTCTTAGCGCTTGACCAGTAATTCGAATAGCTTAATATGAGATATCCTTTACATATCCATGTACATGTTATCAATATATTCATTAAAAAAAATGTATCCATTAATATTATAATATTTGATGTGTATTATACCGGTTGCTTTGTCTATCAACGAAAAAATCTATGTCATCAAAGAAGAAGGAAGTTGATCTCCAACCAGACCCGGTTGCAGTAGCTACAGCAAAACACCATAACAACCGATATGAAATATTCCAATCTAGTACATGTATTAGTCTCCTTCTTGCATAATAGGAGGGGGATTTTTCTTTCCTCCAGGTCATCTGGTCGTCTCTTATTTTCAATATTCCGGACTTTCCTACAAGTGATAGAGGTATTAGGAGGATCTGTTATACATAGCCTTATCGCTTAAGTTGTTTGACCTATTTGTTTCAGCTAGTTTGGAAGAGGTATGTCCTTGATGAATTTACGAATTCGTACATTTTCACTTCAAGGTTAGGGTTGCGACTACAGGGAGATAACTCTATTTTCATATAAACGATACATGGTATCGTCTCAGATTCTTACATTATTTAAGAAAAAAATAAAACTCATTAAAACTTTCAATGCTGAATGGATATTTTTGGGAAAAATGCATATTTTTCAATGAAAAATCACCAAAATAGGAAAAAAAGTGTCATTTTCGCATGAGTTCTGCTACCAAAGATTCAAACATGAGAATATTTACTATCCATAATACTCTTTAAAAGTGAGATAATTAGAAATTCGAACTTCAAGTTAAACTCTATGTTTTTGGGTCAAAATGTAGATTTTTTGCATAAATTATTTTGCTATTTATAGAAACAGTCATTTTGCTTAAAAACTAATTCGGGTACATATTGATTTGACTGCTTTAGGATAAAGCAATACTATAGATATATATGTAGAAAAAAAATTGTGTAGCTAGCAACCTTCTAGCTATTAATAAAAAATAATGAGTTGTTGCCATGGCAATCAGCAACATAGTTTTTATAAGAAAATACTCTTCTTAAACTGATTATTTTATCAGAATTTCTTAAAGTAGCCTTTAATTCATCCACAAGCTATAAGAAACTTGAAAAATAAGGATATATATGATTTTTTGAAATTTCATGCATTTCAGAGGTATGTTAAGTTATGATGTGGTATTCTCTAAAATGACAAAAATGTTAAAATAGGCCACAAATGGACGTTAATAGCCAAAAAACGAGACGGGCAATTTTTGATTTTTTGGTCTGAATAGTTCGAGGAGATGATTCTCTACATATGGATATATCCATCTTTCTTCTACCTCATTTCTATTAAAAGTCGCCACCCTGACCTTAATAGATTGTGGTATAAGGGGGAAACGATAAACTACGCATTGTCTTGCATAGCATATTCGAATTTGTCATGGATGAAGTATTATACAAGCGATATTTTGCGAGAGAAATTACGGCCTATTATACACCTTCTTGGAGTAGGAAGTACGTGTATGACAGAAACAAACCCTATTACTAGTATCATGATAACATTTGTAACCCATACGCGCTTTTCAAGAAGAAATATTTTATCATCAGTGATATTATAGGTTAAAAAGAGAAAATCTAACAAGAAGTCTCTTTCTAGACTGTTGCTCTCCTGGTAGTTGCTTTTGTTTGTAAATCTACTCATGGGCAAGATAATAAATGTTAAACGACTTCAAATTCGTTAGCATCAGTTAAAAGCAGATTAATCTACAGCATGGACCAGACATGCACATTTTGGGTATTTAACCCTCGTCAGTGATCCCCAATCTAAACAATGAAATCAGGCCGAAATCGATGAAAATTATGTCGAAAAAATACCGAAAATGTAGCAAGATGGCTGGGATATGATGCTACAGGACCAAGGTTTCGGAAATTTGAGAACATTTTGTAAAGAGAAATTTTTGAATGCGTTTGAAGAAACGACCAACCGAAATTGATCGAACTTGGCTGCATGTGCCCTCTGTGATTCCTGGTCCACCAGCACTGACACTCACCAAGTGGTACAAATGTTAAACGACTTCAAATTCGTTGCATCATTTAAAAGCAGATTTTACAGCATGGACCAGACATGCAAGTTTCGGGTTTTTAACCCTCGTCAGTGATCCTTAATCTAAACACTGAAATAAGGCCGAAAGCGATGACAATTATGTCGAAAATATACCGAAAGACGTGGCAAGATGGCTGGGATATGATGTTACAGGACCCAGAAAATTTTGTAACCACAAATTTGAGAACATTTTGTAAACAAAAACATATACTATTAATATAACTTTTAAATTCCTTTTTCTTATGTTTGGCTTACCATTATTATGATAAGATATATAGAAAAAAGAGGGAGAAGTCCAACTCGCTGTCAGAAATCAACACCTGGATTAATAGAATCTATCACGACGTTGAGACTGAGACAGGGGAATCTCACACGAGTGTAAGAGATTTGCAATCCACGACGAGGCTTGCCGAGTCGTGGATGTAGCAAATCTTTTGCACGAGGATGAGATTCCCCATGTCTCAGTCGTAACGTCGTGATTGATTATTTTTCTCACTCACCTCATTTTATCAACACTTTAATGCTTTTTAAAGTTAGAATCGATACCAAAACATACACAAATCAAACGATGGCATGACGTTTCTTTCTATGACGTCATAATACGAGTCACGTGGAGTGTGAGACAAGGAAATCTCAAACTGCTACGTCTACGTTTTTTCTTTTGTCTCACGACGTAAGTGAGTGAGAAAAGAATATCCAAATACTGCGCAATCGCATGCGTAGTTTTCTGATAAGTGATCCTCGTCTGTAGTTCTTCAATCTTGACCAAACCGGAGAAAAAAATACTAATGTTGCGCCGCCTCGTTTCTCTAGAGTGAGTGGTTCGAAGTTTCTTGTGATGTCCAATCAGAAGTTAAATGAACAATAGAGCCGAATTGGACAAGGTGTACAAACTGCTTTGTCTTGATAAAATTGAATGAAATACCGGTAGTGAGTAAAAAGGACGAATTTAAAATATAACGTCATCAGTTATCTATAGAAGCAGCCTTCAATATCATGATATCAATATCATCATTCAGACTTATCACACCTTAAACATCAGTTATAGAATAACAAGCTTCTGCATGACTAATTTTTAATTCTCGAGTCGTTTTGTAAAGAGTAAAGTATATCGCATAGTGAGAAAGTAAAATTCTGTTTTCTGTTTTGATATCATATTTGTAGGTCCGTAGATATCCCACAAAGGAATAATTACAAATGTGTTCTCAACGGATTTTACTCCATATACTTGTTTTCGGAGATGAATAAAAATTGAAAAATTTCTTAAATAGACTGTCCATAACTGATGGGTACTTATTCTGTGTTTATAATAAAGGTTGTCTCAAAACATTTTTTGTATGATTTTTATGTATATTACGATGTCCTTTAAATGGTATTTATTTGTCATCTAATTTTATAAATTATTCTAAAACTAAGGGTATCCCTTTCTCTCTGTAGCTGGTTCTTTGACATAAATTTAAGAGACAGACGGACAGACAATTCGCTCTCAATATATATCCATTATTTGGATATTTTCACTATTTTGATATCGCGAATCAAAGATTGGAATGTGCCTGTGATGTACTGAAATTCTTTTCATGGATAATTCATTTCAATATACTTTGATAATATGTCAGGTATTACGGTCAAAGAGAGATTACTTCAACGGCTATGTTGAACCTGTTTACTTTTTAATGAATATAATAAACAAATTGTAAAAGTAATAAAATCCATCATAAAATCCTGAAAAAATATACCGCAAATTCAATTTGAATTTATTTTATGTGGATATCTGTGTATCAAAGAATAGACTGTTGAACGCTTGATCTGAAATATGTACGCTTATTATCGGGTTGGTGATACACATGTGTTTGTACAATGTAAATTGTGAAATGTTACCCTATGTGTACAAATCATTGATATTCAGATAATGGCCACGGCGGTAGACAAGAAGGAAGATTTGACAACTTGTTCAATTTGTTTTGAGACGTTTAAAAAACCAAAACATTTTCCGTGTTTACATAGCTTTTGTGAAGGATGTATACAAACTTATATAACAAAGACTTTTGAGCAAGCTAGGGGCGGGGTGAATTGTCCTCTATGTCGGATGTTTATATCGAAACCATGTGATATTACAGTTGAGAAATGGTCGACAAAACTACCCATAAATCATATATTGGTGAGTCTTATTGATTTGAATGAAACGAAATCAGGTAAGAAACTTTGTGCGGCATGTTCAAGGGAAAACGAAACCGAAAGTGCCTTTTCGTGGTGTGTTCATTGTAGTGAAGCCCTTTGTAAGGTATGTGATCGAAGTCATCGGAGGAGTAAAGCTTCATCAAATCATAAACTGATTGAATTAGGTGAGGACACCTCTAAAGATATTCCCTTGTACCATGCTGACGTATACTGTACTGAACATTCAGAAGAGAAAGTAAAAGCGTACTGTAACGACCACTCCATCGTATGCTGTATGACATGCGTAATGTTAAAACACAGAAAATGTGACAATGTTGGATCAATTGAAGATGCGGCCGAAGAGAAAAAGAAATCAAACGAAATAAAAGAATTTCATCAAAATCTCCAAGATCTGAAAGCATCTTTGGAGAAGTTGTGCAAAAACCGGACAGAAAATTTAAGGACATTCGAAAGCGATATAAAAAGATAAGAGGTGATGTAGAAACTTTATTCAAACAGCTAACAAACCACTTGAACAAAATGAAAACAAGCATCATGTCAGAAATATCGAAGGTCGAAAAGGAAATCAAACCAGAGATAGAGAATGAACATTTTGAGATTAGGTGCAAAATTCCCGCTGTAGAAAACGACCTGTCCTTATTTCAGACAAATATGACACATGCACCACCAGCGCAATTCATACAAGCAATGGAGAAATTAGCACAGCAAAAAGAAATACTAGAAAACTTTGTGAAAGATCACAGTCAAAATCTCAGAGAAGTAAGAGTATCTTTCAACGCAAACGAGAAGCTACTGGAATTGAGTAGAGTAGTACAGGAATGTGGAGAAGTGAAAGTCAGTAGAATAGAAAACAATGACCTTCAGCATTCATTAACCACAAACGTCAACATGCTGACAGCAGTACCCAGTCTTACCTCAGAAGTCAACACAGGATTTCAAGTGAGGGGAATTGCTTTATTAGAGAATGGAAAAGTAGTGCTATCAAATTATGACAACAAAAGAATAGAGTTGCGGGATCCTCAGTGCCCCATAGCACTATCATCTTTATCATTACATGGGCAGCCATGGGGAGTCAAGATGACCAGTGACACAGAGGGTGCTGTAGCTGTTGGAGGCCGTCGATTGGTCCTCTTCACCATACAAAACAATAAGTTAGTTAAGATGACTGAAATCAAGGTAGATGTGAATACAGACTTTGTGTATCATCGAGGGCTGTATTATGTAGGATGTAATAAGAAGATAATTGTGTATGACAGCAATTGTCGTAAAGTCAAAGACATATTACAGAAAAACAACGTGAGTTATCTGACTGTTCGTGATGACAACTCGCTGTGCTATACATCATACAACAACTCATACAGAGTAAACGAGGTATACTGTGTAGATATGGACGGTTCCATCGTGTTCACATACAAACATGACCAGCTTCGCGATGTGGCAGGGGTCACAGTAGACCATGTTGGTTATATCTATGTGTGTGATCGTGGCTCACGTAACATATATCAGCTGAGTTTTGACGGGAAGCTACAGAGGATTATATTAAAAAATCTACCTGCTGAACCTTACTGTATCAGCTTAAATACCTCTTGTGAAAAGGCTGTGATTGCATGTTGGTCGAAAGTCCTACTGTATGACCTAAAATAAAAAACTCAAATAACCTTTAATTTTTACCTTATGGTGACGTATATCTACCTTTACATCTATATGTATATAAGGCATAAAGATTTGTCATTTAATAATACAGTTTATCTGTGTCATCATTAGATTAATATTTTGTTATGCTTTCATTATTTTCCAATTTCGCATTCATGATCATTTAAATTGATATCTTGTATTTTCACAAACTATAGTGATTAAAGAACATTTCTGAATGTAATCACATAAGGATAAACGGTAGAATTAATCTGTTTGTAGCAGAAATAATAATTATCTATGTATTGAAATTACGATTTTCAAAACTCGTTGTATTGATTTACTTTAATTATGTTAATTGGCGAAATTTGTGTTTGAATTTATTTTAAGATATAATGATTCTTTTATTATTAGGTTATTGAGTGTAAAATGAATTTTGAATGATGTAATTGAAAATATGTAGGTTACATACATGAGTATATAAGAATAACTTTTATATTCAATTTCAGTGACGTACACATTTGAAAATATAAAATTATTAAAATCGTTTTGATTCACCTATTTTTTTTTCTTTTAGATGTTCACACTTTTTACAATGTATTCTTGCCAAACAGAATATCTATAAAAGACGTGCATGTCTGGTCCATGCTGAAAGCTGATCTGTTCTAAAAAGATGCTATTGAATTTGAAGTTTGACAATTGAACCTGTATGGAATTGGAACGTTTCTTTTAAAATATAATTTGTATTTCGAAGAGATATCTGGGTAATTTCTGAATAATGCGTTTTGACTGGAGAAACGATGGCGTATTTCTTACATGAGAAGTTCAAAACAACAAATGAGGGTCTTATGTGTAATAATTAAAAACCTTTCACATCACTGTTTAAAACATATTAAAAGCAATAGTTTAACACTATATTTTGTTTTACCCTTATCAGTATCTCTATATAAATTAATCTCCATAGGAAAAATGCCTATAAATTCGAACATTGGACTGAGCAGTCAATATCTGCATCAATATTGGCCCTAGGGCAATATTTTAAAAAATATTGACCGATAAACGATACATCCTTTGTAACGTCACGTCATTGATGACGTTATAAACTCCAATTTTTATCTTTCTTTTATATAGACGAAAATGAACGTAACTATTCCGAGCCAATCGGTTGGTTGCTGCAGTATTGAAGTAAGATACAGCAAAACAATTATTGACTGGGAATTCGGTCAATATATAATTAAATGGACCTTCAGACAAAATATAGCCTTCGGCCTTCGGCATCGGGCAATATTTTATCTTCAGGTCCAACAAATCATATATAGCCCTCATTCCCAGTCAATAATTGTATATTGTTATACCCTTGTCAGTATCTCTATATAAAATCTCCAGAGGAAAAATGCCTATAAATTCGAATATTTGACCAAGCGGTCAATATTTACATCAATATTGGCCCTAGGGCAATATTTCAAAAAATATTGACCGATAAACGGTACATCGTTTGTGACGTCACGTCATTGATGACGCTATTAGCTCTACCTATTTTTTCCGCGCTCTTTCTCTTAAAGAGGAAAATGAACGTAAACATGTCGGGCTAATAGGTTCGTTGCTGCAGTATTGATGTAAGGTATAACAAAACAATTATTGACTGGGAATTCGAGCAATATATGATTTGTTGGACCTTCAGAAAAAATATAGCCCTCAGCCTTCGGCCTCGGGCAATATTTTATCTTCAGGTCCAACAAATCATATATTGCCCTCATTCCCAAACAATAATTGTATAATATAACATGTTACGTATCAAAATCTTTGTTATAACCTGAACAATATACAAGTTCATTAAGACCACGTTCAAGTATTGAATATAGGTTTTAAATTTTGCCCCCAAATTAGTAGATAATATAGATTCTCCTTGATCCGGTTACTTGTAAAAAAATGATGATACAATAAAGTAAGACATGCAAATAATATTTCCTCACTAAAGGGGAAATTACGGTGCTCTGCACGTGTAACAAATCGACTTTATATATGCATTTTTGAAGATAAGTTCAATAAAACTTTTTTCTTTTTTTTTCCAAAGACTGCAGCGTTGAGATGCACTGCATTATGAATAATCGTTAAATCATTTAATTTCCATTGTCATTTTCAAGAAACGAAGATTCTGATTGGCTGAGAAATTTTGTTGATACATCGATCAACACAATTTTTCACAGAAGTCTATTTATAGCACTATTTTTAGAACTGGGGGTTCCCTCAAACACGAATGAACTCGTTGCTGAAAATACAATTTGTTGATGTTTGCTTATCATTTCAAGGGTACCATTTCTTTTCTACTTACTCAAAAATTAACAGTGCATGTAGAATTTGCTCAAACTGGTCCTTATTCCAAAGATATAGAGGGACGATCGTTTACTGTTTGAATCATGGCGGCTGCCATAACTTGTTTTGGCAGGCGTATCACTGCGAAACCTTCCGACTTACGAAATAAAGTGCGGTGATCGATTGTTTTTAGATCCAAGAAAACAGTTTGTTTTCCATAATTAAATGATAAGAAATGAATTTTATATTTTTTCTGTTGATGCAGGTTTCACCCGAAAAATTAGACAGAAAACTTTTGCATCAACGCGCTACGCGCATTGATGCAGTTTTCTGTCCAATTTTTCGGGTGATACCTGCATCAACAGAAAAAATATAAGATTCATTTCTTAAATAATCGTTAAAGGCCGAAGTTTGGGTATAAATAGCAGCCAACCAGGAAAATGGTGGCGAATATGAAATTTCTAGACACGTTCAGATTGCAGAGGAAAATTTCAAATTATCTCATGAAAAAGACAAAATTTTCATATGAAATTTGTTATGCATCTGCACACGACGTTTAATCGTTTATATATGTAATATGTAGATGTTATATTGAGATTTAACTGAGTATTTTCACTCCAAATGATGGGAGCAGGACAAGTTTTCAATTCAAATTCAGAAGAGTGACATGCGGAGGGCGTTTCTAACTCTGTTATTGGTTATACCGGATGCTGAGTCATACCGATAGCGTGTTTTCTGAACATGCAGCATGCGCGCTTACACACGTAAACAATTCTTACCTGATTTCTTTACATTTTTTCCATCTGATGAAAATATTGAATCCAAAAACTCATCAATAATGTATTTTATGAGTTTTCAGAGACAACGTGACTAAAGTATATCCAATATGCCTATGTATGTCGTGTTCATGCGAAAAAATCATTTTCGTATATTTTTTTATTTGCAGAACTTTCTCAGTAAAATAATTTCTCTGTCGTTCACGGCTACTTGTACACTCGTTCGTAAACATTCTTATATCGTTGCTGCAATATGTGAAAAGTCCCAAATTTTATCTTTTAAAGATGATATCCTCGGTATATAGTCAAATAGATCCGTTTTAAGTTCAGTAACACCACTATATACACTTTTCACAATGTGTAATTTTACTTTATTAAACCAGATTTTCACAATCTTCTCTTGGGAGAAACATGCTGTATAGCGTCGGCCATTGTCTACTCTAATTTATGCACATCCGCGCAAAAGTACCCGCCAAAATGGAGAGGTTTACGGACAGATTTATTAGATGTTATAATATTCCTAGTAATTTTTCCAAAGGAAATTGTAGATATACAATTCAAAAACATGTTAAAAATGAATTTTATTTCGACATCTTTGCGATAATCTCGACGAAATAACCCTTTGCAGCCTCTCCTGCACAATCCTAATTTCCAGCTTTCATTATAGATATGTACATGTACATGTATTTGTAGTTCATGCATGTATACATGTGTAAAAACTTATCAAAAACCTGTCTTCTAGACATAAAATCATACAAATGACATTTATAAGACGGCTACGAGTTCTATGAAATATTGTACTCTGACTCAAGACTTTCATCAGTAAATCGCGAATTTTGTGTAAAAATTCGTCTGCTACAATACATGTGCATCGCTCTGCCGTAGCACGCTGTTTGCTATTTTTATCGACGCTGTGAGATAAGAACCGCCCAATGCCCCATATACTCTTGATGGCTTACCCACCGGTAATTTTACAAATTGGAGTTCGGCCTTTAAACCTTTATAGAATCTGTAAAAGCTATAGATTTTAGTTCAAATTAACTAATTTTCTCTTATCTTTTAGATATAAATACTTGAATAATTTTTTGGTGTATTTGTGTATTGGTGTTGTGAAAGACATGTTATATTACTTCATAGTAATCAAATTGGAAATGAATTAAGAGCCACATTACACTTAGTCTTTAATATTCAAAGAAACAATACGCACATAGTGAGGATGTTAAGCAGTAAAAATGGTTAGTAAAATATGAAAGTATCCGTATGAAAGGGCATACCAATACGGAATATCGCAAATACTTCTAACAAAGACTATACGAATGTTTTCGTGCGATCTTCGATTGTTGTCCATTGTTATGACCTGGGCAGAAAAGTTGCCCAAGTTTTGAACAATGGTTTAGGTAGGTGACTAAATGAAAAATCAGAACAGCACTGCAGCGCTGCATACACTGTATTTGCGATCTTAGAAATTAATATCAATTCTTTATAGGGACCAGAATATTTTAATTTCCTCTATACTTGGTTGTTTAATGCACTGAATACAGAGATGTCAATTTTTGGACAATAGCAATGCCATGAAACCGAGGGCTGTCTATTTATACCACTAACACAATTGTCACAATGAGTAATATTTGAATATTATGTTGCCATGAAAACATGTGTTCAGGATGATTAATCTTAACAACTTCTTATCTTTTAAACTTTAATTCTTAAAAAAAAATGATTTCCTTCAATTTGAGAAATCATATCAAATCAAATCAAAAGTACCCAAAAAGTGGCACGAAATACAGTCAAAATTCAGGCCCATTTTTGTCTAAATTTACCATACTTTAGCAAAAATTACACTCGATGTCTGCCTGATAACACTATCACTTATGTCATAACAAAATATATTCTATCTGATAAAAAGAATCACTGAAAAGAACTGTTGAATTTGTTCTGTTTTCCTTTATTTTGTGGTCAAAAATGGTTGCCATGACAACTTTACATTTGACGCCTGAAGGCTACATTTTTTTTTTCGAATTGAATTGTAGCTTTGTTTAAATTTCTAATAATGATGACAACATGGGAATTTTATCTATATCTGAGCACTGACCATATTTGTCGAGGTCTTTGACACTTAGTTCAATGTCAAGGTTCCAATTTCCCTAAAATTTGAAAATTTCCTTTTATATATCGTTCTTAATTTGGGGCTTGACTGTAATATATTTGTATCAGATATAGTTCTTTCTTGAAATAGGGCCGATTTGAGATAAGAACATTACAACTTTCAGTTTAGAACATTTCTACTAAATTGATCTTCTATAAACACGTAATAATCTTATATTTGTAAGGAATGCTAGCTCCAAATCAAGGTTTTAATAGAATACTTAGATTTTTGCAACTTTTCTCAATGAAAAGGGGATAAATGAAGGAAGGGAATCTCCAACAAGACCCTGTTGCAGCACCAACAGCAAAACACTAAAACATCCGATGCAAAAACAGAAAAGACGAACATACTATGAAACGGAAAAGAGACATACGATATATAAACATCAAACACAAAAGACCACACATAAACCGACGAGACCAATGGGCAACCGGTGCCGACTTTGGACGGCCATTTGCCACGCAATTAGCAAATGGTGTGATTATTCTGGATTACGTACGCACACCAATCACCCAGAGGTCTCGAAGAACGTACAATTGTGGTGTAACACAACCTCCTCACTATTAGATGACCTCACACAAACAAGACCGCAAAATGTAGGGGCCCCAGCAACACAAATGAATATGTAAATGGATATAAAAAGAGGGCGTGCGAATACAGTCCGTGCTCTGCCGGCTGTAGCGAGCTCATGTATGTAATTACCCGAGGTGTCCGACTGACATTTTGAGAGGACAGGTGGGCGGGGCCTATAACTTTGCAGAAAGTACTCGGCTCATAATTTCCAAGTCACATGAATGAATGACCATTCATTGTCAAAAGATAGAAAATCGAGAGATTTCTTTTTATTTTTTAAGAAGTAAATTCAGTTTAGAAATGGTTACCATAGCAACGTCGCAGTTTTCATTAGCTTTTTCATTAGAAGCCAAAATTGCACCTGCTTATATTTTTGTCAATGTGCTCAAACTGTGACCATAAAAAATTCAACCAGGTCAAGCTCGCGGTGCTTATGTAAACCAACACTGAAGCAATCTTTACCCACAGCTGAATTGAAGTGCGCTGTGGTCATCTCTTCGGAATTATATTATAAGCACTTGACAATGAATTTTGCAGGATCCCGATCATGTCGACAATTCTAAGGGCAATCTTTCGATTGGTAAATTAGAAAGGTCATCTGTATGTCAGTATCTACTCGGTTATCCCAGATCCTCTATGCTACATAACAAATTCAACCTCGGATGATTACATACAAAAGCATGTAAAGATCAGATTAACTCTGAAAATTATGCCACTACCTTATGTAGGCAAACGTACATAATTGGCTATCATTTCATATGACTTTTTTTCAAACTTTAAGCCTATCATCTATAGAATATGATCTTTGTACAAGAAAAATGAAACGGGCAAAATTTCAAGAAAAGTTTAAATAACTTGAAAAAAAAGTTCTGTCGAGCAACGAAGAGCTATCTTTCTTCTTTCTTGTACACGTCGTATAAGTCACTGTCATTTTTGTATTATATACATTTCATTTACACTCTTTGCGAAAATGCTAGACGACAGAATAAACCAAGTTTTTCTAAGTTTGTCAGTAAAACAGCTGAAATGTCAATGTCAATGGTAGATCATATTTTGAGGTCAAGGTCACAACGTCAAGTTTGATATAAATGAAGGTCTAGCCACAAGGAATACATATATACGAAAGCCCTATCACAATTCAAAATCAATGACCAAAGTTTATATTTTTGGAAAGTTGATCAAGAGGCCAAATATTTTAGTATCCATGGAAAGGTCTTGACGTAAGAAATACATATTCGAAGTATGAAGCCCCCATCACTAACCAATCAAAAGTTATGGCAAAGGTTACAGATTTTCAGATGTAGTGTCAAACATCAAGGTCAAGGTGACAAGGTAAAATATTTTGCTATCCATGGTAGGGTCTTGTTACAAGGAAAACACTTGTGAAATATGAAAATAAAACGGAAGTGTTCCAACTCTAGATCTATAGCTTCATGAAAAAATTTAAAACCAATTTCTTATGCACCAGACACGAGTTTCGGATATTACATCCTCATCAGTGATGCTTTCAGCCAAAGTAATTTTTTGACACAGCCAAAGTTCATTTTAATAGGGCCCTATGTTTTCAACTTAAGTTTGTTCATTTACTTTGCAGACAGTGCTTGGCTCCAAATTTCCTGAAGGGTCGATTCAGTGTAGCATATCCGAACAAAATCTATTTTCAAAATAGCATTGGAGGGATGGTGCTTAGATGTTGACCTCCTTCAATTTCGATGATATGATGGCGAAAGTCATATCAATTACCATTCAACAGTTATGGCAAGGGTTAACGTTTTTCAAAAGCAGGTCAAACTTTAAGGTCAAAGTCACAAGGTAAAATATTTTGGTACGCGCGAAAGGTCGTGTCACAAGGAATGCACAGGTGAAATATAAAAGCCCTATCACTTATAATTCAAAAGTTTTGGCCAATGATAAAGATTTTACGGACAAACAAACAGACAGACAGACCAAAAATATATGCCCCCCGAATCTCCAATTACGGGGGTATACAATTATCCTGCAACGAGGGAATTTGATGCCTTTGTTGGATACAGGTGTCTATGAATTTCTGCATGTATCCCATAGCAGGAGATACAGACTCTTCCTGGGCACCTGATCTCACTCCCATTTGGGATTCACTTCTTTTCTTGTGGTGGAGGTTTTTGTTTGTTTGCTTTAGTTCCTTTTTTATCCCGATTTGTATGCCTTCGGTTTATGATTTTCTGATTTATCGATGGTGTACTGTGTATTGGGATATTGTCATTGTCCATATTTGTCATTCCAATTAGATAACATGTACTATTTGTGAATATTAGTACAGATAGAAGAATTTATTTTGTAAAAAAAAAATGAAGATTTTGCTGGAAGATGTCTACAAAACAGTATTCTTATAAAGGAATGTTAAACGTCTTTAAATTCAATAGCATCATTTAAAACCTGATAAATTTACAGCATGGACCAGATATGCACATTTCGGGTACTAAACCCTCGTCAGCGATCCTCAGTCTCAACAATGTAATATGGCCAAAAAGAATTAAAATAATATGCCCAAAAATGTACCAAAAGACGTAGCAGAATGGGTAGGATATGATGCTACAGGACCCACGTTTTAGAAATTTCAAGTAATTTTGTAACAGAAAATTTCAATATATTTAAAATATATTCTTCTTTTTGAGCACATGCGTTTCTTGTATGGATGGAATGGCCACGACGGTAGACAAAACGGAAGATTCCACAACTTGTTCGATTTGTTTTGAGACTTTAAAGAAACCCAAACATTTTCCAGTGTTTACATAGTTTTTGCGAAGGATGTATACAAACCTATATCACAACAACATTTGAAAAAAAGAAGGGAGGTGTCCATTGTCCCATGTGTCGATTGTTTGTGTTAAAACCTGATGTTGTCAATCTTCAGGAATGGTCGACTAATCTACCCACTAATCACATGTTAGTCGGTCTCATAGACTCAGATGAAGCAAATTCAGGTCAGAAACTATGCGCGGGACGTGGAAGGGAAAACGAAACCGAAAGGGCCTGCTCTTGGTGTGTAAACTGTGGTGAAGCTCTCTGCAACGCATGCGAGCGTTATCATAAAAGAAATAAATCGTCCATGAATCATAAATTAGTAGAGTTGGGTGATGGGTTTTCTAAAGATGAACTTTTGTATCATGCAGATGTTTTCTGTCTAGAACATCATGGAAAGATAGTAGAGGCTTTCTGCTAACGATCATTTTGCCATATGCTGTTCGACATGCGTAATGGTGAAACATAGAAAATGTGAAAATGTTGGTCCATTGCAGATGCAACTGCCGAAATTAAAAAATCGAAGAAGACAGAAGAAATCACCGAGAAGCTCGAGGGTATAAAGATATCTTTGGAAAAATTATGTATTGACAGAGATGAAAACTTTTAAAAGACATTTGACGCGGATATCAAGACGATGCACTCAGAGGTAGAAACATTATTCAAGGAGTTATCTGACCATCTGGATAGCCTGAAAACAATCATGGCATCGGAAATAGCAAAGGCTGAGAAGGAAATCAGACCTGATATAGAAATGAATATTCTGAGATAAACTGCAGGACTTCTGCCGTAAAACACGACCTTACATACTTTCAAACAAAGCTGAGTGAAGCTCCTTGCGCTCCGTTCTTGCAAGCTATGGACAAATAGGCACATCAGAAGGAAATACTGGAGAATTACGTAAAAGATCGAGTCTTGAAGCAAAGAGAAATTAGAGTTGCATTCATTGCAAATGAGAAGCTTCAGAGATTGAGCAGAGATATAAAGGAAATGGGAAAACTCGATGTCAGTAGAACAATAAACTATGAATTGCTTCGATCTCTTGATATTAGAAATAACATGTTGAAAACAGAGCCAATTTTAAATTCAGAGGACAAACCTTACCACGGTGGTGAAAGAGCCTTATTAGAGAACGGACAGGTACTTATATCAAATACTCGTCCATCGTGGGAAGCTCGGTATGATCCTTACAGATTAGAGCTATATGATGCCAGATGTTCTAGAGTCTTATCATTTTTAAATCTTTGCGGATATCCATCAAAAATCAAAATGACCAGCGCTATACAAGGCGCTGTAGTTGTATCAAGGTCTGGACTGGTACTCTTCGATATACAGAATGATCAGGTCAGAAAGTTAACTGAAATTCAGGCAAATGTGTCAGACTTTGTGTACTATCAGGGTCAGTATTTCATGGGACAGAGTAAGAAAATAACTGTTTACGATAATGAAAATAGCAAAGTCCGTGAAATTTCATTGCATGATGAAGTAAATTGTATGGCTGTCCGTGACGATACTTCCCTTTGCTATGCAGGAGGACACCAGAACCATCATGTGCTACTGTATTTCTCTGAACGGTAACCATGTCTTCACTTACTCACACGACAAGCTAAAGTCCCCTATGGGTATCACAGTGGACCACGCCGGTTATATCTACGTCTGTGGATATGACTCTGTGAATGTCCACCAACTGAGTCATGACGGAAAACTACAGAGAATTATATTTGACAAACTTTCTGATGGTCCTTTATCAATATGTTTCAGCACACGAGGAGATAGGGCTGTAATTGGTTGTACAGGCAAAATCTTACTATATGATCTGAAATTCTCGTTGTAACGATACTTTGTTTTATTCAAATTTTAACTGTATATCAACCGAGTGTATGAATAAGATGGTCATTTATTCACATATTATGCTATCTAAAGCCATTGATTTTTACATCAAAAGATATTGTATAAATGAATGGAATTAATCGAATAAATGCATCTGCTGGTACCGTCCTTCAGCTTATTGAGGAGTGTGTTACGTACTGGTGGTGCAGCACATGTATTACATAGGTTTAAAAATGAAAGAAACTGTAAAAACCGTCAATTGAGCTGAGACGAGGCTGTTGGACACTAGAGCCAAAAAGAACTACATGACTTTAGGGAAAATAGATTTTGATATAAGTCAAAATTGATAGAATGACCTGCCTGAAAGAATTAGTAAACGTCAAAATGAAGGGCATGACAACACATCAAGATGCTTCAAGACGATGCGATCAGATGTGACGTCACAAGTTTTTGTTTTTGGAAGTTTTTGCCAAATGATGTGGTGTCGGGTGTTTGTGTGTATAAAATCAAGATTAGGAACGGTCATATCTTTTATCAGGAAAATGGACTATTCTGTTGGATATACCCTCCTTTCTTCTGTATGTTTTCTCAGAAGTATTAAGCAGAGGCTTTTGATATTACATTCAGGGTATACCCATATAGATGGTACGTCCTGTTTATGAGCTTTTACTGTGAGTGACCTTGACGACATGGATTTTCCTAATTGAATCTCATGCACAGAAGCTTCATCCGTCATGCAAGCTTGTTCAAATGCGCCTGACGTATTTTTACACTTTTTATTGTGAGGTGTATATAGTGTCATCAGCGAATTACTAATCCGTGTTTTATTGGGGGAGTCTTATGTTCGCAATTACGAATTATGTGACTGGTTCGCGGCGTTTTATATGTTCGCGATTTCGTATGTATGAGAAAGAAATATAACAAGATATCATCAACAAAATTTCAAGCTTTAATCTGCCAAAAGTCCTGATTGTCTAATTAAGATATTAAGTATTTTTGACACCCATATTGGACTATGTGAACATGGTTTTTATCTGACAAAAACAGCAGGGTTCTCATTATATGTAGGCATGCTTAACTCTAGAAAGTGTTTAAAAATCTGAAAATAATTTTTTAATAGAAAGGTAAAAACGTGTCCGATTCATAATAACTACGGGACATTATACATGTACATCCAGAGATGTCGATAAAGTCACTGGCATCTTTTCTATAAATAAAATCAGATTTTTATCAAATTTACATGGCTCATGACCAAATTCGATTTTGAAAAGTCATTACCATGGTCGGAATCTGGGTGAATTCCTGCAGATTTAGAGGTTCGGTAAAGCTTTGGTTTGGAAGGAGTCGGTTTTCGACTACAATGATGACACTCATTCGGGGGTTCGCGATTGCCTTGTCAATAGAGACTTACACAATTATGCCATCTTTCCCTGGATCGTTGACTCCCGAAATACGATCGATACGTCTTGTCCATGTGGAGAAATTATGCCACTTATCTCAGTCACGTGACGAAGTTCGGCGAAACTCCCATTAAAATCAGTTAGTAGCTTTTCTCCGTAAAATATTCGTTTTATTTAATTTCTGTTATTCATATTATTTTCAGTTTGTTATGTAACGCTGATTCGTGACCTATTTTCAATTCTATAAGAATACATAATGATTTGATACTAGAAAATAGAGGAAATTTCGTAGAAAGAAGGAATTTTTAAAATATGTGGGAACCGCCAAAATCAGTTATCCGAAAAAACGACGATACCTGACTTCAACTACTTGTTATAAACTTTCAGTCGCGATGCCCGGAACACGAAATATTAAACTAGAAACCTAATAAAACGGACATTGAAGTTGCCAAAACTCGCAAAATCATGCTGTCTTCCTATGAAATTACTGTATATCCTATGGACAGAATCTTACAAATTTTCAACTCAAGTGGGAACCGCGAATTTAACACGGAAAATAAAGTTTTTTACATTAACTTCTTCAGAAAATAGCCGAGTATCATATCCAATGCCCGGAAGCCGTTTAACAGTCTTAGTTACAGTGATGCCCATATACGACAATAGTAATTTCAAATCTTGCTGCGAGCCATGACGTGACGTCAGAGTGGCATTATTTCTCCGTATGTCCGGTATACCTTGTACAAGAATTCTGTAGTGTGAATGTCACATGCTACTTTTATGTAACCCTGTTTGATTATTATATACGTCATCGAAGACCAAAATAGTAATGGACTTGCACTGTTCCTTTAACAACCCCTTATGATGCTTCACTTAGAAACACTGGCAATGAGGTATATCAATCGTTAAGAAAACATTTAATTGTTTTAGAATATTAATGTTGTCATTCCCTGTAAGGACCAAAAGAATTTCAATAGCACGTGAAAATGGCATGTCACTTAGTTTTCGAGATTCTTAATATGGAAGGTGAATTTTGAAATGATAACACAAAAATTAACTTCCTTTCTACAAATAAAGTTTTCGTTGCCATGTTAAAATTTGAGTGGGACCTCTACCAAATTTCATTCAAAGGGCATACGAAATGGTCACCATGGTGATATTCTGTTCAGTGCTATTACACAAATAGTACTTTAATGGTAAATCTTTAGCTGTCCCTTATATATTTTTAAACAATTTTTTATCAGTGCATATGAAAGAGTAATATTACTTAAAAATCACCTTAAACATTTTCAAGGTCACAGAACCCAATGTCAAGGTCATCTTGAATGCGATTCACAAAATTTGACAAAATTCGAATACTGTGATTTTTCTAAAATATGAGAGGCAATTACTCATGAATCATGCGGTATTGAGTAAATCAATCACATACATAGTGATATTGGATATATCCCCTATCTATTGACCAAGGTTGCAAAAATCTCAAAATGAATTTCATCCTTGATTTGTAGCTAGTATTTCATACATACAAATACAAAACGTGAGATTATCATGATTTTTTGTCAGGGGCTTATTTTCTAAGAGAAATGTTCTAAGCAAAAAATAGTAATGCTTTTCCTTATATAGGCCCTAAATTTAGAAAGAAGTATTTTTGATACAAATATATGACAGTGAAGCCTTAAATTAGGAACTCAAAATAACAACAAACATGCAAATTTTAGGAAATTTGAACCTATATTTTTCGATTGACCTTGAACTTAGAGTCAATGACCTTGAAAAATTATGGAAGTCTTCAAACAAAGAATAGTTTCCTCTGTTGTCCCTACATTAAGCTCAAGGAATATAAGTTATTTAAACACTGCTAAAAATCAATTTAAAAAGATGTAGTTATCATGCGTAAAACAAAGTTGCCAAGGCAACCATTTTTGACCTCAAAATGTAGGAAAACAAAACAAGGTCCCACTTTATTTTTCAGTGATTTTCACAAAAACTATATTTTGTTTTGACAACAGTGATGGTGTTATCAGCCTGACATTTTGTGTTATTTTTGCTTAAAAATGGTTATTATTAGACAAAAATAGGCCTTAATTTTGACCTTATTCCATGCCAATTTTTAACTGATTTTGATTTGATAGGATTCGGCTAATTGAATTAAAAAAAAAACATTCATTTTTCTAAAAATAAAGGTTTTAAAGATTATAAGTTGTTAATACCAATAAGCTTTAACGATGGTTTTCATGGCAACATAATGACCAAAGATGACTGATTTGACCATTGCTTAGTACTATACAAGACAGACCTCGTTTCCATGGCAACTGATATTTTCATTTTCAAAAAATTGTTATTTTTGTATTCCCTTTATTATACATACCAATTATAGAGAAAATCATAAAAATCCATGACATGCTATGTCTAAAATATTTTGGTCCTTACAGAGAATTGATATTAATTTCCTGTAGGTTGCCATGAAAGGACCTCGCACGAATTGGCGGGAAATCCGCCCAGATAATAAAATCTCCTCCAGGGTTACTAAGACTATTCTAAGGTATAAGATGTATATTAATTCATAGAAAACTTATAATCTATAATATTTACTCATTGTTTATCATTTACATTTACATCACCTACATGTACTTGGCATTTATTCGAAATCGAAACAACGTGGGGTCAACCATTTAGAGTCTGTGGTATTACGTTATAAATTTCAATAAAATGAGATGAAATTGAGGAAATCGTTTTACTCTGAGTTATAATAAGTTATCATACATTTAGTTATTTAATAAACGGTAGAATTATTGTTCTCCTTCAAAAACTATTTTTTTCCGTATTCAGAACTACATATGTGGTTCATCACTATAACCCCAACAGTTTACAATGGATAAATGCGCTTATTTCGTTTACATGTACATTACGAAAAGATAAGCGAAAAACTGTCGGAATAGAAGATTTTTTGTGGTCATTTATAAAAACAAATCATAAAGTGTTTGATAAATTAAGGAAAATAAAATATAATCGAGAATATTGTTCTTTGTTGGATATCTCAAAAGAAAATTAAAATATAGTCGCAATATAGACCAATTAAATGACGTCATTAAAGTTATTAATTGATTAACATATTATATATAATTGCAAAGTATCATCACTCTAAACCCATCGAAAGAAAACGTGATATATTTATGTATAATAACTCAAGATTTCGAGCCTTTTCAACCCTCCCCCTTTTTTATACTTCGCTCGCCTGGTTGACATCGTTCCCCATCTTGCTACAGGATCTTACTTGCCATGCTGATAGATCTTGTCAGACTAAATTTCTATTGAAAGGAAATCCTGTAGCAATGTGGGGAACAAAGCTCTAAAAAACTATTCCAGTTTCCATAGGCTTTAGTGTTAAAATCGACTGTTTTAACCCAACTATTTTATACACAAAATATAGGTCGAATATTTGAGATATTACTATTTTCATAAAATTCAGCAAAATTCTTACCGACTTCAGAGTTGTAATTTCTTTTAATCAGAAAAAAAATTCTGTCCCAACTGGGCGGAATTCCATACAAATCGTTCGAGCTCCTTTCACGTCTAAAAGCAACGGAATGTTTAACGTCTTCAAATTCATTAGCATCATTTTAGAGCAGATAAATATACTGCATGGATCAGACATCCTACGTCTTTCGGTAGATTTCGGACATAATTTTCATGGATTTTGGCCTTATTTCATTGTTTGGATTGAGGATTACCGACGAGGGTTAAATATCCGAAAGGCGCATGTCTGGTCCATGCTGTAAATTTATGTGCTCTTTAATGCTGCTAAGGAATTGGAAGACGTTTAACATTCACATGTCTGGTCCTTGCTGTCTGCTCTTAAATGATGATAATGAATTTGAAGACGTTTAACATACATATGTATGGTCCCAGCTGTAAATTTATCTGTTCTTGATAATACGGAAAGGTTCCAACTCTATACCAACCCAACTTAAGATTTAAAACCAATTTTCATGCATCAGGCACGTATTTCGACTAATAAATTCTCATCAGTGATGCTTGCAGCCAAAGTGCTTTTTATAAAACGCCCAAATTAATTTCTCTAGCAACCTCTGCTTTATTTTGTATAATTTAAATTTCTGCATTACTTTACAGAGAGTGCGCGGCTCCAAATTTCCTGTAGGGGGGATTCAGTAGCACATCCAAATTAAATCTATGTTCAAAATATCATTGGAGGGATTGTGCTAAGATGTTAACCTCCTTTAATTTCGATGAAATGTTGATTGAATGATGCAAGTTTTCGAACTAGCAAAAACATATATATGAAATCAAATTACTTAAGGGCCAAAACAAAGCTTCTTTCAGGCGACAGAGCTGGAAAGAAGAAATCAATACACTAAACAAACATCAAGTCACGGGGAACAATTTTAACTGCTTCACACTACAACAAGAAATAAGTGTTTATATTAATAATACGGAAGTGTTCCAACTCTATACCTTCTTGAGGAAAATTTCAAGTCAATTTTTATGCACCAGACACGTGTTTCAAATATGAAATTCTCATCAGTGATGCTTTGACACTTGTTTCGAATATCAAATTCTTATCAGTGATACTTCCAGCCAAAGTGTTTTTGCTACGCCGCCCAATTTCATTTCACTAGTGCGCTCTTCTTTTATTTTTTGAATTTAAATTTCTGCATTTACTTTACAGAGAGTGCGGGGCTCCAAATTTCCTGTAGGGTGGATTCAGTAGCATATCCAAATTAAATCTATGTTCAAAATAGCATTGGAGGGATTGTGCTAAGGTGTTAACCTCCTTTACTTTCGATGATATTTTTCGATGAAATGGCAAATTCAAAACAGCAAAAACAGATTTATGATGTTAAATTGATGAAGGATAATTGATTAAATGATGCTTATGAATTTGAAGACGTTTAATATACACATGTCTGGTCCATGCTGTAAACTTGTCTGCTCTTAAATGATGCCAATGAATTTGAAGACGTTTAACATAACATACACATGTCTGGTCTATTCTGTAAATTTGTTTGCTCTTAAATGTTGCTTCTGAATATGAAGACGTTTAACATACACATTTCTCTCACCCCGGACAGAGATATCTACAAATTTACCCGTTCTAAGACAACTCTGTCTCGCACACCTGGATGTTTGTATCGAACCCCCTATTGTGACGTCATAGACGTTAACGTAGGATTAGCTGTTTTTGACGTCCCATGAAGCAACATTTTACGCAAACAAGCAATGTTTATTCATTAATTATGAGAAGTATATGGGTGAGAGAAAAATAATCAATCATCCCTTGGTACAGGGACAGGGAAATCCCACCCTCGTATCAAAGAGTTGAACATGAAGACGTTTAACATTTTAACGTACACATGTCTGGTCTATACTGTAAATTTATCTGCTCTTAAATTAAGCTGATGAATTTGAAGACGATTCACATACACATGTCTGATCCATGCTGTACATGTATCTGCTCTTAAATGATTCTGATGAATTTGAAGACGTTTAACATACACATGTCTGGTCTATAATGTAAATTCATCTGCTGGTGGACCAGGAGTCCTCGAGGGCACATGTAGCCAAGTTCGATCAATTTCGGTTGATCGTTTCTTCAACGCATTCTACATTTCTGTTATCAAAATTTCTTGACATTCCTAAAACGTGGGTCCTGTAGCATCATATCCCAACCATCCTGCTACATCTTTCGGTACGCTTTCAGACATAGTAACTTTCATACTTTTTGAAACATTGCATTGTTTAGATTTGAGGATCACTGACGAGGGTTAAGTACCAGAAACGTGCATGTCTGGTCCATGTTGCCAATTTATCTGTTCTTAAATGATGCTATTAAATTTGAAGACGTTTACATTTATACCACTTGGTGTCACTGCTGGTGGACCAGGAGTCCCCGAGGGCACATGTAGCTATGTTCGATCAATTTCGGTTGATCGTTCTTTCAACGCATCCTAAATTTCTGTTATCAAACTTTTTTGACATTCCTAAAACGTGGGTCCTGTAGCATCATATCCAACCCATCCTGCTACATCTTTCGGTACGCTTTTTCGACATAGTAACTTTCATACTTTTTTGACATAGTATTGCATTGTTTAGATTTGAGGATCACTGACGAGGGTTAAGTACCCGAAACGTGCATGTCTGGTCCATGTTGCCAATTTATCTGTTCTTAAATGATGCCATTCAATTTGAAGACGTTTACATTCATATTTCGATTGTAATATTTTTTTGGTTGATCGATTTATTAGAGATGTTTAAGAACGAACTTAACGAAGCCGTACGCAAACGAACTTAAGAGTACGTAAAGGCAGTTAAAACAGGGAGCAGTTATTATATCAACATCATATACCAAGATTGATAGAATTAGCGTTAATTTTAATATATTGAATAACCTTTACCTCCCAGACCCTAATAGTCTTGATTGATCTAAAGGCGACATAATACCAAATGAAATCAAAAGTCAATACCTTCGTAATGATTATTGTTCAGTGAAGTTGAATTTTCTGTACAAGTTCATAAATACTCTTGATTCTTATTGTCGCACTTGACATTAGATCCTCAGCGCTGAAATCATACATGTATCATGAAATAGGCATAGAGGCGACGTGTAGTTCATTTTTTAACTCATTCCATCAAGTTATCATCTCGTGGCCAAGTCTTATTTTGTCGTTGGAACGACAAGCTTGTTTTTCACTCCTCTTTCGTTTCCTCAGGTTCTTTTGTCGAGGGATCAAGTTAGCCAGCCAATTGTTGCGTTCTTGTTGTTTGTGACGAAATTACTGAAAGAATTTGAAAGTATGGAATTGTACAACATTTCCTATAGAATTCTGTTCGGACAGTCATAACAATCGCCATCTTATCATCGTATTCACAACGTCGAGTGATCGCCATCTGAAAATCGTACTTTCGTCATAGTTTCATCGCAATCGTAATATTAACATCGTATCATTTCATGAGCAATTGTGTTACCTCATTATAGACATAGTAACATCGCGTCATGGTTATCGGAATATCGTTGTGTTTTTGTTATCGTGAAATTGTATCATCACCATCATTCTGACGTATACCGTGATCGTACATCATGATATCGTCATCACATCGCAGTAGTTAAAGCATAAGTCTACTAGCCCCTCTGTGCTGTTACGATGGCGATGATACTATGGTAAGATTTTGATAAGTTGATTAACAATAGTACGATGTAAAGATGGCGCTATTGTAATTGCGTTGATATGATATAAGGATGGCAATGCCACGATGATGATCATACTACGGCAAAGATCCGAGGGCGAGAAAACAATGACGATGATGCGATAATTTTTGTTTGCGATTTAGATATTTCAATAAATATATACACCATTATGATGGCGATAATGCGACGATACAATAGCGATCAAGGCAGAAGTACGATTCTGTGATTGCGAAGATGAAATATCAATGACAAGATAATACCATGATGATGAAATCACAATAATTCGATTGACGATGGTACGATGTAACGATTGCGATAAAACAATGACGACGATGTACTTTTACAATTACGACTGCGATATGTGATGGAGATAGAACAACATTCCGATAGCGATATTGCGACAATACAATAGCGATAACGACTGTAGTACGATTTTGTTATTGCGACGATGAAATTATCGACGATATGATATGATGCAAATATTTCGATTGACTATGGAACAATTAAATGATTGCGATGTAATGATGGTGATGCTATGATTGCGATTATACTATGGCGATGAGTAAATGATAAGGTAGCTATAATACGATGTTAAGATTTCGACGACGGGATCTTATCGCGGTAATAAAGCAACATCATGATTGGTGATGACGCGGAGTTATAAATACGATATGATGACGATAGTAAGATTAAGAGTATATGATGGCGATGCCGCGACAATTCGATAGCGACGACACGATATAACGATTGGCTACAAAACGATGGCTACGATACGATGACGATGGAACGACTGCCCTAGTAGTGCAAAACAAGTAACTTATTCATACGACATACTAGTAACACGCTTCCACGACAAAACTTGAGGAAACAATAAAATAAAGGAGTACTTCAACCGATTTACTCCTTCCCTAGAGATTCAAGTATCCTCTGCTTATCATGTATGATGTTTTCTTAGTTTGAAGTAAATGTAAGCATATTCGTTTTAGCGAACGAGCTTAAAATACTACATGTCAGATATATATATGTCACCATAGAACTGGCCTATGCTTTGCTTCTTTCTTATTTTACACAACAATTGTGCGTTATTCGAGACCTTTGGGTAACCGGAAAAGTGGGAGGGTTGTGCGCACGTAATTAAGGATTACAACACCATCTGTTACTAACGTGGCTGATGGCCGTCCTAAGTCGGCACCGATGTGTTGTCTTTTATGTTCGATGTTTGATGTCTCGTTTGCTGTTCCTTGATTCTGCTGTATGCGTCTTCTCTGTGTTTTCACTTAATTTCATTTCATGTGTTTAATGAACGACAATTTCATCACCTTGTTATGTTATGTCTACTTAATAACTGCTCCCTGTTTTATCTGTCTTTACGTCCCCTTAAGTTCGTTTGCGTTTGACTTCGTTAAGTACGTTCTTAAACGAAACATCTCTATTAACACCAAAAGTTGAGGGAAAACTACAAAGTGCGCGTAGTGCAATATGCATAAGTTTTCCATCATTGTTTTGGCGTTGATACCTCGATCAACAACAAAAAAACCACATTACATTTATTACTTATCATTTCATTTCGTCGCTTTTCAACGTTTGTTTGCAGCTTTGAGATCGTGATGCTAACGACGTTGCTAATGACGTTGCAAAGCGCGTACTTCCGTTTTGTGTTAATACAGGTATCATCAAAATTTCTCAGCCAATAAGAATCGTCGTTTCTTAATAATAACCATGGAAATTAAGGTCATGGTGGCGACTTTTAATAGAAATGAGGTAGAAGAAAGATGGATAGGTTCATATGTAGAGGAACATCTCCTCGAACTATTCAGACCAAAAAATCAAAATTTGTCCGTCTCGTTATTTGGCTATAAAAGTCCATTTTAGGCCTATTTTAACATATATGTCATTTTAGAGAATACCACATCATAACTTCACATACCTCTGAAATGCATGAAATTCATATATATCCTTATTTTTCAAGATCCTTATAGCTTGTGGATGAATTAAAGGCTATTTTGAAAAATTCTGATAAAATAATCAATTCTAAGGAGAGTATTATCTTATAAAAACTATGTTGCTGGTTGCCATGGCAACAACTCATTATTTTTATTAATAGCAAGAAGGTCGCCAGCTACATAATTTTTTTCTACATATATATCTATGGTATTGCTTTATCCTAAAGCAGTCAAATCAATATGTACCCGAATTAGTTTTTGAGCAAAATCACTGTTTCTATAAAAAGCACAATAATTCATGCAAAAAATCAACATTTTGACCCAAAAATTTAGAGTTTAACTTTAAGTTCGAATTTCTGATTATCGCACTTTAAAAGAGTATAATGGATAGTAAATCTTCTGATGTTCAAACTTTGGTAGCAGAGTTCAAGCGAAAATGACATTTTTTCCCTATTTTCGGCGATTTTTCATTCAAAAATATGCATTTTCCCCCAAAATATCCATTCAGCAATGAAAGTTTCAAGGAGCATTATTTTTCAAAAATCATGTAACAATCTGAGCTTATACCATGTATCGTTTATGTCGGATTCAAATATTATGTGATATGAAAATAGTTATCTCCCTCAAGCAATTCTGTAATAGAAAATTTCAAATGCGAGAATTGAAGAGACAGACGATCAACCGAAGCTGATCGAACTTGGCTACATGTGCCCTCGTGGACTCTTGGTCCACCAGCAGTGACATTCACCAAGAAGTTCAATTGTTTAACGTCTTTAAATTCATTGAAAGTACATTGATATTTTTTATTTTATCTAGTACATTATTTTGATGGTATGTTGGTCTTGGTTTGGTTATGCTCCTAATTGAACCCTATATTTCGTAGAAGTTGTGGTCCTAGACGTATGTTGCCTCTTGCAATTATGAAGTTGCCTCGCTTTGGTTATACAGAGCATTATTGGCAAAACTATTTTCCATATCATGAAATTGAATTATTATACAGAAATAAATGTGCACTCTGATTTAATCAATTCGTATTTCACTATTTAATTTATAATTATCTGATCAATTCATATATCGGAACCAAGAGTCCCCGAGGGCACATGTAGCCAAGTTCGATCAACTTAGGTTGATTGTTTCTTTCAGGCATTCGAAAATGTCTGTTATCAAAATTTCTTGAAATTTCTAAAATGTGTCCTGTAGCATCATATCCAATCTATCTTTCGGTAACTTTTTTGGTGTAATAACTTTCACACTCTACGGCCATATTACATTGTGTAGATTGAGGATCACTGACGAGGGTTAAGTACCCGAAATGTGCTTGTCTGGTCCATGCTGCAAATTTATCTGTTCTGAAATGATGTTATTGAATTTGAAGACATTTAACATGATAAATTCATACTGAAAATACAATTTTATACACGAATCTTTTGTACTCAGTGAATCATCACGGTAAGATAGGGTTTCTAATATAGAACGTTTTAAACTACATGTACATGTACGTGATTTATTTGCTTAAACAGTCTGGAGATCGATATATTGAATAACGTAAGGCACAGTCCATTTGATATTCTGTGGGGTACATAGTTATCTTGCTTGGGGTACATACGTAATCTTGCTCCTACAAGTTATCTGAATTTGATGCATTGCCATAAAATTTCGCATTTTTCATGAAAATACCCGGCTAGCTTTGCTCACCGTACTTTACAATTTATATAAAAATATTTGGCTCGCTTCTCTCGCTATAGTTTCTAATATATCAAAACATGAATTCTTTAGTTACAAAGTTCATATTTCAAATACCACTTATCTTGTACATGCATATACATATAAAGTGAAACCGCTACCTCAAAGCCATAAATATATATTCAGTATAATGTATTAATACGTGCAGTCTAATTTGATTTCGAAGAGATCTTCAGTTTTTTCACCAATTTACAATTCTTATTTAAAAATCTTGCCTTGAAGACCCTACCCTCAGGCCTTCTTATATGTACCTGTAAATTTTACTTACTGAGTTTTGTATTGTAAACATATTCGTTCGCTTTGTTTAGAAGTGAATAAAATCTTTGCATGCAAATAAGTAATTTACAGTTTTAGTACAAATAATGCATTTCTATTTATAAAACACAATTATTATTGTATACTAAGACATCATATGCATATCACTTATTAGGAAAAAAATCTTGCTCCAACTCAGCAAGAAAAAACTAATTTTGCCCCGGTCCGGGGCCAAAAAGATAATCTTGCCACGAAAACCCCCCTCAGAATATCAAATGGACCGTTCCTAACTAAAATAAATAAAAGAGAGTATTGTCTAAAAAAAGCCAGGTGTAGAGAAAATATGGCCACGTCGACAGACTCACAGATAGATTTAACAACTTGTTCTATTTGCCTTGAAACTTTCAAAACACCTAAAAATTTTCCGTGTTTACACAGTTTTTGTGAGGGATGTTTACAAACTTATATCACAACTTCCTTTGGACAAACAAAGGGAGGTGTTAATTGCCCCGTGTGTCGAATGTTCGTTTCAAAGCCAGATGATATTAGCATTGAAGAATGGGCGAAAAACTTACCAACTAACTATATATTAGTCAGCCTCATTGATTTGAATGAAACGAAATCAGGTCAGAAACTTTGTGCGGAATGTGCAAGGGAAAACGAAAGCGAAAATGCCTGTTCTTGGTGTGTAAACTGCGCTGAGGCACTTTGTAAATCATGTTATCGGAGTCATCGTAGAAATAAAACCTCTTCAGATCACAAGCTTGTTGAATTGGATAAGGGTTTAGATAGAGATATACCACTTTATCATGCCGACGTCTTTTGTTCAGAGCACACGGAAGAGAAAGTGAAAGTATACTGTGAAGACCATTCCGCGATATGCTGCATGACATGTGTAATGCTGAACCACAGGAAATGTGATCATGTTAGATCAATTGAAGATGCCGCTTCAAAATTAAAGAAATCGAAGCAGACGGAAGAATTTTCACAAAATCTTCAAGATCTGAAAATATGCTTAACAAGATTATGTAAGAACAGGACTATAAGTTTGCAGACTCTTGATCTAGATTTGAAACAGATACGAGATGACATAGACAGTTTATTCAAGGGACTTTCATGTCACTTGACAAAAATGAAAAGAAACATTATGTCCGAGATATCAGATGTTGAAAAGGAAATCACATCAGAGATAGAGAATGAACATTTTGAGATTAAGTGCAAAATTCCCGCTGTAGAAAACGACCTGTCTTTATTTCAGACCAGCATGAAGCATGCTCCACCAGCCCAATTTATACAAGCAATGGAAAAATTAGAAGAGCAAAAGAAATTACTAGAGAACTTTGTTAGAGATCAAAGTAAAACTCTCAGAGACATAAGAGTTACTTTCAAAGCAAACGAAAAACTAATGGAGATTAGTAAAATCATTCAAGAATTTGGAGAAGTGAACATTACTAGAAATACAAATTATGAACTTCAGCATTCTATAAATAGAAAGCTGAAGATTATGACCTCAATGCCAACTTTGACATCAAAGGTAGACACCGGATTTCATGTGACAGGAATAGCTTTCTTAGAGAATGGACAAGTGGTCCTATCAAATCATAACAGCAAAAAAATCGAGTTACTAGAACCTCGAAGTTCCACAATCCTGTCATCGTTATCACTACCATCATTTCCATGGGGAATCAAGATTATGAGAGCCACAGAGGGATCAGTAGCTGTAGAGGGAAAAGGACTGACCTTCTTTAACATACAGAGAGATCGAATACTAAAGGTCACAGAAATGAAAACTGAAGTGAATCGTGATTTTGTGCATCATCGAGGTCAATTTTACATAGGCTGCAATAGAAAAATCATTGTTTATGACAAACTTCTTCGTAAGGTTCGGGAAATCACAGTGAATTGTGACGTGGGCTATATGGCTGTCCGCGATGAGAACACCATGTGTTTTACATGTGAATCGAGAGGACGTGAATTATGCTGTATTACCATGGATGGTATCCCAGTGTTCACTTACTCACAAGACAAGCTACAAGGGACTAGAGGTGTCACAGTTGACCATACCGGCTATATCTATGCATGTGGTTTGAACTCTAGGAACGTACACCAGCTGAGTCATAACGGGAAGCTACAGAGGATTGTATATGACAATCTACCTACAGGACCATACTGTATCCACTTCAATACTCAAGGTGACAAAGCTGTCATCGGATGTGAAGGCAAAATACTACTATACGATTTGGAATAGACTGTGCTTTATAATGCTACTTTCAATTCATTTGTTGTCTGAAATTAGAGAATTACCATAATATGGAAAAGAAACTTGCAATTATTGTTAAAATTTTGATAATGGCATAGGTATTGTATGATATTCAAGATCACTTACTGATAGTAACCTAAAATATTTTCCAACATGGAAAATAACTGGATGCAATAAAGATGAATATTTTCAAATAATTTTGACGAAATCAGTCGCTTACAAATGCACCCTTGGTTGAGTACTTTTGTTTTCGGTTTAAAAAATAGTCTCCTTCTTATCGCGTGGGATCAAAACGTATGATGTTGTGATTCCCTACGGAGATTTGTTATGGGTTTTCATCATTTAAGTGATACTGCACAAAATTGATGAGACGTTGCAGTAGGGAAATACCTCAGAAAAGTCCACACTTTTTGCAAACATTTGAAGAGTGTGTCAAAAAGAATGTTTTTTTTGGTCGTCGACAAACTATTGAAGTGTGTGCAATAACTATGAACTTTTCATACGGTATACCTGGACGATATGGATCGATTTATTTGGCATTGCCCTACTACAATGACTCATCAGTTTTGTAAAGTTGAACTTAGAAAATGAAAAAAAAAATACCAAAGAAAAAAAAGTATGTAAGTAAATCACGGCACCATGCCTTTCGATCCCACGCGGTGCTTCTCCTCAAAATATAGTCGTTGTAGTTTGAGCTTGCTCTTGAATAGCATTATCAATTTCGATATGAATAAACCATAGACAGGGGACAATGGAATGTTTCTTCTTTGGAAAGTAGTCAAATGTATTAAATATTTGTAGGTATGAAGTTGATGTCGTTTGTTATATAGCAAAGTATTCAGATGACTATTTTCGTCAAAAGAATACATGAAATATAAATACTAGTATGAAGTAGAGTTAATGCTTATAGTGGTTTCTTTCGCCTCTAGTTCCCTAGGTTACATTGTGCTGAACTAATCTGTAAATTTTGGATTATTAGAGAGTACATCATCGAACATCTGTATGTAGAATTGAATTTGAGTACTAGGTGCTTATTTCCGTGTAAGAACAAAGACTGAACAAACTCGGCTTCGTATGAGTATTGAAAAATGTCAGCAATAAGTGGGGCGCAATTGGTTCACATCTTAATTCTCACGATCTGCTGAATGATCATACCTTCAAACAACAGAAATATCTTATCGATCAGAAAGTTCAACATTTTGATTACCTCTTCTTCTGTGTATCTGTTCTTAGAATTACACGTAAATTGTAGTTGGCAGGTGCTTTATACATAAAAAAGTCTGTATGCAAACTGTTTGTGTTTTCTGTTCACTTCAAATTCTTAAATGTTAAGCAGTCATCAGACGTTATGATTTCTTCCTGTTTTGTCTTTAGTGAAATTTTTCAATTATACAAAAGGATTTTTTACTTGAAGAATTATGAGTGATGGCATAGCCAAGTGTGAGCGTAAATTGTAAACTCTTCTATGTACTTTTCTTTTTGCAAAATATTGTGAACACAGAGGTCATTAAATTGAGCAAGACGTAATGCTGAAAAAAAATTAAAAAACAAACTTATAAAATATATGCCCTATTTATTTATGAAATCAATAAAGACTAATCTAAAGGCATTTTCTAGATAATATACTTATAATATTATACTTATTGGTGTATATTATAGCTTAATATATCAATGACAAATCTATGTCATCAAAAGTAATATCCCAATCTAGCGAATTAACATTAGTCTCGTTCTTGCAAAATTGGAGTAGGATATATCTTTTCTCAAGGTCTGTCCTCCTGCCCATCTGATCGTTTCTTATTTTAAATATTTCGGACTTTCCTGCAATTGATATAGGCTACTACTCAAAACAAGTATAGAGTGTCTAATTATTTTATGAGATTTTGTACAGGGATATGCTTTCCCTATCAAGTCAGATGAGTATTTGTGAGGGTGTATTGAAAAAGATGCAAATTGGTTAGAAGCTATAAGGGAAATAGTGGTGCAATTCTAAACTTTTTTGGAACGATATATAATACATACATGTAGATTGATCGAATATAATCGGAGTAAGTTATTTGACCTATCTTGGTATGCCCTTGATGAATTATAAAAATATATTTCATCACGCCTCATACTTATTTCAGCCAAGGGCGTCGCAGTATGACGGTCACGTGGTTATCTACTTTGACGCCGTAGTGGATTACTAAATTTTCAAACGTCAAAAATACAAGGGAAACGTTACAACAAGGATTTTTGGAATAATGAGTTAAAGAAGATCCTGACGATAATCTCAACAGCACTCACAATAGAGTACAAAATTAAGCATCGACGGACCCCTAGCAAGCTAGAGGTGGGACCAGGTCCCCTGTTGGCTAGCCGCACCCGCCGTCGATGTTTAAGCACGAAAATGAAAACAATATATAAACTTCATGCACTGTCTGACGTTATGTCTATATAGAAAGTGCTATGGCGACAATGTCAGGGAAATATATTCAAAACACTTACTGTCAAACCCCTCGCGGGGAACTTTTTTACGAGCTCCACACAGCAAAGGGCATAAGTGTGACACAAATGAGTTAAAGAAGATCCTGACGATAATCTCAATAGCACTCACAATAGAGTACAGAATTATGCATCGACGGACCCCTAGCAAGCTAGAGTTGGGACCAGGTGCCCGGGTGGAGTAAGCATCCCCTGTTGGCTAGCCGCACCCGCCGTCGATGTTTAAGCACGAAAATGAAAACAATATATAAACTTCATGTACTGTCTGACGTTATGTCTATATAGAAAGTGCTATGGCGGCAATGTCAGGGAAATATATTCAAAACACTTACTGTCAAACCCCTCGCGGGGAACTTTTTCACGAGCTCCACACAGCAAAGGGCATAAGTGTGACACAAATGAGTTAAAGAAGATCCTGACGATAATGTCAACAGCACTCACAATAGAGTACAAAATTAAGCATCGACGGACCCCTAGCAAGCTAGAGGTGGGACTAGGTGCACGGGAGGAGTAAGCATCCCCTGTTGGCTAGCCGCACCCGCCGTCGATGTTTAAGCACGAAAATTAGGCCTTTCAACGACCGCTAGGTTTCGACTGAGAGTAACGATAACTCGTACTCTAAGTGTCAGAAATCGGGACATTTCGAGCTTCTTCATAAACATAATGGGCAAAAATCACTTCAAATCATGAAATTTCTCATTTATTAATCTCTTTTTGTTTGTTGGGCAAAGTTGGTATGATTAAGCACAATACTTTGATTTGTTTCATGTACTTAAAACAATAAATGGAGAGAGAAGGATAGCACAAATTTGCACATTCGATTTTTAGACCGAAAAAGAAGATTCCTTGTGGTAAAACATTTGAAGGGAGGTAACTTCTTAATAATATCTGTAAAACTCGGGGGCATTTAAACTAAGAAACGAAATGAAAAGAAACGAAATGAAACGAAAAATATATATATATGTTTTACCGTTAACTCATTCGTTTACGATCAAATAGCGGTGATATTTTCCCTTGTATTCTCCTCCCGTGTGCCGCGGGAACCAGTGCGTATTATAGTATCTACATTTCAGCTGTGTTTTAAGAAAGGCCATCAAACAAAACTAAATGTCAAGTTTTAATCTAGGCATAACTGAAACCGATTTCGTTAAAATTTAACGAGGAGCTCTTCGTATATAAATGAGAAAATAATGGCAAAAGTTGAGCAAACAAAAAATAAACATTGAAAATAAAATTGGCAGATTACATGTATGTATCTAGATAAATGTCATTGACATAATGTTATAAAAAAAAAATACATGAAATGTGTAGATAAGTACGCATAACGAAGACAGCATCAATAGTGATCGGAAACTAGCGAGACAAATAAAAAAATGATAATAATAAATTCTAAAAAATAATAATAAAAAGTATTGGCCGTACAGACTTACACTGTTAGTTGCAAGACTTCGAGATGTATCCCCTATATATGAATTTTAATCAGAACATTTGCCGACAAAGTAGAAAAAAACTTCATTTTTTTCTGATTTGTGAGCTGCATGGACAGTAGATGCTGACGTAATGTTTGCGGACGGCAAATACTGATTTTACGGTGCAAACATCCAATAATGTGTTATAGTATTTGAAAATATTTCAATGTTACAAATCTTCTTATCAAAATGAAATTATTTTGTAATTTAGCCCCTTGCTAATTAAAGATGTAGGGTGATCCCCCCTGCCCTATCCCCTGCGATAAATGATAAAATCTGTGAATATGCATGATATGCATTGTCTTTTTCTAACATTCATTTTGTTATATTTTCTTGTTTCAATACTTTATAGATTTAAAGAACGCTATATACATTTTTATAAGTTTGAATTGAATAAACGTATACTCAAAACATGTCACCTAAACTTGCAAGCGTGGATCTAGAGTGTGATGGGTTGGGGAGGGGGTAGTCTGTACCACCCCAACCCATCCGCCGTGATACTTGCATAAAAGATGAGACTTTTCCAGATTTTTATTTCAAAATCATAGGTATGACAAAAAAGAATTTGATGAACCTTCATAATGGATCATCGATTACAAACTGTTGGTGATCAGATGCGATTTTATCGATTATCAATCGGTTACGCAGAATTGTATCATTTACACTCTGAAAGGTGATTTTTTTACGACAATAATCACTGCAGCACCTCAAATGTGCTTGTATTGATACATTTTTTAAAGGCTTAATGTTGAAATACACTTTCTCTGAAAAAGAATCAGGTTTTACTTATTTATATATATTCATTTTCTCAAGGCATATGGGGCTCGGTACCTCTCATTTTCTTAAAGGTACGGTGTCCCTGAAAATTGATTAATTTTACAAAATTCTGTTATGCAAAATCTTTCTTTTCATATGAAAGTTTGCATTCTCATTTGTATAAATTCAAATTTTCAGACGAATCTAACGCATACATTCGCAGTTATAGCCGTTTAAAAACATCATTTTGAATTTGGGTTGCGCAGCTCTATAATTTATTCCACTGGCGCCACCTACAATGTATTGCGTTTTTACAATAGCGATATATGGAGATTTAATTATACAAATTCGGCAATATTATGATCGTTACTGCATATTTTCAAATAAAACTTTTCATGGCTCCTTTTTTCCTCAATCTAGACCCTTCGGAATAATATTTACGTTTTAAAATAAATTTATTTTCATGGATACTGTATCTTTAAAAAAAAAACAAAACAAAACAAATTAAAACAAATAAAAAAACAAAATATAGAGCATGGAAAATAAGAGAGAGATTGTATTCTTATGACAAATGTAACCATCTATTCCCAAAATTTTACTGTGACGGCTCGCTCCGCTCGCCAATTAAGAATAAAGTTGTATATGTACATGTATGGATGACTGAATTTAAAAAAAAAAATGAAAACTCCATATCTTAAACTTTTTCCGGCTCGCTCCGCTCGCCAGTCTACCTATAAACATAAAGTAAACGCATCAAGAAACTCTATATCTTGTACATGCAGTTGGAATGGACCCCCCACCCCCCACCACCACATACACTTCTTAATTAGATCATCAGTCTTGAGATTCAGGTGGGTTTTTTTTATTTGCTTGTCAGTTTTTCTGTGAATAATTTTCTTCGAGCTGAAACCTTGGGCCCCTCTTGTTCTGAAATCCTAGATCCGCCACTGAAACCGGTTCTTCCTGCATTCCCATGAGAGAAAGTATCGTAGATGGCGCCACTGACAATTCAGAGGTTTTTTTTTTTCATTTATTGATTTTCATTAGTGTTGTATAATCGTACAAATTTCATAATCAGAATTCTAATCGATTTTTTAAAATTCAATTGGATTTTGATATTTGATATTTTCACAAGAAAGTAACCAAAAGGGATGATATAACTTCAATAAGTAAGATACTCCTATGCATGGCAAAACAGTCTAGAAAATATTTCTACCACAAAATGATAAGAATTCGCTCTTTAGTACATGCAAAGAACGGGTGAATTGGCAAAATTAAACTATCACTGACCTTGTCCTTATTTCTAAAAAAGCTCTGTTCTGTCGGCATAACTGTTTTCTCGGGTAACTCCGTAAATGTTTAATGTTACGTATTGAGGGGGGGGGGTCCATCCAACCTAAGTGTCTTGTTTGTTTAAGTAATTTTATGGGAACAAAGCAAAAAATCCATGCAATTTTCGAGCGAATGAACATCAATGACCTACATGTATTCTTTGAATTCTACGAAGCGTTTGGTCGGCATAATTTTTTTTCGTTACGCATCTCGGCCAGGGAACTTCGTTTGCCGTATCAAAGTATCTTGAGAATCCGGATCCAATTCATGGTATTCCTGGGCTTACAACGAATTTGACAGAAAATGTACCTGACCTTTCAAATTATATACGGTACGCCTGTAGGTTGAACTCATGGATACCATACCCGAACGTACATTTAAATTATCCGGTTACTTTTCCAACTTTTCTACGTTTTGAATTTCCAATAATAAAAATCTGTATACATATTTTCTTTGCCAAAGAAAACAATATTTCGTTTCGTTACTTTTCATTTCTTTTCTTGTGCGTTTCACAATTTAAAGGAGCCTGTTAAACTCGGTTAATCCAGAGGTGTCCCGGGAAGCAAGTGTTTGTCAAATAGTACAATTTGAATTGTTTCCCTTCTTAGCAGATTTTATTCAGAATTTGGAATTTAAAATTAATCAATTTTCGAAAATTCGCACGTCTTTATCATTTCAAAGTTCTTTTATGCTCTCCAGACACAGATTCAAATGTCATGAAGCACTTTTAAAGGAGTATTCTTGGATTTGAAAATTTAGTTGAAAGGCCTACGAAAATTAAAACAATATATAAACTTCATGCACTGTCTGACGTTATGTCTATATAGAAAGTGCTATGGCGACAATGTCAGGGAATTCGTCATAGGTTTTGTCCCTGTCATACTTTCTTTCTCAAAGAAGGTGAATAAACAAGTACAATAAATTTATACACCTACTTTGAGCAGGAAGTATGTCCGGTAGAACCCACATAACAAATAGAGGTATCAGGATGAAGCTATAAACTACGCATTGTCTTGCAAAGCATAATTTATTCGAATTTCATGGTTGACCTATTTTACAACATGTACAAGAGATATGCTCCTTAGTAAAATGATCAATTAGAAAAATGTGTTCTGTTATCACGTCTCGTACTAATTTTACCCAATGGACTCGCAGTATACTGGTCAAGTAGTGTCCTTCTTTGACGTTACAAATTGTTCTGACTAAAAGGTGGAGGGTAAAAATGGCAATACCCAAAAATTTACACAATTTTGAGAAGGAAGTATGACAGAGAAAAACCCCATAAACTAATCTAATTATAAGTATATCTGTGAACCATATACGCTTTTCAACAAAAAATATGTCATCAGTAATGTTAAAGGTTGAAAACAAAGGAATTTATCGCGCTGTTCGGCTGCTTGATGAACTATCGGTTATGCGCGACATGTCCATGTGCTCGAAAAAGAGGACATCTTACCAGGAGTCTCTTATTAGACTGTTGCTCACCTGGTTGCTTTTTTAGATTCATTCGAGGAATGGGGTAAGGTGTTTAATCTGCTATGCATTGACATTACTTTGAATTAAGAGGTAAAGCAAATCAGACGATTTTTCAAATCATCTTGAAGAGTTCTCTCATCTCTGGAAAACAATGGAGGGTATATCTAACAACACAAGGCTGCAGCGCCAACAGCAAAACTCCAAAACACCCAATGCAAAAACACGCATAAAAAGAGACACAAAAGGGACAAGGATCACCAACGCACAACACACAGGACCACACATTTACCAACGAGACCAATGGGCAACCGGTGCCGACTTTGGACGGACATATGCCACGAAAGTAGCAGATGTTGTGGTTATCCGGATTACAAGCGCACCTCCCTCCCACTTTTCCGATCGACCAGAGATCTCGAAGAACGAAAAATTGTGGTGTAAAATAAAGTGGAAAGTAATCAAGCAATTATAACAGTGGAAGCAATTATATATACTATATACTAACATCTCCACACAAAAAAATATATTTGAAGCCTCATATTAAAACAAAAATGTTATGGTCATGTTTCCTTTCTGTACAGAATCGGCCAGGGTAAACTATTTTCTTGTGCAGAGTGAATTCATAAATTTAAGATTGTTTGTTTAAATAAAAAATATACATGTTATAAAAAACCGCATTGTGTAGGGTTTAGTATAACCCACGTGCACACAATCACAAATAAAAAATCAAAAACAAACAGGAAACACCACGTAAAATACTTTCACAAAAAAAAAAACAAGAGCCCCAAGGGGCACATAGCTCACCTGATACCCATGCACGCTCTAATTGACATACTGACATTGAATACTGATAGTGCCAGTACCAGGATTTTAGCCCACAACCTTTCTAAAAAGATTTTTGCCGGATGCAGAGAAGTTTTTTTTTTCAGACAACCTTTAAAAGTACAAAAAAGAAAAAATAGTCACATTTCAAAACAATAACTTTTTTACTGATTTGAAAAGACGGATAAAGTGGTCCAACGTCATATGCCCAGCTAGTATAGTTCAATTATGCAACATCAAAAATAAAATCATATTGTAACATTCCACATTAATGAGCAGCAGAAAAAGAATAAAACAATGAAATGATTTCATAAATTAAGTTTATTTAAAATTGAACACAAAACCTTTCATTATTGATAGCTAGCATGCCAGAAATTATAAAGCCAGTGTTTGTGAAACGAGAATGCCCCAAGCGGCATCTTTGTTAGTATAAACGCCATTTTCTGTTAAGTATGTGAGAGGTCAGGGTCAGCGTAATATTGGTCTCAATGGAAAGATCTTGTCACAAGGAATACACATGTACAATATGAAAGCCCTATCACTAACCATTCAAAAGTTATGCCCAATGTTAAAGTTTTTGAGAAGTACGTGAAAGGTCAAGGTTATGGTCATGAGGTCAAAAATGTTGGTATCAATGGAAAGATATTGTCACAAGGAATACACATGTGAAATATGAAGCCTCTAATACCAGCTTCCATTCAAAAGTTATGCCCAATGTTAAAGTTTTTCGGAAAACAGACAAACAGACAGACGGACAGGCCAAAAACTATATGCTCCCAAATCTTTTATTCCAGGGGCATAAAAACAAAGATTTTTCGGTTTTGCCTTTATTCACTGAAATCTATGAATTATGCTTTTGAATAGTATTGATTTCATCTCAAATACATGAAACGTACAGTTAAAATCATTTTGATCCAATATTTATCAATTCAAGTGAGTTGTGCAGAAATTGGGCCAGTTTGTTTTCCAAAAAAGCAGTGTATGTTGTATCAAACCTCATGACCCAGTGAAGCCACTTGAACAAATAATTTTCAGTAAAATATGCTGAAATGCGGCGCTTCTTGCCTATGCATATTTCAACAGACGAGAAGGAGCGTTGCATTTCAGCATACGCTGTTCAACAACTCAAGTGGTTTCTCTAGGTTTCGCAGTTTGAAACAAATTAAAAGGCCCATGAAATTGTTAAGCTTGTCCAACTAGCAGACCTACGACATCGTTATTTACTGTTAACTAATTGTTTTACCTCATCATAGGTCTGTTACACGGACAAGTTGTTAGCGGAGAGAGTTCATGAAATGTATCAGTTGCATAGGATTTGCCGACAAAAAAATTATTTGGTCCGATAAAAACTCATCATGTATCTATTATTTGAACAGATAAAAATTCCCAAATGTCTTAACACAGGAACCTGTCGTTTTATGAGAGAAAATGTTTTATTATTCACAACCTCAGGCCTCTGTGTTCCTCTTAGAAATATTATACATACAAGATGATGAACACAGTGGCTTAAGGTTGTGAATAATAATTTATTTTCTCTAATAAAATAACAGCTTTCTGTGGTCCAACATTTCATTAGAAGATTTCAGGAAGTCTGAACTGAATTATTTATTTTCAAGAATTTCAGATATTAAATGTCCTATGCATTCTCAAAATCCAGAGGAAGAGATTACTCATTAGACGTTTCTTCAAGAAATCAGTCCGTAAATTACTTCATCTAAGAGAGTCTAAGACAGAGGAAATTCAAGCAAACTTTATATATGATAACAAGTACATGCAAGTGTTCCAAGTACATGAATGATAACCATTACGAAAGTGTTCCAAGTATAAAAATCTTTTCCGTTTGCACTGTATCTCCTGAAATGTATCGCAGTACTAAAGGTATCACATTACTACATGGGGAATCCCCTTCGGGTACAGGCTACAGATATGCATAGCTAGGTCATTATCTAGGTCATTGTCCAGGTCATTATCTAGGTCATTGTCCTGTCAAATAGTTCCGATTATTTTCTTATTATTTTCAACAATTGGTGGAAAATACACACAATGTTTATCTTGAATTGTCTTCCCGTGATTGTTTACTAGATAGATGAAATAAAATTTTGAATATAGTTTAAAGTGTGTGAGACATCTACATGTGTGGAAGAATACGTGTGAAAATGGGTCCTCAGATCCAGATCATAAAATTCGAATAATTCCGGTCCGGAACCAGGTGCATGGCTTTGAAAAAATATCAAAAAAGTTGTGTACTTTTAATCTTTACGGCATTTTTTTCTATGTAATTCAAATAAAATTTCTAAACATTCAAAAGTAGTGTCAATGTGTTTAAGCCGGTGCGAATTGAGAATTTTTCTCCTATTTTTGGTAAGAAAGTACTTGAAAAATAACTGGGATCTGGATCCTACACGGCAAAAAATGGCTACTGTTCCCGACTTTAAAAATAAAATTCTAAACAAGTATAAAGAATTTAAATAATTGAATCATATCACATGAAAGGTCAATCAATAAGACATTGGAGCATCTGTCACTTGTTGAATTATCAGCTGTAACCTATGGCTCAGGTGAGCTACAAGGGGGAAAAAATTTTGTTGGGGGGTCCCGCCGGGGTTTGAAGCCACTCCCAATGGGTCCATCGGGCATGGAAAACATACATTATACCTATGTACAATCTTAAAAAATATTCCTTAAAAATCCAAAAGTGGATATCTTGACAAAATTCTTTCACTTGTAGGGTACCATGCATGAGTACCTCATACCTACAAATTGTATTAACAATCTGAAGAGTGGTTAAAGAAAAGAAGCAGAAAATGTATGAAAATCACCCCCCCCCCTTCCTTTTTACATAAGAAAAAAATTCATAAAAAATCAAAAAAATAAAATTTAAGCATAAAATACATATCAAAGCATTAAGTAAGTTAAATATGATAAATATGTAGTAAATGAGTGTGTAAACTCATACACTTATTGAGTTATTTAAAGAAATAGTGCAAAAATGTGCATTTCTGACTAAGTCCGAAAAGACGTCAAAAACGCGTCAAAAATTTGACTTCGAAGTGGAACCAAAAATAATAACACTTCTTAAGACATCTCTCTAAATCATCCTGATGCTTTCGGTTTGTCGATACATGCTTCGGTTCTGAAGAAGAAGTTTGTCAAAGGAGGGTACCCCCCGTGATCTACTTTTGGCTGTGGTGGCGCCACCTGTTGACAGATCCGGACGAAAAACAACAACACTTGTAGGGGACCATGAGTACTTCATACCTACCAAGTTTCATCAAAATCCCTTCAGCCGTTCTGGAGAAGAAGTTTAAAATGTGAAAAGTTTACGACGACGGACGACGACGGACGACGACGGACGACGACGGACGACGGACGACAGACGCAACACTATGACAATAGCTCACTTGAGCCTATGGCTCAGGTGAGCTAAAAACCTGAGGAGGAGAAGAGGACAGATCAACAAACAAGTTTTAAAGTTTTAAATATGAGACACATGAATAAAGGAGAAAAGCGCACCTGGAACTGATTATGGACGGGGGTATTCAATTTTCATATCTACAGGGATTTATACGCACATGTAATTATCTCCTACTAGAGAAAAGTATCAAAAACACACTGTATTAGTAGAAGTCAATGCATTCTTAATGTAAGGGTAACGTCACAATTTAAATAAGTCGGATGGGCCCTTGGTGAAAACGATATTAATACGGGAATGTTTTGGATGTCGAATCTATACGGTATACATAATGCGGTCTAAGGTCAGCAGGCAAGCTCGATCTGATGTTCATTAAGGGCCACCTTTATGGTCATGCTGGCTATCAGAATCTGGAAAGACTAGACAGCTTCCGTTACGCAACCATTTATAGAAAACTTGAATTCTTAAATGATACGGGAATTTGACAAATTAGATTCAAGGAAGTTCGAGTATCGTTTTTTATGATCAAAATAACTTTTTAAAATCTGAACTAAAGATCTAACTTCAATTCTTATGACATGAACAAAAGATTTGTATTGTAAAATTGACAAATATGGATAATGACCATATCCCTGTATACAGCACAAAATCGAGAATTCAGAAAATCAGAAACCGAAGGCATACAAAATCAGGATAAAATAGGAGCCAAAGCAAACAAACAAAAACCTTCACCGTATGAAAAGAAGCCCACTCCCGATATGGGAGTGAGACCAGGCGCCCAGGAAGAGTAAACATCTCCTGCGTGCATGCAACACCTGTGGCTCTATTCGGTAGAACTGTCACATCCGGTTACTGCCATTTCGGAAGACATAGAGTACAATCTTTGGTTGGACGGTTCTATGACAGAATATCATCCACCATTCTGGAGAGTGGGACATCATTAATTACATCATCGAAGTTGGTGTAACCATATGGCCTCTCCCCCACAATAATTATGCAAATTAGATATTTTGATCTTTAATTAATTTCCATTTATTTTCTTTATTGGATATTTCCAATTGTCTAGGAGAAGATAACTCTAATTTCAAACGTTAACTTTACGATCACGCGCTAAACTGATGTAATAGAAATAATCGTCATTCCCGCCAGTGTGTAACACTACGTCTGTCAATACGAGGTGTCCATAGATCAATTGACAGCAGCGGAAGCTATAGTAGTTCGCCTGTCACAGGTCTGGGTGCAGTAGACGAAATGGCGAGGATTTGTTCTAAGTTTAGGGAACTTTGTTATATGTCTGAATTCCAATTTAGTCATGAATATCGATGGCGATTTCCATATGATTGTGAAATATCCCAGGCTCCTAATATATACTGTGCGCATGATTTTGTATGTTACAGATTCATTCTCATACTGCTATAACTAATATGTAACTTTCGTATGTTAATAAACGGTAAAACTTTACCAGGACTTTTTATTCCAAGTTACAGAATGATCAAGAAAAATACACAACGCGAAGTACATGATTTGTAAGCTTAGAGGGCTACATTGGGCACTTTTAGAGCAAAATTCTATTTTGCCGAAATTTTGCTTATATCCAAGGAAAAATTAATAAAAGTGAATATAAGGTATCAAAACTCAACTCATCTTAATAAAATTTTAAGCGATCTTATAAATTGTAGACACGCAGTATAAGCAATAGAAGACAAAACAACTATAACATGTTGAGAAAAAGCAAGGAAATGGTGATATAATGTAACAATTTGTGGGGTAATATTTGATGTTGAAATATGTCAGAGACCATTTTGATATTTCCTTTGATCAAAGTTATCACCCTGCATTGTGCCTTTTTTCATACTTTATATGAATTAAGGGGGAAATAAATTGTAGGTATAAACCAAATCCTAGGAGTTTGGCCATTATATTAAGGAAATTGCAAATGTAGATACAAGAATGTTCTATTTTAAGCCAAACATTAACGAAAAATTATAAACAAACAAGTTATAATCACTGAAGGTTTTATAAGTTAAAAGTATTATCATTTTGTCAAACATACTATTTTCAACATCTGCAAACAATTAAGGTGATGATTATTCATTTTGGAAATCGGCGATGACTTCACACGATACACGAACTACCTTAAAGCAAAACTTCAAATTCAGAATAAAAAAAAATGGTTTAAATTTCAAATATTTCAAAATCCGTAGCAAATGTGAGAAATGTGGTCTCTCCAAGTGTTTGCGTTGTTTTTCATGCTTCATTTTCGTAGTGTCTTATTTGACTATTTGTTGGTCCGGTTCGTATATGTGTGCGTGTTGTTCGTACCTCGTTGTACTTTGTTGTTCTTAGATGATGTTATCTGCGATGTTCATTGTTGCCTGTTTTTATTTCCCTATAGATAGTACAAGGCAGTACCGCTTAAGATATTTTCCGTATGCGAAATGAATTCCGCAGCCATATTTTTTACGGAATCGGCCATTTATAAGATATCAGTTTACTTCTCGGATTCATCATCTCGTCCTACGATAAGTCCAATATTCAGAAGCGTGTCATCTGGCTTTATTCCCTTACCTTTCGAAGGAACTGAACGAACGTTCTGGGTGCATTTTTGGTAAATAATACTTGTTTATGAATAATCTTCTTCTAGGTGTTCAAAAGTAAATTGGCTTCTTTTGATGAAAATTCCGTGCATCGGAATGTCTCGTATCATCGTATGATGTAGCACTCACATAGCGTAAAATTCGAACCCAGAACGTTCGTTCGGCTGATACCACATGTATTTAACAGTCAAATCTAATTTGTTATCTACATCAATCAATACATTTGCTAATAAATACATACAAGAAATACAATTTTCGGGACTGTTTGTACTCTGTTATTTAATCCAGACAGAATGTTTTAAACTAAAGTACAGAAAATTAATTTTCACAAACTGGATCAGGATCGATATGTAAAATAGCGTATAGTGTAACTGATAAGAAGGTAGGATGTGTCGTTTAGAAAACTGTAGATAATATGGCCACGTCGAAAGACTCACAGGTTGATTTTACAACTTGTTCTATTTGTGTTAAGACTTTTAAGACACCTAAATATTTTCCATGTTTACATAGTTTTTGTGAAGGATGTTTACAAACTTATATAACTACTCTCGGACATGCAATGGGAGGTGTCAATTGTCCTGTGTGTCGAATGTTTGTTTCAAAGCCAGATGATATTAACATCGAGGAATGGGCGAAAAAGCTACCAACAAATGATATATTTGTTAGTTTGATTGATTTGAACGAAACAAAATCAGGTCAGAAACTTTGCGCGGCCTGTTCAAGGGAAAACGAAGTCGAAAGTGCCTTTTCGTGGTGTGCCAACTGCAGTGAGGCCCTGTGTAAGGCATGTGATAGGAGTCATCGGAGGAATAAAATGTCGGCATATCATAAGCTGATCAAGTTGGATGAGAACTTTTCAAAAGATACACCATTACAACATGCTGACGTATTCTGTACTGAACATCTAGAAAAGAAAATAGAAGCGTACTGCTACGACCATTCTGCTGTATGCTGTATGACATGCGTGATGTTAAAGCACAGAAAATGTGACAATGTTGGATCGATTGAAGATGCAGCTGAAAAGAAAAAGAAATCGAAAGAAATAAAAGAATTTTCTCAAAATCTCCAAGATCTGGTATCGTCTTTGGAGAAATTATGCAAAAGCAGAACAAAAAATTACAGACATTTGATGACGATATAAAACAGATACAAACGGATGTAGAAAATTTATTCATTCAACTTTCTGACCATTTGAGCGAACTGAAAACAAGAATCATGTCGGAAATATCAAATGTTATCAAGGATATCAAACCAGAAATAGAGAATCAACATTTTGAGATGAAATGCAGAATTCCTGCTGTAGAAAACAACCTGTCCTTATTTCAGATCAACATGAAGCATGCCCCACCAGCCCAGTTTATACAAGCAATACAGAAATAGAGAACCAAAAAGAAATACTGAAAAACTTTGTGAAAGATCAGAATCAAAATCTAAGAGAAATAAGAATTACTTTCAAAGCGAACGAGAAACTACTGGAACTGAGTAGAGGGATACAGGAATGTGGAGAAGTGAAAGTTAGTAGAGCAAACTATGAACCTCAGCATTCTGTTACCACAAAGATCAACATGCTGGCAAGTGAACCCACGCTAACCGCAACAATTGACACAGGGTTTCATGTGACAGGAATATCTTCATTACAGAACGGACATGTTGTGCTATCAAATCACAACAACAGAATTATCGAATTACATGATCCTAAGTGTTCCACTATCCTGTCATGGCTATCATTACCAAGTTGTCCATGGGGAATCAAGATGATCAGCGATACAGAGGGCGCCGTGGTACTTGGAAGAAAAGGATTAATTCTTTTTAGTGTACAAAACAATCAGATAGCGAAGGTAAAAAATATCAAAACTCATATGAATTGTGACTTTGTGTATCATCGGGGTCAATATTATATAGGAAACAATGATAAAATTACCGTATATGACAATGGTCTTGGTAAGTTACGGGATATTACAGTGAATGATAACGTGGGCTATATGGCTGTCCGTGATGAAACCTCTTTGTGTTATACAAGTGCAGTAAGGGGTAGACGTGAATTGTACTGTATAACTATGGACGGTAACCCCGTCTTCACTTACTCACATAACAAACTACGATGTGCTTTCGGAGTCATTGTAGATAACGCCGGCTACATCTACGTCTGTGGATATGACTCTAGAAACGTCCATCAGCTGAGTCATGACGGGAAGCTACAGAGAATTATACTTGACAATCTACCTGCTGAACCTTACTGTATCAGCTTTAATGCACAAGGTGACAAGGCTGTGATAGGATGCGTAGACAAAGTGCTACAGTACGATTTGAAATGATAGGATGTGATGGCAGAATACACATGTACGAGCTGAAATAAACTCTAACTATAGTTTCCTGTATTTATCAGGGAAACGTTTAATTTCTTCGTGAAGAATATCAGTGCCTTTGTTTATTATGGTTATGAAACAAAGTAAACATAATCATCTTTGTTATATATCATTGGAAGGTTTTTTTTACATACCACTACTCTCCTACTCTCCAATCATTCAGGAATCTGTTGAATTATCAACAAATTCATTGGTTTTTTTTGTCAGCTGTCTGTGCACAAAGTATTAAATTCAGCAGGAGATGCCGACTCTTCCTGGGCACCTAGTCTCACTCCGCTTCTTTTCATGTGGTGGAGGTTTTGTATGTTTGCTTTGGTTGCTGTTTAATCCTGATTTTGAATGCCTTTTGTTTATGATTTTCTGAATTATTGATTTTGTGCTGTATATAGGGATATGGTCATTATCCATATTGTCATGTATCCTTTGTGTCAATACCTTTCTACAAATATCAATGTTTCTGACCTAGTGACCTTTACCTAGACGTTTGACCTTTTTGTAAAAAAAAATAAGAATAGAAAGTGCTTTGATTGGCAAGTGATAGTGCACCGATAATCCATATCTGTATTTCTTTGGTCTACACCTTTCTGCATATATCACAATCGATGTTTGAGCTACTTTTCGGAGACCGTCGACCGAACATTACTCTTTAATGGTCAGTGGTAGGAATGTGTTTTCTTGATTTTTTTACCTTGTGACCTTGACCAATATATTTGACCTACTTTCCTAAAACTCAAAGGTTGGCCATAACAATGATTAGTTAATAACATGGCTTTGGTCACTCATTTCTTAAATTCATGCTTTAATTCTTATCTTAATGTCTTTCGGTACATACAAGTACTATCCATGTCGTCTTTGAGCATTTTTTTCTCATTCAGATCCATGAAATGAAATATTCATTTGTGTATTTTAAAGCTACCTGTATGTCTATCAATGACAAACATGATATCAAAGCATGATATTCGTTTCCCTCTAGCATAGTCGAAGGGGGTTATTTCTTTTTTTTTTATTTTTTCTATGTCTTTCTTTCTATCCACCCTTTCGTCTCTTACGTTCAATTCCCTGGACTTTCCTACAATGGATAGAGGTAATGAGATTAATTTTTATAAATAACCGTTGATGATCACAGAGTAAGTTGCTTGACCTTTTTTGTATTCACACCAATGACTCTGATCTCTCTCCGGGCACCTGGTCTCACTTAGGAATGTTGTTCATTCCGGGGTTCGCAACCGTTTTGATGGGAATTCTCACGATTTTGCCTTGCTTTCTCGACTTTGAGACTGAATTACTGTTAAGTACTTCTTTGATGTTTACTTGAACTACCTTATATCTACTGGATTCCCAATATGCACAAAAATCCTTACAAGCACCGCTTCATCGCCGGTTCGTCCAGGTGCTCCACAAAACCTCTTTCCATTTTGCTTACGAAAATATTAACTCGCATCAAGCAAGGTCTTCAAACATACTGCAAGACAACTTATTCCAGAAATGGAATTAATCAGATGTGGAGCCTAAATAATTCTAAGGAACTTTTGTAAAATTTAAAGCATCACGTTCCGCCTTCGGACGAAAATAAGATATAGGGCAATTCTCTATTTTATCTGGATAGTAGAAATTATAAACTTTCCGTTAATACCAAAATTGTTAACCAAAGGTCCTTGAAGTTATCAAAATAAATGAAATTTAAAACGAATTTTTGTGGCGCCACAAAAATTGCACATGTTTGGGTTAGACCAGCCCTCAAGTGTGTGCGATACGGCTCGTCGTGTTGTACAAATCAAAACAAACATGGCGAGTAGCGTACACTCTCAACGGAAAAGAGGGAAAAACGTTCAGATACTCGGATTTGGATAGAGAAAGAAGAAAAAAGATGACAGAGTGTGCAAGAACAATATGGAAAGTATATATATGAGACCAAATGGATATATAAAATTCGGTGAAAAATGAATTAAATCTCGTCACACACCACGAAGTAGCTGATATTTTGCTCGACCAGTAAGTCAGATTAGATGAGATCGGTCCTAAATCGTTTGATACAAATTATCTTATCGTTACTGTATGAAAGGACGTGACTGAAACTGAAATTTTGAACGGCCGTATATCTTGAACTGGGGATGTATCGGATATGATACTTGTACACCGATGAATGACCATAACATGGAGCAATCTATGTTAAGATATATATACATGTATTAAAGTAATAACCCCTTTAGATCCCAAAGTCGGAATGTGATGCTTTAAAAGCCACAAAGTTCATTCATGTAACCAGCATAAAGTATTTCAACTTCTCCACGCTCTACATTACCAACCCACACCAGAAACTCAAAAACAGACTATCCAATATCATTCGCAACACCTTTCTTTCAAAACATGGTAATAGGAGATACAAATACCTCGTCATAGGACGGGAGGATACTAATTTCGTGAAGGAACACTCTGATTCAAACAAAAAATATACCGAAGACGTTATCATCCGGATGCTGGAGTTTCTGATCGACAACATTTTTGTTGTGTTTTGGAGGAACCGTATTCCAGCAGATAGTCGGAATCCCCATGGATACCAATTGCGCCCCACTGCTTGCGGACTTTTATATTCATACGAAGTTGACTTCATCCAGACCTTACTTTCGACTGGGCGAAAGCACCTCGCATCTCAGTTCAATTTTACCTTCAGATACATAGATGACGTGTTGTCCATCAATAATCCGAAATTTAAAGACCATCTACATGAAATCTATCCTCATGAACTAGAGATCAACGGAACAACAGAGAGCGACAGATCCGCTTCGTACTCGGATATACATGCACTTCTATCTTTCGACGCACACGGCCATTTGAACATTATCACTGTATGACAAGCGTGACGATTTCAGCTTCCACATAACTAACTTCCCTTTCATTAGTAGCAACATTCCGTCTTCTCCAGCTTATGGCATTTTTGTTTCTCAGCTGATACGGTACGCAAGGGCATATTCCAAATATGAAGATTTCATCATTAGAGCCAGACGGCTTGCAAGTAAGCTACTTGTTAAGGGTTATATCACACAACGGCTGAAATCATCATTCTACATTATGACTAAATGGCTGTCGTCACCACCAAACAATGCATACTTACCTGATCTGTACATCAAAATGTACATCGAGACAATCGCCGAATTTGACAGGTGTCCATGGAGCTGTTGCGATGGGTGTTGCATGCAATAAGGAGACGCTAACTCTCCCCGGGCACCTGGTATCAACCGTTGCGATGGGAATTCTCGTGATTTGGCCTTGCCTTCTCGACTTTGAGACTGAATAACTGTTAGGTACATCTTTGATGTTTATTGCAAATGGTATGCCCTATGATGACTTCAAAAGTTTAGAAACTTTCTCTTAAATACTATTAGATCTAGATATATGGATGAAACGATAAACTTTGCAGAGCATTGGATTATTAATAGCATGTTCAACATTTGCCATGATTGACCTAACTTGCAAGAAGTATGCTACTTGATATATTTTCAATATGAAAAATATGGTCATTATAAACCTTATCAGTCTGTTATGTGTTAACGTCTTCAAATTCAATAGCATCATTTAAGAACAAATAAATTTGCAGCATGGATCAGACATGCAAGTTTCGGGTACTCAACCCTCGTCAGTGATCCTAAATCTAAACATGTAATATGACCAAAGAGTCTGAAATTTAAGTTATTATGTCCAATAACTTACCGAAAGACATAGCAGTATAGGTTGAATATGACGCTGTAGGACCCACATTTTAGAAATTTCAAGAAATTTTGATGACAGAAATTTTCGAATGCGTTGAAGAAACGATCAAACGAAGTTGATCGAACTTGGCTACATGTGCCCTCGGGGACTCCTGACACTCACCAAGTGGTACAAATATTAAGCATCTTCAAATTCAATATCATCAATTAAAAACAGATAAATTTACAGCATGAATCAGACATATACGTTTCGGGTACTTAATTAACCCTCGTAAGTGATCCTAAATCTAAACGATGTAATATAACCAAAAAGTGTGAAAGTTATTATGTCCAAAAAAGTACCGAAAGACGTAGCAGGATGGGTGGACTATGGTGCTGCAGGACCCACTATTTCGAAATTTCAAGAAATTTTCATAACAAATTTTCAAATGAGTTGAAGAAACGATTAACCGAAGTTGATCGAACTTGGATACATGTGCCCTCGAGGACACCTGGTTCAACAGCAGTAACACTCACCACAAGGTTTAACATCTTCAAGTTGAATTGCATCATTTAAGAACAGACCAATTTGCAGCATGGACCAGACATGCACGTTTCGGTTCTTAACCCTCGTCAGTGATCATATTCGTATTTCAACAAGCAATTATATCTTATCATTGATGTTCGAGGTAAAAAATGGGAAATCCAACCAGGAGTACCTTGTGAACTGGTTGCTCTCCTCGCTCAGGGACTTACAGAAAATCTATCACCAATTTTTTACTTAGACAGGGGAATCTAATCCGAGTGTAAAAGATTTGCGGTTCGCGACGAGGCTTGCCGAATCCTGGATGTAGCCGATATTTTACACAAGGATGAGATAAGTTAGTATACATGTAATACATATATACATTCAAATATAATCGTAATTATACATTTCCATTATCTTTTGAGATCTAGACCCTAGGTATAGGGGTAAGCGCTAAAACTTAAAATTAGGTCCACAACTAGACCACCGCATGGGATCAACTAGACCAACGCATGGGATCAACTAGACCATCGCATGGGATCAACTAGACCACGGCACGGGATCAACTAGACCATCGCATGGGATCAACTAGACCACCGCATAGGATCAACTGGACCACCGCATGGGATCAACTAGACCACCACATGGGATCAACTAGACCATCGCATGGGATCAACTAGACCATCGCATGGGATCAACTAGACCATTGCTTGGGATCAACTAGACCATCGCACGGGATCAACTAGACCACCGCATGGGATCAACTAGACCACCGCACGGGATCAACTAGACCATCGCATGGGATCAACTAGACCATCGCATGGGATCAACTAGACCATCGCATGGGATCAACTAGACCATCGCACGGGATCAACTAGACCACCGCATGGGATCAACTAGACCACCGCACGGGATCAACTAGACCATCGCATGGGATCAATTAGACCACCGCACGGGATCAACTAGACCATCGCATGGGACCAACTAGACCACCGCATGGGATCAACAAGACCACCGCACGGGATCAACTAGACCACCGCATGGGATCAATTAGACCATCGCATGGGATCAACTAGACCACCGCATGGGATCAACTAGACCACCGCATAGGATCAACAAGACCACCGCATGGGATCAACTAGACCATCTCATGGGATCAACTAGACCATCGCATGGGATCAACAAGACCACCGCATGGGATCAACTAGACCACCACATGGGATCAACTAGACCACCACATGGGATCAACTAGACCACCACATGGGATCAACTAGACCATCGCATGGGATCAACTAGACCAACGCATGGGATCAACAAGACCATCGCATGGGATCAACTAGACCACCACATGGGATCAACAAGACAACCACATGGGATCAACTAGACCACCGCATGGGATCAACTAGACCACCACATGGGATCAACTAGACCACCGCATGGGATCAACTAGACCACCACATGGGATCAACTAGACCACCACATTGGATCAACTAGACCACCGCACGGGATCAACTAGACAACCGCATGGGATCAACTAGACCACCACATGGGATCAACAAGACCACCGCATGGGATCAACTAGAACACCACATGGGATCAACTAGACCACCGCATGGGATCAACTAGACCACCACATGGGATCAACTAGACCACCACATTGGATCAACTAGACCACCACATGGGATCAACTAGACCACCACATGGGATCAACTAGACCACCGCACGGGATCAACTAGACCACCACATGGGATCAACAAGACCACCGCATGGGATCAACTAGACCACCACATGGGATCAACTAGACCACCGCACGGGATCAACTAGACCACCACATGGGATCAACTAGACCACCGCATGGGATCAACTAGACCACCGCATGGGATCAACTAGACCATCGCATGGGATCAACTAGACCAACGCATGGGATCAACAAGACCACCACATGGGATCAACAAGACCACCGCATGGGATCAACTAGACAACCGCATGGGATCAACTAGACCACCACATGGGATCAACAAGACCACCACATGGGATCAACTAGACCACCACATGGGATCAACTAGACCACCACATGGGATCAACTAGACCACCACATGGGATCAACTAGACCACCACATGGGATCAACAAGACCACCGCATGGGATCAACTAGACCAACACATGGGATCAACTAGACCACCGCACGGGATCAACTAGACCACCACATGGGATCAACTAGACCACCGCATGGGATCAACTAGACCACCACATGGGATCAACTAGACCACCGCACGGGATCAACTAGACCACCAAATGGGATCAACTAGACCACCACATGGGATCAACTACACCACCGCACGGGATCAACTAGACCACCACATGGGATCAACTAGACCACCGCATGGGATCAACTAGACCACCGCATGGGATCAACTAGACCACCGCATGGGATCAAGTAGACCACCGCATGGGATCAACTAGACCACCAAATGGGATCAACTAGACCACCACATGGGATCAACTAGACCACCGCACGGGATCAACTAGACCACCACATGGGATCAACTAGTCGACCACCGCACGGGATCAACTAGACCTGCTACAACGGCTTAACAGTTTTGTAAATTTCAATTTAGAAAAAATGAAAAAAGAACAATCTAGGATTTCTGTAAGGAATCACAACATCATACGTTTCGATCCCACGCGTTGCAGATTACTGAAACAGAATCATCATTTTGAAAAAAAAAGGAATTACCTCTTCGTTATTTATAGTTCCAAATAAATTGTTGTTAAAAATTCACATAATTATTTAATCAGATAAATATACATATACGAGTAAAAGAAAATGACCAAAACCAATTTTCAAAACTCTAAGGATAGGATAGGGGTTGAAACATTTTACTACAGACTGATTATAATAAAAAAATAGCAATCCAAGGAATGCTTGTGTCGCCTGCGAAGCGGTTTGATTGTTATTCTAGAAAGTGGATCAAAATTATTGGTATCAGTAGAAAAGCCTTGTCAAATGAAATTCATTTGAATAAGAGTCCCCTTCGGCGTTGCCGGTAGGGGACTAAATATCAGACCTCATAATTACAAATTAAAAGATATGGTCATTCTCAAATTTTCAGAAAAGAGTGTCAATCATCTAGGTCAAGGTCACTACGTAAAAATTGGCAACAAAAAGGTCTCATCATAAGAAATATTAAACACCTATCACCAACCAATTAAAAGATATATACAACCTTAATTTCTTAGAAAAGAAGGTCAAATAGCTAGGTCAAGGTCAAAAGGTAAAAAAATACGGTATGTGTAGAATGGCATTGTTACAAGGAAAATACATGTGAAATATCAAAGCCCTATCACCTACCAATAAAAAGATATAGCCAATTTTACTTTTCTTGAAAAGTAGGTCAAATATCTAGGTCAAGGTTACAAGGTCAAATATTATGGTCTGTGTGGAAAGGTCTTGTCACACGAAATACAGATGTGGAATACCAAAGCCCTATCACTTACCAATCAAAAGATATATACAATTTTAATTTTTTTGAAAAGTAGGTCAAATATGAAGGTCAAGGTCAATAGGTAAAAAAAATATGGTAAGCGTAGAAAGGCGTTGTTGCAAGGAATAAAGATTTGAAATATCAAAGCCCTACCACTTACCAATCAAAAGATATAGCGAATCTTATCTTTTTTTTTTCAAAAGTAGGTCAAATATCTAGGTCAAGGTCACAAGGTCAAAATTATGGTATGTGTAGAAAGGTCTTGCCACAAGGATTGCATGCGTGAAATATCAAAGTCCTAACGCTTACCAATCAAAAGATATATCCATTCTTAATTTTTTTGAAAAGTAGGTCAAATATGTAGGTCAAGGTCACTAGGTCAAAAATTATGGTATGTGTAGGAAGGTCTTGTCACAAGGAATACACATGTGAAATATCAAAGCCCTATCACTTACCAATCAAAAGATATGGGCTGTGACACCCAAAGTGTGACAGACAGACAGACGGACGGACGGACGGACTGACAGACGGACGGACGGACGGACGGACAGACGGACAGACGGACAAAGTGATCCCTAAGTGTCGCTATGCTTCGCAGGCGACACAAAAATCATTCCAAGGAATGCATGTGTCGCCTGCGAAATATAAATACACTCAGGAATCACTTTTATAGGGTGTGACATCCAAGTGTGACAGACAGATAGACGGGCGGACAACGGACAAAGTGATTCCTATGTGTCGCTATGCTTCGCAGGCGACACAAAAAGTATCTCTCTATACACTATTTTGTACTCAGTGCTCACAAGATAACACAGAGTTAATCCTTAACCTTAGTGCAAAATCATTTTCACAAAATGACCTAAAATCATACAGGAGAAAACGACCACACCGGCAGATTTAACATTTGTATTCCTGGATGGAGGTTGTTCCAACTTCCGAACCTACGAAAAAAGGAAAGCGAATACAAAAACAGTTCGTGCTCTGGTGGCATAATTGAGTGACATGTAAATCATCTACTTCATACACAGAGGCTGCAACTTCCTTCCAAGAAGACAATATGTCATGGCTGACAGTGAACATCCGTCTCTCTTTATCTTTTGAATAAGCACCTGTTTGAGAAAATCATACATATTACGCACAAAGTAAAATCTTGAGTACCTGAAAAAGTCCTTTCGAGCAAGTATAAATCTATTGTTAGGGTGCAATTATTTGATTTTTAAGCCGGGGAGGGGATGACTAAGTATTTTGCTTACCTAAATTTCAATCCGGAATCTTATATCAATTTATGTATTCATTTTTGCAGCTCCTCGGGATGTTTTTGTCTTCTATAAAACCACAGGAGCATCATATCATATGTGGAGATTTAACGGCCAATCAGGACGTTTTGTGCTTTGTTTGGTAAAAAATATCACTAAAGTTAATCTGGAATAGATTGATTCTCCAGCTATGTCATTGATCATGTTGAAGCATCACTTTTTACAATTCAGAACTTATAACTTTAACTCATTTGTATCACACTTATGCCCTTTGCCGTGTGGAGCTCGTAAAAAAGTTCCCCGCGAGGGGTTTGACAATAAGCGTTTTGAATATATTTCCCTGACATTGTCGCCATAGCATTTTCTATATATACATGGCATCAGACAGTGCATGTATTTTATATATTCTTTTCATTTTCGTGCGTGAACATCGAGGGCGGGTGGGGCTAGCCAATAGGGGATGCTTATTCCTCCCGGGCACCTGGTCCCACCTCTAGCTTGCTAGGGGTCCGTCGATGCTAAATTTCGTGCTCTATTGTGAGTGCTGTTGAGATTATCGTCATGATCTTCTTAAACTCTTTAATAGTCCATATGCCATTGTTGAGATCGAGGATCACTGACGAGGGTTAAGTATCCGAAACGTGCATGTCCAGTAAAGGCTGCAAATTTTTCTGTTCTTAAATGATGCTATGAATTTGAAGATGTGTCGCAATTGGTTAATCTTGCATTAATTAATAAAGTGTGAAATGAATGCAAAATTTTGTGGATTTTTTGTAGCTAATTTATCCTTGTATATTGGGCCAATTCGGGGGATATTTTTTTCCGTTTTAGGGGAAAAACATACTATTTTTTTTTTAATGGGGCCAATTTTTTGTACGACCGAGTGTCCTGCTCCCTCATGTAGGGCCGGGCGTCACTGCATTTTGTTACCTTTGGTTTGAGGATGTATACCAACGGTGGGAAGTAAATTTAACATAATCTAACAGACTTTAACAGAATTTATTAGCCAAGGTTTGTTCCATATAAAGATGCAGTATGACAGCAGTAAGTATATTAATAATAGCAATAAGTAAAAATGCTGGGGGCAAATGTTCTTCCTATTTTCCAGATTTTCATAAAGGCGGAACACTCAGAGTCCAATGAATGGAGTATTGGTTAGATACCATTATCTCATCTGCGCATGTCTTCCAATGCACATCCAAGAATATTCCACATCATTTCAACTATCATTGGCCATATGACCTTGTCAAGCTGCAATGAAATTTCAAACACAGGGGGCCGACGCCAGAATTGTATTTTGTTTATTCCCATGACATCATACTGCAAAATTCCAGCCCCCCCCCCCCCCCCCCCCCCCCCATGTAACTCTTTCCACTTAAACAGCGAACAATGTTTTCCCGCGGATTATATATACTAGAGTGTAGTGTATAATGAAATTAAATGGAAAGATGAAGGGGTGTTGGAATTTTGATTGCATGCAGTATGACTTCATGGAAATAAAAATGTTCTGCAACGCCCCCCCCCCCCCCCCCCCCCCCAATGTGATTTCAAGCAGTATCACGAGTTGCATACAAAATTATTATTTTCAAAAGAAATATGTGAAATGACAAACATTTTCTATGATATAAGAGATAAATATTCCTATCCGAAAGATAGAATTAAGATATCTAAGTGGAAAGCTTTACCTTGATTTTCTGATGAATTCTGATAAAAAAAGAGATAAACTTTACATGTGCAAAATAGTAATAATATTGTGAAATGGCAGGTAATTCTATAAATTGATACATGTAAGTGATAAATATCCTTATTCGAAAGAAATTTATAAAAGAAAGAATTTCGATATCAAAGTTAAAAGCTTTATCTTGATTTCCTGATGAAATTCTGATACAAAAGATAAATTTTACCTGTGTAAAATAATGGTTACCTGTAAGAGATATGTTCAATTACATTCCTCCCCACGCTGTTTGTGATCAGTTTGCCTTATGACGACACAATCTCCATTCCTACGCATTTTACGATAAAGTAATCCGTGTGTCCAAACGCCCATAGAACCATAAATGACTGACTGATTCAACAGCAGCGAGAAAAAAATCGATTCCTCTTTCACAATGACAGGAATCTTCGATCGCATCCGTGACGTCATGGGATGCTAAATGAATATTCAGTTCCTAACTGCCATATTGGATAGTATTCTGTTTTCATCTAAAATTGTAGATTTTGGCATCAGAGACAAAAATGGAATAGCTGAATCGAGGAAAAACGTCGGGATTTTATATTTTTTAATTCCTAATAGTGGATAGGGCAGATATACAACATGACAGCCCTCTAGACCCTGGGGATAATGGGTGGAGTGAGATTTTTACTTCTGACCGTTGTAGTGGGGGTGTTTGACCGTGGTGCCGCATATGGAGCCGCAGTGAGGGGACACTACCCCCTCGGGACAGTTGGTAAGTACCTCATATCAATTGTTAAGTGGAATTTCGTAGCGCATACTTTAAATTCGGTGTGATTTACTTTGTATGGATATTTATAGGGTACAATTTGTAATGTGCGACACTAAATCAATACTTCTCTGTTTTATTGTGATGACTTGGAGTTGGCTACGGTTAACACTTGGAAGAAGTTCCTGTTAAACTTTCCTTCAACAGCATGGAAAGGTGTGTGTGTATGACCGGGGGGGGGGGGGGGGGGGGGGGGGGGTCGGGAGTTGCTCATCTTGAGAGGAGAAGGAGAATGTGTATTATGATGGGGGAGTGAGGACGGACAAGAATATTAAAAAAAATACCCAAATATATGAATATAACTAGTATGAATTTATAAATTATAAATAAATACTAAAACCGGTATACTTTGTTATATTAAACATGTATGTATGATAAATGTATATATTATATAAATGTTCCTAATATTGACTCGAGGGAGAGGGGGAATTAAATGGGGATATTATGGATTTGGGGAGGAGGTGAGGAGGAAGTTGAGAGGATACTAAGGGTATTTTTGGAAAGGGGGATTGGAAGACATTGAAAGGACAGAGTATTAGGGAGGGGGTTGGGAGGGGAGGGGGTTCTAGTGAAATAAGAAGGGTAGAGTATTTGGAGGGGTGGAGACAATTTGGAGGATAGGGTATAAGAAATGTGGGGGAGAAATTGAGAGGATATCGGGAAGAGGAGTAGTTGAAAATGTGTTAAAAGGATTTCGAAAGGGGTTAATAAGAAACTGAGCGGATAGGGTATCGAGGAGAGGGTGTAGAAAGGGTATTGGTAGAGGAGATTGGGAAGAAAGTTGAATAATAGGGTAAAGAAATTTTTAGGGTAAGGTACGTATGTCATGACTGGCTAAGAGGGGGGAAATTATTTGAAAAATAGCTACTGAAATAGTGTTTGTATCCACATTCAAAGGGAGTCTGTGGAAAAATTATGATTTTTATGTGAAAGTGCGGTCTTGGAGGTGAGATGATTGAGATTTTCAGTTGATCTAATTAAATTTGAGAACAGAATATTAGAATATTCTTTTAATGCGGGAACAGAATCATCTGGATCGAATATTTTCGGATGCAGAATTCTTTTCACAAATACTCGTTTTGGATTTGCGAAAAGTGAAGCTGGAAATCTGAAGAGAATGGATTTAATTTGGTATTGCCTTACTGAAAAGGATGAATCCCTTATTTAATTTGAAATGAAGTCTTGTCTTTGACGATGCATTGGCGAATCTAGAAAAAAAATCTAGGGGTTCAAGACATCGGATCGAGGGGGTTCATGCTATGATTTTAAATAGAATTATCCGTCAAAACGGGAAAAGGCAGAATATTTGGCAAATTCCAGAGAAGGGGGATCCTGACTTTACAACCCCTCCCCCCCCCCCACACACACACATCTAGATCCGCGCTTGTGATATTAATCCCTTGCTGTTCATTTGCAACTCTGATTATGATCCACGAAGCTTCACAATATATAATGACGATATAATCACATATTGAATGCACATGTTATGTACATGTAAGTATATATATATCTCTGCCATTACTACAAATTAGGGTAAATAATTTATTTAAAACACAGAATTTACAGCGACGTCAAGTGTGGTTTATGGATGCGAAATCACATTTCCGCGTCTTCACTTAATAATTCCCCGATGGGACCCGTGGGTTCCGCTAGGGTAAGGACGAAAGCCATGCGCCACCCCGAAACCCCCCCCCCCCCCCCTTTATTGAGAAAGTCTATATCAAAGATTGAAATACAATTTATCTTATCCATCAGTTGTATCTTAAACATCAATAACTCTCGGGAAAATCCCATCAAAATAGATAAATCTTCATTTATGTCCCAACTGTGCGTTTATAAATGTCATTTTAAACCGATTAAATGAATCCCAATTCCAATCCAGGAAATCTTAATGATTGCCAAAAATCCAAAGACTCTTATGTCTTACGTAATCCACAGGAACTCGACGCCACGGATCCTCCATTTTTTTCCTTTTAATTATTAGGAGAAAGTACAGAAGGGGCGAATATCGTTGAGGGTTGTTGGCGTCGAGCTCCTGTGACATACATGTAATCTTACCGACATGGCTTCTGGCACTTCATTCTTCTTTAACTATGGATAAAAGATAATAAAGATATAATTTACATATACATGTAGGAACAAATATGTTAATACAAGTCCTCGTAACCCCACCCCACCTCTTTTACAGTGTATATACGCGTGTATATCATACCAAAAACAATAAAATAAATTAAGGGGGCATAGATTTAGTCAAGTAACCCAGTTTACAAAGTGTATATTACACTCGCTATTTTCAAAGTTTACTTAAGTTGTATTTTTTTTAATCAAGATTTATTTCACTCTCAACCCCCTTCCCCTCCACAACCTCCCACCCATCCTCCTTTAACCCAACTCCTCTCCATGTACTTTACAAATGGCACCCTCTTTTTCTTCTGCTTCGTTTTATTCTAAATATCGAACAATATGAAATAATTGTCATAGTGGTTCCAGGCGATGTAGAGCGCAATAAAAATCATACAACTAACGTGTATATATGTGTATTGATAATCATTACTAGTAAAGGAACTGACTTATTATTGTTGTCAATCTCAGCGTTACCATGACGACAAAGAGTGCCATCTATAATTATATTTACAAGATGGAAGCGCGGTTACTCTATTGTATTATGTGCATTGTTATAGATTACGTGTTATCGGAGATTGAATATCAATTTATCTAGTTCATCGATTATCGTATATTTGTGAAAGGACAGTATTAGAATAAGGGAATACAAAGAAAATGGTGGGATGACATAGAAAAACACATGTTTGATTTAATATATGCGGATACAAGAAATATAAAATCCTAGTTATTATGGTTATATATATACTCATATGTTCTTGGGAGGGAGGGGGTAAACCTTTCTTAAGTAAAGAAAATTTTATTTACATGTAATATGAAATGTTACATTTCTGCTCTATATATTGTATGGTTTTCCTGTTATTTGATAAAGGGTGGAAAGCGAAAAAAAAAAAAAAAAAAAAAAAACATGTCTATATTAATCAATAAAGTCCGTCCGTATGTCTGTCAAAATATTTGTAACATGAAAATCTCAGCAAGGTCTATGAAATATAATAATTCATCAGTGGGTTGCCTATGTTAAAGCCTTTCATTTCATATAAAGTACCATATCTTTTGACCAGGTGGCTATGATCCTGGAATTTGATCTAATTTTCGAACAGTCAGATTGAGAACTTTAGAAACGTAAGAGAGAAAGGATGGTTTTCTTAATACATGTAGATCCTCTATGATCATTATAATTATGGACGCCATGACTTTCGTATTTTCAAGATAAATGTTTTTTTAAAAGTGTATACCTTTGAACCATAAGTTGTTATTGATATACATTTGGTATTTTACAATTTCTGTGAAAAAATCTTATTCATCAACAATGCACGCCTTCTGAACTTGACCTATATATATATCGACTGATCAATCTTTCTTTGCCGTCATAAAGTCAATGTTATTATATTTTCCATTAACACTCCTCTTCTTGCTTCTCATTAATATTAATGCACTCAGTATATAAAAAAAAATATTAAAAAGTTTCTTCATTGCAACTTTTTCATAATATAAAAGGATCCTGGATATATATGTAATACATCTACGTTGGAACTAAATGTACATGTAAATAAATATTCATTCCATCCCTCTTTGACAACAATTATATATCTCCCAAAAGAAAAAAAATATAAATGATAGACAAAATCATTAGATTATCAAAATGCACAAGTTGAATAGGAAAATTTTTATTGATAAAAAAAACTAATGAATTATAAACAATATTAAATAATTTATAAAAATACATGTAATACAAAATGAATTATTATTGATATTATAAAGGCTTAGATCTAGATCAAATAAAGTTTACACGGAACAAATAAATATATTCCAGAACTCATCCATTTTCTACATGTTTTGAATAATTAATATTCATATACTGATTTTAGCAGATTTAAATAGGAAATATATGAATTGTACAATGTGGCAGACCGTAATCAAATAAGATAGGATTGGTTCATTATACCCCGCGTTTCCTCTGTCATTCAATCAATAAACATTCTTCGGTTCCCATAGATCCGAGTCGTTCTCTCTAAATGAAGGAATCAGAACGGACGCTGCGTAGGTGCCGTATTCGCCTTCAAGGTGTATTTGTTTGCGTTTCTTTATAAGATTAGAGGACATAGATGGTATAAAAATAGAATTTATGACGTTACAGAAATAGAGGCCTTCCGTGATGGAGATGAAAACGAATGTTATTGTTGATTGCACATACGACGTATTTTTTTTAAAGAATCAATGATATAAATTACATGTAGTACATTGTACAAGCTACATGTATGACATTAGCAGCACCTTCACACGCTGTTTCTGATTATATTCGTGAACTATTTTAAAATGTTCCTTTACCTTCTTCATACATATATTCTCGATGTTCTTTTGGGGACATCGCATTTTCGCTTCTTTGCGTATAGACGCGAAGTTATACGAAGAAGCGAAGTTACGAAGAAGCAAAGTTACGAAGAAGCGAAGTTACGAAGAAGCGAAGTTACAATGCGAAGAAGCGAAGTTACGATGCGAGGAAGGGAAGCAACTTCGCTTATTCGCATCGTATTGCCCTATGACATAATTGCAATGTTAAAGCATTCAAACATGCATTGAATAGTAGTCATAATTATGGTGGCATACTTCTGCCTCCTACAAACGAGATATTTTCTGTATATTTTATCGAAGGGGGCAGAAGTATGCCACCATACATTAAGTATGTGTCACAGGACAGTGTCTTTGCTTCTTCGCATCGTAGCTTCACTTCATCGCATCGTATCTTCATAATTTCTCTTCTTCGTAACTTCGCGACCATCATATGCGCGAAGAAGCGATGTCCCTAAAAGAGCACCGTAATGTTCACTTATATATATATATATATCCATTCGTGTTTGGCAACACCGGCAATTCATCCAGCCCTTATTACTTGTACGGTTTTTGTTATGTTTTTGATTAATTTTTTCGTTTATCATTTTTGTGGGGGGATTGTAAGTTTTTTCCCTTATTATTTCCTTTTTGGTAGTCTAAGATATTTATAAGTATACGTTTCAGGCTTTAATATAAATGTACATAAGATAGATAAATTAAAATCATCAGAGCTCAGTTCATTCCTTTCCTAGGATTAAAGATAAATAACACACCCACATCTCATCAACTTTACCTTTATTTCAAATCAAATCCGCTTTGTGTACCTGTTAATATATATTGATTCTAGGTGCAAAATATCACAAAAATGGCTGCTACCTTACGTAAAAAAACTCTTTGAAGTTGGAGATGATAACAACACTCCCCCTTATATACCATGACATGTTATACTTTAATCGATATTGAATTTTCTCTTCTTTGTGAGGTATAGTATTCGTCTTTTGAAGACCCTCCACGCGGAATTCCGGAATTGTTTTGTCCGACCTCAAACTTGGCTTTTTCCTAGAAACTGACAGAAAAGGAGTCATTTATTGATTCATTCTGTAAACTAATGAGAGAAATAAATTCAAAATAGGATTCCTGTTGAATTCCTACTTAACAACCAAGTAAATAAAAATATTCAATAAGAAAAGTTAACAAAACTTATACTCTAAATTTCTTAAGCCCTGGATCTCGTGGACAATAACATCAACATTCCTTTTATTTTCTAGAAATAAATATAATGCATCTTTTCTCAAGCAATCTAGGAAGTGGTTCCTTCTAAGCCATTATGACAAAGATGATTAATTTTACACGTATATAGCAAAATACGTTGATCCCAGAAAATACAATAAGCCGGACTGTTGTGCCCCAAGAAGGATATATTTTGTTAAAATGAAATATTTTGTAAAATGAAATTATCAAATAAGGTGTTTTTGATACACAATTCACAATATATTTTATATTGACAACATCACAGAATATTATACCATTTGCTATTTCAGAAGAAATTGAAAATTTAGATCTTCAAGCAGATATGTTGATTGGTCTGTCATTTTTTTTAATGAGATATGTAGATTGGTCGGTCACTACTTTAATGCCCAGTATTGCACATACATGTATTGAACACCTAGGACAATAGAGTCTTAGGAGCTCGACGACATGGAAAAACAATATATATATTCTTCCATTCCATAATAAAGACAAAATAAAGACAAAGTAGAGAAGTGGCGGATTTCATTGAGGTTCGTTGGTGTCGAGCTCCTGTGGTTTCAGTAGATTACATGTTAATAGTGCTAAACTAACATCACATTAGGAGCAGTGCCCCCTTCCCTTATGTCTTTCCAAAATTCACAAAATTGTACATGTATTTGTTTATATGATGATTTACCGTAAGCGTTACCCCCCTACTTCCATAGCCGAACTCACCAACCAACCAACCAACCCCCTCCCCCAGCCCCCCCCCCCCCCCAAAAAAAAAAACCGCACACACAAACACACCCTAACACACACAACAAAACAAAAAAGGATAAGCATTTTAGATCAGTGCATGTACATGCTGGCACATTATGCTTTTTTAATCTACTCCACATTTTATCATCATACAGAAAAGACCGTGAAACCAAGTGGGGTATTTCATACCATTGTACCTTACCATACATGTTTTGTAACGTCATTTACGTTCCATGTCCCTGTTATAAAGGTTACACTGCTGACGAACATTTCTGAGTAATAAAAAATGATATAGGTTGGGTCTAACAAAACACGAACATAGGTCAAACTTTATTCCTAGATTGACTTCGTCAGAATTTCACAAATATTGGCAAAGTTCTCGGTCTCATTTCTCGGTAATTAGGCCATGTATCCTCACCAAATTTTTAGAGTGTACGTGTCTATACCTAGGCATGAATCCCTGAAAATATCACTATTAAATTTTAAACTTAGAAAATTTTGAGACTTCGTAAGAATTTCAGAAATATTGGCAAAGTTCTCGGTTCTGGTGACAATAAGACACCGGACACAACAAGACCACGTAGTGACCACAGAGGACAGGAATGATCGTCATAACACTGACAACCACACAGGAATGATCGTCATAACACTGACAACCAAACGATCCAATCAATAAGACTAAGAACATAACAAGACCTCGTAGTGACCACAGCGGACCACACAAAGGAATAATCGTCATAACACTGACAACCAAACAATCCTATAAATAAGACACCGAACACAACAAGACAACGTAGTGACCATAGCGGACTACACACAGGAATGATCGTCATAACACTGACAAGCAAACAATCCAATCAATAAGACACCGAACACATCAAGACCACGTAGTGACCACAGCGGACCACACACAGGAATGATCATCATAAACAAAGACAACCAAACGATCCAATCAATAAGACATCGGACACAACAAGAACACGTAGTGACCACAGCGGACTACATACAGGAATGATCGGCATAAACAATGACAACCAAACAATCCAATCAATAAGACACCGAACACAACAAGACCAAGAAGTGACCACAGCGAACCACACACAGGAATGATCATCATAAACAAAGACAACCAAACATTCCAATCAATAAGACACCGGACATAACCAGACAACATAGTGACAACAGCGGACCACACACAGGAATGATCTTCATAAACAATGCCAACCAAACAATGCCAACCAAACAATGACAACCAAACAATGACAACCAAACAATCCAATCAATAAGACACCGGACACAACAAGAACACGTAGTGACCACAACGGACCACACATAGGAATGATCGTCATAAACAATGATAACCAAACAATCCAATCAATAAGACACCGGACACAACAAGAACACGTAGTGACCACAGTGGACCACACAGAGGAATGATCGTCATAAACAATGCCAACCAATCAATCCAATCAATAAGACACCGGACACAACAAGAACACGTAGTGACCACAGCGGACCTAACACAGGAATGATCGTCATAGACAATGACAAGCAAACAATCCATCAATAAGACACCGGACACAACAAGAACACGTAGTGACCACAGCGGACCACACACAGGAAGGATCGTCATAAACAATGATAACCAAACAATCCAATCAATAAGACACCGAACACAACAAGACCACACAGTGACCATAGCGGACCACACACAGGAATGATAGTCATAATCAATGACAACCAATTAATCCAATCAATAAGACACCTGATACAACAAGAACACATACACAGCGGACCACACACAGGAATGATCGTCATAAACAATGATAACCAAACAATCCAATCAATAAGACACCGAACACAACAAGACCACGCAGTGACCATAGCGGACTACACACAGGAATGATCGTCATAAAAAATGACAACCAAACAATCCAATCAATAAGACACCGGTCACAACAAGACCAAGTAGTGACCACAGCGGACCACACACAGGAATGATCGTCATAAAAATGACAACCAAACAATCCAATCAATAAGGCACCGGACACGACAAGAACACTCACACAAACGGACCAACATACTGACAAAGACACAAAGTAGATATAGAAACACTGCTGACAACACACACAATACAAGAACCCATTTTGGTTGATAAACTGTCTTTCTTATCTCAACTCATCTCATCTTATCTTATCTACTGAATCTTATCTTATCTTTGATCTTATCTTATCTTTGATCTTATCTTATCTACTGTATCTTATCTGATCTTATCTTATCTACTGTATCTTATCTTATCTTATCTTATCTACTGTATCTTATCTTATCTTTGATCTTATCTTATCTACTGTATCTGATCTGATCTTATCTTATCTACTGTATCTTATCTGATCTTATCTTATCTACTGTATCTTATCTTATCTTATCTTATCTTTGATCTTATCTTATCTACTGTATCTTATCTGATCTGATCTTATCTTATCTTATCTTTGATCTTATCTTATCTACTGTATCTTATCTTATCTTATCTTATCTACTGTATCTTATCTTATCTTTGATCTTATCTTATCTACTGTATCATATCTGATCTGATCTGATCTACTGTATCTTATCTTATCTTATCTTATCTTTGATCTTATCTTATCTACTGTATCTTATCTGATCTTATCTTATCTTATCTTATCTTTGATCTTATCTTATCTACTGTATCTTATCTTATCTTATCTTATCTACTGTATCTTATCTTATCTTTGATCTTATCTTATCTACTGTATCATATCTGATCTGATCTTATCTACTGTATCTTATCTTATCTTATCTTTGATCTTATCTTATCTACTGTATCATATCTGATCTGATCTTATCTACTGTATCTTATCTTATCTTATCTACTGTATCATATCTGATCTGATCTTATCTACTGTATCTTATCTTATCATGCATGTACTGTGGTAGTAAACACAGGAAAGACCAATAAGTATCCGGTGCCCGACGGTCTTCTGAACTTTGGACGGTCTCAATGGAAAATGATGTGCTTATACATGTATCCAGAGTGCGTGCTCATAACATACCACTGATCTTCAAAGACGTACAGTCGCAATTTCAAACAAATGTGTCGTGCAACCTCCAAATGATTTATCAAATGATCATATGACTTTTGCACAATCACGATTAAATTATGTGGGTCCCCCAGATACCTTTCTGGGATTGAACAATAATTGGAGTGATACAAAAAAAAATGATTGAGGATAAAAAAAATATTGCTCATGTACAAAGAATCGCTTGTGATAAAAAAAAAATGGTAAAGGCTCAATTAATTAAAAAAACAAATGGGCAACAAAGGCGAGACAATAAATTGTAAAAATGACATCGGAAATGGGTTTGTTGACCCTCAAAATTCCTGATTTGATGTGCCACACTTAATATTTAAAGAAAGAATTTAATTTCATCTATTGGGGGAAGGCATTTGGCGGCCATTTTGAGTTTCCGCCGATAAAAAGAGTTGCCCAAGGTCGCTAGAGTGGCAAAAAAGCTAGGATCGTTCAGTACTATCCCATAGATAAAAATCATCAAATAAAAAAAATATTCATAGGAAAGGACAATTCTAGGTCGGCCACATGTTTTATAAGGCTGTCAAAATCGACTACAATGTACTAGCTTCGCTACGATGCGCATAATTATCTTTTAATTTCCAAAACGAAGATTCTGATCAGCCAAGAAATTTTGTTGATACCTGCATCATTTAATTTCCATTGTCATTTTCAAGAAACGAAGATTATGATTGGCTGAGAAGTTTTGTTGATACATCGATCAACACAATTTTTCACGGAAGTCTATTTATAGCACTATTTTTAGAACTGGGGTTCCCTCAAACATGCTGAAAATACAATTTGTTGATGTTTGCTTATCATTTCAAGGGTACCATTCCTTTTCTACTTACTCAAAAATTAACAGTGCATGTAGAATTTGCTCAAACTGGTCCTTATTCCAAAGACATAGAGAGACGATCGTTCGCTGTTTGAATCATGGCGGCTGCCATAACTTGTTTTGGCAGACGTATCACTGCGAAACCTTCCGACTTACGAAATATAGTGCGGTGATTGATTGTTTTTAGATCCAAGAAAACAGTCTGTTTTCCATAATTAAATGATAAGAAATGAATCTTATATTTTTTCTGTTGTGGCAGGTATCACCCTAAAAATTGGACAGAAAACGTTTGCATCAACGCGCTACGCGCATTGATGCAGTTTTCTGTCCAATTTTTCGGGTGATACAATGTACCTGCATCAACAGAAAAAATATAAGATTCATTTCTTAAATCAACCGAAACCGGAAGCACGCGCTTAGCAACGTCATAAAAAATGTTGCTAGCAACACAATTTCAAAGCGAGGTATCAACACAAAAACTTGAGGGAAAACTTATGCATCCTGCGCTACGAGTTTCCCTCAATTTTTTGGTGTTGATTCTTTGATCAACCAAAAAAATATTACAATGATTCCTTAAGTCATATACTTTTGAAAAGCTTGACGTCAATTGCATACGGGAGGATGTGGTGTTTGGGAATTACCCTTCCCAACTAAATGTCGAAATGGCCTAAAATCCATAAAATTTCTAATTTTTTGGAGACATAAATTCATAAGCCTCGGCAACATCGTCTGGTGTAAACCACTAAGAGTTTCTATCATGACATTCACGTCAACAGCCTATAACGTACCAATAAAGCTTCACACCTTAATGTGCCTTTCACCATGTATAAAGTAGGATGTAGTGACTTAGACATGAAATCAATATCTAACTACGGATTCTCTCGCCTCTGTCTCTCTATCATTACATGGTCACTTAAGGATGTTATAACATCTTATTTTATCCTTTTACCTACATTTTGTGCCCCCGGAATAATCAAGATTCGGGGGTATATTTTTTATGTCTGCGAAGAAAACTTTAACTTCGGAAATATGTTTTGACTGTTACGTGATATATAGGGCTTTTGGATTCCTTGTGATAGAGTTTTACCAATAACAGACGGTTGATGGCCGACGAAGTACGTCCGAACGAAACGCGACGAAACTCACCAAATACAAGGGGTCGTGTATAAAACAAACCTTATGTATCTTTCAAAAACATACATAAAAATATTAAAATGAATACATATAATTACATACGTATTTATTCATGTTTTTTGTTTAATTACTGACTGCAGTACTAATAGAGTTTTGATTAATTTCTTAAAAAGATATTTCATATTATTTATACACGACCCCTTATGCTTGGTAAGTTTCGTCGCGTTTCGTTCGGACGTACTTCGCCGGCCAATAACCGTCTATTAATGGTAAAGCTCTGATAGGACTTTCTATTGGTACGAAACATTTTGACCTAGTGACCTTGACCTTTGAAGCTTATTATTTACTTACTAAAACTTTCATCCTCAGTTATATCTTTTGAATGCATGGATAGTGGGAGAACTTTCATATATGAATTTTCTTGTGACAAGAACTTTCCATTGGTATTGAAAGTTCGGACCTTCGTGACCTTAGAGTTTGATTAATTGGGTTTTTCATATTTCAATGTGTTTTCCTTGTGATAAAACCTTCCATTGGTGACACACTTTTTTTTTACTTTTCTTTACTTTGGAGGTTGATCTACTTCAGAAAAAATATCATTTATTGTTTGGATGGAAAGTACTAGACTTTTCTTGTGACAAGAACTTTCAATCGGTGCATTAATTTTTGACCTCGTACATGTACACGTGACCTACTGCACACTACGGCCAACATCATCTGATGTGTTTTCATTTGTGTTTAGAACACATTAAGGAAGTGAGGTTCAGAGAATAGGCTTTTCTTGTGACAAGACCTTTCAATCGGTGCCCAAATTTTCGTACTTCGGCCTCTGTCTGTCTGTCCGATCGTCCGTCCGTAGAACTTTACTTGTGAGAGCGAATCATATAGTACAAAATAAATTCGTTTATCATTATTCTCAGCTGTCTGTGGTTTAGTTGTGCACCTGATATTTTGTTTGAGCCCCTGGCCCCCAGGGTCTTGGAAAATGGATGTGTTCATTTTCTCCTATAAATAACTATGTAATTTTATGGCCACTAATTCTCGGAAAGTATAATTGATAGAAAGATAATTCTTTTAGCATTATCCTAAGCCTTTGATTTAGTTATGCTCCTGATGTTTTGTTTGAGATCCTGACCCCGCAAGGTCTTGGAAAATGGGTGTGGTAATTTTCTTCTATATCACTCTATGTAATCTTGTGAACACCAATTCTCAGATAGTATAATTCTTTTAGCATTAATCTCAGTATGTGGTCTAGTTGTGCATTTGATATTTTGTTTGAGCCCCTGACCCCCTGGGTCTTGTAAAATGAATGTGTTCATTTTCTCCTATATAACTACACAATCTTGTGAGCACCAAATCTCAGAAAGTATAATTGATAGAAAGATGATTCTTTTAGCATTATCCCCAGCCTATGGTCTAGTTGTGCATCTGATATTTTGTTTGAGCCCCTGACCCCATGGTCCTGGAAAATTGATGTGTTCATTTTCTCCTATACATTTAGAACTCTATCATGTATTCTTGTGATTACCAATTCTCTGAAAGTAAGCCCCTGATCCCCAGGGTCCTGGAAAATGGGTGTGACGCTTAAATTAATTTAAGCAAGCGACTAGGAGAGCTTCAGTCTCATTAGAGACTTCTGGTTTTTAATTAATGACTGATTTCTTCATTATTCTATCCTACTCTAACCTTAGTTTAGTCCTCTATCGTTTATTTGATCTATCCTATAACATTATACTTTTCTGGTGCTTCTTAGTCAAAGGAGGGACTTAAGCAAACTAATCTGAATTCAAAATGTCGTCCCACTCTACGCATTAGAAACCTTTACCAGATGTCGAAACATTAATGTTGATTTTTTTTAAATTGTCGGTTTGTACAATTAATGTAATGATTTCTTAAATGTAGGCTTCACACTGTCCCGATTTTGATATCCGATGGACACACGAATATGAAATTTTCAATTTCGTGCGAAGTTACTCCCGAATATGGTTAAGATCCGCTCAGCAACCGATGTTTTTACGATGCTAAAAGATGACTACACGATTGTATCCGAACCGCTCCCGATGACAACACGACGGGACGAATTTTATCTTAAAACATATCCGAAGGTCATACGAAGGCTTACGATGTATTAACGAAGGCTATTAGATTGCTTCACGACGTCGTATCTAGAATGCGATGCATCGGATTATAACCAGGAATGCATTACGTTTTGGGTGTTTTAAAATTCTTGTTTAATCAGTAGCACAGTATCAATGGTTTCCTCCTCCGCCTTTTATAATTTCTGTCTCAGAAAAATACAAAAATACCCACAAGTTAGCAACTCAAATATATGTTATCGAATATCTGAATCGCACAGCTGTCTATGTAGCATGGTTAGCCAATATATATGAATGTTGATTCTTATCATGCTCGACCATCTTTGAAAGTTTGATTTTACTAGGCATATCATTACAGTTCTATATGTGAAAGTGTGACTACCAGACGGACAAATAGACAACGGGTTCGGTTATCAGTGACCTTTGCGTAGCAGTTGTCATGTATTATTGTCAACCAAAAATCGTCTTAAAATATCACGAATTTCATTTATAAACATCATTGGTGGAAACAAGTGGAAGACGTGATGATTCAATGTAAGAAAGATGAAAATGGATATATGTCACAACAAGATTGTCAATATTAAAATATATGTTCTATAGTACCAATTTTGATGTACTAGACACATGTTTCGGATATTTTAATCCTCGTTAGTACATGTAGTACTTTAAGTCAAACAGTTTAAACGCAGCCAAAGTGAATTTTGATAATAGTATTACCAGTAATTATAGAAAATACTGAGTCTGTACATGCTCTCTTACATGTTACATTATTATTATCTAAAGAGGCTAACCACGTGTCGTAATAAATATGTAAAATTTAACATCGCCCTTTTTGTGGTGCTTTAACTTTTTTACATAAATATATATCCTTTACGTTGGATCCTATTTTTTCTGATTTTGGACATGCTCTCCTATATGCATTTAAAGAAGCAATGCTTCTACATGTACCTTCGTTTTTCCTTATTGTAACATCATTTTGCTTTATAATGCATTGATTGTGAACTTGCAAATTGAACAATTTGAAGAAGACAGAGATTGCGAGAAGTTTTTAATTTGATAAATTTGGATTAGAAAAATACTTTAAAAATGGCTTTGAATATTATGTACTAAAAAAACCTATTTGAAATGTTTTGTTTAATATTTGTGTCTGTCATCTTTTGTATCGGGATCCCATCTTAACGTCGTCGTACTAGAGTACGATGACATAACGATGTCATTTCGATGGAATTGCGAGGTTGTCACGAAGTCGTATAGCCTTCCTAACTCCATCAAGAGGTTATTCGAAGGAGAAACGAAGATGTTACGAATACGCAAGATGCCTTCTCGATGGTCTTACGAAGGGCAAGATGATTACACGAACCTGTTTCGAAGATGGTCCTTAATTCGGGAGTGCCATCGGGAATTTATTGGCATGCCAAAGATTTTGACAGCACTCCCGAAGTTGTTCCCGAAGTTTGACAAATCAAGCCGGCAGTCATACGATGGTTCAAGATGCCCTTACGAATAGCCCGATTATATTACGATCACACCCGAATTTGAAAATATCCTTTATCGTGTGGCCATCGGCTGCTTAAATCGGGACAGTGTGACGCCAGCATAAGTAGGAGTTTTTGTTCACTTTTATTTTCGTTTTTATACTATCGTCTGAAGACTGACTACTTTCCTTTTTGCAGGGTTTTGTTTACTTAGAGGTGATTGTTTGTTTGTTCGTGTTCTTTTTTTCTTTTTGTCTGTTTGTTTGTCTATTATTGTCATTATTTAATTTTTTTTGCCATGAATATCTATTTTGCGTACACGAAAAAGTAAAATGTAAATGAAAAGTTAAGAATTATTTCTTTGATTACTGGAAATATTTGTGAATCCTCTATTTTACTATATCTATGGGTTTTTTTTTTTTCATTTTCAGGTTGCTTGTTCACAGGACAGCTATGTGATATGGAAGAACAGTGTGTGGACGGTAAGTTGATTTTTTCGGGGAGGGGGGGGCAAATCGGGTGCCGTACATCAACTATATTCATGTATAAACTTTACGGACAGGCGCTATTTGATTAAGGCATTATATTAGATGTATAAGGGATAACTGGTTTACCCACTTACTGAGTTTGGAATTCTAAATTTATGACCTAGTTATAATATAAAAAAATATTGAAAATTTTCAACCAATGTGTTTTTTAAAAAAGTTAGTTCCTTTAAGAGTTATCGGCCCTCAATGTTTACATTGAAGTCTATTGAAAAACTAATATTTCAGCCATATTTTCCAAGAAAATGATGGGGGTTCCACATGTTCAAGTATGGTTGAATGAAGAAAATCTGAAAATTAATATTTATCAAATTCATTCTTTTTCCACAATCAAAACGTAAAAACTACAAAAGTCGGCGGTTGCCGATCATCTGATAAAATATCATTAGAAAATCAAAATGTAGTTCAAACTACTGAAAGAACAAATTTATTGGGTTTAAAACTCATAAATTTGCTCTTGTAATAAAAAACACCCTGAGTGATGGGCTCCGATTCCGGAATCAAGAAGAGTAACTCCCCGACAAAGTCAAATTTTGAAAACTGTAAAATCACGGTTATCTTTCTTACTCCGTGCAAATCTAGAGCTATTTCATATGCAAAAGAGTACTGCACAGTATATGTTTCTAGGGTTCCAATAAACTATTCAGCAAAGCTTATATACATAATATACACAATAGATTGTAACCCATGTTCATAGGAGAATATTTGATAAAATATATGTTTGATAAAATGGTGGCTTTTTTTTTTCATTTTACAAAGTATTTCTTTAAATAATGAACGTTGAATTCCAAAAGAACTTCTAAAGATTTTTTTTCTTAAAAAAATGTGTCTCCATTTCCTTCAAATATAAACTTTTAAAAGTTATTTTCAGACGCGTGACCAAAGTACCCTTTCAAGTGGAAGCACTTTCAGTCAGGGGTTAGGGGATCGATTTGAGGTCCCTCGTGGGTCCAGGGAGAAGCCCTTGTTGGGATCCAAGGGGCAAAGCTCTGGAATCAATGGATTTTACACATTTACAGGACAGTTTTTTACGTTAAAATGGCCGCCTTCTCGGACTTCTTTTAAACACTTTTTTTATTTTTTCATAGAACGACATGGAAGCATCCCCGTTCTTGCGTACGTCTGGCTACGCGCCTGAATTTGGTGAACTATTCCAAATTGGAAGACACATGCAAGCTCCTTGGAGAGATATATATTATAACACTTTTGAATTATTATAAGAATTGTTTTTATATTTTTACAAGATAAGAAGAAAAGGTGTTCAGACTTCATTGCCAATTCAAACGATATTTTTTTTCTTTGAAAAGAGCGTCTATATAAAACGCATAAAGCTGTTTGTTCGTGCATGGAGCATTTACATGTACATTTAGTTAATCGAACTTAAAGACGAACCGACAAAAGGAGCGATAGAGCTGACAAAATCTGGAAAACTGTCTCCATAAGGTTTCCGATGGAAAAAAACACCAACCAAAAAAAAAAAAAAAAAAATCCCTGATAGTAATTGAAAGTCATTTGTTGTGTGCTGAACTGACGAATAATTGTAGGTTAGGATCTGTAATGTCGTCTACATCTCGTGAAAACAGATCTCTTTCAGGAAAATAAACGAAGATCAGGGACATCACGGCGATCGCCATTACCCGGTAAATACACGTCATGCGATTCATTTATGCTGATTAATTTACGAGCTCGGCATACGGTGTCTAATGAAATGGAATTCGAGCCCGACATGCAAGGCTCGTCAAAAAAGGAAATTAAACGCTGGTGTTATTTCTTTGCGACGGGGTTTTCTGACTAAAGTCATCGAAAACTGAACTTAAAACAAGCAAAGCAAAAACAAAATGTGTATCAAAATAGATACACGAAGAATATATATAAAAATAACTGAAGGAGGTAAACGTTAAAGTACATGAAACAATGGTAAAAGAGAAATTGTTTGTCGTTCCATTTTAAAATGTAGGGGTTTTCTTAGCTAAAGCATGTAAAGACCTTTGTTTGAATTATTGTCCTAACCCTATCTGTCTGTATAACCTTTACATTTGCTACTTGATTCTTACATAAAGCAATAATTATGCGAAGAAATGATTCAATCTTGACATTATATTGTCATTATTAAAAAAAACTTTTTTACATTCTGTTTATTCAATTTTGCAAATACGTTGAGTTTTGATTGAGTAATATACATTTTCTACTTTGCCGCCGCACCCACACCTTACTAGTACATGTAACAGCAAGCTAAATACTACATGTCCTCTTCAAATATTCTATATTTCAACAAAACTGTGCTCCCTAAGACTTTGATTTGCTGACATGTTTAGGATTTTCTTTCCATTTGAAACGCACGATCACACCATTTCTCACAGGTAGCATGTACTAAAGTTCTTTTTTTTTAAAATCTAAATAAACAAATGTTGCCACCTGGGCCCTAATTTAATGAAACATTTTGGAGTTTTTCTTCGCATCTGCTACACTGTACATAAACAAAAGTAAAGGGAACTCGGTTGCAAAACACACTTATCAATAACACCCCTATGCCAACACACAGAGTGCAACACATGTACAACACAAGTACAGCGCAAGTTCAACACAAGTACAATACAAGCAAAACACAAGTACACAAAAGGACAACACAAGTACAACACAAGTACACACAAGTACAATACATGTACATACAAGTAGAACAAAAGTACACACAAGTACAACACAAGTAAAACACAAGTACAACACATGTACATTACAAGCACAACACAAGTAAAACACATGTACAACACAAGTACAACACAAGCACAACACAAGTACGACACATGTACAACACAAGTTAAACACAAGTGCAACACAAGTACACATAAGTACAACACAGGTACAACACAAGTACACACAAGTGCAACACAAGTGCAACACATGTACATACAAGTACAACAAAAGTACACACAAGTACAATACAAGTAAAACACAAGTACAACACATGTACATTACAAGCACAACACAAGTACAACACATGTACAACATAAGTACAACACAAGTACGACACAAGCACAACACAAGTACACATGTACAATACAAGTAAAACACAAGTACAACACAAGTAAAACACAAGTACACATAAGTACAACACTAGTACACACAATTACAACACAAGCACAACAAGTACAGCACATGTACACACAAGTACAACACAAGTACACACAAATACAACACAAGTACACACAGGTACAACACAAGTACTTGTACAACAACAGACACAATAAGGGAAAAAAAACACAAAAATACTATAAACACCAAAGACTACATGTACAGATAAACCTCCGAGACCAGTGCGTAATAAGTGCCGACTTAGGACAACCATCTGTCACTTCAATTGCAAATGGTGTGTTTATCCGGATTACGTACTTACAGCCCTCCCACAGCACATACCAAGTGGTCTCGTAGAACGCACATGGTGTGTTTAGTAGCCTTCTCAATGTAAGATGACTGTAAAAATAAGTTCGCAAAACGCAAGAGACGAGTACATGTAACACACATGTAAATGGGTAGAATTTAAAAACATAGGATGTACGAAAAACAGTCCGTGCTCTGCTGGCTGGAGCGACCTCATGCATTTAATCACCGAGGAGTCATCACCAATCAGATAAGACACGGGGGGGGGGGGGGGGGGGGAGGGGACCTGACAAAGATGTCTCACAAGGAGCATGTTCGGGATTCCAGGAAAAAGTAGAATCTGAAAAAAAGTGCACTTTTAAAGTCAATGTCTAAGTCACTACATTCTCCATACAATCTTGCAATAAATGTTTGTATCATGTATCTGCTGAATGCACTTCCTCCAAAATTTATGCATGTACATAAGTCCCTGATATGAAATTTCAAGAATAGCAACGACATACATGTACTAATAGATTCGTACTTCGAGCTAAACTTAGCTATAGAACTGAAAATGTCATTTGATAAAATATTCATGAATTAAAAATTGAATCGATGCAATTTCAGTCGCAATCTCCTTAAAGTTTTGTTTGTATTTCATCACTTAGTCTAGAAAAAAGACTAATGAGTAAAAAGAAAAACTGTTGAATTGACAGAATTATATTTTGCATTCTCATGTGTCATTTAGAGTGCAGAATAAAGTAGTGTATAGTAACGATCCAAATCCTCATATTGATAAAAAAATATTCAAAACAATAAATTGGAAGGACTTTTTTATTGCCCAGAGATAGACTGATACCTTTTGTTTAAGGGGCATAGCACCGTAAATTGTCTGGGAACTCAGATTTCCTCCAGATTTCAATGAATCCTGACAGTTTAAGTACGTGTATATCTACTTAAAACGAGCTCTATCAGACGATAAAAAACCAAACACTTGCAGACGATCCCAAGATGGCGGAATCCACAAGAGATCGTGTGCGGAACCCCCGGGGCATCCATTAGCCCGAATTTACTCTCCATCTCTGTTCACATCCTCTCATTACACCAGTGAAAACAGCTCGTTTCGTGACGAATTCGATGACAAATGATACCAAATTATTTTCTTCATATTTTCCGAGGCATTAATCACTAACAAAATCGTCGCCTTGTTATTTTGTCCTCCTGGATTCAATTTTCCCGTATTATCGATCCCGCGAAGGCTACACGATAAAACTCAAATTGCAGAAAAGGCAATTTGCAGATTTTGTCAGTTAAAGAATCCTTAGTTATTTCGAACAAGGAAAGTGAAAGGGACCCGCCATGTAATTTGCCGTGTTCCTGTCAAATCAGTACAGGATGTCGCCAAAAGTTGACTTCTATGGTATCCTTTCTGCCTCCAGGATTTCATACAAATTCATGTCATCTGTAAACATCTTTACAAGTTGCCGAATTTGAGCTACGAGAATCTAACTAGATTAAAGACAGATGATCCTTCTATATGCAGTGTTATCATATTGCATCCAAAATATCGGACATGTATGTAGGACAATTAAAAGAAACAATTAAAATGCAATTATTTTAGAGACATTAAATTTTGTGATCTAAGAGATATTACAGTTTTGTTCTATCGAGCTGTCTAATGATCAGTTACAGCATACATGTATACATTTATTTCTATCTACTCAAGTTTCAAAATATCCATGGCTTCATTTTGTTTGCATTAATTTTCTTTTCCTACGTATATGCAAATTAGCATTTTATAAATATTCCGCATATTATTAATATGAATTGAAAAAATCAAACAGTCACTAAAACTGCAATAAGTTTGCTTCTTAAAAAAGACAAAAATTATATGCTATTTGGCTTTTATAAATCCTTTTGATCCACCCTGTAAACATATCTATCAAAATTGAGTAGGACAGAGCTAATTCGCGCTAGCTTATCGAAATAACAGTTTGAAGGGAAAACACAGTGAATGATCCGGTCGCTGGTCATAATTATAGGGTAGACTGGACATCACTGCCATGTACGACCAGTAATTGGTGTAGATATGGGAGACTCCATCCGTCCTGTGTACAGCGAAGGTCGCCATTATCACTTATCACGTGACATGGTTCCTGCCATTGTTTCATCGCACCTTGCTCGTGTTTATACAATGTACGTGCATGAATAAATATATACTGGCCGATCAGATTTTTTTTTATCGCCAATAATTCTGTAGATTACTTTTGGTATCTTTAAGACAATGTGATATAATTGCTTTACAATTGTGTATCGCCATACAAACTAAACCAATATCTTTAAGTTAATATGATACAACTCTTAATATTTTAATCACAAAAAATGTAAACAATTTATTTTCTTTTTTCTAAATCAAATTTCTATAACAAAATTATTTTATGTGCCATCGATAGCCATTGATTGTGTAACACTATATATATTATATTAATATATAACAAAATAATATATGGTCTGTACATATATGTATCGATTGCCTCCAGAATTTGTCATATTTCGTACTGTTATGGAAAAGAGGGACTTCAAGAATCGTTACATGGCAAAAATGGATGATTTAGCTGAGCAAAAGGCTTAGATTGTTTTATAATGTTTTATGATGATTTTAATACTTATAATCATTTAAATAGAATCAAGCCTTTCCTATGACACTACATGTACGAAGCACAAAGGAATTTAAAAATGCATTTTTTCGTGTTGGATCGGAGCTAGACCCGTGCTATTACGACATACTGTGGTTTTATCATTTACACGCACTGTTCAGACAAATCAAAATCCAGAACAGCCTAAAATAGAACAGTTTGTCGACACATAACTAGCTAAACCAATCAAATTTCGACTTACGAAATGTTCTTTAATTAGAAAGAAATGCATTCAAATCTTCTACAGCGTATTCAACATATATATCAAATAGTCCAGATATCAACTGGAAACGTTAAATTTTCATTGTACAATGACGTTTTGAAATAGTAGTCATGGCGCATAAATATAAGTGAATTGAATTCACATAGCTACGTAGATGTAATGCCATTAATAATATGTGAAATAGAAAATGTTGCAAACGCAACCCTGAGTTTTCAATAGATACCAAGGATATCAAACACAAATGAAAGGCATGTAGCCAGGCATACGCGAGTACGCAGATGCCTCCACATTTTGTTGCAAAAAAAAAAGAATAAAAGAAAGTGCACAAAGAGTCATTTTAACGTAGGAAACTGCTCAATTAATGTGTAAAATCCATAAAATTCCGGGGCTTCGCAAGGGCTTAATTCTCTCTCTGGACCCATTAGAACCTCAGTGATCCCCAACCTCCTGACTGAAAGTGCCTCCACTTGAAAAGTACTCTGGCTACGCACCTGATATGAATTATTCATGTGCTCTTATTTTCCTTCATGAAAACAACAAAGTTTTGAGTAGAATTTATCTGCATATGCATTTCTATTAAAAACGACTCAATTTAAAAACACATAACTTTCAAAAACAGATTCTAGCGTAATTAGAAAAAGTCGTTCTTAAGCCGTGATATGAAAGTATGGGACTTAACATTGTGTTTTATCATTTGCCTGAAGTTCTTTATTGATCAAAGAGGTTTTCTATAGAAATCATTAGGTTTTTGGCATTCAAATCTTGTTAAAAGCTTATAAATGTTCAAAGGTCTCATAGAGTCTTGCCAAAGGCTTTTCAGTCTTCTTTTAGTATCTCCCAGATTTCCGAGAAATTTAGTTGGTATTGTGAGGTTTCCCAATTTCGAATTATATATAGACATCATTTCATGCGTGCTTTCACGAAGGAACGGTCATAGTTTTAGGGTTTCTTTCGATATGTGAATCAAAAGGCATGAAATTGAAAAATCACATAAAGGAGCTGTTAAGATAAGGGCCGTATTTAGCCCTGAATCTCGTGCCTTATTTCTTCCGCATGGCGAATCGTACACAGAAAAGCATGAATCATTATTGAAATATAATGTATTTGTAGACCTTTTACATGTTTTACATTATGTTAAGGAACTCTTAAGGTTGTAAAATTAAGGTCGAAAGAGGTAGGGGTGCTCGGATAGAAAATCCCATAATATCGACAAAAAACGTATAAATTTTTGAATATTTTATCTAAAATGGATAAATATAAGCTAAAAGACATCAAATATGTCTACATTGCGTATCAGAAATAGATTTCGAACGTTCTACCTCCTTAAATTGGTAAATAATGAAATCCGGAACTTAAAATACGGTCTTATTCTTCATTCAATGGCTACAATAAAAGCCTTTTAGCGCGAAATACACATTGACGGAGAAATGAACATCACTCTTGCTCATTTCGTTTCTAATTCTTGTATCTTTCATTCAATCATATTGAGTACACAATGTTTGATGGATTAAAGAGGAAAAATAGTAAAATGTGCTATATTTAATGGTCAAAAAGATCGATTCTTATAAAATGCACCCCCCTTTCCATTTTTAGTTTTTCGTCTCTGAGGTAGTGTTCCCCCCGGAGATACAGAACCCCACTTTGCCAAAAAAATTGTATCATGGATACACATCTCCAGTAAAAGTGGCTTTCTGTATATCCGGGGGGAACAATGTTCAATAAAACTTTTCCGTTTTCTATTGATTTCTATGGGAAAAAGATAAGTTTTGACCTAAAAATTAGCAATATTATGCAAAACAGAGGAAAAATAACTTCATATTCTGATGGGACGCCGTATAGGTATACATTTTACCAAAAAAGGTTCTTGAAATATCAATTTTCAAAATTCCACTTTTCAGGGCTGATTTTACGCCTTATCTTAACAGCTCCTTTGCGTATGGATAATAATTGAAGAAAACCATCCTATTAAGGACATACCACAGTTAAAAACAAAATCTAAATAAATATTAGGTGTTGTGGGTGAACACGCTTCCGGTACTAGACTAAATAATCCAGTCTCTACCGCTGCCGCTAAAGGAGACCGAAACCCACCATGTTTGTTACAGAAAGAAGTCGGACAATACTGTTGCCCAACGATTTTTCCATTTTGAAGGTCTGAAATATTGATTTTCTTGTTGACGGGACTAAAGAAAACATTTATCTAACTATCTCTACCCACCTCGCGTTTTTTTTTCCTCGCTCCGTTATTGCATTTTTGCCAATCTTTAACTCCCTACCAAACTGAACTGGCAAACGAAAGTTCGGAGAAACGACTATTCAGAACGAAGGATAAAGAAAGTTGATCACGTGATATTTGTATCCTTCGTTCTGATTGGTCATCAGAGTTCGTTCTATAACAAACGTGGTGGGATTCAGTCTCTTTTAGCGACAGCGGTAGAGGCTGGATTATTTAGTCCATTCCGGTACAGGTACGCGCTTACTCTTGAAATAAACATTCTTGAATATCCCCTAGACGGTTGAAACTAACACTCGAGCAGATGTACTTTTAATTTGTACAAATCAAAATCGCCAATTAATGATGGTCACGAGTGTAATTGATCCACATCTATAGATAGTATTAGACACAGCAAGAAAATGGTTTGTGTTTGCAAATTCTATTAATTACCACTATATTACTTTGGAAATGTCAAATACCGAAGAGCATCGATTCGGCCATTTTGAAATCATATTGATTGTATCAATGTACGCATTCAAGGATTTCCAAATGATATTTCGTGTTTGACTTTTTAAATAATAATATTCCAATGGTCGGTTAATCACAAATCGTAAAAAGTATCTAAAGTACAAAGTGAAGATCTCGGTGAAAATACACAATCTAGTCATCTGCACACCCCCCCCCCTCCCCCGGAAATGATTACGATGTAGCCTTGGAATTTCGAGCGCCTTTGTACCAAAGGAGCTCGATGCCAACGATCCACAAAAATAGCCAAATCCACTTTCCTTATATGTATTTTGACTAGAGAGAGAGAGAGATGGGAAGGGGCGGGTGTCATTGAGGGTTGTTGGCATCGAGCTACTGTGCTTTGTACCTCTTTGTAATTTGCTACAGTGATTTTAGTACATTTTTGTACATTATGTAAATTTATAAGCAACGACGACACGGAGTGCAGCCATAAACTTGATTTGTTTGTCCACAGTTCAACGTAGACCCTCATGCGCTGAAGTCATGCAGTATTCCTCCATGAAGGAATTCTTGTACGTCATCGTGATATGACTATGTCTATTTCCGAAAATATGTAACTTTTTAAAAGTTGATATAGGTACTTATTGTAGAAGTACGGCATGTGTGAACGATAAGTTTTGAAATTCATTATAAAGGACTGTTTGAAATTCTTGTTTCTTGGTACATGTACACGACGTCATGAAATATCAATGTAGGATATTGATATCAATTGAAATTTATCGAATGTGTTATTTTGAATGAAAAAGGATAAGTTAAAGACGCAGAATGAAAAATCTTAGAAATATAATGTACTCATGAATTAAGCATTCATGATCACAAGAAATGTGATAAAATACATGAAAAATTAGATAAAAGCATGCATGAACAATAAATACACTGTACAATCAAAGGACGGAAAGTGCTCGTCAACCTTTTAATTCTCCATAGCAGTGCATGATATTGTTTTCATTTTCGTGCGTGAACATCGACGATGGGTGTGGCTAGTCAAACAGGGGATGCTTGTATACTCCTCCAAGGCACCTGGTCCCACCTCTAGCTTGCTAGGGGTCCGTCGATGCTCAATTTTGGTGCTCTATTGTGAGTGATGTTGAGATTGTCGTCAGGTTCTTCTTGATCTCTTTTATTACTCCGTACCATGCTTTCACATTCAGGGATAAATATTTTTTTTAAACCGAAGGACATTCTGTCACATATTCTGTCACCGTGCCTTCATTTTGCAGTTAGGAATAACAAATTGGGATCTAATTACGTAGCAAGAAAACACATTTTATCTCTGCCTCCCAAAAGGTTTGGAATAATGCTCCCATATTAACTTATTAAGGAAGATTTGATTTTCCTCTTTGTCACTCTGAGTCACTCATGCTCTTGAATACAGATTCAGTATATCCCGAGATCTTAATGACATGAACTCTTTTGACGAGATTTCTCGAGATTTCATTAAGAAAAGAGGATTGCGCGCATAGAATGGCTTGTCGCCCTCACACGGTGTAAAATTGAAGTTTGGCGGACAATCATGCATGCAGAGTTAGTGGTCCGTTTTACAATTAAGTAGTTTTAGAATGAGGCGCTTGGAAAGTACATGACAAGATTATTTGAGTTTGTTTAACAAACGTCTCACCTCTGGGAATTGACAAGTTCCCTCAACTTCTTTACTTTCCGTTTCATATCTAACCCCTCCCCCATTTCCCTTTTACCAACCATTGCCTCCCCCTCCCAATTTATCTAGATTAATTTCTCAGTTAGTCTAACAGATACGCCCCATCCCAAATTTATAAAGACTTCTTGTGGTTTTACTGATTTCCATCTAATAAACCAAAAATAAAGATAAAAAAGTTTTAAAGCAACGTCTACATTTTAAACAACAATGAAGGCAATATCTTGTTGTAATTCTAAACGTAGCTCACCCTGAATCATTCAGATGAACTTTTCTGGCTCTCGTGTCTCTGACAGAAATTCATTTTCGTCACGATGTCGTTATATTTAGCATGTTCCTAGATAATCTATGTTCCTGTCAATTCTTTAATCCTTGAATTCCGTTGTTCGGAACTAACTCTGACAACCGGATTTTATTTTACCGTTTCTGACTTTTTTCATTATCTTCATAAATGTCCGTTTTCTCCACTTTGCCCTTTACTAAAAACAGACAAGAAAATCACATCAAAAAGGAGATAATGGTAGTAAAAGATATAAAAGTAATCATCGAAGGGAAATTAATATATAAATATTTATGCGCTGTGAATATCCCCCTACCCATTAAACCATTCAAACTCATTAACAAGTTGAATAAAGAATAAAACATGTAAACAATTAAATATCCCCATCTAATAACCGACGCCCCCCTCTCCTCTCCTAAAAATCTAGCTATTGAGGGATGAGTATAAAAACCTACCTATAGAAGAAAATACATGACGCTAAATTTGCTTGAAATCAATTAAATATCCCCTTCTATTAACTGACGCCCCCCTCCCTTTCCCTAAAAATCTAGCTATTGAGGAATGAGTATAAAAACCTACCTAAAGACGAAAATAAATGACGCTAAATTTGCTTGAAATATACCCGACGAGAAGAAGATGAAAAAGAAAAAAAGAAAAGAAAAAAAAATGAAACGCAGCACTTAATGTTCATCCTATGAAATGTATGATATAATGTTTCTATTAGGTATTTCATTCCTTTCCATCATAAATCTCTGGTATACGCCAAACGAATCTCTCCTGATGATCAGACGCAGAACCCCGATAAAGAGACACTTGGTTCAAAACGCAATGTAACAAAATAGCTATAGGGGTGTAAATACAATATCGTGGAAAAGCTAGAAGTTATGTACTTCCAAATCTTACATATTTTTAGATATTTGATATTTTTTAATTTATCATTCAACTTGCCATGAAAATGTATGGTCACGAACATTGCTGAAGTCGTGCGTCTTCGGCCAACTTCGTGGTATTTAATTTTGCTGTTATCAAAACAACCGGAAGTAGATTATTATACCCTTAATGCCTTAAAAATTATTACAGCTGTTAAACTTATCCAAATTGATATATTAGGCAATGCGATTTGTTTTTGGGGTTTTTTTTTTTTTTGGTGATAATTAGCAATTTTCTCTCGATACAAATTCATCTTAATGCTTTAAACGACGTAATCAAACAGAAAATCTAAATTTGATAGTACAAACATCCAGAACATCAACTTTTTTAAGTTCATGGTTTGATTTTTTTCGCCCTTCAATGTGTAGCACAGCACACATTTACCCTACTACAGCTTAAATCTGACCGTTTTGTGAAAGCACAGTTTTCAAATTAAATTATTATACCTCGATCTTGACAGATCATCTTTTACGTGCATTTTCAATGGTTTTCGCCGTGAGTTTTAAGCTTTTCTGGTATTTCATTTGATGTTGAATAAAAAATCTGCAACAGATTGATAAGAAAAGCTGAAGACAAAAGTATTGTTCCTTTTGGATCAGAGTTGCAAAATAATGACAATCCTTTATTATAAAACATACCCAAATATACGGAAAATTCCACTCAGACATTTAATTTTCAGATTTATTGGCATATTTTTACTTGATTTGAACAGACACGCCAGTATTAATCAATATTTTTGCTCAGAATTTGCTGAAAGTGGTTACACAACAAAACTTCAGAAACAACAAATCAGCATGCGAAAAAATGATCGAAATGTTTTTTTTATCCTCGGCAATGCGAGTACTGAAAAAAGAAACTATAATCAAATGTTTAACTAAATTTTTATGATCAATTGAAAAAAAAAATCAGTTTATTATAATAATGATAATTATGATGTGCGTTTCTTTTTTGTTGGGTATATATCATACA